>JABWPP010000050.1:85433518-86656018 GCA_016920855.1 Puya raimondii
GTGCGGTTAAGATGATAGTGGTCCCCTAGAGTTGAGTGGGTGGTTGGTTAAATAGTATGATCTAACAGGTAGAAATGGTCAAAGGGGTAGATCTAACGGTGGAAAACTCGATAGCACAAAGTGCTTGGTGCTATCGATAGTATAGTAGCCGGACTATATATATATATATATATATATATATATATATATATATATATATATATATATATATATATATATATATATATATATATATAGAGCTAGGCTGATATACTATCGGTAGCACGGAGGCCTCCGTGCTACCAAGTTGTTTTCAATGATGCGGCTTGCAAATCGATGATCGGCTCCGCTAGACTTGATCTACACTATTGAAAGTGTTTGAAAACTAAATTTCATAATTTTTCGACATTATTTGGTTAGTGATCAAAGGGTCTCAAAATTGACAATTTCAATGGTAGATGAGATGCGTTTGTAAGTTTAACAGTGTAAAATAATTCAAATATGATAAAAATTTTATAGAAAATTCTTTAAACTATTTAGAGTAAGATCAGTATCTCTGATCTTAAATTTAAGCCTTTTATCATCATTTTTTATGTAATTTTTATTTTCAGCCATTCATTTTTCGACTACTCGTTTGATAGATAAATGATATCGAAAGATTATGAAATTTAGTTTCCAAACACTTGCAATAATGTAGATCAAGTCTATCGAAGCCGATCGTCGATTTGGAAGCCACATCATCGAAAACAACTTGGTAGCACGGAGGCCTCTGTACTACTGATAGTATACCAGCCGGACTCTATATATATATATATATATATATATAATGAGGCTACTATACTATCTATAGTACCGGGGCTCCGGTACTATAGTTGCTTTTCCGATCTTAGGGTGTTCAAATCAACGATCCACACCGTTGAAACTGATCTAGAGTATGTGAAGTTCTTAAAAATAAAATTTTAGTTTTTTTCGATATCGTTTACTTAGTAAATAAATCATGTCAAAATGAACGGTGGAAATTGAATAATTCTTAAAAGTTGAGTATAGGAGTTTCGAATTCAAGATCAAGGATGTTGACCTTCATCTATGTAGTTTAAATTATTTTCTATCAAAATTTGAATAAATTTAGATTCTTCTCCACCGTTAAACTACAAACTCGCCATAATAACCATTGAAATTTGACAATTTTGAAACGGTTTGATCACAAAGTAAACTACGTCGAAAAATTATAAAATTTTATTCCTAAGAACTTCAAATATCCTAAATCAGTTTCAACGGTATGGATCGTTGATTTGAACACCCTAAGATCGAAAAAGCGACTATAGTACCGGAGCCCCGGTACTATAGATAGTATAGGAGACTAGCTCTCTCTCTCTCTCTCTCTCTCTATATATATATATATATATATATAGTCTGGCTGTGATACTATCAATAGCACCAAGGGCTTGGTGCTATCGAGTTTTCCACCGTTAGATTTAACCCTTTGATTATTTTTACCCGTTATATTATACTATTCAACCACCCACCCACTCAACCCTAGGGGGTCCACATCATCCTAACCGCACATTTCTCAATCCAAGGGCTAAAAAACTAATAGCTGATAGTATTCCAGCCTAGTTATATATATATATATATATATATATAATGAGGCTACTATACTATCTATAGTACCGGGGCTCCGGTACTATAGTTGCTTTTTCGATCTTAGGGTGTTTAAATCAACAATCCACACCGTTGAAACTGATCTAGAGTATGTGAAGTTCTTAGGAATAAAATTTTAGTTTTTTTCGATATCGTTTACTTAGTAAATAAATCATGTCAAAATGAACGGTGGAAATTGAATAATCCTTAAAATTTGAGTATAGGAGTTTCAAATTCAAGATCAAGGATGTTGACCTTTATCTATATAGTTTAAAGTATTTTCTATCAAAATTTGAATAAATTTAGATTCTTCTCCACCGTTAAACTACAAACTCGCCATAATAATCATTGAAATTTGACAATTTTGAAACGGTTTGATCACAAAGTAAATTACATCGAAAAATTATAAAATTTTATTCCTAAGAACTTCAAATATCCTAGATCAGTTTCAACGGTGTGGATCGTTGATTTGAATACCCTAAGATCGAAAAAGCAACTATAGTACCGGAGCCCCGGTATTATAGATAGTATAGGAGACTAGCTCTCTCTCTATATATATATATATATATATATATATATATATATATATAGTTGGGCTAGAATACTATTAATAGTATTTGCCCCTTTTGCTATCAAGTTTTTAGCCTTTGGGTCAATTCCTTTGATCATTTCTAACCATTGGATTAAATATTATAATCCAGTGGGGACCACTCAACCCTAAAAGGACCACTCAACCCTAAAGGACTAATATCATCCTAACCCTACAATTTCTCATCCCAAGGCTAAAAACTTGATAGCAAAATGGGCCAAATACTATCAATAGTATTCCATCCCAACTATATATATATATATATATATATATATATATATATATATATATATATAGTCCGGCTACTATGCTATCAATAGCACCAAGCACTTGGTGCTACCAAGTTTTCTACCGTTAGATATACCCCTTTGACTATTTCCACCCGTTAGATCATTACTATTCAACCAACCACCCACTCAACCCTAGGGGTCCACATCATCCTAACCGCATATCCCTTAATCCAATGGCCGAAAACATAATAGCACCAATGACTTGGTGCTATTAATAGTATAATAGCCTAGTTCCATATATATATATATATATATATATATATATATATATATATATATATATATATATCTAGTTGAGTGTACGCGCAAATTCACGTAACAATTATTTTAATTTATTCAATATAAATTTGTACATTAAGTTTATTTAAATATTTATAATAATAAATTATATTTTATAAATTAATATATATTATATTTTATTAGAAAATATTTGCAATATTCTATATTGTTCTTTTTGTATATATATTATATATTTTTGTATATTTTTTGATTTCTTATGAATCTAAAATTTAAGTATGTATTTTAAACTATAAGCATTAAAATTTAATTCACATTTATTTCAAAATTTAAAATTTAATTTTGATCCACTATATAATTAAAAAAATTTAATCGTTAATTCAAATTTGATATAAAAAATTAAATTTAATTCACGATTTAAACTCAAATTTAAATTTTAATATAAAATAAATGGATAGGAATGCTATTTTTTAACAGATTGATCATAACCATTCGTTTTTATTTGAAGTATTTTTAACAAATTGATCATAACCGTTCGTAGAATTAGATTTATAGATGGATATGAATACTATTTTTTAACAGATTGATCATAATCGTTCGTTGTTATTTGAGATATATTTTAACAAATTGATCATAAATGTTCGTAGAGAGTATTATTTTATTCCTTTTATATTCCGTCGGTCATTCCTATACGTTTTCATATATAGTATAGATTAGAAAATATTTGCAATATTCTACATTGTTCTTTTTATATATATATATATTATATTTTTATATATTTTTTGATTTCTTATGAATCTAAAATTTAAGTATGTATTTTAAACTAAAAGCATTAAATTTAATTCACATTTATTTCAAAATTTAAAATTTAATTTTGGTCCACTATATAATTGAATTTTTTTAATTGTTAATTCAAATTTGATATCAAAAATTAATTTTAATTCACGATTTAAACTCAAATTTACATTTTAATATAAAATAAATAGATAGGAATGCTATTTTTTAACAGATTAATCATAACCGTTCGTTTTTATTTGAAATATTTTTAACAAATTGATCATAACTGTTCGTAGAATTGAATTTATATATGGATATGAATGCTATTTTTTAACAGATTGATCATAACTGTTCGTTGTTATTTGAGATATTTTGTAACAAATTGATCATAACTGTTCGTAGTGAGTATTCTTTTATTCCTTTTTTATTCCGTTTGTCATTCCTATACGCTTATATATATATATATATATATATATATATATATATATATATATATATATATATATATATATTTATATAGGCTACTATAATATTAATAGTACTAAGTCATTTGTGCTATTAGGTTTTCGGCCCTTGGATGAATGGATGTGCAGTTAGGATAATAGTGGTCCCCCATGGTTGAGTTGGTGGTTGGTTGAATAGCATGATCTAACGGGTGGAAATAGTAAAAGGGGTAGATCTAACGGCGAAAAACTTGATAACACCAAGTACTTGGTCTTATTGATAGCATAGTAGCCGAACTATATATATATAAAAGCCTAACTCTGTGTATATATAGCAAGTGACCCGTGCGATGCACATAATAGTAATTATCATTTTCTATAATTTATTTTATAATAATTTTTAATATTAAAATAATTTTAATTTATAATAAATATTCAAGTTAAGAATTGATACAAATATTGAATATGCAAATCGTAACGTTAAGAATTGATACATTTAAAATGTAAGTTTGAATCGGTGATTAACTAAAAAGATGATTATAGAAATTATATATATAACAATTCAGACGTAAAAGATATAAATAATTATGCAATTATAAATGTGCATTAGATTTATTATTTAAATAATCTTAAATTTGACAAAATGACTCAGATATGAAAGAATTAATTATTTAAGTATACGTGTTAAGTCAAGATAGAAAATAAAATATAATAGTGAAACATAATATTTAAAACTATCATAATGACAATCAGAAGTATCGCTTATCCCATCGTATATTAAAAAGTTTGGACATTCAAATATAACTCATCTCACATACAAACAACGAAATTGGAAATGAGACTGCTGATCACTCACCATCTGACAGGTCTCGAAAAAATGTTGACTTCTTGTCATTTTTTAGATACCAATTACAATGGAATAAAGAGTATATAGAAGAGAGATAAAATTAAAGATGGGACACTAAAATTGTATATAACTTCCAAATTAAAATTTGTTAATTTTATAAACCCAATTAAGTCAAATGAAATTTCCATCTTAATTACTTATTGTAACTCCCAAATTAAATTTAGTTAATTTTATAATTAGGATATTAATTAAATCAGATAAAATTTATATTTTAATGGTCATTCAATCACTATTGCATAATTTGTTAATTATTATTTCTAACTTTTATTTTTTTCATTTAAACCAGCTCTCTAAGTCAAGGTGAAGGTAAAGATACAAAAAAACGTATATTTCATTTGCCTAAACCATTATGGATGATATTGCCAAAGCTGTATTATAAAATTTATTAAACTATCTTTTGAATAGATAGTTCTCTATAAAAATGAATATTAACAGGCAATTTTAAATGTTAAATATAAAAATAAAAACTTTAAATATTATTCACCTTAAAAAAAATTGAAAATCAAAACAAAAATTGAATATCAAAACAAAAATTGAATAGATTTTTAAATTTATTATTATTGTGATAATGGCAAACTTGTGCCTTAATAAGAGAGTTAAAGAGTTTCTCATTTTTTTTATAATTAAATTAAATTTAATTACTTATAGTCAAAGGCATTATCTATATATAATAATAAGATGGACATTAATAATTCAAAAAATTTACAAGAATATAAAGAGATTATGGAACCTCACAGAATAAATGAAAACAAATAATAAATTAAATTAGTTATAATCAAAGGTATTAATTTTATATAATAAGATGCAAATTAGTAATTTCAAAGTTACGCAAGAATACAAATAGATTATGAAACCTCATATAATAAATGATAACAACTAAATAAATAATCATTAATAACTAACATTTAACATTTATATATATATATATATATATATATATATATATATATATATATATATATATATATATATATATATATATATGGCCTCTGTGCTCCTAAGACGTTTTCGATGATGGGACTTTCAAATTGACAATTGGCTCCGTTAAACTTGATCTAGCGTATTTGAAATATCTAAAAAATAATTTTTGCGGTTCTTCGATATCTTTTATCTAGTGATAGAAAGAACTCAAAATTAACGGTTGAAAATAAAAATCTCACAAAAAGTTATGATGTAGCACTAAAATTTTCGATCTGAAATATTGATCTTGTTGTAGATAGTATAAAAAATTTTCTATCAAAATTTCATCTGATTTGAATACTTCTACACCGTTAAACTTGCAAACGGCTTAGGAGCACGGAGGCCGATCGTCGCTCCTAAGCCGTTTTCGATGATGGGACTTCCGAATCGACGATCGGCTCCGTTAGACTTGATCTAGCGTATTTGAAGTATCTAGAAAATAATTTTTGTAGATTTTTGATATAATTTACCTAGTGATGGGAAGGATTTAAAATCAAGCTCCTAAGCCGTTTTCGATGATGGGACTTCCGAATCGACGATCGGCTCCGTTAGACTTGATCTAGCGTATTTGAAGTATCTAGAAAATAATTTTTGCGATTCTTTGATATCATTTCTCTAGTGATAGAAAGGACTCAAAATTAATGATTAAAATAAAAATCTCACAAAAAGTTATGATGTAACACTAAAATTTTCGATCAGAAATATTGATCTTGTTGTAGATAGTATAAAGAATTTTCTATCAAAATTTTATTTGATTTGCATACTTCTACACCGTTAAACTTGCAAACGGCTTACATCAACCATTAAAAATTGTTGATTTTGAATCCTTTCGATCACTAGATAAATGATATCGAAGAACCGCAAAAATTATTTTTTAGATACTTCAAATACGCTAGATCAAGTCTAATGGAGCCGATCGTCAATTCGGAAGTCCCATCATCGAAAACGACTTAGGAGCACGGAGGCTTCCGTGTTCCTAATAGCACACAAGACCTACTAGGTAAATGATATCTCAAATCCATAAAAAATATTTTCTAAATACTTCAAAATACACTAGATCAAGTCTAACGGAGCCGATCGTCGATTTGAAAGTCCCATCATCGAAAATAGCTTAGGAGCACGGAGGCCTCCGTGCTCCTAATAGCACACAAGACCTACCTCATATATATATAGTTGGTCTTGTGTGCTATTAGGAGCAGGAAGCCTCCGTGCTCCTAAGCCGTTTTCTATGATGGGAGTTCCGAATCGACAATCGGCTCCGTTAGACTTGATCTAGCGTATTTGAAGTATCTAGAAAATAATTTTTGCAGATTTTTTATATCATTTATTTAGTGATAGAAAGGACTCAAAATTAACGGTTGAAAATAAAAATCTCACAAAAAGTTATGATGTAGCACTAAAATTTTCGATCAGAAATATTGATCTTGATGTAGATAGTATAAAGAATTTTCTATCAAAATTTCATCTGATTTGAATACTTCTACACGGTTAAACTTGCAAACGGCTTACATCAACCATTAAAAATTGTTGATTTTGAAACATTTCGATCACTAGGTAAATGATATCGAATAACCGCAAAAATTATTTTCTAAATACTTCAAATACGCTAGATCAAGTCTAACGGAGCCTTTCGTCGATTCGGAAGTCCCATCATCGAAAACGGCTTAAGAGCACAGAGGCCTCCGTGCTCCTAATAGCACACAAGACCAACTATATATATATATATATATATATATATATATATATATATATATAGTCTGGCTACTATACTATTAGTAGCGCGGAGGCCTCCGTGCTACCAAGTAGTAATATAAAAAATGCTAATCCCAAAAACTAAATACAAGAAAGTGGCCTTGGCCCTCGCCAGTCCAAAGGATAGTACATGGTAGCTCTCTATCTGGTAGTCCGCTACAGGCTAAGCATGCGGGTAGGAGTGACTATCTACGGCGTGATTCCCTTACCCCAATTAGTGGACGATGTATCTGTTTCTGAAAAGAAAACCACAAGAGGGTGTGAGAACTACTAAAAGCAGTTCCCAATGGGTACGGTCGGCGACGACAACGACCTTCCCACTAGGTCTAGGTGAGCAAAAGTAAATGAAAGAGCGACAACGAAGGAAAAGTAAAAAGTACAAGACTAGACCATAATGTGAGTAAAAAAATTGCTAAACAATTAAGAATAGTCTAACTGCATGTAATTAACAGAACAAGGCATTCTATGCATAGAGAAAATAGAAAAGGAAATGCAGGTGCTATACTAGTTCAATGTATGTAATGGACGAGCTACTAGTGAAGAAATACTAATGAGATTCCAATTCTATGCATTATTGCTTTTATGCAAGATCATTTCAATACACTCTAGTAAAGAACTGCGGTCAGGATACCCAATCGCCACGACTGACTCATAGGTCCGGTCAAGCCTGCGCCTGCTTAGTGCGCGGACACACTCCCGCAGGTGTGACGGCGACCCCTAGGCTACAATCTCTACTATCATTGGCCAGCATCCGGAGCGGCACTCGAGGGGAGCGACCCCTACCGAGTAACATAGCACATATACAGTCAAGCTCAAGGTGGCATCTGCAGGCTATAGTCCAAAATCACGAGAAGCTACTACTATGATCAACTCAACATGTACAAGATGTCCAAAATGGGCAATCTCTCATGTCTCAACTCAACATCTAATGTCAACATCAAATGTCTAAAAGTGTGTCCTGAGATGCATGGCATGATCATTACAAGAAAGAGACGAAATTCATAGAATATGCGTCAAATACTCTCGACGGGTCACGACAAGTAGGTTTATGTTTCATAATTTAAGTGCTAAATTCCATGTTCATGCTTCAACTCCTAGATATGAGGATCGATAGAAGCTAAGTCATATGCGCGTGTTCAAGTATTTATATTTTGCTAAAATAGACATAGGAGGAAATTCGCCGTTTTCGGCGACTCGGAACCCACCTCAACGTGCTATGACGGCTAAAGCAAGAAATCTGCCACTCACGGGGTTTTCCTCAGCTTACGGTCGCCTGGAAATACTAAACAAGGCAAAACATCCAGAATTACGATCAAAAGTCTAATTTTTTAATCGCGCTTGATTTACACTAATTGAACACCAATTACCTTAAATTGTGACTAACCGGATATGTATAAAGCTCTAATTCACGCTCCTAGATACCCTGTAAGCGTCAATTTGAAGTTTAGAGTTACGAATTTTGTCGATTTTAATCACCGGTCCAATCTTTCACTTTCTCTCCTCTCTTTTATTTTCTCTCCATCTTTCTCTCATTCTTTCCTTCTCTGTTACTTTTTCTTTCTTCCATTCTCTTTTTTTCTCTTTTTATTTTTCTTTTTTTCCCTCTCTTCCTTTCTTTCTCTTTCTTCTCTTTTTTTTTCTTTTCCCCTACTGTCCCTGCATGCAGCAACAGCTTGCTACTGCAGTAACTGTAGTGGTAGCAGCAGGGAGGGGAGAGGGAGGAAGGAAAAAGGAAGAGAAAAGAAAAGGAAAAGGAAAGAAGAAGGAAAGGAAAGAAAGAAAGGAAAGGAAAGGAAAGGAAAGGAGAAGAAGATTACCTTCTTCTTTTTCTTCTTCTTCTTTTTCTTCTCTTTCTCTTCTCTCTTTTCTTTTTTTTTCTTTCTCTTTTATTTCCTGCAGGGAATAAAAAAATCTGAGGGAGGGAAAGAAAGAGAGGTGAGTTAGTGGAATTCCACTAAGGTGTCACTTTTGCACCTTAGCTTACATAAATTCCATATTTGCAAATTAGTCCTTCTTCATGCACAATTGGCCTATTTCATCCGTTTTCGCGTCAATTTCGCGCCAAAACGGATTCACCTCAATCCAACTCCGCGCTCACACGTTAATCGGCAATCTACGCAACGTCCAAATTACAAAATCAGTATTCTACATTCTCCCCTCCTTCAAAAAGTTTCGTCCTCGAAACGAACATATATACTCAATCAGACTCCAAGAACAAGTAGGGGTAACGCTCCCGCATCTCAGACTCCAGCTCCCAAGTCGCCTCCTGCTCATCATGGTTGCTCTAATGTACCTTCACGTAGGGGATGACTCGGTTCCGCTGCTCTTTCTCCTGGCGTGCTAGAATCCGAAGTGGTCGCTCCTCATAACTCAAATCCTCCGCTAATTCTAAAGGAGCGTAATCGATCACATGTGTAGGGTCGAACACATACTTCCTCAGTGCTGAAACATGAAATACATCATAAATACCTGCAAGTCTAGGTGGCAAGGCGATGTGGTAGGCCACTGGTCCAACTCGCTCCAAAATCTCAAAAGATCCAATGTAGCGCGGACTCAACTTCCCACGCATCCCAAACCTGTGAATGCCTTTGGACGGCGAAACCTTTAGGAAAACATGCTCTCCAACCTAGAACTCGAGGTCTCGTCGCCGGGTATCTGCATAGCTCTTCTGTCGGCTTTGGGCTGTCAGAAGGTGTCGACGTGCAAGCTTCACCTTTTCTTTCGTTTCCACCAAGATGTCCGGGCCCAAAGTCTTTCGTTCACCCACATCACTCCAATATAATGGTGATCGACACCGACGTCCATATAATGCTTCAAATAGAGCCATCTTGATACTCGACCGATAACTGTTATTATATGCAAACTCTGCCAACGCCAAGTATCGATACCATCCACCTCCAAAGTCAAGAACACAAGCCCTCAGCATGTCCTCCAGTATATGTATCGTCCTCTCGGACTTGCCATCGGTCTGTGGGTGAAATGCAATGCTGAAGTGGAGCTGAGTCCCTAAGGCTGTCTGTAAGCTCCTCCAAAAATGTGAAACAAACCTCGGGTCCCTATCAGATACAATCGAGGTCGGTACTCCATGGAGTCTCACGATCTCATCAATATATACCTGAGCGAGTCTCTCCCTGGACCAAGTGTGAACGGGTATAAAATGTGCAGGTTTTGTCAATCGATCTACTATTACCCAAATGGCATCATGTCCGCCTTGTGAATGTGGCAGTCCAAGCACAAAATCCATCATAATCATATCCCATTTTCAGATAGGGATTGGGAGACTTTGGAGCTTGCCAACAGGAAGCCGATGTTCAGCCTTGACTTGCTGACAAGGCAAACACCGTGCCACGTATCTCCTAATATCCCTTTTCATCCCTGGCCACCAATAATGTGCCTTCAGATCCCGATACATTTTCGTTCCTCCAGGATGAACTGCATACGGAGAGCTATGCGCCTCACTCAAAATCTCCTCACGGAGTGTCGCATTCCCGGGTACATTTTCGTTCCAAAGGTAAGATGGAAGACAAGAGCTACTAATCATGCTCCTTACCATGTCCATGAGTGTTTTATTCCTTCTTTCAGCAATGCCATTTTGTTGGGGCGTGCCAGACATCGTATACTGAGCAATGATGCCTTCACCTTCGTGGAATTGAGCAAATGGACCGGTCATTTGACCTTTATCCATATGTGTTCCATAGTACTCACCCCCTCTGTCGGACCTGACAATCTTTATTTTCCTATCCAATTGTTTCTCTACCTCAACCTTATAAGCATTGAAAGTATCGAGTGCCTCAGCTTTTTCAAATAAGAGATAGAGATACATGTATCTTGAATAGTCATCAATAAATGAGATAAAATATCTCTGACCATTAAAACAAGGAGTAGGAAAAGGTCCACAGATATGTATGTATGATCTCAAGAATTTTATAACTCTTTCTGGCACCTTTAGTAGTATTTGTGCTAGTATGCTTTCCCTTTATGCATTCCAAACAAGTACCAAAATCGATAAAGTCAAGATCTTGTAAGATCTTTTCTTTCACCAATCTCTTTATTATCTCTAAGGAGATATGAGCTAAACGCTTGTGCCATAAATGAGAGGAGTTTTCTTTAAGAATGTTTCTTTTAACACCAATGCTATGATCAACATTAAAGTTATTCTCAAAGGATTGACTCAAATTGTACAAATCATCTACCAAACAACCATTGCCTACGATAACATTATCGGAGAAGATAGTAAAAGATTCATTTTCAAATAAAAATTTGAAACCTTTATTTCTCAAATCTAGAAACGGAAACTAAATTTCTAGAAAATTTGGAAACATAAAATGTATCCTCAAGTTCAAGTACAAAACCAGTACTAAGTTCTAAAATAAAGTTTCCTACGGCTTCAACTTGGGATTTATTTCCTTCTCCGCTAATTAATATCTTTTCATTTGGCTTCAACATCTTTAGGTTGTGAAAGCCCTGCATGGTATTTGAGATATGTACAGTAGTACCAGAGTCAATCCACCAGGTGTTTTTAGAAACATTAACTAAATGAGATTCATAACAAACATAGATAGTTTCAATACCTTTCTTCTCGAGCCAAGCTTTATACTTCAAGCAGTCCCTTTTCATGTGCCCTTTCTTTTTACAGAAGTAGCATTGATCTTTCTTGCCATAATTCTTTATTGGCAACTGAGCTGACTTTTTGTAATTGGAGGCACCCTTATTCTTTTCCCTTTTGCGATTAACAGATTCTGTTATAATTTTCGGCTTCTCCTGCTTAAGTCTCTCCTCTTCTTGAACACACATAGTCAATAATTCATTTATTGACCATTCATCCTTATGCGTGTTATAGGAGATCTTAAAGGGGTCAAACTCAGACGGTAATGAGTTTAGAATTAGAAGACTAAGAAGGCATCGGAGATCTCAACTTTTAAAGCCTTTAGTTGAGCCGCTATGTTCCGCATCTCCATGATATGCTCGCGCACCCCCTTGGCTCGATTGTACTTGATGCCAGAAAGTTGCTTCATTAGCGTTCTTGCCAAAGCTTTATCGGAGCTGACAAACTGCTCCTCAATGGCCTTTAGGTAATTCTTGTCTTTATCACATTCCAAAATCGATCCCCTTATGCTTTTTGATACTCTAGACTTTATGAGCATCAAACTTAAGCGATTGGATCGCTCCCACTTTTTCTATGCGGATTCCTGCTGTGGAGTCATTGGTCCCACTACCTTAGGCAATTGCTCAACGCGAAGAGTAAGTCTAAATCCATATAGCCCAAAATAAAAGAAATACTTTCTTTCCAATCAGAATAATTATTCCCAGTAAGTATAGGGATACGAGAAACATCATTAAGAAATGTAGTAGAGAAAGAAGCTGCAAGAACAAATTCTACCTTCCTGTGGGCAGAGGCGCTAGACGCATAGAATTTATCTACTTTAATAATAAGACTAGTAGAAAACTAATTCCTAAACAACGTGATTTCTGTACCTGTGGGCATAAGAAAACTCGCTATCCAGAAATTCAATCCAGTCAAAGTTCAGAAAATTATTATTTATTTGACTGCAATAAATAGTCAAACTTTAATTCAACGTCAGTAAATCCTTATATATTCTTCATTATCTATAGGATGCTGTGGCTACTCCTAAGCATAATGAAAAATACAAATAATCTTATTTGACATTGAATGACTATTAAAATTAAATTAGGAATTCTTAGAATTTTCGCGTTAACTTTAGTTCAATATCATCTTTTAAATACCGTAAGTGATTATATACCATGACTAGGATGCTGTGGCTACTCCTAGACATAGTTGATCTCACAAATTCTTATATGATATTGAATGACCAAAAATTCTATGTTATTCCAAAATGCAGCGAAAACAAAATAAAAGTCCAGAGTGATTTTCTTAACAACTTTATGTGACTCAAAATCCGCAAATTGTATGAAGTCTATATACCCTACTCCGAATTTTCATGATGACCTTATATATGTTTAGAATAATAATATAAAAAATTATACTGCAAAATATTAAACTAAACATACTATTTTATAATCATGAATAAATAAAATTAATGAGTAGTACAAAAATCATGTATAACAAAACTAAACGCTATACATAATTTTAATATAGTCTTCTTGAAGAAAGAGTCACAAAAGAAAATTATAAATCGAAATTATATATACATATATGCATACATATATATATCCATTCCTTTTCATTAAAATAAATAAATAAATATTACTTTTTTTTTATTTGACCACATCCAGGCAGCCCTTAAGGGGCTGCCTCGTACGGCCCTAATGGGGCTGCATTAATGCAGCCCCTCCACGGGCGCCTCTAGCGTGACCCGATAGCGTGCGGTGCGGTGCTATCCTAATGAGCGCTAATCGTCGCACCGCCTATATTTTGACTTTTTGGATCGCTTACTGCGATCGAGCCTGGTGATGCCGTTCCTCCGAACGCCAGTCTCGATTGAGGCCAACCGACGTCATCATTAACGCAAACCAATCAACAAAATTAATTTATTTATTTATGAAAAGAAAATCAAACGAAATCCGAAAGAAATGAAAAATCCGGCAAAAGATGCTGCTCTGATACCACATGTTAAACTTTATAAGAAATTTAGATCGTACCTTCTGTCATGATTTCGATTTCTATACCCGGATTGTAGACGGCGATCCTTGCTTGTTGTTCGTCCTCGTTCACGATCTGCAAAAGAGCGAGATGTTTCGAGTCTAATTTCCTTATTCCCGGAGATTGAGCCGTTACAGGAATTAGGATTAGAGTTAGACCGGGACATATTTATATATAACTTAATGTAAGGATGTTAAATCATGTCCGTCCATCAAGAACGTGTCCAGATACATCCTAACCATTCGATCTACCGTATCTTTATAGATCGACTTAAATAGATCGATTGTATCTTTATGGATCGCCTTGAATAAATCACGTAGGCCACATCCAACAAAAGTTACACAAGGGTGCTTATTCCAATCACTCGATTTCATGTTGTCGGCCGCTGACATGAACACTCCAGACTGAGAACAAATCACACCTTGAATCTACCTCTAACATCCTATTAGAGGTATACACAACTTGACCCAATTAATTCAACGTCCACCACAAATCACAGATTCTCCTCACTCACGAGCCTAGGTCATTATGGTTATCCATCCTAAGGTCTTCTAGGTCCACCTAGACCGTTTCTATTCTCTGATACTACCTTAGCCTTCCCGAGCCCACAGCGCGCGGAAGCACTCATCGGGCGCGTGCACCAGACTCGCCGAATGGACATAATTTTTTCTATCCGCCCAAGGCGTCATAAGCATGTATACACAACACATTCCAAACAGGAAGTGAATACATGGATTGTATAAGAAAAGTATCACAAAATATAAAGTAAATACTATTTCTTTTACATCATTTGTATCTTTCAGCACAAGGTTTACATTTCTATTTCCCAAATACAATCCAAAATGAGCTTTATATTTGTCTTTTCCCTCTTTTTACAATGTTTCAAAATAGGGTACAACTAGAGAAATACCAAAATAAAATGGAAGGATGCTATCTACTGAGTTACGCCCTTTCCTCGCTCCGCCGCATCACCCGCGGATAGACATGAAAAATATGGGGGTGAGAACTATAAATATAATTTCTAGTGGGTACGGCCACCCAAGAGAAAAGCTCAATCCACCAGGTCCAAAGGAGGCAACATAAGTATGGATTAGTACAATATATATAATCATATAAGAAATAATATGCTTATGCCTCTACTCATGATAATCAAACATACTCACGGACGTAAACTACATTTACTCACTAGGTTCATCATTCTAATCGTGTCACCTGACTCATCCTTAAATCAATCACATGCGAAATCGCCACCCTCATCTTGGCAATAGGTAGTGGAATCACCACACCACTTAACCATAAGTCCACAAGTCGCGGAATCGCTGCACTCATTGGGTGCCGGGGGAATGGAATTGCCTTCCGCCTTTCTTGCCCTTGTTTCATAGGCAGCAGATCGTCACTTTCATGGTCTCATCAAGAGTCCATATGTTTCACCCTATGTGTCAATCTTTCTAGGTTTAAAGTCTTTCATGTTCAAGTGGTCGTCCTACCACTATGTTCTCCACCTATGTTCAATGGCACTAGGTTCTCTATGTTCACATGTTGAGTTCTCTAACAATCTTAGAGAATGTCAACCTACATAGGAATGCAAGATAACAATGTATGGCATGCATTTACGTACATATCAAATGAGAATAGCATTGTAATAAACATATATCACATGCATGCATATTTACTCATACATAGATAGTAAAATTTACTTAATCCAAGTAATGTATGCTTCTAGCATGTATATCTAATAATTAAACCACCATGCAATAACAAATAACTTAATTTAGTTATTACTCTTAAGACATGGAAGAGACCTATTCACTTCGGTAAAGTACAACCCACCTTAGCACACTCCTAATTGCTTGTAGACACTCGCAATTAGGCCTTCCGTGGGCTACTAGCTTGGTTTCAAGCTTGCTTGCCCTAGAACAAGAAAAATGGTTCGTTACCTCTTTCGAACCCTTAAACAATTTTGTTTCTTGAAATCAAGTTGCCACACATGATTTTCTAACCTCGAATTAGAATTTTAAAGAGTCAAATAATTTTTAGACTTATCCACAACAAAAATCCTCTTGCAACTTAGGGTTTTCCAAAACAATGGCAAAACTCTAAATCTCATAGCAAATCTTCACCATTTGTGATCTAGATTTGCGTAGGATTTACTAAAGTCCCAAAACTAAGGATTAAATCCAAAATTCTAACTCAAAACACTAAGAACTCACCTCTAACCCAAGCTCTCCAAGCTCCTTCTTGCTCCAAGAAGTTTGTTTTTCACCTCTAATGCCTTTTTCTAGATCAATCCCTCTAAATTTCCAAGTGGTTGAGGGATTTCTAGAGAGAGAGAGAGAGAGGAGAAGTCCTGTGTTTTCACAAGTGTGAGAGAGGGCTGAGGTTCCCCCTCTAAAGGGTGTTGCAATAATTGCCAAAAAGTCTCCTGAAACAAACTTTTTGCGAGCGGAGGGTCCGGATCCTCCATTAAGGTCTAGATCCTGTACCTTAATTTTCACTCTGCGCAGGCAACGCCCGGACCCTCCTTCAAGGTTCGAACCCCGTACACAACATTTCAGAATTTCGCAGCCAAGTTCCAGATCCTCCATCAAGGTCCGGACCTTAATGTTAGGGCACGTACGGAAAAGATCAAGGTCTAAATCCTCCAGTCAAGGTCCCGACCCCGAGAGTCCATCGACTCAAAAACATTTTTTTCCAAAAATTTCTGTTTTCGCTCCTTGGAGCTCTAATTCACCTCTAATCATTCTGAAACCCTTGAAACTCATTTATAACATGTCCATCATCGTTTCTCAGCTGTACTTTGTACAATTTGGCCCAAGTTCAATATAGTATACCGAAATTTGATATACTACGTGCGCAGACTTGCCTCGTTATCTTACTATGGAGTAGAAAAGTAATCCTAATAATTTATGGCGTCTTGATCATAGGTGGCCTTGTGTTTTCTGGTCACTCGAACCTTCTATTTGTAGAGTGAGCATTGATGGCACTTATATGTAAGAGAAATATGAAGGTCGTGCATTGATAGTGATGGCTATATATGCGAATAATGTTATATATCTTTTAGCATTTGTGATTTGCGAATGAGATAATGGTGGAAGTTGGTGTTGGTTCTTGCATAACTTGTGTCAATATGTTACACATAATCGAAAAGGTTGCCTTATATCTGATCGATTTCATAGATTGAAGGAAATAGTGATTGAGATACAACAAGGTCACTCACACTATTGGTGTCTTCGATACATGAAAAAAAATATGAATAAGTGTTTTAAAAATGAGTCTCTGTTAGAAAAATTCTATTCTATAGGAAGTGCTTCAATGGTCGCAGAATATTATATGCTTAAGGAAGAATTAGATGTGTTGGACAACTATGCTTGGAAGTGGGTGGGTGATCTTGAAGAGTACACAGAGTATTGAGCAAGGGCACTTGATGGAGGACAACGCTTTGGGTTGATGACCATAAATCTTTCTGAAAGCTTAAATATGGTATTTAAGGGAGTTCTTGCTTTGCCGATCGCGGCTTTTGCCGCAGCAAGAATTTATAAACATAATAATTATTTCTTACAGCATTGTGAAGATGGTGAATGTATGACGAGCACATTAGCTTCTAAAATATAAAGTAAGATTATAGAATGTATGGAGACGCGTGGGGACACATTGTCCAACGAATTGGGCTCCTGGAATTTGAGGTATCTACTGAAAATTTGTCGTACTAAAGTGATTGTGAATGGAATAGATGCGGAATGGTTTTATGGTGAATTCCAGCTAATGGGAATACCTTGCTCGCATCTTCTAGCAGTTTGTAGTACTTCACAAAGAATAATTCACTACCATATTTTTTTTGTTCATGTTTATATAGTATTGATTGCTATCGTGAGACATACACCCCACAATTCTATCATGTTCCTGATAGACGACATTGGCCATGACCCAAGGTCAACCGATTGTACCGCCTCCTGATGGAAGGAAGAAAGGTCGCCACGATCTAGTCATATTTGCAATATAATAGACGGAAGAGCAGGCTGACGAACAAAATGTGGCATTTGTAAACAAGAAGGGCATTATAGGAGTAACTGTCCAAAAATTCGAAGAGAGCACAATAAGGATGCTGCGAACTAGTTGTATTTTTACTAATGTTACTTTTTAACCTAACTACTAACATAACATTCAATATGGCGAGACCGGTTGATTTGTCGGTCTTGTTGGAGTAGCATCTCCATAGGTAGAGATTTATCAGTAGTGAGGTCGTAGCTAAATAATTTAATTAAAAATTTATCATAAAATTATTAAGTCGAAATGATGGTTTAACTATACTTTGTTGCATTATAGGGGTATTGTGCTGTTCAGTTCACGAAGTATGGTTGTAAGCTAAACCAGCAAGATCTTGACCATCCGATGGTGATCGATCTTTTACGACAGGCTGGATTATATTATATATCACACCTTAGACGTGTATAGCTGGATCAGGCTTTATTAGGAATCAGGCTTTATTAGGAACTTTTGTTGAGAGATGGAGATGCAAGGCGTCGACTTTCAACTTCCACCATAGTGAGATGGCAACTACACTTCAAGATGTGGCTATCATTTTCTTGTCTTTGTGTGGATGATCCATCCTTGACAGGTCTCGCACTGCATCAATGGCCAAAGCTATGTCACTCGCTATTAGGATATGTGCCGGATGATATCAAGGTTGGTCAGATTCGACTAGATTAGTTGTATTAGTGTTAGTATCACAAACATCTAAAATGCCTATGCAGTAGTAGTTGTAGCTACAATACATACCTATATATTATATCAAATTAGGTGTAGTTTGTTTCCCAAAGGATACAGAGTTCATCTTAAGTTGATTCCACTTTTGGATGATTTTGTTGCATGCAGCAGATTACCATAGGGTGGAGCAATGTTGGCTTATCTATATCGAGCGCTATGAGGGCTTTATTAAACGAAAAGTCCAAATATTGTTGCTTTGCGACATTATTACAGATATAATATGTAATATTTTAATTATTATATTAAGCTATTACTGTTTAACCTATCACAATTTTTTTCTATATTTGGGCACGGGACTATATTCATATTTATCGACCTACTGGCGTTGGAACAATGCCCGATATAGCAGATTGCACTTCGAGTTGCCGGTAAGAAATATTTATTTGATAATTATTATATTTCAAAAATAATTACATTTAATACATATATTTTTTTAATTTTAAATAAGCCAACGCTAATGGATTGTGGTTTGGAACTAATGTTTGGACTACTAACATTGAGTTTTATCAAGATGAGTAAGATCAGCAGAGAGAGCCCTAGGTATATACATATTTTCTTCAATATTTTGTAAACATATTCATGCAACAAGTTTTATGTTTAGTTAATTATAATTTTGACTTGTTCACAGATTATATGGATGCCGTATATCGATGCCATTATAGTCGTACTACCAAAATTTTGTGTATAGGGGTCACAAGTTTGGCGATGGAGAACTATATTGATCTATTTACATATTATAGAGTTGCATGCACCGTATTGAGTCTTGCAATAATTCGGTCTTCTCCAGCAGATATCAATTAATGTGAAGAGCATCCGTCATGTGACGTCTCAGGGACGTCCGGATGAGGATTGGGTCGTCTTTCACACTCCACACATTGAGAGATGGGCTAAGAGATTACAGAACATTATCGATCAGCTCTCGATTGTTTGTTGATGATCTGATACAAGTGGCCTTTATTTATATGTAGTGGTATTGGACAATAACGAGAAGATGGAGTACAACGTTCTTCGACAACTTTCAAGCTTTGTGGGTAGATATAGAGAGCACTGGTACGATAATATCAATTTTAATTTTAATTTTATTCTAAAAAGAAAATAATAACTTTATGTCCTAAATGCAAGTCGGCGCATTATGACAGACGAACTGCAACATCAGAAAATTAGTTGATGATCCTCCTGCCTTTACGATGCTAGAGACTCTGACGGATATCTATTCTCATATTCAGATGGTACTAGAGAATGTACCTATTCTACATATTGTTAGAGATTCAGGGGTCGAGATCATGCTCACGCATAGACATCGGGTCATCAGATGCAACGTTCTCCACCTCTGATTCAGTCTCCTTCGACATCGAGCCATCAAGTGCGACGGCCTTCATCTCCTATTTGGTCTTCTTCGACATCGAGCCATCAGGTGCGATGGTTTCCATTTTCCATTCAAGCCCTTTCGACATCTCCTTCCACATCTTAGCTTCTTCCGCCATTATCGTGTACGCATTCTACTTGCATATATTCTCATCATTGTAGCTCGTCATCATCACAACACTTATCAACATTTATGCCGGCCGCTATAGAGAGTGACCAACCAATGCCACAGGAGACCCGAGAGATTCTTGAACATCATAAGGACATCATCATTGAGGTTCTCAATTAGATGACATGTATTGAGTCACTTGATGATGTACTTACTTGCTATTGAGCTCGATGTTGATTGTGGGCATGTGCATGCGGGTGGCCGAAGGTGTCGAGGGAGAGCAAGAGCTGCAAGGATCTAATGTGATTTATTTATTATTGACATTTATATTTTTTGGATCAAATATATTGTATTTTGTATTGAAATATGTAGAATATTTTATACTCATTTTTCTTGTCGACATTTTTTTGAAAGTTTTTGTTTTATCAAAAATTTGGTGTTATCGAAATTTTTTTGCTGATATTCTTCTCAAAATTCTTGTGTTGTTGAAAATCTGAGTTGTTGAGATTCGTATTGTTATGAAATTTGTTGTTGTTGAAAATTTGGTGGAAGTGGATGGTACATGTCAAAAAGGCGAATCATTCGCCGTATTCATGAAGATGGTGAATAGCATGAAGATGGTAAATCATTTATCGTCTTTCTTGTAATCCCAATATGCTATATTTTGCTAAGTTAGGAAAAGAGGGGGTGTGGGGAAAAGCTTTAAAAGCAGTGAATTGTTCACTATTTTTAGAAGGCAGTGAACGATTTATCGTTTTGGTAGGAAATTTAGAAGACGGTGAATTATTCGTTGTCTTTTTGAAGACGGTGAATAATTCACCGCTTTTGACAATTTTGCTTTATTGTAGTGCTGAGTTGGCAAGAGAAGAGCTATTTGGCCAAATAAATTTTTAAAAGATTATTTATCCAATTAAATTTTTTTATAGTATTATTTAGAAAAAAAACCCATTTTTACTTTCTGGGTGCGTTTGGTTCGAAGTCGGAATAAGTATCAGAATCAGAATGAGAATAAGCTGGAAACGGAATCGGAATGATTCATTACCTCATTCTGTTTGGTTCGCCACCTGAATCGGAATCGGAATGAACCATTTTTATTGTCAGTGTTTGGTTCAGATAGATATCAGAAACGTAATCAAATTACTATGCCAATTTTATCTTTATAATATATTAGTTCAAATTTAAATTGAAAATTAAATATTAAAAATTTACGTCAAAATTTTAAAATAATGTCAAAATTTTAAATTTTAAATTTTTAAAAAAATTAAAATTTGAATTTGAACGGATAATTCAAAATATAAAACTAAATTTCGATTTATTCAAATTCAAACTTAAAATTATAATTTCAATTTTAATTTGAATCCATAAATTTAATTTAAATTTTAAATAAAATTTGAATAAAACTTTAGATTTTAAATTTAAATTCAAATTCAAATTTATAATTTAGATTCGAAATGCTTGATTAAATTTTAATTTTTAATTTAAGTTCAAATTAAAATTATAAATTATAAATATAATTTTTAAACTTAAAGTTATGTTTTAATTAAAAAATAAGCTTAGACAAGTTAAATTTAATCCGAACAAACTCATTCCGCCCGGATTCAATTTTCAATCCGGCCTCCTAGGCCGGATTGGAAAAAGGGGTAATTGGGGGGATTCTCATTCATCCGGAAATCGGAATCGGAATGTAAATCCCGCATACCAAACACCGACAAACGGATTCGTGCATTCCGATTCCGATTCCATGGTGAAAAAGGGGCGAACCAAACACGCTCTGTGTGCTTATGATATCCCTCACGTCTGGCTCAACTTGGTTTAAGTGGGATGGATTGGGTTATCGCAAACGGTAGCAGCGAGAGTGAGAGAGTCGCCCAGGTCCTAGAAAGAGGAGGAAGTCTACTATACAGCCGCTACACTACATCATAATCTTTTTTTTTTTTTTTTGAGAGAAAAATAAAATAAATTTTTTTTTGAAAAATTATGGTGGGATCAATAAACCTAGTAGAGTTTAATTTGGTTAGTTAAGAATAACACATCGGTAATAGTATTGCATTCTAGATTTTTTTTATTATTTTTTTTTTTTTTTAGTGTGTTCCAGGAAAGAGGTGTACGATCTCCCACGTAGACGGTAGTGATTAAGCACGGCCATGACGAGGGATGATGAGCGGATATGCGTCCCGTCCTCCCCGAAGCTCCAGCCACAAATCAAAACCCCACACCACACGTACCAGTGGCTCTCCCTTCTCCCGCCAGCACCTGTCACGCCGACCGGTGGGCCCCCCTCGCGCGCACTTCCACCCCCTTCGCCTTCGGCCCTCAATTTCTTCCTCTTCTTCTTCTTCTTATTTTTCTTCTGCTTCTTAAGCCGACATTCGCATCGGCCGAGCTGCTGCTTCCGCCCTCGCCCTCCGCCCTCCGCCCTCCGCCCTCCGCCCTCCGCAATTTCACACAAACGTGAATGATGTCTCTGCCGTTCCCCCCAAGCGGCGGTCCTATCGCCACTGCCGCCACCGCTTCCTCCTCGTCTTCCTCCAGTTTCCATGGCTTCCCCCTTCCACAAGGTGCCTGCCGCCCTCCGCTTCCTCCTCTCACTGCTCTCAAGCGCTTCTCCTCGTATTCGAGGGCCGAGCTCGAAGGCCCTGGCCGCAAAGCAGAAGAGAAGGAAGATAATCTGATAGATACTAAGTCGAGATCCGGTAGGGACAGCAGCAGCAGGGAAAAGCAGAAGAAGGAGAAGGCGGTGCCGCTCTCGTTGGAGGGCGTGAACCCGGTGGGTCTGGGCCGCAGGTCCCGCCAGATGTTCGACGAGGTATGGCGCAAGTTCTCGGGCCTGGGCCAGATATCCAGGACGCCCTCGACCGCTGTCGCCGACGGCGATAGCGCCCTGCTCGATTCCGTCCTCATCCGCGGTGGGCCCATGTGCGAGTTCACCATCCCCGGCGCCCAGGACACCACCGTGCTCGTCGTCGGCGCCACCAGCAAGATCGGTCGTATCGTCATTCGCAAGCTGATGCTCAGAGGCTACAACGTCAAGGTGATTAAGTAACCCAATCTGATTATCGTTTCAACCTTGATTTTATACTACTGACCATGACTCTTGCCGGAGATTGTTCTTTTCTAAATCCATATATGGTCGTCTAGAATCAGAGCTGCTGCTAAATCAAGTTGCTCAGGATTAATTATTTGCCGGGCTATACTCTATAATAGAAAGCCTCCGTGGACTTCAGCCCCTGTCACAATTACTCCCTACATTAAAAATTGCATCGATTATCCCTTACACTTTGCCATTATCTCAAATAGGTCCAGCTATTTCAGATTGTTGAATTTAACTATAAAAGTTTGCAAAAACAAGTTTGCATGTAAAATCACTTATAAGTGATGCAATAGAATCATATGAAGTGAATAAAATTGCTCAATAAACTATCAATTTTGATAGTATTAGCAAAATATGAGATCTCTTTTATCTAAGTTTTTTTTTTAATCTATTTTTTGCGTTGCAAATTAAAAAGATATGGAACAATGTGAGATGCCGACTCGTTTTAGTGAAATTTTACAACCTAATTTGCTAGTTTTCTAATTTTTTTTTTATCTATTTGAGATGGTAGTCAAGTGCATGGTGGTAATTGACGCAAATTTTATCACAGGGTAATTCAGACAGCAGCTGAAGTGCAACAGGCTTTTCATAATTTAGCCTATTTGCGTTGCAGAAAGTAGTTTACTTTGGCTTCATTGGATAGCTTTGCCCTTTTTGGTTTTTGTAAATGCAAATTTCATATTTGGCCAGGTACGGGGCTAGAAGTTTCATGTAGAGAGGTTGCAATGGGTATTCAAAAGGTTTAACATCTTGCATAGTTGCATTTCAAACTCTGTAAAAATGTATGGAGATCTCTCAACTATAGGCCATTCTGACATAACCCCCTTGAACTATAATTTTTTTGATTGAGACCCCTCAACTTTGGACTTTTGTAAACTGAGTAATTTTAGCAAGATAAATTAGGTATATTACCAAATTGGTTGATGATTCCGTCAAACTGAATAGTTTAAACTATTTGTAATGAATAAAACTAGATTAATTAACTGCTAATAACTAATTGAGCCATGAAATATAACAAAGATTTTTGACCCAATTTAACCATAAAAGCTTAAACAAATTTTTTTTTTTTTACAAAAGTGTGTCAATTAGAAAAATTAGAATTGGGGAGTCCCAATTTAACCATAAAAGCTTAAACAAAAAAATTACAAAAGGGCGTCAATCAGAAATTAGAGTTGAGGAGTCTGTTTTAGAATGGCTCGAAGTTGAGGGGTTCTCCATCAATAGTAACCTTCTAATTGGATAATATGAGATCCCAGGTGTCATGTGCGGACGCACATATGCCAGGCGCTGCATGGGTTAGCCTAACTTAGATTAGTAAACTTAGATTAGTTAGTTGTTTTGGAAATTAGTTAGTTGTTTTGGAAATTAGTTAGTTGTTTTGGAAATTCCTAGAATCAAGGAGAGCCTTCTCCATTTAGGTAGGTTGTTTTGGAAATCCCTAGAATCAAGGAGAACCTTCTCCATTTAGGTTGGGCCATTGGCCATATATACTTGTAATCGCTGAACAATGAATTAAGCAAGAATTATATCTCTAATCTATCTCTCTTTCTGTTAAGCCTCCGGTCGAGGGGAATAACCTCACCGAAGAAGACGGCCGACGGCTACGAGCTACGTAGCCGCGGACCGGCCAGTCGAGGGTTCGACGCCCTTGACAACCTGGTATCAGAGCCACGTCGATCCTCTACCACCCGCTCCACCCATTCTTCCACATCCGCCGCCCACCAGCCTAGCCCTCCACCATCACCGCAGTCCTCCACCACTGCCGCTCCGCAGCCACCAGCCATGAGCAATCCCACCATCGCCGATGTGATGGAGATGTTGAAATCCCTCACCACGGAGATGACATCCATGAAGGCCGACATGACGGCTATGAAGGAGAAGTCGGCCTCGTCGTCGGACAGCGGCGCCGGCGGCCGCTCGGAGGGGCCGCGCGATCTTGATCGCCCCCCAAAATTCCACAAACTGGATTTTCCCCGCTACGACGGCAAGACCGATCCGATGCTCTTCATCAACAAGTGCGCATCCTATTTTCGCCAACAGCGCACCATGGCGGAGGAGCGCGTGTGGATGGCCTCGTTCAATTTGGAGGACGTCGCGCAACTCTGGTACATCCAACTCCAGGAGGACGAGGGCACGCCATCGTGGGGGCGATTCACGGAGCTCCTGACCTTGCGGTTTGGGCCTCCCCTCCGCTCGGCTCCGCTGTTCGAGCTCGCCGAGTGCCGGCGTACAGGGACCGTGGAGGAGTACTCCGATCGCTTCCAGGCCCTCCTGCCTCGCGCGGGCCGCCTTGATGAGGCTCAGCGCGTCCAGCTCTTCACCGGCGGACTCCTGCCGCCGCTCACCCTCAGCCACGCCGTCCGCATCCACAACCCGGAGACACTCGCAGCCGCCATGAGCCTGGCGCGACAAGTGGAGTTGATGGCGATCGACCGCCCGGTGCAGCCTCCCCCTCGGGCGCCCCCGCGCGGCCTCCTTTCCGCCCCCGCGCCCCGGCCAGCGCTTCCGGTGCCACAGCAGCCGCTGGCGCTCCCTGCTCCTCCGGTGGCCGCCCAGCAGGGTCGCGACGAGGGCAACCAGAGGCACCTCACCCCGGACGAGATGGCGGAACGGCGCCGTCTGGGCCTCTGTTTTAATTGCAATGAAAAATATACCCGTGGCCATAACAGATTTTGCCGGCGCATCTTCTTCCTTGAAGGCGTGGAGATCGGGGACGCCACGGACGCCGCGGGCGACGCGGAGCACGACGCCGAGGCGCCCTGTTTTTCCCTGCAGGCCGTGGCTGGGGTTCCCATGGCGGGCACCATGCAGATCGCCGTGGCACTCGGCTCCGCGTCCCTCGTCGCCCTCCTCGACTCCGGCAGCACGCACAGCTTCATCTCGGCGGAGGCGGCGCGGCGCTCCGGTCTGCCCCTCCGCAAATGCCCCCGCCTCACAGCCTTGCTCGCCAATGGCGAGCGGGTCACCTGCGCCGGCGTCATCCGCGACGCGCCCCTGCTCATCGACGGCGATTCGTTCCCGGCCGACCTCTACGTCATGCCACTGGCCGGGTACGACGTCGTCCTCGGCACCCGGTGGCTCGGCGAGTTGGGGCTCATTGTTTGGGACCCCCCCCGGCCGCCGGCGCATGTCCTTCCAGCGCCGGGGGCGCTCCGTCTCCTGGACCGGCGTGGCCAGCCCCTCCGTGCCGGCCCTGGGCGCAACAACAGAGGTCGGTTCCCCTCCTTTCAGCTCGAGGACGAGCTGGCCTTCGAGGCGGGGAGAGATGTCATGTGCGGACGCACATATGCCAGGCGCTGCATGGGTTAGCCTAACTTAGATTAGTAAACTTAGATTAGTTAGTTGTTTTGGAAATTAGTTAGTTGTTTTGGAAATTAGTTAGTTGTTTTGGAAATTCCTAGAATCAAGGAGAGCCTTCTCCATTTAGGTAGGTTGTTTTGGAAATCCCTAGAATCAAGGAGAACCTTCTCCATTTAGGTTGGGCCATTGGCCATATATACTTGTAATCGCTGAACAATGAATTAAGCAAGAATTATATCTCTAATCTATCTCTCTTTCTGTTAAGCCTCCGGTCGAGGGGAATAACCTCACCGAAGAAGACGGCCGACGGCTACGAGCTACGTAGCCGCGGACCGGCCAGTCGAGGGTTCGACGCCCTTGACACCAGGTAGTCCTATATAATAGGGCTAAAAACTCTTAAACCCGGCTATAGAATTTTGGGCGGTGGCTAGGCCCAACGGGTTAAGAGAGTTAAGCGTGCTAGTGCTAGAGTAGTCCTAGGATGGTGACCCTCTGGAAACTTGGGGCGTCGCAGTTGGTATCAGAACCAATTATCAGCCGGAAGTGTGAGATGAGTCTCGACTGAACCAGGTTATACAGCGGGGAGATCGAGGCTCTGATACATCAACTGTTGTTAGTAGAGCGTGGCTCCCCCACAAGGTCGGTTAAGGCAAGCGAGACGAGTCTCACATCGCCTGATACTTGTGAGTTTGAGCCTGACGAGGAAGTCAAGGCTTAAAGGGGGGAGGAGAATGTGAGACTCCAGATAGTCCTATGTATAAGATATAATAGGGCTAAAAACTCTTAATCCTAGCTATAGCATTTTGGGCGGTGGCAAGGCCCAAGGGGTTAAGAGAGTTAAACGTGTTAGGGCTAGAGTAGTCCTTGAATAGGTGACCCCCTGGGAAGTTGGGGCGTCATAGATACTATATTGTGTTTTAATTCGTCTACTTATAAAAATAAAAATATTTCGATCAGCTTCATCTTCAAAGAAATTCTTTAATCTACTTAAAAACAATGTTATATCAAGCTCGAATTGCGGTTTTTGGAGTTTGTTTACATCATTGTAAGATTTAATAATCATCATTTTATTAACTTCTTTATTCTAGTGTCTAGTAGCCTGGCCAGTATGTGAATCTGCATTTAGAGCGGTTTTAGAATCTTCGAGGCCTAACATCAAGCACTTGATGGTCTCTAAAAAACCATATATAGTGGTACCTTATGTCTAAGTTAATCATGGAGATAGCTAGTCTTAAGAAGAGAATGGGGCAGAAAGTGAAATATGTATAGATGTATATAAGAACTTTGCTAAGTAACGCATGCCCCTTATTTCCACCCAGCCTGATGTGGACCCTTCTCTCATTATCTAAAACTCTGAACACTGAATTGATGTAAAAGACTATCCAATATTTGTTTATTAATAAATAAGAAAAATACGTTAAATAAAATTAAAAATGAAAAAAATTGAAAAAAATTTTAAAGGAAAAAGTTGCCTCGGTTTGGCATGGCACGACCCAAACCAATTGGAGCTAGGGGTCTTGCCGAACCTCCGATCGAAGAAAGGAAAATTGGTACAACACGACATGGCTTAGGTTTGGATCTTTGCAATACTGGAACACTGTTGGCCTGGGCGTGACCTAATTTATGTTGGCCATGCAGAGTTGGCACGACCCACATTACACCCCTCAAAATTTCAAAACTTAATGTTGCTTGGATGTATTTTACAACAATAGGCTTATAACTTATCCACGACTTCGAGATGCTAATTTGTTTGTTGTGTGAGATGACAGCTCCTGGGCCGCCAGTAGGGAATTAACTACTCTGATTTGACGACCAGACAAAATATACATTCTAGCTAGTTGGTAAGACTCACAAAATGATTTTCCTATTGTAGCAATTCTGATATGCCTCGTGCCTTAAGAGAAGTATTATCTCCGATGGTTACATAAAAAATTCTACACCTTTAGAGAAGAGTGGGTAGAGAGATATTAGATATTATCACGACGAATAGATGCGTAATAACATTGAGAGCATATATCTTGAGTCATAGTATCAATTATGTAATTTGACAAACAATAAAGAACCAAGGATCTCAAATTAGTTTTAAAATTTAAAGTAATTTTTCTGTTCCATTCTATTCAACAATTTCCGGTGACCTTTTGATAAAGCAATTTCTGCTTCAGTTTTATCTTATCTTATTAGAACATTATTTTCATAATCTAAATGAGACAACATTTCAATTCCTGTATAGATCTTGTGGATATCAAATAGTCTTTGACCCAAATAAAATAGAACAAGCCATGTCCAATGGTAGATTCCATCATGGATGATTTTTTTTTTTTTTGGAAATGAAGCTGCATGAAATTTTTTTTGGGGAAATGAAGCTGCAATATTGTGTGACACCTATTAAGGTATGCATGGAAATGCAAGAAAAATTTAGTCCTATTTTTCCTGTGAATGACATAAGAAAGATCGAAATGATGACAATGACACATTTAAATAAGGTAAATCTTTTAGAACGAGGTAGGGTCCAAGGTGACGAGATGACATATCTTTTAAGCAAGATTACACCACCCTTTATATATATATAAACTTTACTTCTGTCAGATTTAGGGTTTAGGATTTAATTGCATGGAAGTTTGTTAATCATCGTATTCATGGAAGAACCTTTAAACCAGTACTTATGGGGGAAACTTGATCTCAATTCCCAGTAATATATTGTTCATATATTTCGTAAATAGTAATCTGGACTCCAAGGTCTCAGAAAGTTTATTTTCCAAATATTTCGATCAGTTGTTGTATCCTATCTATGTTCCAATATGTTAACTGAACAGTTACAACTGTTGAATCAGGCTTTGGTAAGAAAAGCTGATCCGGAAGTGATTGATATGCTTCCAAGGTCTGTGACCATAGTTGTTGGTGATGTGGGCGATCCTTCAACTTTGAAGGCTGCTGTTGAAGGTTGCAACAAGATCATATATTGTGCTACGGCACGCTCTGCTATTACTGGGGACCTAAATAGAGTTGATAACCAAGGAGTACGAAATGTCACCAAGGCATTTCAGGTCTTCTTCCTCATATCACTCTCAACTTCTCTTCTTTCAATTAATTGGATGCCTTGTCTTGTTAACCTTCAATCTTACAGCATTATAAATCTTTGGCGGGTGTGTTGAGTTCTTGTATTGCAGGATTACAACAATATGCTTGCACAGTTAAGGGCTGGTAAGAGTAGCAAAAGCAAACTCTTGCTTGCTAAATTCAAATCTGTTGAATCACTGGATGGTTGGGAGGTTCGCCAGGGGACTTATTTTCAAGATGATGTTGCCGCTAAATATGATGGGGGAATGGATGCAAAATTCGAATTCACAGAGTCAGGAGATGCTGTGTTTTCAGGTGTCATCGCCTCTTGTTTAGACTTTGACTACACATCGTATCATATCTTTTCATTTCTCTTTATGGGCAGAAGAGAACATGATAAAGAAGTTGTAAAATTTTTCGTGGATCATTTTTGCTCTCAGGATACGTTTTTACAAGAGGCGGCTATGTTGAGTTGTCAAAACAACTCTCTCTCCCTCTTGGTTCCACCCTTGACAGGTATTGGGTATTTTCATTTTTTTTATTCTATTTGTGCACTGGTTGTGGCCTTAACAATGACAACAAACATAATATTGTTAAGAGTAGAATGCTAGTCATTTATGCAACATTGTGACATTACATTTGTAGATATGATGGCTTGCTCCTCTCTGTTGGTGGAAATGGAAGATCATATGTTCTTATCCTTGAGGCTGGTCCGCTAGCTGATACTTCTCAAAGCAAAAAGTATTTTGCTCGAATGACCACAAAGGTTGGCTATTGTAGGGTGAGGACTGGGTCTACTATGATTCTTTTGCATGACTTGCCAATTAGTATTGCTTTAGTAGTTTGCTTTCGAAAACTTTTTGCCTTAAATCTGCATTTTTGCAGGTTAGAATACCATTTTCATCCTTTCGACCGGTGAAACCAGAAGATCCTCCTTTAGATCCTTTTCTTGTACATACACTAACCTTACGTTTTGAACCTAGAAGACAGGTTTGTCCTCGATATGAATTAGTAATATGTAAATTACATTTAATGTTGGTGGTTTTTGTTTCTTCTATATTGTGTAGGGCCATGGCTAATATCTCTCTTGACATATGCTTCTAATGCTTGTAGAAACCTGTCGATGGACCTGGAGGAAGCAAGCAGGATCCAAGAAGCTTCAAATTGATAATGGAATACATAAAAGCCTTACCTGTAAGTTGCAGTTAGAATAGATCTCTTTGGGCTTAGATCATTTGTGTGAGATTTCTCCCATGGCTTTGGTAGTCATCTCTAATAAAATTGCATTTTGACATGCAATGCCCTTGAAATCTTCTTGATGAAACAGATGTTAGAATTGTGATTAGGGTTCTAATGAGCCCTAACCTCAAAGAGGAATATTTATATAGGCAGGGAGTTTTACAGTATGGTCCTTGACATAATGCAAAATTACAAAATAATAAAAGGATAGTCAACACTCCCTCCCAAGGTGGTGCATAAATATTTCTCATGCTCATCTTGTACACAATGTTATTGAAGGTCATACTCGCAAGTTCTTTGGTGAGAATATCAGCTAATTCGCTACTTGACTTCACAAATGGAATGCATATTATGCCTTTTTCCAATTTCTTTTTGGAAAAATTCCTGTCGATCTCAATGTACTTTGTTCTATCATGTTGTACTGGTGTGAGCAATGCTAAAGCTGCTTTATTGTCACAATATAGTACTGATGGTTTCACATCTGCCATACTTAGCCCTTGCATAAACTTTCTAACCCATAAAATTTCACAAACTCCTTGAGCCAGAGCTCTATATTCAGCGTCTGCACTTGATTTGGCAACTAGGTCTCGTTTACTTCTCCAAGTAATCAAATTTCCACCTACGAAGGTGCAGTATCCAGGGGTTGATCTTTTGTCAGCTGGTCATCCTGCCCAATTATCAATGAAGGATTCAATCTTTAAATGACCATTTCTTTAAAATAGAAGTCCTCTTTCCAACGTTGACTTATGTATCGTAGATGCCATGCCCCAACCTCGAGACTTAACAGACGCCGCATATTTGCAATTAATTAATCGCAGATATGTAAGGCAACAAAATTTGTAGATATCGAGCAATAATATTCTATTTTAAGATCAAGTTAAATACTTAGTAAATTTGAAACCCAAAGAAATTCTTTTATAAATCGATTATCCACAAAACTAAAATCTACTAGTGAAAATTTGACAAATACTCAATTATCTTAATTCACCAAAAATATCTAGTAACTTGAGCTAAATAAATATCCTCTTTGTTTGTCAAATATTAAATTCTAAGACTAAATAAACTAAGCTTATTAACCAAATTATAGAAATAAATAAAGGTCTCTACATCTAGTGATCGCTTGGTCCCATCTTCCATTAGCTGATTGGACTTAGTACCTAGGTAGGCAACTATATACTAGATCAATTGGATTAAGCACTATACATTCAGATATAAATTTCATTCTGGTAATATAATTATAATGATCGAGTTGCTTTCGAAACAAAAGTCTTTGGCAACTAGCAACCCGTTGGCAAAGGACCAAAACACACATTAGAGGCAGCTAAATGCATGATTACAAAGCACAGTCACCTGAAGGTGTATCAAAATAGCACCTGAAGGCGCATCAAAGTAGCACTAGGCGCATTACAAAATCGAAGCTAGCTTCTATCACAAAATTCATGTCGACATGACTAACATAATTATAGCATAATAATTAATCTTTATTTTTGAGAAAGCTGTACATAAGGGAATTTTTTGTTGTCATAATGTATTTCTATAGTTTTACTGAAAAAAAACTAATGGGTGTTCGGTCATTACATCTAAATAACCGACTATCATTAAGTGAAATGCTGGTATCAATTTAATCAACGAAATCTAAAGTAAGAAGTAAGATATTATAACAAGCACAAAACATGAAAAATAAACCATTAAAGCTTACTAGGTTCTGAAATGGATGTTGAATTTCTAAAAAATGGTCCAACTCATTTAACACAAAAATAATAACTTCATGGTAAGCATAGTCATAGGAAAAGAATACCCAATTAACCTAGTTCGGGTAGGTTCACATGGAATATTTGTATTAGTATAAAAATAGTTGCTAATAGGCCAATTTTATGCATGAAGAAGATTGAGAACAAAATAACTTGAAGGATCTCACTATCAATCGGAAAAATAGTTCTGTAATTGTTCAAAAAGATAATGTTACATGAATAGGAGTTAAAAAATTAAAATAAAGATTCAAATCTTTCGAAAAGATCATTTACAGATGCCAACACACCTGATTACTAATTGTAATCTGATGAGGTCAAATTTTGAAGAAAAAGTTCTATTTGATTTCTCTTAGGCTATGTTTGATTGGGGGTTAACATTCTTAGGAATAATTTTTTTTTTCTTGGGGTAGCTAGTTATTCTAGGATATACAAGAATAAGTTCAAAATTATGTTTCGTTAAAAATTCTTTTATTCTTAAGAATAGCTAAAAATGTGTTTGGTAGTTATCTCAAGGATTGTAGAGAATAATGGAAAAACTATATGTAAACAATGCAAAATAATATATTTTAACATATTATATGTTATAATACATGCTATTTTATTTATAATAATAATAGTAGTACCTTCTGCTATTAATAACAATAACAATAAAAAATATTATTATTACTATCATTATTATTAAAAAATACTAAAATATTAAACTAAATATTATTGTTATTATTATTAATTTTTATTTCTATATTTATTTTATTTTGCTAAGGATTATATCTTTCTTTATTTTTAATTAGCTAGATACAATCATGAGAATAGCCTTATTCCACTAAAAAGATGGAATAGTTGTTTCCGGTTTATTATAGGATTATCTAGAATAACCTAGTTTGACGGGAATAGTTGTCCCGACCATTTTTTTAATGCATTTGGTGGAATAGCGGGGATAAATTTTGTTATCCCTGGTTTATTCTTATACCGAATATAGCTGAAAGAAGGGCAAAAGAGCATACCCTCTTGGGTTCTATTGATGAAATTATATAGTACATGATATAAGTCTACTATAGTAACAATGCCTACTATAGTAACAATACAACTAGGATTACATACCATATAAGCCTATTCTAAATATATTGTAATATATCCTAATGTAGCATAAGATACTAAATAAATATGTCTAAGATACTAAGAATGTCGTAACATCCCCCCGCAAGCTAAGCATCCAGTGGTCGGATGCGAAGATTGAGCCGCAACACCGAAAACTGAGAGGGCGACAAAGGTTTGGTGAAAATATCAGCAAGTTGCTTATCAGACGGGATATGTATCAAGTCCAAATCACCAGACTGAACTTTTCTCACGCAGGAACTGATGATCAAGCTCAATATGCTTCGTCCGAGCATGGAGAACCGGATTAGCAGCAAGATAAGTCGTGCTGAGATTATCACAATAAATGCTGATGGGGCGCCATAAGAAAACACCAAGGTCACGGAGTAAACGATGAATCCAAACGGTCTCAGCAAGCGTGTACGCCACAGCACGATACTCCGCTTCAGAACTGGAGTGAGAAATGGTGGGCTGTTTCTTAGCGGACCAGGAGATAAGATTGGGCCCGAGAAAGACGCAATAGCCAGAAGTAGAGCGACGTGTATCGGGACAACCAGCCCAATCAGCATCAGCAAACGCCACAAGAGAAGGATTGACACAGCGAGAGAGTGGAAGACCATAAGATAGTGTCCCTCGGATATAACGGAGAATACGCTTGATGGCTTGCATATGTGGTTCACGAGGCGTCTGCAAATACTGAGCAACAGAGTTGACAGCATACGAAATATCCGGTCTCGTAAAGGTGAGATACTGGAGAGCACCAACAAGCTGACGATAGATATAGGGATCGTCAAGAAGATGCCCCTCATGAGATGAGAGGTCGGAGAGAGAGGACTAGAAACAGGCTTACAATCAAGAAAGCCATGGCGCTGAAGGAGTTGATGCGCATATTTGTGCCGAGTCAGATGAAGGCCAGAAGAAGATGGAGTAACCTCAATGCCTAAGAAATAATGGAGCGGCCCAAGATCCTTCATAGCAAATTCACGTTGTAAGGTGACAAGAAGAGCCTCCAAAAGAGGAGATGAGCTGCCGGTGATAATAATATCATCAACGTATAAAAGAAGAACGAGAGTGCCCGAAGAGGAATGAGAAACAAACATCGAGGGATCCGCGGTACTGCCGACAAAAACAATTTCAGAAAGAAATGAAGTGAACCGCTGAAACCAAGCCCGAGGAGCCTGCTTAAGACCATAGATCGCCTTGCGGAGACGACAAACGTGATGAAGAAGAGGGGTCCACAAAGCCCGGTGGTTGTGTCATATAAACTTCTTCAGAGAGAGTTCCATGAAGAAACACATTCTTCACATCAAGTTGTCGAAGAGACCAACCAGAGGAGAGAGCCACGGAGAGAACAGTACGAATAGTGGTCGCCTTGACAACGGGAAAAAAAGTCTCATCGAAATCAATACCTCGTTGTTGTTTGTAACCCTGAGCAACAAGCCGCGCCTTGAGACGCTCTAGAGAACCATCCGCCTTCTGCTTTACTTTGTATACCCACTTACAGCCAATGAGATTAACGGAAGAAGGAGGAGGAACTAGATCCCAAGTAGCATTAGTCAGTAAGGCATCAAATTCTTCAGCCATGGCAGCACGCCAACCTGCATCCTGAGAAGCCTCATGAAAAGAGGTAGGCTCAGTAGGAAGAGTAGAATGGGCAGAAGCGAGTAAGGAGGTAGACCCTGTGGAAGCCTTAGTCATAGAGCGAGTGAGCATAGAATGGGCTCGGGCAGGCAGTGGAACCACAGTGGAGACAGTAGCAGGCTGAGGAGGTGGATGATCAGAGGAGGTAGGAAGCACATCAGGAATGGTCGGAGAAGGAGCCGCAGGCCGGCTGGCGTGTCGTCTGGTATAGACTCGGAGTTCAGATGGACCAACAGCAGTGACAACATTCTCAGGACCAACCTGTGGAGCATTAGAATGCAAGCTGGAAGAAAATATTGATACATCCTCAGACGGTGAAACCGGTGAATGTGAACTATTGTCAGGAGGAGAACGTGTGAAGGAGAAGCCAGAAATAGCATCAAGAGTGGCAGGACTTTCACCCAGTAAAGGCGGATTAGAGAGAAAATTTTGAAACATGTGCAAGTTGGAAACAGAGGACGAGGAGGAAGAAGAAAATTTAGAAAGACGAGTAAGAAAAAACATATTCAACAAACGTAACATGGCGAGAAATAAAGACTTTACCGGTGCTTGGATATAGATAGCGAAACCCTTTATGTTTGTCAGAAAGTCCCAAGAAGACACAAGGAAGTGATCGGGGAGCGAGCTTGTGAGCAGCAATGTCCTGTACGTCGGGATAACATAAACATTCAAAAACTCTAACAAGTTGCAAGTCGGGAGAAGCACAACCATGCAGAATGTCATATGGTGATTGACCTTGTAAAACAGTGAGAGAAGGAATTCTATTCACAAGAAAAACAGCAGTTTGAATGGCCTCAGCCCAGAACCGAGGAGGCAAGCAAGCTTGAAAAAGGAGACTTCTAACAACGTTAGATAAATGCCTATGCTTCCTCTCAGCAAGACCATTTTGTTGAGGTACTTAAGGACAAGGAAATCTGTGAATAATGCCATTTCGTGAACAAAGAGTAGAACTTCTCATTTACAAATTCAGTGCCATTGTCGGACTGAAATTTTTTTATCGAGCTATGGAATATGTTTTCAACCATTCTTTTAAACTCCAAAAATTTGTCAAAAACTTCGTGTTTAGATTTTATAAGATAAAGCCAAGGGAATCGAGAGTAATCATCAATAAAAATAACATAATACTTGTAGCCAGAGATTGAGAGAACAGGTGGTTGCCATACATCTGAATGAACAATATGAAAGGGAAAAGCTGACTGAGATTCTGAATCATTAAACGAAAGTTTGACATGTTTTCCCATATTACAAGTATTGCAAACAGATAGTTTGAAAGTAGAATCCGAGACAATTTTATTATTTTTAAAGAAAGTAGAAAGAACAGAGAAACTAGGATGACCTAACCGTCTATGCCAAATATCACTATTAACCCTAGATGCAACTAGTGCTAGCTGTTGCTTATTTCCGACACTTGCAACTTTAGAAGAGAGTGGATAGAGTGATGTTCCCGAACTAGGGCATTGAAGAAGCTCCGTCCCGGTTTCCTTGTCCTTCACAGAAAATCCAGAAGAGTCAAATTCAAAAAGGGAATTATTATCATGACAGAACTGACGTACAAAAAGTAAAATTTTCTTAATAGAAGGAACGACAAGAACATTTTTAAGAGCAAAGGATTTAGAGGAGGAATGCAACTGAGTTTCACCTGTCTGAGTAATATCAAGTAAATTTTCATTACCAACAAGAATTTTTTCATGCCCTTTATAAGGTTTAGAGGTTGAGAGAATACCAGAAGTTGCGGTCATGTGATTAGATGCTCCGGTGTCAGGATACCACACTTCCTCACCAGGTTCATGAAGGTTCATAGCAGCAAAGGTTTGAGGAAGATCATCTGCAACAAACGAATGATTGACTGTTGTCTGCACTGAAGGGCTGAATGATTAAACTTGCCGCAGATCTGACATTGCGTGCCAAACTTCGGAATGTAAGGTTGATGGGTCGGAGTATAGGGTTGTTGAGAATTATTAGATTGAGAATGTGAATAGGCTCCAGGAGATCCACGACCAGGATATGAATTGAATCTACCGCGCTGTCCCCGACCACCGCGATAGCGACCTCCACGGCTTCCGCGTCCACGATTTGCATAAAGAGCTTCACCATCGATAGTGGGAGTGGCTGGTGATGTCGTCAAACTAGTACGACGTTGAACTTCAGTTTCCTCTTGCATTAGAAGTGGACGAAATTGTTCAAAAGTGGGTTTATGTCGATGTGTATTAAGGGCACTGACAAAACCCCTATATTCTTCCGGTAATCCGAGAAGAACTGTCATGACCAAGTTATGGTCTGACTCAGTTTCACCAATCGCTTGTAGAGCATCACCAATCGATTTAATTTTTTGCATGTAATCACTCATATTCATTGATCCCTTCTTGATGCTTCGCAACTCGGACTTTAGAAAGAAAGCCGTGGAAGCAGTTTTATCAAGAAAATATGCTTCAATAGTTTTCCAAGCATCATATGCAGTTTGAGGAGAACTAGAAATGATCATCTGTAATATGCTAAGAGAAAGGGTGGCATTAATCCACGAGAGTATAGTGGTGTCTTCCTTTTTCCAATTCTGATATTCTAGATTAGCACTTATTTTCTTATCAGAAGTTTCAATAGTTTTAGACGGTATAGTACCAGTTCCGTCCACATGCGAAGTAACACCAAAACTCTCCAAAACATTAAGAAAAATTTGTTTCCACACCAGATATGTGGAATCCGTGAGTTCAAGTGGTATGAGAGTTTTGATGTTAACCACGGGCAAATTTGATGAGGAAGACATGTTACCACCAAGAGAAAAATTCCACCACGAGACAGCCGAAAAACAGACCAAGTAATCACAGATCCAGAGGAAGGAGGAAAAGTAAGTCAGAGTGCACCAGCAAGCGGCAGCAACCGAGATGAACCGGCGGTACTTGAGATCAACCAGGCGACACCAGCAAGCAGCGCCAACGAGATAAGAAGAAACTCAAAGAGGCTGAAATTACTGTAGCAGTACTGTAGCAGTACTGTAGCACCAGTATTGTAGCTGTACTGTAGCAGTGTGTAGCACTGGTACTGTAGCAGTGCCGGGGAGATAAAAATCCAAGGATAAGGGTGATAGAACATCAAAAGAAAAAGCACCTATGGAAGAAGGTGAGACTTATTGTGGACGGTGGCTATGGATCGATATCCCCAAATTAGGGTTCCCGCTCTGATACCATGAAAGAAGGGCAAAAGAGCATACCCTCTTGGGTTCTATTGATGAAATTATATAGTACATGATATAAGTCTACTATAGTAACAATGCCTACTATAGTAACAATACAACTAGGATTACATACCATATAAGCCTATTCTAAATATATTATAATATTTCCTAATATAGCATAAGATACTAAATATGTCTAAGATACTAAGAATGTCGTAACAATAGCTTAAGCATCGAACGGTCGGTATGCATTCCAAACATATGTAGATATAGAGAAACCATATAATTGAATCTCGTAGGTACATAAAGAGTTAAACAAAATCACAACTTTCAATGATTCTAGTCCAATAATAAACACAACTTTTAGGTTTTAATAATTTTAAATCTAAAACCCATCAAAGGAGAAATAAATATCTACAAGATTCACATACCCATGAACAAAGAAAGGAATAACCTCTAAAAATAGGTAAAACAGACAAATATGAAGAAAATAGAAAACCTTCTAAAAAGCCAATGAAGAAAGGATGGCGAACGACGTGCCGTTCGACCACAATCCAAACGACGAACGACGGCGGCAATCGAAGGACGAGGAGGTTCGAGAGGCTGCGTGCGTGTAAGAGAGAGAGAGAGGTGCTGGTGGTTGGGACGTGTATGCATAGGAGAAAAAGAAAGAGAGATAGGTCTTATATTAATTCGGGTTAAGGCCATATTGCACATGAAGAACCCCAAGACCAATTTGGGAGATCTTTTTCTTGAAAAGCTTTAGAATTTTTTTTTTTTAATTTTTAGGCAGAGTAACGCAATCCCAGCTAGTCTAAAATATGAATAGATCTGCCACAGGTACAAAGTTCTCGTCCTTACTGACAGAGTCTTTCCGACGCATATACATTGTCTACACAGTAGAGAACACATTCACATCAAGAAGTAGTGCGACCATACATCCATGATTTGCACTATTTAATCCAGCAAGAAGATGAATGATGTTCAAAACATATTTTTCACCTTATTCTCCACAAGCATACATCAAGTAAAATTTTGTTTTTGATTCTCCTTATTCCCCACAATAAAACATCAAGCAAAAATATCCTTTTTTCCAATTCTCCTTTTTCCTACTACAAAACATTTGAAACCTCCATTTTAGGTAAAACCATTTAAAATCATCATCATAACATTAGAGGAGCCTGAATCATAAAAATTAATGTCAACATCACATGATAAAAGTCGAATATAAGTAAAAAAATTGGAATGTCAAACAATTCTCAACTAATAAAAATAAACGACCAACATCCACATCCATGTCTAGCATATGGGACAATGTCTGCGTAAATCACTAAGCTAATGAGGAATAGCCAAACTAGGCTATGCGAATCTAGCTGCTCGCCCTCATGCTGTGTCCTGTACGACATCATCTGAAGTACCTTTGAAAATAGGGGGGGTGAGAAACATGTACACATGTTTTCCAGTGGGTTTCGTGAGCCGCCGAAGGCAAGCCGCATGTACTGGTCGACAAGTGGGTAATCAAAGGTATAGTAGTGAGAAATATAGTATTGGTCAGGTAATCATGAAACAACAATTGAAATAAAAGCTATGCTACTGTGGAGATAACTGAACATCTATGTTTGTCATGGCAAGGTACTAATCCATCGATAAAGTTATGTCACTATGTCAATTAATTGTGTATCAACGACTAGAAGCAATCAATACCCAATCCACACGCACTATCACACGGATTTGGGGTAGCCCCATATCTCACGAACCTGAGGCAAGCGCGCAACAGCTGGCATGTACCAATTGTACACAGATTTAGGCTCGCGGTGAAACACAACCATTTTTCGGAAAAGAACACAATTGGCCCACAGAGTGGATCAGACCTCTCTGTGCTAGTGTTCGTGAAATGCACATCACACAGCAGTGGCAGTTATATGCAATATGGTCAAACTGTACTGTCTAACAACGACGATCAGTCGAAAGACTCTCAAGGAGTGTCAACAAGTCCAACTAGGACTGTGGAATATATATATGTGTCCAATAATGAGTAAATATTCAAAAGCTCTACATCTCATGACATTATGCAAGATGATATAGCATACATGAATAAGTAACTGGTATGAAACCAATAACGAGAGACATAAGCTAGTATAAGGCTATAAGCATGCATGGTAGGTGTGATTAAAACAAATCAAGGTATAAATAAGGAATGCTAGGTAAGAAGCCACCAAGGTTTAAAGTGCCGCCCCGTGCCGTACGGCACGGGGCGGCACGTACAAGAAGGTGGCACGGTACAGGGGGGGCTCGGACCCCCCTCCGTGCCGCGGCATGGACCTGCGTATCGTGCGAGATAGAGCGATACGCAGGTCTGTGCCACGGCACTACCGTGCCGGCACACTTTTTTTTTTTTTTTTTTTTTTTTTTTTTTTTTTTTTTTTTTTTTGCTTTTTTTTTCTTTTTGTTTTGTTCTTTTGGATACCAAGAAGCATCCCACACCCCCCTAAGACATTGCAAATCGAAGATCTACTTGTTAGGTAAGTCAAAAAAATTATAATTTAATTTTTTTATTTATCAATATACGGGCAAATTTTTAATTACAAATCAAAGACATCCATTGTTTTTATAAATTATTTTATCAAAATTTGTCGCACTGCGAAATTTTTGGTGAATTAAGGGAACAAAATCGAACTCAATTAACAAATTTTGAGGCACATCAAACATAAAAAATTATTTTTGCGTTAGAAGATTAAAAATACTGATAAAATTAAATCAATTAAAAATACTGATAATTTTTAAAATTAAATCAATTGATACTTAAATTTATTAAATTTATTTGTCATATAATTTATTGCTTAATTTTTTTGATAGATGTAATAATTTTTTGAAAAAATTAATTAAAAAATAAAATTTTCAAATAATTTTAAAAATTATTTTTTTGTATTTTATAAAAGAAAAACTGTAATATGGTCAAAAGAAAGAAAGAAAGATGTCTTTGCATTTTTTAAATCCTAACCTGTAAAATATTTTATTCTGCATCAGGTGTAGTTGTACTTTACATACAAAAAAGCTTACAAGTAAATTGATGAATATGGTAAGTTATACATAGCAAATATTCATAATTATTTGATTAAATCTTTCAAAATAACATTATAAGAGCTTATTGGAACCAAAAAAATTAAAATAAGTTCGTGCCAAAGCGTGCCAGTAGGAGGTCATACGTATCCATCGGCACGCAAGCGTACCATGTGTCGGCATGGAAGCGTGCTGGTGCCGTACCGTGCCAGGTAGACAGCGGCACGCCCCCGTGCCACAGCACTTTAAACCTTGGAAGCCACTATACCGACTTGGACTCCTCAACTTGGTGATTGAAATCCTCGGCTCAACAAGTTCCTCTAGGTATCACCCAAGCATAGACCAAACACAAATTTAAAAGTGGCTCTGCCAACTATCCACAAATTCTATCTTGATGGAAGCAGTACTGTTGCATTACTATAGCAGTCTTGTAGCACAGTTACGGAAGTAGTATTGTAGCACTGTGATACTGGAAATAAATGGAGGGAAAAAGAAAGGGAGGAAGAAAGTAGCATAATAGGAAGAGTAAGGATTTTGTCAACCTCTAATAAGTAGGGGGCCGGGTGGGGAGAGGAAAATTCGGGGAACTTCCTAAAATACTCTAGTCTTCTTTCTTCAACTAAAAGCTTCTTATATATCTAAGCCTAAAAGACTTATTTAAAGACAATTAAACCACTAAACCCCTAAAATTTAAAATTTATTGATAGCAACCTAATTTTAAAATTTGAAACTTAAAAACCAACCATACTTCCCATAATAACTAATCTAATCAACCTAACAAACTATTTCAAGATTCAAAATACAAAATTTAAACATTCAAAATTCAAATATTCAGATGTTGAAACTAAAATTTGAATTTGATTGCATCATTTTCGTTTTTGCCATGGATTGCTTGTCCTCGGTGCATGTTATCCATTGTAGTTGCTCCGCCTAGGATATAATGTGAGAATGCCTTTCCAATTAGTTGACGGTTCGACTTGATTATTATGCTTTCTTCTTTAGTTCTTGTATCCATTACAACCACCTTTGATAGTGAATAATGTATCTTCAATTGAAATTGCATCGTTCCTCCAGTCGACCCTTTTCAAGAAAAACGTCCCTGTCGTCTTCTTTAATTTGGTTGGTTGGGTGTCCTAAGCTTAGCTAGTATATATGTTATCTTCTTGTAGCCAATTTGGAAGAAGTACGTGTTTTGTTAGCCATCATTTTGCACCTTCCGATCATATAACCATGGTTTTCCTAGGAATGTAGCAAACTTTCACTAAGACGACATCATATTATACCGTGTTGGTAATTTTGCTGATGGTGTAAGGAGGCATTGTTAATTTGCATTTAGTGTTATCTACTCATGCAACCTTGTTTGGTTTAGGATGTGGTTCTGTTTCCAACTTAAGCTTCTTCATTGCATCCTCAGAAACAACATTAGTACAACTATAGGAATCAATCACCATATTGCATACCCGCCTATTGCTAGTGAGTTGCGTCGTTACACTCAAAACTAAATTTGATGCGATTTCAGTAACTAAATTGTGCAGCCTGACTATGCGGTTTAATAGTTACAAGAAGCGTAACGATCAAACCATGAAACAACATGCGAGAGTAATGTCAAATGTGATTCGCGAGTTGAAGTTGGCTGGCAGCAATTTGATTGATGAGCAGCAGGTCTAAGCCATGATTTGCTCTCTTCCCATTTCGGGGCAACATATGCGAGTCAATTTGGCACAAAATGAAAATGTTAAGATCTTTGAGGACGTTGCACGACATTTTGAGTTGGAGAAGGGGCGCCTTGAGGCGGCTAAACCTTCAACTGCCAATACTTCTGAGTCTAGTTTTTGTAGAATTTCTAGGTTCAAGCAAAATAGGATTGGTGGGACTCAGATCAATAGGGGACCTGCGCCTAAGAAGGCGAAGAACATGAAAAGGAAGAGAAGCAAACGAGGTGGCGAGGAGGACAAGTCGAAAATAGCTTGTTACAATAGTAACTAGTTGGGTCACTTCGCTCAGATTGCATTGAGCCGAAGAAGGTATCCTTTTATCCTGAGTTTTTGCTTCTTTATTTTCGATGAAACTTATTTCTATTCTTGTTATGCTTCAGTTAGTCTTTTCTTCTGGTTATGAGAATGATGAAGTTGAGATTCGTCTTTGGATTGTTTATTATGGTAGAGGTTTTATTGCAGATGGTTTTATCAAGGTTTAAAGTGCCGTGGCACGGGGGCGTGCCGCTGTTTGCCTGGCATGGTACGGCACCGGCACGCTTCCGTGCCGACACGTGGTACGCTTGCGTGCCGATGGATACGGATGACCTCCTACTGGCACGCTTTGGCACGGACTTATTTCAGTTTTTTTGGTTCCAATAAGCTCTTATAATGTTATTTTGAAAAAATTAATCAAATAATTTTGAATATTTGCTATGTATAGCTTACTGTACTCATCAATTAATATACTTGTAAGCTTTTTTGTATGTAAAGTACAACTATACCTGATGCAGAATAGAAATTTTTACAAGTTAGAATTTTTAAAATGCAAAGGCATCTTTCTTTCTTTCTTTCTTTTGACCATATTACAGTCTTTCTTTTATAAAATACAAAAAATAATTTTTAAAATTATTTAAAAAATTATTTGAAAAAGTATTTGAAAAAATTATTTTTTAATTAATTTTTTCAAAAAATTATTAGATCTATCAAAAAAATTAAGCAATAAATTATATGACAAATACATTAAATAAATTTAAGTATCAATTGATTTAATTTAGCTTTTAATTTTATCAGAATTTCAATCTTCTAACACAAAAATAAAATTTTATGTTTGATATGCCTCAAAATTTGTTTATTGTGTTCGATTTTGTTCCCCTAATTCGCCAAAAGTTTCGCGGTGCGACACATTTTGATAAAATAATTTGTGAAGAAAAATTTGGATGTCTATGGAAAGTTGGGCCTTAGAGGAAAGAAATGTATCTTCATACACTCTAAAGGATACGTGTTTATCAGAAAGTAGTCGGACGGAAGTTTGATTGAAATTGAGTCGCAAGATGTCAAGCTCCTCGAGGAGGTTTTTCCTTATGAAATTGATCTTCGGAATGAAATTGAGTTGCATAAAATGGATGACTCCGGTATTGACGCTTTTATTCGCCCAATTGAGGGAGAGAAGACAACTCCAATTTCTCCTGGGGATAGTGGGAGTGCCACGTCTCGGCCTGAGTAGTGAAAACCCCTTTTACCGAGCCGTGACAAACCCGGCGCACGGACAGAGCCTCCTCTTCCGCATGAAGTGGTGATCTACTACAAAACCAATCATAGATTACCATAACATGTGCAACCAACTTGAACTTGCAAAATACTTTGGCTATTACAATAACTAACTTCCAAGATACAACATTCGGCATACCACTACAAAATGCATAAAAGAATAATTTCCCCAAATAGACGTGGTCAATAGTTTTTGTTCCATTTGCTAGCTAGACAAATTGATATAAGGCTGGGTCTCTGCTAACTAATTTGCGAAGCTCTTGCCATGATCACCCCCTGGGGCGGAAGGACCTAGAAAACAACGATAATAAAGAGGTGAGAAATTAGATAAGATCCCAACATGTGCAACCAACTTGAACTTGCAAAATACTTTGGCTATTACAATAACTAACTTCCAAGATACAACATTCGCCATACCACTACAAAATGCATAAAGAATAATTTCCCCAAATAGACGTGGTCAATAGTTTTTGTTCCATTTGCTAGCTAGACCAAATTGATATAAGGCTGGGTCTCTGCTAACTAATTTGCGAAGCTCTTGCCATGATCACACTCCTCCCCTGGGGCGGAAGGACCTAGAAAACAACAATAATAAAGAGGTGAGAAATTAGATAAGATCCCAACAGGTGCGACCGCCAAAGGAGGCGATCTACACTCACTCGTTCTAAAGGAGGCATAATAGAAAGAATAGCTATATGCGAAAACTTACTAAGCATGATAAATGATATACAACAATTGCCACTATTATGCGTCTATAAAGTTTGAAGGTTACCACAAGAAATTCAACTTATCTATTCAACACGCATCAAGTTCTCAAATAGAAACTAGTAAGGCCTTACCCAATTACCTCACCGGCCTGTAGGTCGGGTTCTCGCCTGCTCACTGTAGAGAAGGGCCAAATAAGATCGACTTACCTTTAGGGCCGAACAAGATCGACTTACTATTATTATGACACTTCCGGAAGGTCTTGGTCCATAGGGTAGCGATACCATTTGGTTAGTATATGGACTTTGACAAGCTTCAGTCACAACCCACTCACTAAAACTCTGCAATTTGCGATAGTTCAGTGCATTACATTCCTCCCTCCTTAAAATGAGTTTCGTCCGCAAAATTGAAACTCAAGTCAATTCCCCAAATGAATAAGGAAAACGCTCTCCCATGGTGCTCAAGAGACTCGGTGTGAGAGCATGCCGTCACGCTACTAGGCCTACACGCCCCCTAGCCTCGAATTGCTCAATGGATCGAGGACTCGGCTTTCCCCGAGAGCCAAATCGCTTAATTCCACTTGTCGGCGGCACTTTCAAGGAGACATGATCTCCTACTTGAATTTTCAAATCGCATACCTCAATGATGTTTGGGAAGCAATTGAGTGTTTTTGGCGCATATACGACACGAAATGGACTTCAAGGAGCTGAATTTGCAAAATTGCAGGTTTATATGGAGTATCGGTACCGATACTCAGTTGTGTAGAGGTTGGGGAAGCCTTCGGGTTTTGCGAAACTCACCCGCGTAGTGGAACTGGTGTTGCAAGTACCGGTACTGATATTGCGGGTACCAATACAAAACAGAAACTGCCGGAAAGCAGCGTTCGGATTTTTCGGAATTGGCCCGGGGTACCGGTACACTTGAGCTGCGTACCGGTACTGGAACCCGAGTATCGATACTCGAATGCTGCAAATAGTAGATTTTGAGGGGTCGTAAATATGAGTGATCAGGGGGTTTAGGTGTAATTATAACCTATTTCAATAGCCAAACCCTAACAAACCCCATTTCTTCCACCCTCACTCCCTTTCCTCTCTCTCTAGAAGCAAAGAGGAAACCCTAGATCCCATTATTGGAGCTCGAGATCCATCTCTTGGAAGACTTTGGGAAGATCAAAGGTGCTTGGAGGAAGCCCTAGAAGGAAGAAGACAACCTTTCCACCAATATTTCTCTTGCTAGGAGAAGGAGAGGCGAGTTGATGTGTAATTTTAAATTTGACTTGATTTTAGATTAGCTTAATATATAAAAATAGATTTTATCTGTAAATTAAATGATAAAGGGGAGGAAGTTAGAGGGTATCAGGGTATAGAAGCAACAAGAACCAACAAAACAAATGGGAGAGAGAAAAATCACGTACTATATAAAAAAAGGAAAAATAATAACAAATATTTAGATATAGGTTGGCATGCACGGTACGTATCGCGGCAACCCCGTGCCCAATTGAGAGTATCGCGGGGTACCGCGATATGTATCGTGGAATTCCACTCCTTGCGGTAAAGGGTTTGTACTCTGCCCCTTTTTTAGGGGCACGGTACGGCACGGCCTGTGCCGTACGGCACTGGCCGGCACTTTAATCCTTGTTCATGAGATAGGCCTTTAGTCTCCAAGTGAGCTCTTTTCAGATGTAGCATGTCATGGGCTTTGGTTTGATATGCTTGTGCCACCTCCACTTCTTCCTCTTCCTCAAGTAGGACGTATATGCAACTTCATAACATTGATCAAATTTATCAAAAGTTGGTTAATAATTCATAACATTCCTTCCGCTTTCTTCTTTTTGAACATCGGCACAGGCCTCCTTTAGTGAAGGCACTGAAGGGAATGGCTTTTTTCAAATTACTTTGAAGTCTTATTGGATCAAATTTTGCATGTAAACCAGTAAGGAAGTCATAAACACGTTCCTTCTTAATCAGTTTCTGAAACATTGCCGCATCATCGCTTCATTTAGCTTGAAAATCTTGACAATAATCTAATTCCTCCCATAGATTGCTAAACTCTCAAAATATTGAGCAACAATCGCAACTCCTTGCGTTGCTTCATGTAGTTTTTTTTTCTAAGCTTATATACTAGTGCATCATTTCCAGTCTTGTAATAAGTTTGAGTCGTCGCTGCAGCCCAGATTTCGTAGGCATAATCCAAAACAAGATGGCCTCATGCAATTGCCAGTTGCATTGAATTCAATAGCTAGGACATAATGGGCTACTTTTCCGATTCCCATTGATTAGAGGTAGAATCTTCCTCTGGTGACCTCTTTCGTCTACCTTTAATGTAACCATAAAGCCCCCTAGCTTTAATAAACAATAAACATGATCGAAACTAGGCCAAGTAATTCTGTTCTCTAGTTTAATAGGGCTACTATGGAATGAGGGACTATCGATCACCATGATGTTCATCTCCGGTGTCACGCTAATCCTATTTTCATCGTTCTTGGAGTTAACTTCTGACATCTTGAGTGAATTAAAGATGCAACCGGCAATATTAGTAAGAAGAATGAAATATTCGGATCCTATTGATGCATTTACTACCAAAGCTTCATTAGTATTGAGAGGATTGCGGCATATATAGGTGACTTATCTCAAATATTAAGATTGGTAGATGGTCCGTGACAACCGCGATAGGTGAAATGCTTGATAAAGAGAGCAAAGCAAAGCAGTGTAAGGAAATGGTGGAGGAGTAGATGGCGTAGAGCAAATGAGCGAAAGATATAGGAGGATGGTGCGGTGACGAGAGTAGCGCAGGGAAGAAGAGAGGGGCTATTGGAGGCTTGAAGAGGGCCCGAACGGAAGAAGAACCGATCGGGCCTTCTCCTTTTTTTTTTTTTTTTAACTCCAAAAATACCTTAAATCGGGATTGGCTTTGATATCTTGGTGAAACAGATGTTAGAATTGTGGTTAGGGTTCTAATCAGCCCTAACCTCAAAGACATATTTATATGTGGAGAGAGCTTTACAGTAATGTCTCTGACATAATGCAAATTACAAATTAATATATGCAGTCAACACTTCACAAGTTTGTTCTGCAGTTTAGCACAAAACATAACTACCATAATCATATTCACTTGTTAGTTATTTGGCACTTTGATAGCTGAAGGATCACTAATTAGTTAACTCCATTTTTGGTACTAATCTATCTTTCAAGTCATAATTGTCAAACCATCGGAAATTCTACATTTTAGTATAGACTGATAATACATGCTAACAGCAAGAAAATAAAACTATCAAGATATTTAGAATAGAGCAATTGCAAAGAAAACAGATACTAAAAAGGTCTTGAAGATTGTGATTGCCATTCCAGTGCTTCTTAGGATCTAGGTATGAGGATAGATAATAGTCAGGTTGTATGGTGGACAATCAGGTCTTATAGATGATATAACTTTTCCTAGATGATATAACTTTTCCTGAGAACAATTCATCCTATTCTTTTTTTTTTTCTTTTTTTTTTTTCTATTGTTATATATTTATATGTACCCATAGGATATTATTTCTTCATGGGCAACTGTTGATCTTAGTAGGTATGGTAAAACCACTAAGTGTAGGGACAAATTCATAGCTGCCCTTAGGGATGTCGTGAGTAAGTTTTTGGGTATGGGTGGCTTATTCCCATATCTGTCTCACGAAGAAAGTGGTCCCCATACCTACCCTGTATTCTATCGCGTTGAAAGTTTTTATTACTCTCTCTACCCTGTCTACAAATTCGTCTTTATGTACCTGCCTTGTTAGCTTGCTTAAAACCTACCCCAACTACAACTACATTTTGATCAATATCTAATGGTCAAAAATTAGAATAATGCAAATATGTTATCATAATTATTTGTGTACGCAGCAAGTGGGTTTGTTACGTGTTTGTGGCAGGCAAACCTTAAACTCGTACTTGCCCAAATTTGTAATGGCTTAAAATTTTCTGACAAATATTTTCCTCATGTATCTTATTTTAGTTGCCCAATATCTGCCCGTTTGGGGTAAGGTTGGGCGAGGTGCCCTCTAATTCTGTTGCCATCTTAAGATGTCCTTCCTACCTATCATGATTTTATTGATATTCATTTACATTATAGTATCAATGATACCTTAAATATTGTAAAGTTTCGTAGAAACTTTTACAAATAAAATTCTCCTCATCTAACTAAACAATTATGAAATATATATATTTTACCCCTATCTCTTTTTCTTCTCTATTTCTCCACTGATTTATTTGCTGGGAAAGGGAGGAGGGAGAGATCCACCTCTCTTCTACCTCCTTTTTATCTCCTATCTTGTTTCTTAATACATGAGCAAAATTTGAAAAGGATGGGGATGGAAGGACAAAATAGCATTCACAAATAGGAAAAAAAAACATGGAGAGAGGGTTAATGATATGTTCCTTAGATTAGGTATTTCTAATTATAGAAAGTGGAATTATCATTTTTGAATATTTTTATTATTTCTAATAAATTAGATTTATTAGGGTTTAGGATGTCTTTTTATGGTTTGTGGATTGATGAAGAATTAGTCGTCTTTTGTTCAATCTTCCTTCTCCCTTTCTCTTTCTCTTTATCCCTCTCTATCTCTTTACTATCTCTAGGAGGTTCGATCGCCTCGAAACGATCGTTTATCCCTAATGATACGTTAATCTAAGGAATTATTCGATCACCCTCGAAAGCCACCTTGTCCTCAGGGTGGAAAATTCACAATCTCGTATGTTCCCTTTGAATCATCTTCTATGTTCTCGTCGGGTACGCCCTTGATCAAAAATCGCTGCTTTGACTTGCATCGGTGTCCGTGACTACATTTTTCAGCACAGTTGTAGTAGAGGCCCTGATCTCTTTTTTACTTTTACTTTATTTAGCTGGTTTGAGGTGTTTAGTAGGTGGAACTGCCTCCTTGGATGTTAATGTCATGGAGGCGGACAAGAGAGAAGGTTTCATGATGCAATGTTGAGCTATCAATTTCTCGTGTCGATGAGCAAGATCAAAGGCGGCTGACGTAGAAGTAGGATGAAAGACACATAAATCATACTTCATATCTTCTCGCAAGCTGGCAACAAAACATCTTGTGAAGAATTCTTCAGTTAATCCTGTCGTACGGTTGGCAAGCATCTCGTATTGCGCTTGATAGTCGCGAATGCTTTGCATGGGACCTTGTTGTACTTTGGATAACCCGCACATGTAGTCCTCAATACATACTTGGACCAAACGAGTGCAAGGAGCTTCCACGAACTCCAACCACAACTCCACAGCTCTTTTCAAACCATTGAAAATCATTATAAAGCTTCTCCTTCAGTGGATACGATGCAAGCATAATTTCTTGGGTCTCTAGTATTTGATTAAATTTGAAAAAATTGTTTCACTTGATAAATCCACCCTGTCGGATCCTTGCATCAAAACGAGGAAATTCCAACCGTGTGATGCGAGGTTGCACCACCGTCGTGGCCTCCACAAGTGGAAGATGTGATTTTCCTGGTATAGGCGTAGGAAATAGAGGTCTTGCATTAAAACCCGAGGTAGAAATATCTGTAGCCAATATAGATACCGAAGTAGATGATTGGTTGTCAATCTTTGGATTCATGACAACAATTAAATTTTTGAGATCATTAATGGTTACTTAGCTACGGTGTTCACATCAATTTCGAGTCTAGAGAATCAAGCATCAACAGCGTAATGAAATTCTTCTTAAGTTTCGAAAATCGAGCATTGGTTGCTTCTTTCCCTGCAAGTTTTGCTTCCATCATTTTCAATAAATCCTTTTGCCAGCTGTTTAGAACCAACCTGGCTCTGATACCAAATGATATGTTTCTATTGTATCGATAGGGACAAACAATCGCTTCGAGGGAATTGAACCTCCTAGAGATAATAAAGAGATAGAGAGGGATAAAGAGGAAAAGGGGGAAAAGAAAGATAGAACAAAAGACGACTAATTCTTTATTATTCACAAACCCTAAAAGTACATATTTATATGCCTTAAAACACTATATCTAATTTATTATAAATAAAAAAAATATTTAATAATTGTATAATACTAGTATCTGTAATTAAAAGCCTACTCTATGGAACATATTAGTTATAATCATCATTTTACTGGTGGTGCTAAACCATTTTTAAATGTGGGTGGAGATGACAAAGGCATTTATAATAGAATGTGAATTATAAGGGTAGACGTGATTTTTGAACTTTGTAGGAGTATCTACGAAATGTTCGTGATTGTCAGGGGCGTAGATGAAATTGACCTGATTCTATATTTTTCTGGGAGTTCACTGATTTCCTTTGGTTGTCCTAATGCCCAACATTGTTTGTTGGTGGTGTTTTTGCAGAGTGGCCAAGAAACAGATTTCATATTGGTATCATGTACAGGTTCTGGAATTGAAGCGAGCCGAAGGGATCAAGTCCTTAAAGCCAAGAAGGTGCTCGTATCTTCGCCATATTGCATGTGATGTTGTTTATGGAAGCCTGGTATTAGTTGTTCAACCATTTATTTACTTATTGTTCATAGGCTGGAGAAGATTCATTAAGAAGATCAGGCCTGGGGTATACAATTGTCCGTCCTGGACCATTGCAGGTACTTCAATGCTATATATATATATATATATATATATATATGTACATATATATGTACACACACATATATGTACATATATATATATATATACATACATATATATGTACATATTTATACATGTGTTTATATGTATACACACACACACACACACACACACATATATATATACTAGTTCAGTGTACATGCAAATGCACGTAACAATTATTTTAATAATTATCTCAAGTTAATATAAAATTTTGAATCATATTTATTCAAAAGTTTACTACAATCAACAATAAAAATTTAAAATTTAAAAAGTAAATTCATCTGTTATATTTTAGTAGAAAATAACTGCTATATTCTAACTCAAATTTAAATAGTTTTTGCCGATAATAATTATATATTCTATAAAATTTAGAGTTTGAATTGTGAATTAAATTTAATTTTGGATATTAAATTTGAATTAACAATTAACAAATTTTAATTAAAGTGGATCAAATCAAATTTTAAAATTTGAATTAAATGTGAATTAAAATTTTGATACTTCTAGTTTGAGGCGCGTGTGAAGAATATTCTATAGTAAATATCCTCCGATTGGTAGAAATTTGGATAAGTATGAATTTGTTTTCAATTTTAAATTATATAATTAAATTTTAACTCTGAATTTCAGATGAAATAAATATTTAAAATCAAATAATATTAAAATTAGATATATATATATAGTTGAAATTAAATTAAATTTTGATTATTGTTACAATCAATAAAAAGTTAATATAATAACTAGATATTAGTAAATTGGATTGAGATAATCTTAAATATTCACTTAAAAGAAAAAGATATTAAATGATATAAAAATATTTAATTAAAAAAGATATTATTTTTTTTTGAGGAAAAGGTAGCATGCTACCCGCTTCATTCATAGGGGAGGTGAATTAGGCTACAGGGGTGAGGCATCCAAGGCCTCGAGAAAGAGTAAAAAAAAAAAAAAAAAAAAAAAAAAAAAAAAAAAAAAAAAAAAAAAAAAAAAAAAACCTACGAGCTGTGGTGGAGCTGATTTGCCGGTAGAAGAAGTTCCCAAAACTTCGTCAGTGACTTCAACTTGTGGGCAGTAGCAGGGAATCCGGCTGGACATTTCGAAAGATCGTCCCATTTCCGGCCTCCCAAATGACCCACCAGCAGGCTACTAGAATCTGATAGCCTGCTGCTCATTGACTGTGGTCCTTTCTTGCTCGTCCACCTGTCCCAGATCGAAATAACATCGTCTCCCAAATCCCCGGGCAGGACATCCTCCACACCCATCACTAAAAGAAATTTCGTAAAAACGCACTGTGTGAACAAATGATCTACAGTTTCCTCTTCGGTTCCACACAGCACACAGGAAGTGTCTCCGGTCCATCCTCTCTTTAGTAAATTATCTGCAGTAAGGATCCTCCTCTTGAGGACGAGCCAGCAAAACACTTTGACTTTTAGAGGTATTCGAAGCCTCCAGATCTTGTATGAGTGGTCATCCCTCGTATCGCCGTCACTCAGCACAGAGTAGGCCGATTTTACCGTAAAACGTCCATCGGAGTTCCATCGCCAAAATATCCTGTCAGGTCTCTGCTCGACTTTGAAGTCCGCTAACTTATCCCTAAGTACTGAATGGTAATGGCTCGATCCGCGACTACTAGCGACGTCGCCTCCTAAAATCTTGCCCCAGTTCCAACTGTCGCTCTCGCTCGCCCAACATTCCCTGGCTTTAATGTTCTTGTGATCCGTCTGATCGTAGGCTTCAGGAAATGATCGTTGTAATGTGGTCTCCCCACACCAGCGATCTGACCAAAAATCTATAGATATTACCTAGCTTGTATTGAATTCCCCATTTGAAGATTTCATTTAGGGTGAGGACTCCCTTCCACCAGTATGAGAGAGGCGTGAAAGATCTTTCTTCCTTCATAGGCCTTCTTCTACGGTAGTACAGGACGTGGATGATCTTTTTCCACTGCAGATTAGACGCTGTGTGGAACTTCCACCATCATTTGGCGAGGAGGGCTTGGTTCATAGCGGCTAGGTCCAGAATGCCGAGGCCTCCTTCTTTCTTACTCCTACATACATTCCTCCAAGCTATCAGACATCCCTTACCTGGATAGTTTCTACTTCCGTTCCAGAAGAAGTCTCTACGTAGTGCCTCAATGCGTTTGATCACCCACTTGGGTGCCTTGAAAACAGACAGGAAGTGCAGGGGTAGATTGGTAAGGACTGCGTTTACCAGAATAAGTCTACCCCCCCTTGAGAGGAGTTTGGCCTGCCAACCATCGATTCTGCTTTGAATATTGAGGATAATCCCTGTCCAGTCCACTTTTGAAGGGGCTCTGGGAGAAAGGGGTAAACTAAAAGATATTATTCATTAGAGAAAAAGAGGAATTAGAAGTTTGTTTCATTACGTATCTATTTCCACCGGTTTCTATTCTTGACCTTATATTTCCATTCTTATTTTTATATTTTTTTAAATGGGTTTGTCGACAGACCGAAATTTGAAATACATACTTTTTATAAATAGTATAGATATATATACATACATATATATACACACACACACCTATATATATGTACTAGTTATAGTGCATGTGCGATGCACGTCACATTTAATTAAATTAAATGTAGAGAAATATTTTGAATTTAAATAGTTATTGGTGGTATGAGTCTATTTATCAATTGAATTTTTTTCTAACTTTAATTTATCTTCAAATAAGTTTTATATATTTTTAATTTAGTTATACTGTAAATACTTTTCATATATCTTTTATAATATACAAATTTTTTTTTAATGTGTATCCAAATTTTAAAAGTTCGAATTAATTCTAAATTTTAAATTAATGAATTTAGATTTAAATTTATGAATAAAACTCAAAATTTAAAGCTAATTTTGAATCCATAATTTAACTATAAATAGTTATTAGAGACATAGATTTATTTATCAACCATCTATCTTTCAAAGTTGATATATTTCCAAGTTAGTTAATTATTTTTGATTTGAAATAGTCCGTTTATAGACCCAAATATTAAAATTTTAAATTAATTTCAAAATTTGAATTAAAATATGGATTCTCGTTATTATGAACCAAATTTAAAATTTAAAGTCGATTTGACAGGCTTATTTTTAAATCATTCTATTTTTTAAAGCTAATTTATTTTTAGTTAGTTAATTGAGATAGAGGATACTGTTAATATTTTCAATATTTCTTTCGTAAAGATTTTCTTTTTTCAATGAATATGAAATATTTTCTTTTGGGTGCCTACTATCTTTCGATGGGCAGAAATTTGGATAAGTATGAAATTTTTTCTATTTCCGAAAGTGGAATATAATATTTTTTTGCGTGCTAAAAAATAGGTCTGTTAACAACTATTTTAATAGTATATCAAATCAACATAAATTTATGAATCATATTTATGTAAAATTTAAATTTTTAAAAAGTAAATTCATCTTTTATATTTTTATTTGAAAATATCTTATATACTAATTCAAATTCAAATAGTTGCTGCACACTATAATTCTATAATTCTTTTTTTTTTATATATATATTGAATATTTTTCTATATTTTTCGAATTTTGACGAATTTAAAATTTAAGTATATATTAGACTAAAAGTATCAAAATTTTAATTCATGTTTAATTCAAAATATCATATTCAATTTTAAATTAAATTTAAATTTAAATTTTAAATTTAAATTGTCATTTGTGGTATGTGTCTATTTATTAATTTGATTATTTTTCTAATTTTAATTTATCTCGAGATAAGTTTTATACATTTTCAATTCAGTTATACTATAAATGTTTTTCATATGTAAGCGATATTTTTGTTTGAAGTCGTGATGGCGGCTAGGACTACATCTATACGGGCGGTACTATGGTGACTGTTCTGATCGAAAGTCTGCAGAACTCGGGTTATTTGCCCGAGTGCTTGAGTTAGGCTCGGCTCCTGATGAGCCGAGTGCCGACTACTCTCACCTCCTGACTGCAACGCCGCCCCGAGTGCTTGAGTTAGGCTCGGCTCCTGATGAGCCGAGTGCCGACTACTCTCACCTCCTGACTGCAACGCCGCCTAATGCTCATTTGCATTTTCGGCGCTACCGGTCAGGTCGTTCCCTGAGGGTTTGGGTAAGGCCCTGTTTCAAAGGTTCATTGTGTTGTCGTTAGCTATTTGGGAGAGATTGGGATGTGCCTGAGCGTATCCCACCAGGCGTGCCAAAAATTGCTGGGCTAGAAACTGAATGCGGGGCGACACTGACCGGATCAGGGCGTTGACCAAGTTAGGCTCTTCCTCGTGGTGCAAATCGGCTCCTAAAATGATCCTCGAGTACGCCACTAGCGAACCAAGCGAGTCAGTTGAGGAGGAATCGACTCAACCGGGTTCTTCCGTAGCTATTCACAATTGACCTAAAGAAAGCTTGGCTGAATGAGCTGAACCGTTATATTTATCGAGAAAACGGAACTACAGGTGCTGTTACAGAAATAAAATCTACTCCCACTTAACCACGCTTTTAATTATGCTCTTAAAAAAGGGAACTAACAAAAAAATCTATGGACTATCTCTAGAAAAACTGCGAGTGCCGAAAAGAAAGGAAATGAAATTTGCTGCGGTCTCTTGCTCGTGTGAAGGCCCCTTCTTACAGGCGTGTTTTTTTTTTTCTCTTTATAGCGAAATCTTCTCCCACCTGCCGTTATTGGATTAATCCCATCGTGGAGGTTTCTTCAGCCACGTCCCTATTTCCTCGGGTTATGCTTCGGTTGATTTCTTGCTGGCCACGAAACCCTTCCTCCACGTCTTCAACAGCTTCCGCCTAAACCGCCCTTCCGTTTTAGGCATGCTTCTCCCAGCATGTACCACGTGTCACCTTTTGTCTCGCTCCTGTCACTCTGCTCATGTGGCTCGAACTGCCCTACCACGTGGTGCTACTTTTATGGCGCCAATACTAGCAAATGTAACTAGAAGAAATACCGGTCAATAGCTTATGAACTATTAAATAATAAAATTTTCAACTAAAAATGACTAGAAGAATTCAGTCCAAAGAATTAAGAATTAAGATATATACAATATATAAATTTCGAAACTTATTTGCTCGGATTAAATGATCTGAAAATTACTGATATAAAGAAATTATGGTTACATGTTTTCTTTTGTACAAAATGTCGAAAATTTGTAATTTTTACTGCATCGGCCTTTTAAACATTATAAGACATTCAATGAAGTTAAATTTTAATATTAAGATTGCTAAATAGTTTTAAGATGTGGTGCAGTATTTTTCCGGTGCATGTACTAATATCGTTATGTGGTGGCACTGGATAGTAAGAGAAAGAGACAGGACTTGAAAGGAAAGGAACTAAACATAAAATTTTATGAGAGATTAGAACATACAGTGTTAGCATAGTTAGAGATTATCTGTATTTGCTTTATGTATTATTGTTTTAGCGGGTCACATGGTAGTCACATGACTATACTTGTACATTGTTTATAAATATTAATGGAAACTCCAGCAGTGTGCACTTTTGGCCCGCACTTTCATACATAGACCCCCCTTAACTATGGAATAACAACTCGCCATCACAACTTCAAGTACTACTTATTTGCTTTAATCAAATAATTATAAAAGGAAGAGATTTGCAGCGAACTATCGGCCATTTCACTAGTATGACATTTAAGGATTACATTAACCAAATATTGATGATGCCTTTCTATAATCTGGTTTGTAAGTTGACAGCGAACTGTCAGCTATTTCACAAGTATCTCTGATTTTATGTTGACCTAACTTACAAAAACCACCCCTGCACGTAAGCTTGTGTCTCAGTTACCCTCCTGTATAAAAAATTGCATCAATTCAACCTTGCACTTTACCACTGTTAAAATTTGGAATGACCGTTGAAGTCAAATGCAAAACTTCATCGGCTCTATATCTGAACATCTATTCAAGTTGCTAGTTGTAGAGTGGTTCTAAAATTGGAAAAAAGAAAAAGAAAAAAAAGAGAGATCTCCTTTCTGAGAGCTACGTAGATTGGCTGTTTATTGAACAAATCATTTAGTTTTTATGGTTGTACTCCATTGAATATAATCACCATCATCCACCAAATCATTTCTGTGAATTTTGCATGTGTATCCAGTGAACATCCCAAACATTTGGACCTATTTGCCACAATGGTAAAATTTAAGGTGGAAATCGTGGGCACGACCTAGAATGCAAGGGAATTTTGTGTAATTTGGCCTTATTTTTGAAGATGAATAAAATTTTAACCTTTAAATTGACCTCATGTTAACTGTACATGTAGTTGATTAAGATGGGTCTTCTGTGACTTTAAGAAGTTTGGAGTGCTTTACAAATAAATAATATGCTCTAAGCAGTGTAAACTAATCTTGAGATCATGGTCGTAAGGCCAATGAGATTTTCTAGATCAGATGTTTGTTGTGATGTGATGCATCAGAAAAATCAACGATTTGTCCAGTTGTCAGTGCAGAAGTGCGGTGTTAATTACTATGGTCATTCTCGTTAACCATTGTAATGTTTTGATGGTTCCTACTAATTCATCAAACGCCATGCCATTGCCTGGATGAATTTTGCAGGAAGAACCAGGAGGTCAGCGTGCTCTGATTTTTGATCAAGGAAACAGAATCTCTCAGGTAAGACTTTATACTGTGTGCCTTAGTCACCAGAGAGTAGATTGACGTCATCACGGGTTGGGTTAGTTAACTGTTTCATCACCTTCTAATGCAGGGCATCAGCTGCGCAGACGTAGCAGACATCTGCGTCAAGGCATTGCATGATTCAACAGCGAGAAATAAGAGTTTTGATGTGAGATTTTGCATCTTTTACATTTTAAGATGCTCGGATTGTGATGTTGTAGTGCTCCATGAAAGTTAATGACCCTATTTAATATTTTTTTTCCTCTGGTAGGTATGCTATGAGTATGTGGCAGCACAAGGCGAGGAGCTTTATGAACTCGTAAGTAATTGAAGCAAGTTTCAAATCATAAGACCAAAGTATAGTCTCTTTTTTTGCAAAACTGTATGGAACTTATTTAAACTATGGTCTATTTTAATCCTAATACTGTCCAAACATTACAAACTTTTATTTCAGGATCCAACTTTTCAATTCATTTAATTTTAACTATTTGATGGCTCTTTTGCTGCAAAATTAGGATTAATATATTGCTTTCATGAAAATATAGTCACATGAATCACGTGAGGTGTTCCAATTAAACCTATTAAAATAAGCAAGTCCAAATTTCGAAGTGGAATAGTAATTAAATATCTCAGTTCAAATGTGAATTAAATGGTTAGGAAGTAGCATCAAAACTTATTCAAGTGGTCAAATCAAAAGGGGTTTTATTGTAAGAAAGTTCTATATATTATTTTTATTTTTATTTTTATTTCTATTTAGCCTTTTGGAGAATGCAATTTTTGGAATCTGGTGTCAGTGTTAAATATATACTTGTTTCTGCAGGTCGCACATTTACCCGACAAGGCAAATAACTACCTTACACCAGCTCTTTCAGTTCTTGAGAAGAACACTTGATGTTGCCATGATGTATATTACGGACCCCGCTTTCGTGTCTTTGTGTATTATACCCATTGTAAAGGAAACAAAATTTTGAATGTCTAGAAATTCCACATCCATATCGCTTTGTAAAGTTCATGTTGGAAATAAGTCTATTCTTTTAGTTAAAAATTGTCTTTTGAAATATTTTTGATTTTTAAGCATTAAACAACTCTTTTAATAAATCGCATGCAAAAATCAATATCAAAGTATTGTAGGGATGAAGAGATCGGATAAGGCTTGTGGGGTGACGCATGCTAGGCACTGTCGTAGAAGTAACATCGCCGCTTCGTGAGCGAGGCGTTGGCGCAAGGTTTAAAGTGCCGTGGCACGGAAGCGTGCCGACCGGCACGCTTTCGTGCCGACACATGGTACGCTTGCGTGCCGATGGACACGCATGACCTCCTATTGGCATGCTTTGGTACGGATTTATTTCAGTTTTTTTGATTCCAATAAGCTATTATAATGTTATTTTGAAAGATTTAATCAAATAATTATGAATATTTACTATCTATAGCTTACTATACTCATTAATTAACATACTTGTAAGTTTTTTTATATGTAAAGCACAACTATATCTGATGCAGAATAGAAATTTTTACAGGTTAGAATTTTTAAAATGCAAAGACATCTTTCTTTCTTTCTTTTGACCATATTTGTAGAATCCTGATTTTGTAGTTTAGACATTGTGTGGATTGCCGATTAATGTGTGAGCATGAAATTGGGATGAAGTGACTCCATTTTGGCGCGAAATTGATGCGAAAACGGAAGAAAGAGTCCAATTGTATGTGACGGGGACTAAAATGCAAATTGGAGAAATTGGTGGACTAAGGTGCAAAATCATCTTAGTGGATTTTTTCTACAAAAATCTCTCCTCATTCTCTCCCTCTCTCTCTAGACTATTCCCTGCAGGGAACTCTTCTCTGCAGGGGAAAAGAAAGAAAAAGAAAAGAAAGAAAAGAGAAGATGAGAGAGAAGAAGATGAAGAAGAGGAAATTGAAGAGAAGAAGAAGGTAATCTCTTTTTCTTTCCTTTTCTTCTTTCTTCTTCCCTTTTTCTTTTCTTTTCTCTTTCTTTTTCCTCTCTCCCTCTTCTTTCCCTGCTGCTGCTAACTGCAGTTATTACTGCAGCAGCAGCTGCTGCTGCAGCTGCAAGCTGCCCTGCAGCAGCAGCAAAGCAGGGACAGCAAGGAAAGAAGGAAAGAAAAGAAGGAAAAGTGTCACGCCCCGAGCTCGCAGCGGAAGTTTATGGGGATGCGAACAGACCCGCCGAACGGACAGAGTTTTTTCTGTCCGAGCGAAGCGGCAACAAAAACAACAATTCCCAGGCGATTCAAACAATCATCTAAACAAAATCCACAATACAGAAACTAACAAACGACATGTATCAGAGCACTATATAAGCTAAACTACGGTACATCACGTACTACATCAAATAAAATTCACTTCCAAAAGAAAATACAGAAAGAAAGGGGCCTAGCCCTCGCCGATATATGGATGTAGTACGCAGTAGCACTCTATTTGGTGGCCTTCTAATGTATAGACACGCTGGTAGAGGATGCTATCTACTATGTGATCCACCTCACCTCGTCCAACCGTCGCTGTACGTACTCCTGAAAAATAAACCACAACCGGGTGTGAGAACTACTGAAAAGTAGTTCCCAGTGGGTACGGTCGGCGATAACCACGACCTTCCCACTAGGTCTACTAGAGGCCAGGCTGATGAAAGGATAGTAAAAGCTGCAATAAATAAATAACGGAAAGATAATTGGCAATACCGTAAACAGGTAAACGATCTGAACAGATAAAAAGAAAGTACAAAAAACTAACTATCTGGCTATAACCTGCATAGAGAAGTGTCAGACAACAATAAATGAATAGCCACAAATACTGTAAATAGATCTCTGTCCAGGTAATGTGAAAGAGGAAGGTAACTAAACGGTGTATGCATCAACGTCACTACAACAACAAATACTGTAATCATACCCAATCGCAACGACCGACTCGCTCGTCCCGTCAAGCCTACGCCAGCCTAGTATGAGGTCACACTCCCATGAGTGTGACAGCACCCTCAAAACTAGGCTACTGTCTCACTAACACCAGCCAGCAATCCGGAGTGGCAATCGAGGGGAGCGATCCCTACCGAGTAACATATCACATAGCTCATAGCTCATAACCATCACATACTGTCAAGCTCAAAGTGGCCTTGCAGGCTATGGTCCGTATCATGGTCAACAATATCACAGTGCCAATCCTAAGTTCTCAGAGTCGTCATAGAATAAACAGTAAGTCAAATGCCATGATAAAATATGCACACTACTCAATGAAGTCACTAGAGCCAAGTGTCACAGTATCACAATTCTAAACAAAGTCAAACTCTCTCTCTACATGTCCAAACATCTACATGATCGCTGCGCTACTCACGGCCTCTAACATATAGGTCAAGGTGTGTACAAGGCAGAATAGAAGAGAGATGGCTCAATAAATCATGAAAGATCGGTAACTCCTCAAGATGCACAGGATGTCGACTGGCCTCCTATGACATAAATAAGAACAACTGATATGAAATAATATTAACAGTGAATGGTCATTTACAAACATCTTACGAATCGTAGACCTTTAACATGTAACACAGAGCATGGTCAATACAAGGAAAAAAAAAAAAACTCATGTCTATGCTACCAATGCAAAACTGGATATTCATACTTGAAAGGTCTAGCTAAAGGATCAATACTGCGTAATTCGTATGTATATGTTCAAGTCCTGCTGAAATAGACGTAGAGGGATGTTCACCGTTTTCGGCGACTCGGAACCCACCTCAACTCGCTACGTCGGCTCCGGCAAAAGAAGGCTTCTGGTGATCCCTTCCTTAGCTCATAATCGCCCGAAAAACACTAAACAAGATAAACGGCCGACAATCCGATCAAAAGTCTAAATTTTGAAATAGCTTGAATTCGCTTCAAATGGACGTCAATTACCTTAATTCACGACTAATTGGACGCGCTCCACGACTAATGGCACGCTCCGAGACACTCAGCAAGTGCCAAAATGAAATTTCGCATTGCGGGATTTCGCCGAATTTAACTTTCCGATTCACTCGTCCCTTTCTCTTTTCATTTTCATTTCCTCTCAATCTATCTCATTCTTTTCTTCTCTTTTTCTTTTCCTTTCTTCTATTCTCTTTTTTTCTCTTTTTCTTATTCTCCTTCTCCCTCTTTTTTTCTTTTTCTTTCTTCTTTTCCTGCTGTCCGGCAGCAGCAGCAACTTGCTGCTGCTGCAGGGCAGCATGTGGCAGCAGCTTAGCAGCAGCCTGCAGCTGCTGTGCAGGCTGCAGCAGCAGCCTCCTGCTGCTGCTAACTGTTGCAGCATCCTCCCTGCTGCTGCTACAGTAACAGCTGCAGGAGCAGCAGCAGGGAGGGGAGAGGAAGAAGAATAAGGAGAAGGAAAGGAAAAGGAAAAGAGGAAGGAAAGGAAGGAAAGGAAAAGAAAGAAGAGGGAATTACCTTTCTTCTTCTTCTTCTTCTTCTTCTTCTTCTTCTTCTTCTTCTTCTATTCCTTCTTTCTTTTCTTTCTTATCCAGAAATTTCAGGAGAGAGTGAGAGAGAATGAAAGAGAAACCCACTTCTCTTAGTAAAAATCCACTATCACACAATTGCACATAAACCCACTAACTTTGCTATTTTGCAAGTTAGTCCAACCTCATGAGCAATTCGCCAAATTTTGTCCGTTTTCGCGTCAATTTTGCGCCAAAACAGATCCACTTCATCCCAATCCCGCGCTCACATAATAATTGGCAATCCTGGCTGTTAGAAAATTGCGTACGGTAAAAACAAAACGCAGCGGAACAAAATCAAACAAATTTGATTTTAGAAAAACTTCGAGATCCAATCTCTAAACCACGCAATTAGGATCCCTCATGTTATTCAAGATTAAAACGAGATAGCAAGATCTAATCTTCACCTTTGCGCGGGTTGTTCTTCACCGCAATCCGATGATCGTGGAATTAGGTTCTCTTGAAGCCGCACACGCGTCCGGCCTCTATAGGTATCCACACGAGGTTGACGATCCAATCGATGTCCTCACCGGGGTGCTAGCTCCCTTGCAAAGAACGTCTTTTTGCTAGAGGAAGAAGAGAGAAATTGAGAGAGATGACGGCTAGGGTTTTCTAAAAACTCCCATATTTTATATAGAGGGATATAATCCTCTTTTAATAATATAATAACCATTAAGGATAAGAATAAATCTAGATTTAAATTTATCCTTTCCTTAATTGGTTACATCAATCAAATCCTAATTTGATTCGACTTGAACTTTATCCTAATTTGATCATATCAAATTAATAATGCAACATTTGCACATAAGCCCTCTCATAAATTACTAACTATTAGTAAGTCCTCTTTTGTACATTTACACTTTAATACCACTAATTTGTAATAATTACAAATTAGTCCAATTATCAACATATTGACAATTAAGTCCTCCGGCGATTCAAAAATCGCAATCTAGCTATCCGATCAGTCACAACCTCTTATGTGTGTGACCCCATAGGTTCTATTCTATCTGGTAGTGAGATATATTCTGATCACTATCAATAATATCACTGAAACTCCTTTCAGTGGGTCGGAACAATTCCAACTCAGCCCAATGAGAATTATCGATCATCCAAATAATTCTCATGAGTCTCACAATCCACCAGTGACGCCTAGCAGCATGTAGTGGCATTCCAATAGAATGGAATACTGAACCTCTTGGTGCAGTTACCGTGTGATACAGTCCTTCTATCATGAGTCTCGACTAGACGGAGATCATGGAACAACTCGTCAAACCCCATCATCTGTCATATGTCAAATTTATTCGACTCGAGTTTCTAATATCGGAAACCCTTTCCGCTATTTATCCTGCCTTGGCCAAGATCTTTTAAACTCGGTCTCATAAATCACATAGGACTAACACCCCTATCTACCAAGGGAGATAGATTCCATATAGGTGCACATCCTATTCCTACAACGAACCTACTGCAGCCAACATGCACCGCAAGGACCCGAATGGCTAGGGACCAAGTGTATGTACAGTCAAACTACAGTAACCTCATTGTGAATAGCCGAGGCACCGCAGGTCAAAGGACCAGTCACACTACTGCAACATTGAGTAAGTCACTGACGAGTGAGTAGACATCCAAGTGACTTCTCGCATTGGTCACGCTCGGTACCTTTGTTCTCTAACAACCACCTGCACATTCGTTCCAGTGTCTCCACACTGTTGACTCGAGACTCATCTACCCAAAAGGGAAGCGACCTGTGCACCAATCTCACCAGATCAATCATCGTCCCCGCGATGATCCATCGATCGGGAGCATTTAGGAATTAACCATCAATGACACATGTCTCAAATTCTCAACTCTTGAAAATACATGTCATCATCTTATTAATTCCTTGGACGATTCATGGACACATACACAACATGAATGGAAATAGGAACCCATATTTATTCATAATATTTAAAGTCAAATACAAATTTATGTCCTAAAAAGAATACATGTGTCAGCCCGATTGGCTTATAGGGCATACATCTAACAATCTCCCACTTGCACTAAAGCCAATTAGCCATATACCTAAGTCCCATCTTCTCAAGGTGGGCTTCAGTCTTCTGCTGGCTAAGCGGTTTAGTCAATGGGTCTGCCACATTATCCGCGGAGTCTACTCTCTGCACCTCGATGTACTTCTTATCGAGATAGTCACGTATAATATAAAACCGCCGCTCTATGTGCTTGGACTTCTGATGAGACCTCGACTCCTCAGCTAGAGCTAAAGAGCCATTGTTGTCGCAATCAAGTAGTATGGCATCTGATGACATTACACTTAACTCTGCGACAAACAACTTAAATCAGAAGGCCAACAACAGATGCGGCGATATACTCTGCTTCCATGGTAGAATCAGCAATAATTGGTTGTTTGGAACTCTTCCAAACGACCGAGCCACCATTGCACAAGAACATGCATCCTGACGTAGACTTTCTATCGTCAACATCAGACATAAAGTCCGAATCAGTATATCCTTGTATTTTCAACTCTCTTCCTCCAAAGACCAAGAACATATCCTTAGTTCTTCTCAAGTACTTAAGTATGTTCTTCACAGCAGTCCAGTGCTCCTCGCCTGGATTAGACTGATATCTGCTTGTGACACTCACAGCAAGCGCAATATCAGGTCGTGTACATAGCATGGCGTACATAAGACTCCCTATAGCCGAGGCATAAGGGATCTTACTTATACGTTGAATCTCTTCAAATGTATTGGGGCACATTTTCTTGGAGAGATAAATTTCATGCCTAAGGGGTAAGAGTCCCTTTTTTGAGTTTTTCATGCCAAACCTTTTCAGCACCTCTTCTATGTACATTTTCTGTGAAAGGCCAAGCATCCTCTTAGATCTATCTCTATAGACCTTAATCCCCAAAATATAGGATGCTTCCCCTAGATCTTTCATGGAGAATTCTTTAGATAACCACACTTTAACCGAAGTCAGCATTGGAACATCGTTTCCAATTAGGAGAATGTCGTCCACGTACAATACGAGGAATGTGACAGCACTCCCACTAACCTTCTTAAAAACACATGTTTCCTCCTCGTTCTTAATGAAATCAAACGATTTGATCACGTCATTAAAACGAGTATTCCAACTCCGAGATGCTTGCTTAAGTCCATATATGGACCGTTGCAGCTTGCATACCTTATGACGTTCGTCATCGGAAGTGAAACCCAGAGGCTGCTCCATATAAATATCTTCCTCAAGATATCCATTTAAGAAGGCAGTTTTCACATCCATTTGCCAGATCTCATAATCATGGTATGCTGCAAGGGCAAGCAATGTTCGAATGGATTTAAGCATGGCCACAGGCGAAAAAGTCTCCTGATAGTCAACGCCTTCACGTTGACTATAGCCTTTCGCTACCAGCCTTGCTTTATAGGTCTCCACCTTTCCATCTGAACCTATCTTTCTTTTGTAGATCCATTTACATCCAATAGGTACTATACCTTCTGGTGGATCTATCAAAGTCCAGACCTCGTTGGAGTACATTGAGTCAATTTCCGACTTCATGGCTTCCAACCATTTCTCAGAATCGATGTCAGACATCGCCTCGTTGTATGTTTTGGGATCATCTCCATGTTCCCTATCTCCCATGAGGAACATTTCCTTTACATCCTCTGTAAGAATACCTAAATATCTTTTGGTAGGATGGGAGATTCTACTCGACCTACGAGGTGGATGAGGTACTATATGTACTGGCTCAGCTTGAATGGGTTCTATAGGTTTGACGACTCGTTGCTCTTCAGAGACTCTCTCTTCAAGCTCAATTTTTCTCCCACTAGCCGCTTCTTGAATAAACTGTTTTTTCAAGAAAGTAGCATGTCGGCTCACAACTACATTGTGATCCTCTGGGATATAAAAAAAGTAACCCAAAGTTTCTTTAGGATATCCAATAAAACGAGCCCTTTCAGACCTAACCTCTAACTTGTCTGCCTGTAATCGCTTTACATGGACAGGACATCCCCAAATCCTAATATGATCAAGACTTGGTTTCTTACCATGCCACATCTCATACGGCGTAGTAGGAACGAATTTAGAAGGTACCCTATTTAATAAGTAAGCTGCAGTAAGCAAAGCATGTCCCCAAAGAAATAAAGGAAGATCAGTGAAGCTCATCATGGATCGAACCATATCCAATAAGGTTCGGTTTCTCCGTTCCGACACCCCGTTGAGTTGAGGTGTTCCCGGAGGAGTCCATTGTGAGACTATACCGTTTTGTTTGAGATAGTTTAGAAACTCTTCACTAAGGTATTCTCCTCCTCGATCTGATTGAAGAACCTTGATGGATTTTCCAGTTTGCTTTTCTACTTCATATCTGAATTTTTTGAACTTTTCAAAAGCTTCAGATTTGTGTCTCATAAGATACACATACCCATACCGTGAATAATCATCAGTAAATGTTATGAAGTAGAGATAACCACCCCTAGCTTGCACATCAAATGGGCCACACACATCAGTATGTATCAGGGCAAGTATCTCAGTGGCTCTTTCCCCTTATCCTACAAAAGATAATTTGGTCATTTTTCCTTGAAGACAAGATTCACAAACCGGATAAGACTCTGAAGTCAATGAGCCAAGGAGCCCATCTTTATCTAATTTGTTAATCCTTTCTTCTCCAATATGACCAAGCCTAAGATGCCACATATACTTTAAGTTCATCTCATCTCTAGGTCTCTTAGACCCAACGGCACTCACTACTTGCTCAGAAATATTCATAGATACATCCATATGTAAATGATAAAGACTGTCAATCATAAAACCACAATCAATAATTTTATTTCTAAAATAAATTATACAGTAGTCTTTATGAAAATTAAAAATATAACTGTCCTGTGCTAAAGAAGAAACAGAAATCAAATTTCTGCTAGCAGCAGGTACATAATAACAGTCCTTTTAAAACATGTCCTGACGGTAGTCGCAAAGGATAGGTGTCAGCAGCCACAGCAGCAACTCTTGCCCCGTTGCCTACCCGTAAGGTCACTTCACCTTCCCTAAGCCCTCTACTTTCTCTTAGACCCTGCATTGAAGTACACAAATGAGAACTAGAACCAGAGTCTATGACCCAACTAGAAGTAGAGGAAACCGTAAGGTTAGTTTCTATTATGAGCAAGTCTGACATACCTTCCGAAGGTGTGTCCTTCTTCTTATTCTTCAGGCTCTCCAGGTAGACGGGACAGTTTCTTTTCCAATGACCATCAACATTGCAGTGGAAATATTTTCCTTTGTCAGTGGTCTTTATCTTAGGAGCTTCCCTCTTGGGCTTGTTCTCCGTCTTTTGTTTCTTCGCAGGTTTCTTCTTCCAATTAGACTTTCTTTTGGAAGAGGAAGCCCGCTCCACAGCGAGAACCGAGCCCTTCGAACTTTTCAAAGTCCCATCCTTTGTTACCAACATGTTCAATAATTATACGTTGGTGCAGTCAATTTTATTCATATGGTAGTTTACAATAAACTGTCCATATGATATAGGCAGGGATTGCAGGATCAGATCAACTTGCAATTCCTTATCGACTTTCAAACCGAGCTTCTCAAGCTCTTCGAGATCTTTTGATCATTGTCAAACAATGATCATGAACAGACTGCCCTTTCGTCAGCTATTGGACAATTTGGTAACGTGAGGATTTTCTGGTCGAGAACATTACTGAGCTTTTCGGAACTCAAAACTATTTTTAAGTTTCTTAAGCCAGTCTTTATAATTCGTTTCGATTAAGGAGTTTGTGTCGAGAATTTAAAAGAGACGATTGCAAGCAGATATTTGCTTTGCAGAGAATAAAGATTCAAGTTAGATATTTGTATTTATTTTGAAAATTTTGTTTTAGGGATTTTAAAAACAAATTTTAGCCTCCCACTATTTTCTCGAGTCCCTTACACTCCTCGGGTAGAGAAACGGAAACACAACGCGACAAAGGTTTCAAGTGGGTACTGCGGTCCCACCAGTTTAACGCACCACCTCACCTGACAGTTATTGGCGACACGCAAACCGATGAGTGGACAACTCTTCTCCAATGCTTCTCAAGCAAATTGCAGCGATCGGTCTTTAAGTCCTGTAGGCCTCACCTGACAGTTATTTGCCTCATTACTTAGTTAAGTCAGACCCACCGTTCAAACGTGTAAGCAAAGCCGTCATTGGGTCCCTCACCTGACAGTTATTGGGCCCAACCCCATCTTTACTTCGCAGCATCTCATGCTAATAGAGTGGTTGCGCCTTCCCGATGCAACTGACCACTGTATCCAGCCGTGCCAATCAACACCAGAAAAACGCCCGCACTTCTACAACGGCGGAAGACCGCTCGACTTAATATTTGTGAGGAGATTAAAATTTAGGTCTCATATTTTATTTTATTTATTTACATCTAATGCAAATAAAAATAAACCGCGCATAAAAATAATATTACTGGTGATGATCATGGATCTAAAAGACGATTCGGGCTCGAGCCACTGAGCCGGAATCAGGGTCTTTGGGTCATAAATTACAAGCACATACACGTCATTGGTTTGATCGTCTTCAACTACTTGATCCGATCCGGAGCTTCAACTTGATCCGATCCCTATCAACATCTTGATCCGACCGCCATCAAGTGCTCATCTCGATCTGGTCTTTGCGTGCTTCTCGGCTTGCAACCGATCAACCAATGTTTTTAGTCAATTAGTGAATTATTATTCATCAAATTTGACACTCACAACCGAGATAGTTTAAATTCCAAGAGATTAAACATGATTACCTAAATTTGATGAATATAAGTATTAAGAACTCCTATAATAAATTATCTTCAAAGATAATAAAAATAGAGTAAAACCGATAATTAATATGAACTTAGCTTGGAATGAACGTGAAATTTAGATGTTCAAAGCACTTTTAAAGTTTAATTCTCCAATGAGCTTGAAAACGATATGCAAGAGAGATCTAAAAATCATAACAATGAAAGCACAAAAACGATGTAATGCAATGATCAACAGAGATATGCAATAATAATCGACCAAAGCACTACATAAAGTCAAAAACAAATTAAGACTTTAGACAAGGAAATATATCACCTTTCCGAACCCAAACCTGTCGGATCGTCGGTTGTCTTTGTAGTACTCCGATTTTTGTGGACTTTGAGGGTTTCAGGCTTGAGACATTTCGGGCGCCCGAAACTTGTGAAGTGGACGCCCGAATGTACCGGAGCCAGTGTATGTTTCGGATGATCCGGAAAATGGCTGACAGGAATTCGGATCTGGACGCATGAACCGGACGCCCGGATGGTGGATCCGGATTACACTTGTGACGTGGAGAGCCACGTGTCGCGACGCAGGACACGTGTCGACCGCCGGAGACACGCCGCCCCACCGCCTGCTGACCGCCGACCGACCGTTTGCCCGCCAGCTGACACCTGGCGTTGAGGATTTCCGGACGCCCGGAAGTTGGATTCGGGCGCCCGAAAGTGGGACTTTTGGGAGCCTATAAATAGGTGAGTCCCTGGTTGTTTTAGCTCACTTTCCATTTCGTGTTACTACTTTCTAGAGAGAGAAAGTTAGGTTAAGGGCCATGTGTTGGCATTAGTTGTAACCTAGCTTGTTCTCCTCTACTCTGTCGATCTGATCTGGTGCTGAGCTGTTATTCTGTCGGAGTTAGCAGCCTTTTGGAGGATTATTCAGATCGCAGTACTGCTGGAGCTTGGAGGGTTGGATCTGAGGATACTGTTAATTCCCCACCGTGGTTGGATTAGCTTTTGAGGTGGGTTGATGTTTGCCAGATTCAGTGGACTTCCTCCTATATGTTTACTCTCATGTTAGCATGATAGTGTTGGATTATGTTAGCATGATATGATGATATTAGATTATGATAGTGTGATACTATTGGGATTATGATAGCATGACATGCTGAGATTATGTTAGATATGACCTGTTAGGTTGAGATTTGCATGTGCATGATATGCTAATGATATATATATGAGCATGCATGATTTCCTTGTATCCTTGTTGCATGATTTGGCCTACACCTATCCTGTTGATATCCTTTGTACCAGTTGTTGTACATGTTAGTGTAGGTGATCATGTTGTGGCTCGTGCTATGTTGTTGTACCTCCTCTTTGTGGTAGAGTTGAGATTGATTGTGAGCACTGGAGCATTGATTGGGTCATACATGTTGTTGACTATCCTTTGAGGTGCCGAGGGCACGTGATTCTTTGTGAGATCAGTGGATTGGGTCATACTTGTTGATTATCCTTTGAGATGCCGAGGGCATGTGATTCTTTGTTGACCCAGTCGTGTCGATCATATACCTGCGGGTGCTTGGCGCTGATATGGTTGTACTTTACTCGGTTGGGTCGCTCCCACGAGTACCACTCATGAGTTGGCATATTCCGTACAGAGTGTTGTACGAAGGGCTAGGAACAGACGGGCTTCCTGTACTAGCTGGCTCCCTGTAGGGTTGAGCATGATCAGGCCACAGGTATCGTATTGTATTATGTTGCATGGCATTATGGATTCATGATAGTCCTCATTTGATATATTCAGTTCATTGGTATTCATACTGACAGTTGAGCTTTGTGAATAGTAGTGGTAGTATATCTCCTACTTTCTTTATTGCTCCATATATATCTCTTGAGATTGAGGACTTAGTGGGCAGACCGCTGAGGCTGGTGGCGGTACCCACTGAGGACTACTTGTTTGATAGTAGTTCTCACACCCGTTGTTGACACCTTTTTGCAGAGTCTTTTTCCCCAGTTGTGCATACTGAGCGCGGAAAGGAGACCGTCGGGTAGAGCTATTCCCCGGATACTTGGCTAGAGGTATACCCATTTTGATAGATGGTTGAGTCTGTACATACAGTGTGATTGAAATATCAGTGTTGTATATGAGAGTTATATATGAGAGTTATGGATGATGTATGTACAGTGATCTTTTGATATATTTATAGCAGCTCTGTTGATACCTTTAGCTCTGTGTGATTGTTGTTGTTTTCGCTTCGCATACATGGTAGAGATACTGTGTATGCGGCGGATCTCGCCATGTGCCTGGGAAGGGGTAACCCGGGGCGTGACAGTCTTGATTTGTTGACGTTGGGCACCAAATGTTTTGACTTCCGATCAACCGTGGGTCTCCACGTCGCATTTGGCTTTAACTTTTGGTTGATCTTCACTACTCGACTTGATTGATGTTTGCTTTTGAATCCGTAGGGGTTGTCGAGTATTGGATGATGCCAATAGATGTTTAGACGATGCCGATTGAGTCTTCTTATCCTTTTTGGGGCATGTCTTCTTGATATGACCTTTATTTCTACATCTATGACATACTTTCTCTTTCACATTTGTTGAGATGTTGGGAATATAATTTTTTACCTTCTCAACATATGTCCTCTCATATCCAACACCAAGTTTATCCGTTTGACCCAATCCGAGCATCTTATCAAGCTTTTTCGAACCGGAGGAGAATTTTTGTATGTCAGACTTGAGTTGAGGGATTTGCTTGATCAAAGCTTGGTTGGATGTATGAACTTCCTTGTATTGTTGCTCTAGAAAACCAATCTTTTCTTGACATGATTTGACCATTGTTTTTGATTGGTCTAGCTTCTCCTTGACGGTTCCATTGCTCTTCAATAACGTGCCATGTTCATCCTCAAGAGCTTTAGTCGTTGTTGCTTTCAAGCTTTTGTTTTCGTCTTCAAGTTCCAATAAACGCTTCCTCAACCTTTTGTTATGCTTAGCCAATTTCCTTGATTCATCAAGAAGTTGTTGGTGTGCCTCAGCTAAGCCCTCATCGTCCGACTCTCCTCCACTTTCGCCATCATTGCTCGATGTTTCATGCACATAATGAAGAGGAATAGAGTTAGCAGTAATTGACGATAAACAAAGAGCCGAAGAAGAAGTTAAAGAAGGTAAAGAAGGTAAAGAAGTATGTGAACATAAAGCAATAGCATCATTCTTTTTCTCTTCACTTGAGGTCGATTCATCTTAAGTAGAATCGTCCCAAGTTTTTGCTTGCAAAGCCTTCTTTTTATACGATTTTTTAGTGGGACAATCCGTGGAAATATGACCGTAGCCTCTACACTTGTAGCATTGGATTTTCCCTTCAAATTCATCTATATTTTTAGAGGACTTTGCAAGTTTCTTCTCTTTAGAGGATTTAGAATTTGAAGATCCTTTAGAAGAAGATTTTTGATTGGTGGATGAAGCTTTGTTGTTTTGGTTCTTCTGAAACTTTCGATGAAACTTCTTCGTGAGAAGCGCCAATTGATGTTCAAAGTTCGCGAGCGAAATTTCTTCGTCGGATTTCGATTCGTCATCTTCCCCCTTTGTTATTTTGAGTGCAACACCTGTACTTTTAGAAGAAGACTTGGAAGAAGATTGATTAGTAGAAAAAGTCATTTCATACGTTTGTAAAGCACCTACTAATTCCTCTACTTTCATCTCGTCCGGATACTTAATGGTTTCAATCGCCGCAACCTTCGGACGAAATCTTTCGGGAAGAGTTCTCAAAAATTTTCTTACAATTTCGGGTTTCGAGATTTTCTCTCCCAAGTTCGCGCATGTATTAACTATGTCTTGAAGACGAGTATAATACTCGGTAAAGGTTTCATTTTCCTCCATGCAAATTGAATCAAATTTACTAGTTAGCATTTGTAGTTTTTGTACCTTTACCAAGCTAGTTCCTTCATGCGTAACTTGGAGAGTATCCCATATCTCCTTTGCCGTCTCACATGCTGAGACACGTGAGAAATTGGTTTGAGATAGAGCATTAAATAAGGCATTAATTCCCCTACCATTATAAGAAGATAGATCAATCTCTTCCTTACTCCACTTATTCCGAGGTTTGGGGACGTTAACATTATCGACGGTTTAATTTGAGTGGGATGAGTCCATCCAAATTCTATGGATTGCCACACTCGCTCATCGATGGCTATTAGAAAAGCTCTCATGCGAACTTTCCAATAAGCATAATTAGTGCCATCAACGAGCGGAGGTCGATTAATGTTACCACCTTCACCCACAATGATAGATAAATCTAGATCCCGCTCTGATACCACTTGTAGGTTTTGGGAAATGCTAGGATCTATCTAGATACTATCAATACCAAGGGGGGGGGGGGGGGGGGGGGGGGGGGGGGGGGGGGGGGGGGGGGGGGGGGGGGGGGTGAATAGGTATGACGGTATGACGGCCAAACCACAAATCTCGATGCAATAAAATAAGTACGAAAAAATAAAAATCAGCACACCGAGATTTACGTGGGAAAACTCTAACTTGGAGAAAAACCCACGGGACCAACACGCGAAAACAATCCACTTAGAATAAAAGATTACAAGGTGATTACCAACTCCACGGATTTAACCTCTCTTTTATTGTCACGCCCCGGGCTAGTTTAGATGCGGAAAACGGGTCAGAAATTTTTTTTTTTTTTTTTTGAAAGTCTAGCCCGCGCAGTGAACAGACCCGCCACAAATACAGGCACCTCTGTCTACACGGACAGAGTCTCCCCTGTATTTGCACGGCGTACCAATAACATACAACAGGATCACAATCACACTTACATTCACGATAATCCATACAATACAACATAGAATATATTTCATTCAGCTATCCCTACATGCCTCTAAGCACTCCTTAGGCGAAGGATGATGCAATGCACGGTACAACAAACATCCTATTAAAATTGCTTCCCACTCGAAAGCTTTGTTTTTGAACTCTACTAAGCATTAAAGAAATCCAAGAAAACCTTTTAAAGTCGTTCCCACACGGAACTTCATTTTGAAAATCAGCTACCGCGAAGGGTAGACACCCACACGAAGAAATCCGAATCAGATGCTAATAATCAAAACTAAAACCCAATCTCATGCATAATAAGTCATCATCTCATACAGGTTATAAGCATTCAATATTCATCATGATCATCTAACTGAACCATTTATATATCTATCTGACTACTAATGCAGATAAGGAAAACATAACCAGGGGGATGACCGCTAATGCAGTCTAGCTAGATCGTCCTCGCATCGAACCACGAACTGGCTCCTCGCCCGATCCACCTGAAAAATAGGGAGTGAGAAACCAAAACGAGGTTTCCCAGTGGGTATACAACTGAGCCACAGGGGCATGTCGTAACCACTGAGAAACAAAGGAGATATGATAACAATATAATCAGAGATCTACAGTAGCTGTGTCAGTATGAACAGAATAAATGATCAAAACGCTACTGTACAGGAAAAACTAAGCTGTATATGCATCAATGGAAAGAAAACTCCAAATACCCAATCAGTATCCCACCATATTGGTCCGCAAACCTCAGGTGCATTCGTCACTCCTCCGCACTCCTCCGCATTCGATCCATTCATGCGCCCGCAGGTCGACCTATCCGGATAGTACACCTCTGATCGGTGGCCAAACCGATCGGTGTCATGAATAAATGCCGTGCCGTGACTGGTCATGCAATATGCTCAATAACAACTCGGCAAGAAGCCGATACCTGGCCGAAGCCACAGGCGAAAGGAACGCCTCATCCTGATCAAACGGATCAAATCGAAGTCGGCAAGAAGCCGATACCTGGCCGAAGCCACAGGCGAAAGGAACGCCTCATCCAGATCAAACAGATCAAATCCAAACCGGCAAGAGGCCGGTACCTGGCCGAAGCCACAACAGATCGAAACACACGACAAGAGAGTCGATGTGTTGCCTGGACAAGAAGTCCACAGATCATCAATGCATAATCCTGCTCTACATGTCCATGACCACAAATATACTATGCAAGTAAGGTAAGTATGAACGAATGCTGTAAAGAAGGAATCGACATGTAGAGCTATATCAAAGAAGGGACAGGGAATAGTGATACCGACTACTCCGTAGGCTCACCCACCTGTCGTACTCGCGTCGGGAACCTGGACGCGAAGCAGATCAACCGGACCTACGATAGGTCCACGAGTTAGAGACATGTCCCAAAGGACTCTACATATGCATCTCACACAAATCCCAAAACCCGAGACTCGATTTCCCAAACCGATCTCCGAACAACACCGGAAGTCCCAAAAATCGCACCGGGACGTCCCCGGGACACACGAACAGTCCCGAAAGATACCGACTCATTCCACGAGTCAACTGCTGCCCCAAAACACATCCGTTTGGGTGTCTTGGCATCAAGCACAAGATCAAACATCGAAACGATCATCGTCGGACAATCGTTCCGATCCGGGTTCCCGAAAGTGTCGTTTTCGACACCGGAACCCACTGCCGTTCACCGGGCGTCTCCGGATACACGAGACGGCCGAGACAACCAGCCAACAAGGCTCAGCGGCAGCCCACGAGTCATATGAGTCGTGTCGAAAAGTCTACGAGTGGAAAACCACGTTCCGCCGACGAATTTCGTTGGAAAACGCACCGGAAATCGACGTTCGATTTCCGCGAGAGACATCAGACCTTGGACAATTAGTCCAGAGGTCACCCGGCACCCACACGTACTGCCCACAGTAGCCCCAAAGTGCATAATTGCATAAAAGTCCTCATACTTCCATAAAATCCTATTATTTTATGTGATTTAACGGACACGATGGGTCGTTACGACAGACTGAGCATCTCCGGGGTCGGCTGAGACACGTGCTGCAAGGTCTCGACATGCTGGAGGCCGTGCTCACAATTCGGAGCACAGTCGGGCACTGTGGAGCACGCGGGTGCGACGCGAACTTCAGCAATTAATGCGCACCGTACGCTGATTTCGCTTATTCAGCAGATCCGGGAGGCGCTGACCAGAATGGAGGTGAGCAACGCGTTCAGCACTGACCGACTATCACCGTGCTCACCTCCGGAGGCATCGGAACAGCCTCCGGGTCACCAAAACATTGACCCAAACTTAGTTTTATGCACAGACTGCACAAAGAAGGCTTACCGGGCAGAGGGAGCTATGGCACGGCCGGCGGCGGCACGGCGGTGGGCGCGCCGGCGGGAGGCAGGACAGCCGGCCGGGGGAGGTCGCCGCACACAGTATCCGGCGGCGGGAGGCGGCCGGAGGAGCAGGCGAAGATGCCCTAGCCCGGGAGCACCCAAAAAGTCGAGCTTTGTTCCCGGCAAGCGGCGGCTCCGGCGACGGTTTTGCCGGCAGCCGACGGCTGCGGGAGGTCCAGGGAGGCCGGGGCTCGGGTTGGCCGGCGGCAGAAGGCGGCGGTGGCGGCGCTGGAACAGATCGAGCCCGCTCGGTCTGGGCTCGGGTCACTCAGATCCAGCGGCCACGGCGATGGCCGGGGCTCCCAGGGACGGCGGCGGCGGGTCGCCTGAGGCCGGAGGAGGGTATTCCAAACGTTCTAGGACGGCGGCGACGCGGGGAGAGGAAACCCACGCAGATCCGGCCAGATCTGTGCAGGACTGGGTGCAGTCTGTTCACAGCGGCCGCGGCGGCGCGCAGGGACGGCGACGACCGGCCAGAGGCTCGTCGGAGGTCCGGGGACGCCGCAGGGAGGGAGCCCGTAGATGTGGTTTCCCTCGGGTTGGTCCCTGGCAGGGATGGACAGAGGGAGGAGAATGGTGTGATGCCGGGGTTGCACCTTCTGCCGGCCGGAAACAGGGTCGCCGGCGGCGGCAGTCGCGCGCAGAGGGAGGAGCATGAGGTGGGGATGTCGGCTGGGTGGCTGTGGAGGGAGGAAGAGGCCTAGGGTTAGGGTTTGTGTAGAGAAAACCCTAAGACCACATGTATATACAAGTTGACAAATTGCAACTTAGCCCACCAACGCCAACTATTATCAGTTGAGTCCCTCACAGCGCGTGTATTTTGCGCGTAGGTACCTCCCTGTCCAATGTCGTGCAATTTGGTACATAAAATGTAGGGGGTTTTCTTGAAATACCAAAAGTGACATTTTAACCCTTCCTCGGAAAACGTGCTATATCTTACGATCCGTCCGTCAGATTTTTGAACGGATAGCGCCTGCGCGATGAGAACTGCCGACGCATTGAACTCACGATTTTGTTTCCTTCGATTTGATTGCCGATTCGCAGATTAATAGACCCCTTTACCGTTCACATTTTTTAATTACAATTTGGTCCCTCAACCATCAAGTAGGCTTTTCTCGGAAACCGTGCGTCAGATCCAAATTCCGTCAGTGCCATCGAGTCCAGAATAATCTGACTATCGAAAACGAGCTATTGGACTAATATGAACGGAGTCCGAACACTCCGGAAGCCGTCTCTAATCATCGGCTTATCCAGAAAACCAGAGTTACTATTCACTTAAGTGAATTTTCGAGATCGCGTAACTCTTTCATTTTAAATCATTTTCTCCCGAAACTTGACGAGTGATTATGTAATTAAAATACACACATAAACATCATCAACGGAGAGTTAAATTAAATATGAGAAAAATCTCGGTTCTTACATTTATCTCCTCCTGCGGATCTCGCGCACGCCGCCGGGTTGTCCACGCCCCACGTCCGAATCCACGGACGCCACTCGAATCCACGAGCACTCACAATTCGAATCCATGAATCGCCTTTATCACGTCGAATCAACGACGCCTCTCACAACAAGAAAATTAATGTTTCTATGGTGATCCTTTGCTTAGAGAATCGTTGAAAACCAGAGAAAAATCTCTAAGCCAACCAAAGATCAATTCGACATAAGCAAGTAGGAATTAAACTATCTCGAATTGATCTAAGAGGCTATTTTGATGGAAAAAGGTTTAGAACGAAAAACCTAGCCTCTAGAGTTACTCTCTCGTGAATTCTGAGTGCTTCAACGTCATAGAGAACCCTAACAATGTATTTATAGACTTTAGAATCAATTAGAGTCGGATTAGAGTCAGATTAGGAAATCTGCACATTGAGTACTGGTACTCGGAGTTGGGTATCGGAACATAAGGACGCAACAACAGATTTTCTAATGCTGTGTTCCGGTACTCGGATGTTTCAGTATCGGAACTACACAAATCAGTACCGGTACTGAAACCTGGTACCGGTACGCAGTTCAATTTACAGAATTGGTACTCTCGGGTTTTGAGGAACTCAATATTGGCTTCCGGTACTCAATATAAAACATCAAGTTTTTCAACCCGATTTTGAGGAACTAAAATCCAGTACCGAAACTCAATATAAAGTATTGTTATATATAAAATAAAAGTTCCAAAAACCACTTTTAATCCACTGATTAAGTCTTTTATGATTCTAACGCCATAAATCCATGTGAATCACCATGAAAACATTTAAATCATACCTGAGCATCGTGATTCAACCTATGAGATATTTTTTGAGTTCTTCTCGGAATCTCGGATTCTTCAACCGTCGACAACACGAACCGAACCCTTCAAGACTCCGACTCAAATCATGAAATATGCCAATATGAAATCCGTAACATATTTATAGATGCAAGCACCACTACGGGTAGGTAATAAGAGTAGCCGCAGCAGGCTATCTTGGCCCACAAATAGTGTAGTGTACCGAACTTCTACAATTGTGGAGTTCTATTGGAAAGTAGCCAAAAAGATTATTTAAATAGTTTTGTGAGGTTTGGGGGAGTATTCGACTATTTTCGGTGCAAAACGGACGCGAAAATGGACTCCGAATAGTCAAACATGTATTGCATACCGGCATTAAAATCTGGGTACCGGTACGTAATACAAAATGTGAGGAACTAGCTCTCGAATTTTGAGGAACCAAAGTTGGGTACCGGTACTGAATTTGTATTGAGTACCGGTACTGGAAACCGGGTACTGGTATGCAACATAAAAATTTGAGAATCCAACGTTCGGGTTTTGAGGAACTGGATTCGAGGTACCGGAACTGGATGCCCGAGTACCGGTACACGAACCCGAGTACCGGTACGCAGTTATGCAGAATACAAATTTTGAGGGATAAATTGGTAATTTCAGTGGGGGCCTTATATAAGGGGAGCCCCTCTCCCCTTTTCTCAGTTAACACACACACGCACACATAGAGAAAGAAAGGGAGAGAGAGAGAGGCTCCTCTCTCTCACTTTCTTCTTCTTCTTCTTCTTCTTCTTCTCCAAACTTGGAGGTTTGGTGGAGATCGAGCTTGGGAAGCTTGGAGGAGTGGAGAATTGAGCTCGTGAACGCGTGGTGGCTTGTTGAGCTCGCGGATCCGAGGTAAGTCCTAGGATTTGGTAGTTAGGGTTCCGGATTTGGGCTAAGAAATGAGATTTTGGAGACTCCTTGGATAATCTAGACTACAAATTGTAGGGATTAGCATATGATTTTGGATTTTGCCATTATTTTGGGAAACCCTAGGTCAAAAGAGGGTTTTTGAATTTGAAGGGTTTAAAAATTGTTTGAACCTTTAAAACCCTAATTGAGGGTTAGGAAATCAAGTGGGGCAACTTGATTTCAAGAGGAAAAATTGTTTAGGGGTTCGAAAATGATAACGAATGGATCTCTTGTATAGGACAAGAAAAGCTTGGGAGCAAGCTTGGAGATCCAAGAGTTTGGCCCAATTGCAGGTATCTACAAGCAATTGGAGGTACCACAAGGTGGTTGTGCTTCACCGAAGTGATTAGGTCACTTCCATGCCAAAGAGTAAAATTTAATATTTGTATACTTGATGCATGTAATGGTAGGTTAATGTAGTACACTGAACTTTTGCGAATTGCAAGGTTCTAGTGTGAGATTAGTACTCCGTACTAGTCTGGAGGTTTTGGTTTTGTTTCGAGCCCTTGGGAGCGTTTTCGGGACTTGAGAAGTGCGAAAACGGACTCCGGGAGTCGAAATCTGCAAAACTGCAGGTTTTGGCATTGCATACCGGTATTCATCCTTGGGATACCGGAATGCTGTGTTAAACCGAATTTCGCAGCTCTCGGGTTCTGCGGAATCCTGCTGGAAATACCGGAATAGGCTGGCATTCCGGTATGTGCCATCGCATACCGGAATCCCTTCGCGTGGCTGTTTGACCGAGGCTCGGGTTGCGGAGTTTCTGGCCTGGTACCGGTATGCCCATACGCATACCGGTATACAGAACCAAAAAATGCTGTTTGAGCTGTTTTGCGAATGTTAGCTTTTGGAGGGGTGTTAGGGCAATTGTTACATCATAACACTTAACCCCTCACTGCCTCCTCTCAGCCTTATTGCTGAGGACTTAGAGAAAAGAGAGGTAGGCTTCTTCTCCCTTTCTCTCTCTAGATTTCTTGGGCTTTTGATGATTAAACCTAGGGTTTGATCTCCTTTTCCTTCTCTTTTGCTCTCAAGCTTGCTAGCTTGTTCTTGGTGGACATGGTGGAGGAAGAGAAGAGTTTGTTTGAGGTTTATCTCCAAACCTAGCTTCCTAGGATCTTGTTTGGAGCTATAAAGAGGTGAGTTCTTCTCTCTTGAACCCTCTATTGTAGTTTAATTGGGTTTTTGTTGTAGAAATTCCATATTGGGAAACCTAGGGTTTACTTTTAGGGTTTCTTAATTTTCGGGATTTTGAATGGGAATTGTTGGGTGTAGAATGTTGTGTTAGGTTGGATTTGAGGCCTCCTAACTCTATTTTGGACTTTGGACAAGAAATTCTTGGTCTAAGGTATTTTCACCCTTTTTCCCTTTATTGTATGTCGTTTTTCGATTTTGGTTGTTCGATGTTCTAACCCCTTAGGAATCTCCTTTAGGGCGCTAGAAATCGAGGGGACAACTTGGTTTTCGGAAACTGCGAGGTTCCGAAGGGCTTCGGGTGGGTTTGACCTCACCGAAATGGGTGAATTCCCCCTATGTCATCCTTGTAGCTTAAGAGCTTAAATTAGTGCATATTCATACTAATCATGACATGGTAGAATTGTAGAATGCATGAGATTCATGTGCTATTATATGCAAATTATATATATCCTATGTTGTAGGAAGGTTGCATGCATGATTTATGCATAGTGCATCACGAATGGCTATGGAAATAGATTAATCCACTTATGTGCTTGTTGGGACATCTACTTAGACAAGTAGAGACATGTATGACAATAGAGAACAATGAACTTGGTAATACTCATGACACTTAGCTTCATGGACTAGTCATAGTGTAGATATGACATATGACATATTGAACTATAATGCGAAGTTGAACTTGTGACATTTCACCTAGAAGAACAACATGAATGACATTATGATTTAGACTTGGACTTTAGTCGGCATTCCATGTTTTTAGACATGACGATATATATTATGTGATTGATTGTTACTTGTTCGCCACTATGCTCGTTTACACATGCTTGTGAGGGTAGCTCCCTACAAGCCTGCACTCCGGAGATGGCCTAGCGACAGTTGTTTCGCCCGTGTGTTAGAGAGAGCGCCGAAGTGGATTGCCGTGGGGGAGGCTCATTCTAGCGAGAATGTTGACTACCACGGGGCCATTAGGCACGGCACAAGTGAACATTCTTTCGATATACCCCTTATGAACATTTATTTAATGTTATATGCAAATGAACATTCATATTGTAAAAGGTTGCATGCTTATACAGGTGCATGAGTAGTTTAGTTCATGTTAATATGATTATATCTTGAGGCATTGTAGCATTGAAGTTTCATTATAAAGCATGCTTTTATTATCTAACCCTACTTTGCCTCAGTTGGCCTAGTGGTGTACTCCGCTCCTCTCGGCGGCTTACCCACTGGGAACTATTGAATAATAGTTCTCATCCCCCTGGGGTTTGTTGTTTTATTTTCAGAGCCATCCACTGCGGGAGAGGCTAGGGACCGCGGCAAGGGCATTGCGAGTAGCTAGATCGCGAGGGTGCTAGCGACTAGGTGGCGCACCTTTCTTTATGTTTTTTTTTTATTGAGAGGTGTTTTTGTATCGACCACATTTGTAGAGACTACCCTATGCCCCTTTTTGGGTTTATGTTGTACTAAACTCTTGCAGTGACTTTACTTTTATAGTATTTCATACTTTTACCTTGAGACCTTACTTGTTTAGTATCTATGCTCTGATCATCATGATAGGATTACTTACTTTATTCCTTTCATTCATGTTCGTTATTAGACGCCTTGTGTGCATGTTTGTTGTTTGTGTACACGGCGGGTCTGTGCATGCGCCCGGGTGGGCTTCCGCTGGGGCCCCGGGGCGTGACAGATTATAGTGGTATCAGAGCCTAGGGTTAAGTCATTGTGGACCTAGAAAACCTTAGGCATGTTGGACTATAGGACTTAGACTCGTGAGAGACGAGATTGTTTTTAGCGAAAGTAACACAATTGGGTTGTGTCTTTATTCTCCAAGTAGTTGGGGTTTGATCGAAGTGTGTGACACCTAACTCTTAGGAGGTCACGTTGGCGGCCGACAACGTGACATCGGGAGTTAGTTAGAAGCTCACTTCATTTACTTTCGCATGATTGGGGATTTTATTATCTGAGTGGGGTTTCGTTAGCGTGAGTTTTCTAACTTACGCATTCTATGTTATTGTAGCTTGTTATGCCGACTACTCGTTCTCAATCGACCGAGATGGCAGCGGCAGCCGACACAGAGGATGTGGAGACCTTTGCAACCTCCGGATCCAGTGAGGTCCGTGAGTTGAGAGACCAGTTGACGACGTTGACGGGTCTGGTGGCACAGCAGGCGACTGCGGCTCAACAGCAAGCCGATGCCGCACGTCGACAGGAGGCAAGGATGAAGAGGATGGAGGAGTTATTACTTCAGCAGGCTTCTACCAGGACTGTTCAGGATCCTACGCCACCTACGCCAGTTGGAGGTGCGACTGTTGGAGCTTCGGCGCCTATCCCTGGGCCGACACCTGTGGTGCCCAGTGCTGAGCTGAGAGAGGAGACTGCTATGACACCCCCGATGCGGGCATCACCGGCGAGGACGGTTTTGCCTATGATGGTTGTCGGGACAGAGCGAGATAGATTGATGGAGCGTTTGAACGAGTTTCGAAGATGTAACCCTCAAGTCTTCGATGGCGAGAAAGCGGATCATTGGACGGTGGAGAAGTGGGTTCTCCACATGGAAAAGCTTTTTCATGATACGTTTGTGGAGGAGCAGTATAAGGTATGGCTGGCCACGTATCATCTTGACGGCGCGGCTTATCGTTGGTGGGCGGACATTCGGGATGACCCGAACACCGACTTGGTGGCTATCACTTGGAGCGAGTTCAAGGACCTTTTGTTGTCAAACTACTTTCCTCCAAGTGTCAAGAGGCAGATGGAGAGGGATCTGCGCAGCTTGCGTCAGCGGGACATGACGGTGACGGAGTATGAACGAGAGTTTTCTCGTCTTTTGCACTGCGTACCCTACGTGGTGAGGAATGACGAGGATAAGGCTCGTATCTTCGAGGCGGGCCTTCGACCGTCGATCTATAGGTTGGTGCAAGCGGCAGGATTGCAGACCTACCGGGAGGTGGTGAATCGCGCCTTAGTTGTGGAAAAGGGCGCGGAGATTCCGAGAGAGGAGATCGAAGCTTGGGACCGACTGAAGGGTAAGAGGCCGGCGGGCGAAGGAGGTAGCAAGAGTTACTCCAAGAAACCACCGAAGCACCCGAGGAGCCAATCGGGTGGGCGCGGCTCGGCTCCACCGCGCGGAGCACCGGATTACCGGTACCCACCGCGTTGCGTCATTTGTGGTGGTCCTCATTTCCCACCTCTCTGCCCGCAGCGTAGTGGCAAGTGTTTTAAGTGTGGCCAGGCGGGTCACGTTCGATCTCAGTGCCAGAGAGGTTTTTCCCCAGCGCCTTCATCGGCTTCAGTACCGACACCACCAGGACAGGGTCGTGGGACCCCAACTACTCACTACTCAGCGGGGCGACCGCCCTTTCAGCAGCAGCAGCAGATCGAGGGATCCCGACAGGCGCCTAGTGGGCGTATGTATGCGGCTCAGGCTGTGGAGGCGACAGCAGCCGAGGAGGTCGTCGCAGGTATCATTTTAATTAATGGAACCAGAGTTAGAGCTTTATTTGACACTGGTGCATCGCATTCTTTTATTGATCGGCTGTTTGCCGAGTTGCATGGCATCGAGATTGCACCTACCTTGCATCCGGGACATGTTGTCGTCCCCGACCACATTTTGGACATTCGGGAATTTTGCTCTAGTTGCCCTATTAGAGTAGGGGATTGGCTTATGCCGATTGATTTACTAGTCTTGCGGAAACTTGGCGAGATTGACGTAGTATTGGGCATGGATTGGCTCACAAAATACTACGCCACAATCGATTGCAAGGATCGGATTGTGACTTTTCGGGAGCCCGGAAAGGATGAAGTTGTGTTTCGAGCGTGCAAGAGTTCGCTGTTCGCGATGACTATCTCTTCTGCACGGGCTAAGCACTTGATTCGGAGTGGTTGTGTAGCTTACTTAGCTAGCGTGGTGGTGAGGGATGGAGACACCCCGCGGATTGAGGACATACCCGTTGTGCGGGAGTTTGTTGATGTGTTTCCGGCGGATCTTCCGGGTATACCACCGGATAGGGAAATTGAATTCGTGGTGGATCTCGTTCCCGGGACTACCCCGATTTCAAAGGCACCCTATAGGATGGCACCTGCCGAGCTGAAGGAGTTGAAAGCGCAGTTGCAAGACTTGTTGGATAAGGGCTTCATCAGACCGAGTGTATCACCTTGGGGAGCGCCAGTTTTATTTGTGAAGAAGAAGGACGGATCTCTTCGCCTATGCGTGGATTATCGTGAGCTTAATAAGGTTACGATCAAGAACAGGTATCCACTACCGAGGATTGACGACTTGTTCGATCAACTGCAAGGATCTTTGGTGTATTCCAAGATCGACTTACAATCTGGTTATCACCAACTCAAGATCAAGGCTGAGGATGTACCCCTGACGGCTTTTCGAACACGGTATGGACATTACGAGTTTACTGTTATGCCGTTTGGGCTTACTAATGCCCCGGCAGCTTTTATGGATTTAATGAACCGTGTCTTTAAGCCTTACTTAGACAGGTTTGTAGTGGTGTTCATCGACGACATTTTAGTGTATTCTCGAAGCGACGAGGAACATAGAGATCATTTGAGGCAAGTATTGCAAGTACTTCGGGAGAAGAAACTTTTCGCTAAGTTGAAGAAGTGCGAATTTTGGCTCCGCGAAGTGTCCTTTTTGGGGCATGTGATATCGGGAGACGGTGTAGCCGTGGACCCTAAGAAGATCGAGGCGATCAAGGATTGGCCTAGACCAACTAATGTAACCGAGATTCGAAGTTTTATTGGTCTAGCCGGGTATTACCGGAGGTTTGTCGAGGGATTCGCTAAGTTGTCTATGCCTCTCACTCGACTCACACACAAAGGAACTAAGTTCATCTGGAATGACTTATGTGATAGAAGCTTCTTGGAGTTGAAGGAGCGCTTGACCACCGCCCCAATTTTGACCTTGCCGGTTGCGGGAGCAGGGTATGTGATTTATAGTGATGCTTCACTTAATGGTTTGGGTTGTGTTTTGATGCAGGACGGAAAAGTAATAGCATATGCTTCCCGTCAACTTAAGGATTATGAAAAGAATTATCCAACCCACGATTTGGAGTTAGCGGCCGTGGTGTTTGCTTTGAAGCTTTGGCGTCATTATCTTTATGGCGAGCGTTGCGAAGTCTACACCGACCATAAAAGCCTAAAATATCTGTTCACGCAGAAGGAATTAAATTTGAGGCAACGAAGATGGTTGGAGCTACTTAAAGACTATGATTTGACTATTCTCTACCACCCGGGAAAAGCGAATGTGGTGGCAGATGCTCTAAGTCGCAAATCGATGGAAAACTTGGCTATGCTACTTGTTACTCAACCCCCGCTATTGGCGGAATTGCGACGATTGAATTTGGAGGTTGTAGCCCCCGACACACCCGCGAGGTTGATGGCATTGGTAGTGCAACCTACCTTACTTGAGTTGATTAAGGAGAAGCAAGCTCTTGATCCAGAATTGCGAAAGATTCGATCCAAAATCAGCGAAGGCCATGCTAATGGATTTCTTGTGGACGATCAAGGAATGCTACGATTCCTGAATCGTTTATGTGTACCGGCGGAAGCGGAGATCAAGGAAAGAATATTGACCGAAGCTCACCGAGCGCCTTACACCGTGCATCCGGGTGGCACAAAGATGTACAAGGATTTGAAATTGCACTATTGGTGGCCCGGAATGAAGAAGGATGTTGGCGAGTTTGTTGCTAGATGTCTAACTTGCCAACAAGTGAAAGCTGAACATAGACTCCCCGCGGGAAAACTTCAGAGTTTACCGATACCGGTTTGGAAGTGGGAGCGTATTACTATGGATTTTGTTTCAGGGTTGCCTCGCTCTCAAGCCGGGCATGATGCAGTGTGGGTGATAGTGGATCGATTGACTAAATCGGCACACTTTATCCCTATACATACTACTTGGGCAGGGGAGAGACTTGCACAAGTCTATCTTGATGAAGTGGTGCGACTTCATGGAGTACCTACATCGATCGTATCGGATAGAGACACTAGATTTGTGTCGCATTTTTGGAAAAGTTTACATGACGCTTTGGGCACTCGTCTGGATTTCAGTACGGCATTTCACCCCCAAAGCGATGGTCAATCTGAGCGTACCATTCAGATCTTGGAGGACATGCTTCGAGCTTGTATCATGGATTATCAAGGAGGTTGGCATCAACACCTACCTATGGCGGAGTTTGCTTATAACAATAGTTATCAAGCAAGCATTAAGATGGCACCTTTCGAAGCTCTTTATGGAAGGAAGTGTCGATCACCACTTCATTGGAGTGAAGTGGGTGAGAAGCTAGTTTTGGGTCCCGACGTGCTACAGGAAGCCGAGGACAAGGTTCGCATTGCTCGACAAAGATTGATTTCAGCTCAAAGTCGCCAAAAGAGTTATGCTGATAAGCGTCGGCGGGAATTGGAGTTCCAAGTAGGAGACCATGTCTTCCTAAAGGTATCGCCAACCAAGGGGATTAAGAGATTTGGTATTCGAGGAAAGCTTAGTCCTCGTTTTATTGGACCTTTTGAAGTGTTGGAACGCGTAGGCCCGGTAGCATATCGGCTCGCTTTACCGCCGAATCTATCGGGAGTACACAATGTGTTCCACGTATCTTTGCTCCGGAAGTATGTTTTCGACCCAACTCATGTGTTGGACTCCACTCCGTTGGAATTGCATGAAGATTTGAGTTTCGAGGAATATCCGGCGAAGATTTTAGCTCGCGAGGTGAAGAAACTCAGGAATCGAGAAATCCCTTATGTGAAGGTGCTTTGGAGCAACCACGACGAGCGCGAAGCAACTTGGGAGTTGGAGAGCTCGCTGTTGGAGCGGTACCCCCATCTCTTTCAGATGGAATCCTAAGGTACTTGACTTCTAGTTTCGCGGACGAAACTCCTTTTTAGTAGGGGTGTATGTAGTACACTGAACTTTTGCGAATTGCAAGGTTCTAGTGTGAGATTAGTACTCCGTACTAGTCTGGAGGTTTTGGTTTTGTTTCGAGCCCTTGGGAGCGTTTTCGGGACTTGAGAAGTGCGAAAACGGACTCCGGGAGTCGAAATCTGCAAAACTGCAGGTTTTGGCATTGCATACCGGTATTCATCCTTGGGATACCGGAATGCTGTGTTAAACCGAATTTCGCAGCTCTCGGGTTCTGCGGAATCCTGCTGGAAATACCGGAATAGGCTGGCATTCCGGTATGTGCCATCGACATACCGGAATCCCTTCGCGCATACCGGAATCCCTTCGCGTGGCCTGTTGGCCGAGGCTCGGGTTGCGGAGTTTCTGGCCTGGTACCGGTATGCCCATACGCATACCGGTATACAGAACCAAAAAATGCTGTTTGAGCTGTTTTGCGAATGTTAGCTTTTGGAGGGGTGTTAGGGCAATTGTTACATCATAACACTTAACCCCTCACTGCCTCCTCTCAGCCTCATTGCTGAGGACTTAGAGAAAAGAGAGGTAGGCTTCTTCTCCCTTTCTCTCTCTAGATTTCTTGGGCTTTTGATGATTAAACCTAGGGTTTGATCTCCTTTTCCTTCTCTTTTGCTCTCAAGCTTGCTAGCTTGTTCTTGGTGGACGTGGTGGAGGAAGAGAAGAGTTTGTTTGAGGTTTATCTCCAAACCTAGCTTCCTAGGATCTTGTTTGGAGATATAAAGAGGTGAGTTCTTCTCTCTTGAACCCTCTATTGTAGTTTAATTGGGTTTTTGTTGTAGAAATTCCATATTGGGAAACCTAGGGTTTACTTTTAGGGTTTCTTAATTTTCGGGATTTTGAATGGGAATTGTTGGGTGTAGAATGTTGTGTTAGGTTGGATTTGAGGCCTCCTAACTCTATTTTGGACTTTGGACAAGAAATTCTTGGTCTAAGGTATTTTCACCCTTTTTCCCTTTATTGTATGTCGTTTTTCGATTTTGGTTGTTCGATGTTCTAACCCCTTAGGAATCTCCTTTAGGGCGCTAGAAATCGAGGGGACAACTTGGTTTTCGGAAACTGCGAGGTTCCGAAGGGCTTCGGGTGGGTTTGACCTCACCGAAATGGGTGAATTCCCCCTATGTCATCCTTGTAGCTTAAGAGCTTAAATTAGTGCATATTCATACTAATCATGACATGGTAGAATTGTAGAATGCATGAGATTCATGTGCTATTATATGCAAATTATATATATCCTATGTTGTAGGAAGGTTGCATGATTTATGCATAGTGCATCACGAATGGCTATGGAAATAGATTAATCCACTTATGTGCTTGTTGGGACATCTACTTAGACAAGTAGAGACATGTATGACAATAGAGAACAATGAACTTGGTAATACTCATGACACTTAGCTTCATGGACTAGTCATAGTGTAGATATGACATATGACATATTGAACTATAATGCGAAGTTGAACTTGTGACATTTCACCTAGAAGAACAACATGAATGACATTATGATTTAGACTTGGACTTTAGTCGGCATTCCATGTTTTTAGACATGACGATATATATATTATGTGATTGATTGTTACTTGTTCGCCACTATGCTCGTTTACACATGCTTGTGAGGGTAGCTCCCTACAAGCCTGCACTCCGGAGATGGCCTAGCGACAGTTGTTTCGCCCGTGTGTTAGAGAGAGCGCCGAAGTGGATTGCCGTGGGGGAGGCTCATTCTAGCGAGAATGTTGACTACCACGGGGCCATTAGGCACGGCACAAGTGAACATTCTTTCGATATACCCCTTATGAACATTTATTTAATGTTATATGCAAATGAACATTCATATTGTAAAAGGTTGCATGCTTATACAGGTGCATGAGTAGTTTAGTTCATGTTAATATGATTATATCTTGAGGCATTGTAGCATTGAAGTTTCATTATAAAGCATGATTTTATTATCTAACCCTACTTTGCCTCAGTTGGCCTAGTGGTGTACTCCGCTCCTCTCGGCGGCTTACCCACTGGGAACTATTGAATAATAGTTCTCATCCCCCTGGGGTTTGTTGTTTTATTTTCAGAGCCATCCACTGCGGGAGAGGCTAGGGACCGCGGCAAGGGCATTGCGAGTAGCTAGATCGCGAGGGTGCTAGCGACTAGGTGGCGCACCTTTCTTTATGTTTTTTTTTTATTGAGAGGTGTTTTTGTATCGACCACATTTGTAGAGACTACCCTATGCCCTTTTTTGGGTTTATGTTGTACTAAACTCTTGCAGTGACTTTACTTTTATAGTATTTCATACTTTTACCTTGAGACCTTACTTGTTTAGTATCTATGCTCTGATCATCATGATAGGATTACTTACTTTATTCCTTTCATTCATGTTCGTTATTAGACGCCTTGTGTGCATGTTTGTTGTTTGTGTACACGGCGGGTCTGTGCATACGCCCGGGTGGGCTTCCGCTGGGGCCCCGGGGCGTGACAGTTAATTGGTAAATATGAATGTGTGAATCATATGTTTACTAGAGAAATTAGCCACCATTGGACAAGAATAGTGGGCATGTGAGATATATAAATATGTATATATATATGTATGCCTAGGTGTGGACATTGGACATAGGTTGAATTTCACTAGGGACATTAGTGAACTCAACACGGACTAGATGTCATGAATCATGAATCCTAGGTATGGACAACTAGGATGAGAAAGAACATGATTGGGTATTGAACCTAGTGTCATTGAACATAGGTTGAAAAATATTGTGGTAGGATGACCACTTGGATTGGAATGTCATCGAACCTAGAGTCGAGTGAACCTAGCTAGGTGGGAAAGATATAGGACCTAGTGTTGTTAAACCTAGGTTATGAAACATAGTGGTAGGAAGACCACATGGACATGAAAAGTAAGAAAACCTCGAGAGGTTGACAACATAGGGTAAATGTGAACCCTTAAGACTTGGGAAGTGGATTCCGGAATCCCCAAACTTATACTTACGGGTATGTTGGTTCTCCTCACCCGGTAAGTGAATCATACTTGCGGGTATGTTGGTTCTCCTTGCCCGGCAAGTGAAAAAAGACTGCGGGTATATTGGTTCTCCTCGCTCAGCAGTACAAGATTATGGGCATGTTGTGGTTCTCCTCGCCCGGTAAGCAACTTATGGTCAATGGTATGTGTGGTATTCCTCGCCAGACGGATGACCTATAGTCGAGTGGATTTAAGGCTGAGGTGCATGAGACACGTTCCTCTCCTCAGGCCTGGACAAGGAGCAGTAGTCCGCTAATGATTGTCTCAAAGGTTAGTCGGGTGGTTAGCTTGGGGTTAAGGCAAGAGAAACATTAGAGGCGGATTGGAAATGAGATGGATAGTGAAATAGAAAGTAGAAAAGGTAGATCTACTTGTATGATTTTCATTATCGCATTTATTTGAGGCATAAGCATGATATTTCAGTATTGCATATGGTATATATATTTATATGTTGGACTAACTTGCTAATATCGTCTCCTTTGGACCTGGTGGGTCGAGCTCTTCCCTTGGGTGGGCGTACCCACTGGGAACTATGTTTATAGTTCTCACCCCTATATTTTTCAGGTCCACAGGTGAGCGGCGCAGCGGCGCGAGAAAAGGGCGTAGCTCAGTAGATAGCCCCCTACCACTTGTGACCAGAATAGAAGTACCTTCTACTACATAGCATAGGGGTATTGAAATGAAAAGCAAGAAAATATTGTAACAATCAACTGATTGTATTTGGAAAGAATGAAAGAAAAATGTAATGTGTAATTTTGAAATGAGACGCATGCTTGTAATAGCGTAGTTGTTTATATTTGTGATGCTTTCCTTATACAATATGGGCATGAATTCTATTCCTGTTTGGAATATCTTGAATTGTACTGATTGTGACGCCTTGGGCGAACAGGGAAAACTCTGTCCGTTCGGCGGGTTTGGCGCACGTGCCCGTGCGGGGCTCCTTCCACCTATTTGGGGATGGGACGGTGGGGCGTGACAGACTAAGGTGGTATCAGAGCGTGGAAACGGTCTAGATGGACCTAGGAGACCCTAGGATGGTAAACCATAAGGACCTAGGCTCGTGAGAGACGAGTACTTGTGACGTGTGGCGAAAGATGAATCGATTGGGTCAAGTGTTGTATGCCTCTAATCGGATGTTAGAGGTAGATTCAAGGTGTGGTTTATTCTCAGCCGAGTGTGTTCATGTTTGGCGGCCGACAACGTAAAGCCGAGTGATGAGAATGAACACCCTTGTGTGACTTTTGCCTGATTTGAGTTCGTGTCAGTGCTAATTGTTTGTACTTGACCTAGAAGGTCGAGGGCTTGACCGACGTTGTCGTGTTTCAGGAAACGATGGCGCCGTGTAGGCGATCTCCAACGAGATTGACGCGGGATGGACCGAGCGGAGTCCCTGAGCAATCCGGGGCAGGCGGAGATGTGGAACTCCGTGGACAGTTGGCTATGCTCATCGGAGTAGTGCAGCGACAGGAGGAGTAGATTAAGGAGCTCCATGAGTTGTTGGCGCGACAAGCGGCTACGGCCCAAACGGGTCAGGAGCCATTTGTGCCTCCAGTCAGTTCACCTAATGCGACTGAGAGGGTGGCTGCGGCGACTATGCCTATAGCATCGCACTGCGTACCATCAGGAGCCGCGATGGGTACCCCTCCTGTGGGTTCGGGTACCGTGACCCCTGGTTATGCAGAGATGGAGGCGGAGAGGGAGCGAGCTCTGGCGGCCCTCATGACCTTCAAGAGGTTCAATCCGCCTATCTTCGACGGAGAGACCGTAGATCCATGGGTCGTGGAAACGTGGATCGATTCCATGGAGACCCTATTTGAAGATTTGTATACCTTGGAGAGGGACAAGGTGCATCTTGCCGCACATTGTATGGAAAAGTCGGCAAAGGTGTGGTGGAGAGCGGTCAAGCGGGACCGATCCCCCAGTCTTCCTCCGTTCACTTGAGAGGAGTTCCGAGGATTGGTGTTCTCGGCTTATTTCCCCGATAGTGAGAAGAAAAAGCTCCAAGAAAGATTTCGAAAGTTGAGACAAAGAAATCGCTCGGTGAGAGAGTATGAGAGGGAATTCTCTCACATCGTCAATTGTATTCCGTATGTGGTTCGGAATGACAAAGACAAAGCCGATTGTTTGAGCGGGGACATCGGCCAAATTTTTTTGAGGTTGTGCATCCTTTCAAATTGCAAACCTTTGCTAAGGTGTTGGATCGAGCCTTGTGGGTGGAACAAGGTATGGTCATCGCACGGGAGGAGCGAAAGGCTTATGGCGGAGTAGAGAAGAGAGAGCGACCATCAGGCGGTTCGGGTGGTCAGTCGAGTTCCAAGCGACACCCGAAGCATTCGCAATCGCAATCTCAAGCCTCGAAGTCATCCGCCACTCGGTCCTCGCCAGGATGCGTTATTTGCGGTGGTCCCCATTGGGCACGACGCTGTGTGCAGCGGGAAGGAAAATGCATTCAATGTGGGCAACCGGGTCACACGAAGTATGACTGTCCCTGGGTGATAGCTAGCCCCTACCGGCCGCAACGACATTTTCCTCTTCGAGGTAACTCGTGGGTATGCCACCTGCGGCAAGGTCTGGGGAGCACGCATCGATGTCAAGGCAACCGAGGGGTTCGCGACGGGCACCAGGTGGCCACAGATATGCGACCTAGGTTGAGGAGCCTACTGCTACCGACGACGTCGTGGCAGGTATGATTTAATTGAAGAGATCATATATAGATCATGATGTGACATTGGAGCATTGCATGCATTTATCATGTGGTCATTTGCTACTATTTAGGTATAAATATAGTAGGGACCAGGTGTATGGGTAAGTGTTGGTATCCATGTATGCTCGTGTCATGATAGTGCATCATCTACCAGGAAGATAGGTGATTAAACTGTGCCAGTATATTGCTGGTAATAAGCCAAGGATAGGGCTCGAGGTAGGGATGGAAATGGTGGACTGACTCTTAAGGCGATGTGAATAATCGATTACGAGAGCCGAGTCATGACACTTGAGGACAGCCTAGTAGTCCAAGAGTTCCGGACGTTGCTCCGGCAGATCGATAGTGAAAGTGGGCTCACTATTGAGGAATTAATAAGACAGTCGCCAAGCTCTGGCGAGTGGGTCTAGTCATACCTCAACTGAGGTGAGGGAATTGTGCTTGTGTAGTTGGTGTGCATAGGCAAGAGTGCCTATTGCTTATCCTAGCGTGGAAAAGCATAGAAGCGTAGAACGCTCGAGGATTGGTCCTCGTGGAGTACGGGTTTTGTTGAGCCGAGAGGGTTTGTTGGCAGTAGCACTTGAACATTATTAAGTGTGAAGGAGGCCATGGACCACTCGAAGGGCTGGTGGCTCGCACTAGGTGCATAGGAGCCGATAGGGATATGTGTCGCTCGGTAGAGCGTGTTAGTTGTGTGTGACGATGGTGACAGGTGTTGCTTGGGGATGATCCATGCTCGAGACCTGCGGGTGGGGCAGAGATTTATGGTCGGGACGGTAGTCCGAGCGATGACCTGAGAGCGTGGAATGCCACATGTGATACTGTGTGATCGATAGTACACCGAGGGTCTAGATATGACCCAACCCTAGGAATTGTAGTGGTTCGGGGTCTTGGTTGCTCCTGGTTGGAGTGTGTGTGCGAAATCCCAAGTGAGGACTCAGCTAAGTGATGATTGGGTCTGCGCATGCGAACGAGAGACGTTACGCAATGATGAGACGGATTTTAGACTGCAGGCCTACGTAGAATTGGTGGTCTATGGATCATCCATGATAAACCAAAATAAGCGCTTTAGCCGATGGCTTTGGTAGTATGAGAGCATTGGTTGTGTACAGGAGAGTTATAGGTAGTGACCAGAAGAGCAGAGGCTTGGTCATACCGCTCGCCTAATTGGAACCGCCGAGTCTGGCATTATCGATGAGATAGAATTAGATTTACGAACGGAGTGTTCGTGTGGACTCATCACGAGAACAACGTGATGTTGTCCTGTGGCTGATGAAAGCAAAGTGACGTGCTCTTTATGACACATTGGAATAGTAAAAGCCACTTGGGGTTTGAGGACTATGCTCTCGAGTGAAATGGAACTTGTGGATGTGCCGAATGTGCCATCTCGCTGTAGAGCTAGTAAGTCCACGTATGGTAGGACCACTCATGATGAGGCGATGCACCAATGATATTGCTTTTAAGCAATGCCGGTGATCGGATCAGGGTGAGCTCCGCAATGGAACGATGAATGTGAAGGAGGGTCGCATGTGATGACATGGACTCTTGAATGGCCAAGATACCAGGCCTGCTAAGTGAATGGGTATGGATAGAACCAAATCAGGTCGACAGCAAAAAATATTGACGATGTAAAGTGTTGGGATAAAGTGATAGAGTGACACTCTGTGGACCCTTGTGGGAACCGAGAAGGTCTACCCGTATGTAATGCACAGTGGTGGTGGATCATCCAACTTGTCAGTTCGTTCTTGTTCGATCCACATCACGAGATTGAAGGGTAGTCCTGGCCTCGGAGGAAAGTAGTATCCACCGGATTAATAAAGTCTGTCGTCTATTCCTGGCGGTTATTGACGGTGAGGTCCCGATAAAGAAATTTATGTGGGCGACCGTCAGTTGAGTAGGAAAGTGTGCGGTAGATGACCGCAATTCCTTGAAAGTGCCACCTAGGAGAGGGGTAAAATTGGATTGAAATACGGGGCAAAATAAGTCCTCGATATGCCGGACCGTGAGAGGTGTAGGAGCGTTTAAGGTCATTACTTATCGACTTACGCTGCCGTCGAGACTTGCGGGAGTTTATAATATATTCCATGTATCACATTCCGCATGTATGTTTATGATCGGACCCACGTCCTTCATTATGAGCCACTTGAGCAATCACGAAGATCGTGAAGCTGCATAGGAGTGGGAGAACTCGATAATACCCTCATCTATTCGACAAGTCGAATTGAGGTGTAATCTTAGTTTCGCGGACAAAACTCCTTTTAAGGAGGGAGGAATGTAGTGTACCGAACTTCCACAATTATGGAGTTCTAGTGGAAAGTAGCCAAAAAGACTATTTAAATAGTTTTGGCGAGGTTTGGGGGAGTATTCGAGTGTTTCGGTGCAAAATGGACGCGAAAACGGACTTCGAAAAGTCAAATATGTTAAAGCTGCAGATTTTATATTGAGTACCAGTACTGGAATTTGGGTACCGGTACGCAATACAAAATGTGAGGAACTAGCTCTCGGGTTTTGAGGAACCAAAGTTGGGTACCGGTACTGAATTTGTACTGAGTACTGGTACTGGAAACTGGGTAAGGTACACAATAGAAAAATTTGAGAATCCAATGTTCATGTTTTGAGGAACTGGATTCGGGATACCGGAACTGGATGCCCGAGTACCGGTACGCGGACCCGATTACCGGTACGCAGTTATACATAATGTAGATTTTGAGGGGTAAATTGGTAATTTCAGTGGGGGGCTTATATAAGGGGAGCCCTCTCCCCTTTTCTCAGTTAACACACACACACACGCACACATAAAGAAAGAAAGGGAGAGAGAGAGGCTCCTCTCTCTCACTTTCTTCTTCTTCTTCTTCTTCTCCAAACTTGGAGCTTTGGTGGAGATTGAGCTTGGGAAGCTCAGAGGAGTGGAGAATCGAGCTCGTGAACGCGTGGTGGCTTGGTGAGCTCGCGGATCCGAGGTGAGTCCTTGGATTTGGTAGTTAGGGTTTTGGATTTGGACTAAGAAATGAGATTTTGGAGACTCCTTGGCTAATCTAGACTACAAATTGTAGGGATTAGCAAATGATTTTGGGTTTTGCCATTATTTTGGAAAATCCTAGGTCAAAAGAGGGTTTTTGGATTTGAAGGGTTTAAAAATTGTTTGAACCTTTATAACCCTAATTGAGGGTTAGAAAATCAAGTGGGGTAACTTGATTTCAAGAGGAAAAATCGTTTAGGGGTTCGAAAATGGTAACGAATGGATCTCTTGTATAGGACAAGGAAAGCTTGGGAGCAAGCTTGGAGATCCAAGAGTTTGGCCCAATTGCAAGTGTCTACAAGCAATTAGGGGTACCACAAGGTGGGTTGTGTTTCACCGAAGTGATTAGGTCACTTCCATACCAAAGAGTAAAATTTAATATTTGTTTACTTGATGCATGTAATGGTAAGTTAATGGGTAAATATGAATGTGTGAATCATATGTTTACTAGAGAAATTAGCCACCATTGGACAAGAAGAGTGGGCATGTGAGATATATAAATATGTATATATATATGTATGCCTAGGTGTGGACATTGGACATAGGTAGAATTTCACTAGGGACATTAGTGAACTCAACACGGACTAGATGTCATGAATCATGAATCCTAGGTATGGACAACTAGGATGAGAAAGAACATGATTGGATATTGAACCTAGTGTCATTGAACATAGGTTGAAAAATATTGTGGTAGGATGACCACTTGGATTGGAATGTCATCGAACCTAGAGTCGAGTGAACCTAGGTGGGAAAGACATAGGACCTAGTGTTGTTAAACCTAGGTTATGTAACATAGTGGTAGGAAGACTGTTGGCTTAAATGGGCCAGCATCCTGCCCTGTGGCGGGAGGCCATGTGGGCCGAGTCATGTTCGAAATGGCGTGAGACTGGGTTGGGCCGAGTCATGTTCGAAGTGGCGTGAGGCTAGTTGGGCCGAGTCACAATCGAGACCCGTGGGCGCTGTATATGTATATTTTAAGTGAATTGGTTGCGTATTTCTAACAGCTCGAGCTTTTGGGATTAATGGTTAGCGCCAACGATCCGATAAGTGGTATCAGAGCCAGTGGTGACGGGTTCGATTCCCGCATGCTGCGAATGTGTGCAGGTGCTGGAGGGAGGATTGTTGGCTTAAATGGGCCAGCATCCCGCCCTGTGGCGGGAGGCCATGTGGGCCGAGTCATGTTCGAAATGGCGTGAGACTGGGTTGGGCCGAGTCATGTTTGAAGTGGCGTGAGGCTAGTTGGGCCGAGTCACAATCGAGACCCGTGGGCGCTGTATCTGTACGATTTAAGTGAATTGGTTGCGTATTTCTAACAGCTCGAGCTTTTGGGATTAATGGTTAGCGCCAACGATCCGACAAAGACTACATGGACATGAAAAGTAAGAAAACCTAGAGAGGTTGACAACATAGGGTAAATGTGAACCCTTAAGACTTGGGAAGTGGATTCCAGAATTCCCAGACTTATACTTACGAGTATGTTGGTTCTCCTCACCCGGTAAGTGAATCATACTTGCGGGTATGTTGGTTCTCCTCGCCCGGCAAGTGAAACAAGACTGCGTGGGTGCGGGTATGTTGGTTCTCCTCGCTCGGCAGTACAGGATTATGGGCATGTTGTGGTTCTCCTCGCCCGGTAAGCGACTTATGGTCAAGGGTATGTGTGGTATTCCTCGCCCGACGGATGACCTATAGTCGAGTGGATTTAAGGCTGAGGTGCATGTGACACGTTCCTCTCCTCAGGCCTGGACAAGGAGCGGTAGTCAGCTAATGATTGACTCAAAAGTGAGTCGGGTGGTTAGCTCGGCTAAGGTAAGAGAAACCTTAGGGGCAGATTGGAAATGAGATGGATAGTGAAATTGAAAGTAGAAAAGGTAAATCTATTTGCATGATTTTCATTATCACATTTATTTGAGCCATAAGCATGATGTTTCAGTATTGCATATGGTATATATATTTATATGTTGGACTAACTTGCTTATGTTGCCTCCTTTGGACCTGGTGGGTCGAGCTCTTCCCTTGGGTGGCCGTACCCACTGGGAAGTATGTTTATAGTTCTCACCTCCATATTTTTCAGGTCCACAGGTGAGCGGCACAGCGACGCGAGGAAAGGGCTTAGCTCAGTAGATAGCGCCCTACCACTTATGACCAGAATAGAAGTACCTTCTACTACGTAGCATAGGGGTATTGAAATGAAAAGCAAGGAAATATTGTAAAAATCAACTGATTGTATTTGGAAAGAATGAAAGAAAAATGTAATGTGTAATTTGGAAATGAGACGCATGCTTTGTAATAGCGTAGTTGTTTATATTTGTGATGCTTTCCTTATACAATCTGAGCATGAATTCTATTCCTGTTTGGAATATCTTGAATTGTACTGATTGTGACGCCTTGGGCGAACAGGAGAAACTCTGTCCGTTCGGCGGGTCTGGCGCACGCGCCCGTGCGGGGCTCCTTCCACCTATTTGGGGATGGGATGGCGGGGCGTGTCAAATAGCCATCCTCACGTTAAGGTAAAATGTAATAAACTCATAGTATAGAAAACAAAAAGTATAATATAAGGTTTAAGTGTAGGTGAATCGAACCTGCTAACTAAGACCGCACGTGATTCGGCCCGACTTGTGCTCATGTCGTGCACGGGTGTAATAAATGGATGGCGCCAATCTTTTTATTATCTAAGCAGGTGACTTGAAGATGGTGGAGAATATAAAACACTACTACTAATAAGTTTTAAATTTAGGACTAAATTTATGTGTAGTAGATGATGCACAAGGTCTCAGGCAAAGCCTATTTAAGTTTGGGCCACCAAAGAGGCCCAAAGCCCAAAATGAAGTTTTAAACTCACATTTAAATTAAATAACTACTAATATTTTTCCATATGATTTAAAACTTCATAACAATTAAAAACAAAACACAAAATAACTTGATAAGGTGTTGGATCCTTCTATCACATATTAGGCGAAGGTACCTTGTAGCGCACTGAACTTCTACAAGTAGCGGAGTTCTAGTGAAGAGTAGCGTTGGAAGCTATTCATGTAGCCCTAGCGAGGTTTGGGGAGCATTGAAGTGTTTTTAGTGTAAACTCGATACAAAAACAGACTTTGGGAAGTCAAATATGTTGGAACTGCAGATTTTGCAGCGAGTATTGGTACTAAAGAGGAGTATCGGTACCTAGCTGCAAAAAGCTGAAATCCATGTTCAATGTTTTGCGAAACTCTTCCGAGTACTGATACTGATTCATCGAGTACTGATACTGATTTGGGTGAGTACTAGTATGTAGTGGAAAGCTGCAAAACCCAATGTTTAGATTTTGCGGAACTAGAACGAAGTACTTGTATTATTGGTCCTGTACTGGTACTGGAAAATTAAGTATCGGTACTTAGCACTGTGAAATGCTAGTTTTGGCTGGATGTGAATTGGAAAGTTTGGCGGACTTAGTTGCGATTGTCGCAACACAATGTAAAGGAGGAACCATCAGTTTTCACTAAATTGTTGTCTCCATCAAAGAGAAAACCCATTTTCTCTCTTCTCATTCTCTCCCTCTCTCTAGAGATTATCTGCAACACTTGGAGCTTGGGAAAAATCGAGCTTAGGGGAGAATTTGGAGGTGTGGAGCCTTCTTCTTGAGCAAGAAGAAGTTGGAGAGCTTTGAGATAAGGTGAGTTTTTAGGATTTTGAGTTAGAATTTGGATTTAATCCAAGGAAATAGGATTTTAGCAAATTTAGGCAAATCTAGGCTACAAATTATAGAGACTTGCTATAAGATTTTGAGTTTTTTTTGCAGATTTGAGAAACTCTAGGTTAAATTGGGTTTTTGTGTTTTAAGGTTTTAAAAATATTTTATTGACCCTTAGAAACTCTAATTGAAGGTTAGAAAAATACGTGGGACAACATCATTTTGAGGAACGACATGTCTCGACAGTCGATTTAAAGATTTGGGCCGATTTTGGGAGATTTTGGCGGATTGGCTCGGTGAGAAGCAATTCGGCTACAAGGTCCTAATTGCAAATGTCTATGAGCAATTAGAAGTAAATTGAGGTGGGTTGTGCTTCACCAAAATGGTTTGGTCACTTTTCATGTCTAGAGTAATATTGACCAAGATCATTGTGTTTCAGGAAGTGATGATACGTGATAAGCCTCCGACAAAGGCTAGGCCAGAGGAGCCGATCGAGGCCCCCGAGCAATTCGAAGCGAGTGGGGATATGGATCTTCGTGAATAGTTGGATGCGCTTATTGGAGTAGTGCAGCAACAAGTTGAGATGGCACAACGCCAAGAGGAGTAGAGTAAGAAGCTCCAAGAGACTGTGGCGCAACAAGCGGCTGCAACCCGAGCGAGCCAAGAACAACTTGCGCCACCAATCACCATTTCGATTGATGCAGAGAGGGTGGCCGCAGCGGACATACCAGTAACAGTACACCATGCACCGTCGGTAATCGTGATGGATCCGGGCACTTCGGTCATCGATCATGCAGCGATGGAGGCAGAGAGGGAGCGAGCACTCGCGGCCCTCGCCTATCTTCGATGGGGAGATGATCGATCCATAGGTCATGGACACATGGATCGACTCCATGGCCTCTTTGAGGACCTATATACCTTGAAGAGGGACAAGGTACACCTAGCCGCGCACTATATAGAGAAGTCGGTAAAGGTGTCGTGGAAGGGGGTTAAGCGGGACCGACCCTCTAGTCTCCCTCCGGTGATATGGGAGGAGTTTAGGTGGTTGGTGTTCTTTGCCTAGTTCCCCAATAGTGAGAAGAAGAAGTTGCAAGAAAGATTCAGGAAGTTGAGACAAGGGAATTATACGGTGAGGGAGTACGAGTAGGAATTCTCTTACATTGTAAATTGCGTCCCGTATATAGTGCGGGATGACAAGAACAAGGCCGGTTGTTTCGAGCGAGGATTTCAATCGAAAATCTTTACGGTTGTGCATTCCTTCAAGTTGCAGACCTTTGTAGAGGTATTGGACCGAGCCTTGTGGGTGGAGCAAGGCAACGCTTTTTGCGTGGGAGGAGCGCGAGTCCTATAAGAAAGAGAAGGACAAAGGGAAAAAGCGACCGTCGGATGGTTCGGGTGGTCAATCGAGCTCAAAGAAACCAACGAAGCATCCACACTCGCAATCCTAAGCTCAGGGGTCTCTCAGCCTACTTGGTCCTTGGTGAGATGTGTCATTTGCAGTGGTCCTCACAAACCGCAACAATGTGATTAGCGCGAGGGCAAGTGCTTCAAGTGTGGGCAGCCGGGACACACGCGATTTGATTGCCCACAGGACGAATGGTCGGGCACTATCGGTCGCATCGACTTTCTTCTCACCGAGGCAGTCACGGGCATCCCACCCGTGGTGATGTCTGCGGGATGTGCGCCTTCAGCATAGCAGCTAGAGGGTTCACGGCAGGCGCCAAGCGGTCGAGTGTTCATGACCTAGGTGGAGGAGCCCACTACACCCGAGGACGTCGCGGCATGTATCGTTTTACTTAATGGTATAAGATGTAGAGCTTTATTTGACACACGAGTATTGCATTCATTCATTAGTCGGTCATTTTCTACTACTAATAGAATAGACATAGTAAACACCGAGCGCACTAGATGGGGGCAAGTATCCAAGCATGCATTTTGTGTTAAGAATGTATGTCGTGCCTGCCCTGTCAGAATAGGGGATTGGATCATGCCGACAAATTTGCTGGTATTGAATTGTATGGTTGATTATGACCAAGTGTTCGGAATGGATTGGCTCTTCAAGTATTATGCTACAATTGATTGTGAGAGCCGATTGATAACTTTTAAAGAACCGGGTCAAGAGGAGCTTGTGTGCCTACGGTGTAAGAGCTCACTCTTTGCAACTACGGTATCCACCTCACAGGCAAGAAAACTAATTAATAGTTGCTGTGTTGTCTACCTAGAGACGATGGTGGATGACTGAAAGGAGGTTCAGGCACTCGAAGACATCCGAGTAGTCCGAGATTTTTCGGATGTATTTTCGGCAGAGTTGCCCAGAATGCTATCAGAGCGGGAGATTGAATTTATTATAGATCTACTTCGCGGGGTCACGTCGATTTCAAAGGCACCGTATAGAATAGCACCAACTGAGTTAAAAGAGTTGAAGGCTTAGTTGCAAGACTTGTTGGACAAGGGCTTCATCAAACCAAGCGTGTCGCCTTAAAGAGCCCCGGTGTTGTTTGTTAAGAAAAATGATGGTTCGCTACTGTTGTGTGTGGACTACCTTGAGCTAAATAAGGTTACCATCAAGAATAGGTACCCGATACCCGCATTGATAATTTATTTGATCAACTACAAGGGTCTCGGGTGTATTCAAAGATTGACTTACAATCCGGCTATCACCAATTGAAGATCAAGTCGGAGGACGTGCATAAGACCGTGTTTAGGACGCGGTATGGACACTATGAACCGCGTCACTATGAGTTTACGGTCACGCTATTTGGGCTCACTAATGCCCGACATCATTCATGGACTTAATGAACTATGTATTCAAACCCTTATTGGATCAATTTGTGGTGGTGTTCATAGATGATATCCTAGTCTACTCCCGGAGTGATGAAGAACATGAAGAGCATCTTCAAATAGTGCTACAGGTTCTTCGAGAGAACAAGTTATTCGCCAAGTTTAAGAAGTACGACTTTTAGATCCGCGCGGTCGCCTTCTTGGGTCATGATGATTTTCGAGAATGGAGTATCGGTGGACCCGAAGAAAGTTGAGTCAATAAAGGATTGGCTCCGACTGACCAATGCCACCGAGGTACGTAGCTTTCTTGATGTTGCAAGGTATTATTGGCAGTTCATGGAGGGATTCTCAAAAATCTCTGGTCAGCTAACACGCCTTACCTGCAAGGAGACCAAGTTTGTATGGAGTGATGATTGCAATCAAAACTTCAAGAAATTGAAGGAAATGTTGACCACAACTCTAGTTCTTGCCTTACCGATTGCGGGAAAGGACTTTGTGGTATATAGCTATGCATCGCAACATGGTCTTGGGTGTGTGCTTATGCAACGTGGGCAGGTCACTGCATATGCCTCCTACCAGTTGAAGAACTATGAGCAGAATTACCCTCCCCCTATGACTTAGAGCTAAGTTGTGGAGACACTATTTGTATGGAGAGCATTGCGAGGACTATACGGACCACAAAAGTTTGGAGTACACTCAGAAGGAGTTGACTTGAGGCAATGGAGGTGGTCGGAATTGTTGAAGGACTATGACCTAGCCATCTTGTACCACCCAAGCAAGGCTAATTTAGTGGCTGATGTGCTCAGTCGGAAAGTCCATGGAAAACCTTGCAACGATGATCACCGTTCAGTCATAGTTGATTGCGGAGATGTGGCGTTTCAACTTGGAGGTCGTGACTCCGGGCGCCCCCACAAAGCTTATGATTCTCATGATTCGGCCAATCTTGTTGGAGCGATAAAAGGAAAACAGTCTTCAGACCTGAAACTCCAAAAGGTACGGAGCGATTTTGAGAGTGGGCGAGCCGGTAAGTTTAGTGTGGGTTCAGAGGGCACTCTTCGATTTCGGGGTCGTTGGTGTGTACCCAAGGACGAGAAAATCCGTGAGAAGATTTCGAGGGGAGCTCATACTTCCTTGTATGCTATTCCTCCGGGCGGCATCAAAATATAGAAGGATCTCAAAATGCATTATTGGTGGCCGGGTATGAAAAAAGATATTGGACGCTTTGTGATACAATATTTAGTGTGTCAACAAGTGAAGCGAAACATCACCTCTATAGTACACCAGATTTTTAATATATATGCAAGTGTAAATAAAAGTAGTGTGAGATACTATTTTTATTGGACTTAGAGAAGCAAAAGATAATTCAGAAATGACTTTAATTGAGTATGTATGTCAAAATTGAACACAAATGGACTTTCAGAAGGGCTCCAATGATCTGAACTAGACTAAACTGTGAGTAATAGGTGCAGGGGGTTCCTTCAAATTTGGCCAACCCATTTCTTCTTCCTCTCATAGCCAACCATCTCTCGTTCACTCCCTCACACACGCACACACGCACACACGAGAGAAGAGTCGGGTTCTCTCTTTCTCTCTAGCTCACACACACTCTCTCTCTCTTGTAATTTCTCTATTAAAGAGGAGATTTGGAGGAGATCAAGTTGGGAGAGGAAGATCATGTGCAAGTGAAGGCTTGAGGAGCATGCGACTAAGGTGAGTTCTTTGTGGATTTTGAGTTAGGATTTTTGTTAAATTCTTTGAAATTAGAGTTTCTAAAGACCCTGTACGATTCTAAACTAGTTTAATCAAAAGATTCACTATAAATTTGGAGTGTTCTTAAGGACCTAGAAACATAGGGTTGAAATTGGGGTTTTTGTCCCTATGAGATTTTGAACTAAATTGACCCAGTAAATCTCTAATTGAAGGTTAGAGAAACACGCTGGACAAGCTTAATTTGGAAAAACGACGAGGTCTCGGTGGCCGGTTAGAGGAATCGCGCTAATTTTGAAGATTTTCACTTGTTAGGCTTTGAGGCATGCCGAATCGGCGTCGAAAGTCGAATTGCTTGGAAATCCTAGCAATTGGTAATTAACTGAGGTGGGTGGTGCTTTCCGAAATGGTTGGATTTCTGTCTATGTCTAAGTCTCTCCTTCGGTCATATGTTTACATATATGCAAATGGTACATTTAAGGTTCAATATTGTTTCTATTGCTATGTAAATTGCATGCTACTTGATCTATGTAATAGATAATCATTGATACAAGTTGCTAACCTAGCATGTATAAGTATAGGCCATTTGGACATTGGGAACTTTAGAAATGCAAGAGAAGTAGTAGAACAAACTAGTGAATGGACTTAGATCAACATATATGCATGTATATGTATAATTATGCATATTAGGGTTTAACTATATGCATTATGTAATTTGCATTGGGTATAATGTCATGCCCCGAATTACAGCGGAATCCCGGGATACGTCAACAGACCCGCCGCATGTACAAGGATACACCTTATACATACGAAGCGTTAACAAAATTTGTCCAAAATGGTTACTAAAATCCAACTACAGCAGGTATCAGAGTAGAATAAAAACTATGTACTATAGCAACACTGTAGATATACAATCATCACCACACCAATCCTCAAAATAGTATAACATCTCTAGCCACTCCAAACCTCAAAACACTATACATGCTACTATATACACTGCTATGTGGTCCAGCTACACACACAAAGAGGGTAGAAGATGGTAACTATTCGCGATCCCCTTACCTCGATCAGTCGCTGGTGCTGAAGGCTCTGAAATAAAATATTAATAAAGAAGGTATGAGAACTATAATCAATAGTCCATAGTGGGTACGGTCGTCAACGCCGACGGTCTACACCACTAGGTCCATAAGAGGCAGAAATAGTAAATAACTAAGCAGTGGAAATAAGTAGGTACCAATATGAATAATGGCTGAAAGGAACTACTAATATCATGCCTCGATAATATAAGTGAAACTATAAATTATGTGTTTCATGCATCAATTAGATACCGAATAAAATACTGCAATAATACCCAATCATAGTGATCGACTCAACAGTCAGATCTAGCCTGCGCCGCCTCGTGTTCAGCACCCATCTATAGTGGTCCGCTACCACGCAGGCTACTGTCTGGCTGTGACGCCTTGGACTTCTCAGGGGGTCACCCATCCTAGGACTACTCCCGTCCTAGCACGCTCAACTCTCTCAACCTCTTGGGCCTAGCCACCACCCAAAATGTTTAAGCCGGGTTGAGAGGTTAGCCCTATTATATCTTTTATATAGGACTACCTGGGGTGTCACAATCATCCCCCCTTTAAGCCCTGACGTCCACGTCAGGCTCCGACTCACAAGTACCAGGCGGTGTGAGACTCATCTCGCTAGCCTAAACTAGGGGAGCCGCGCTCTACCCATAAACCCTGGGGAGCCATGCTCTACCCATAACTAAACCTGGCTCAGCCGAGACTCATCTCACACTTCCGGCTGGTAATTAGCTCTGATACCAACTGTGACGCCCCGGACTTCCCAGGGGGTCACCCATCCTAGGCCTACTCCCGTCCTAGCACGCTCAACTCTCTCAACCTCTTGGGCCTAGCCACCACCCAAAATGCTTAAGCCGGGTTGAGAGGTTAGCCCTATTATATCTTTTATATAGGACTACCTGGGGTGTCACACTGGCCCATGCTATACTAATACCTCATAACCTACCCTCCGGAGTGGCACTCGCGGGGCGCTACCCCAACCGAGTATAGTATCACTGTCAAACTCAAAGTAGAATGCAGGCTGTAGTCAAATGCGATGATCAAACAGATCGTGATAATACTGTCATAGTGTCCGAAATACAGTTATAGTCTCACACTATCTGTCACTCCTAAAATAATATAATAAAATATAATATGGACATGGAAGTTAGTCCGCTAATTTTGACAACATGGAACCCACGTATAACGCAAATCCAAGGAACAGAACGGCAGTTGGGATAGCGGGGTATTCAGGTATAGCTCTCCTACTCTGAATGGCAGCCACAACACCCTAGAGTGGCTTGAAAAATCTCTCGTCAAAATCACGCGAAATCAGTTCCTAGAACGCATAAAAATTGATTTCTAACTCTCAATTTCTACAAAAATATATCAAGAGAGTCCAAATGAAAATGTAATAATATTATGCTACTAACCCCGACGTCGAAACCAAAAAAATAAAAACACGCGCGCGCGCTCGGCTTGCTCCTTGCAAAAGAAATCGAAGCTAGCTATTTTTTCTCCTTAATCGTACTCAATCTCTCTCTCTCTCTCTAAGCTTCAGGTATAAGGAGATATGGACATAAGTGGATAAGTATGCAGAACTCGGGTGTCTACGTGTCCAATACATAAAATAGCAAAATGCCCAATAGGTCCCTCAAAAATAAGTATTTCAACTTTAGTCCCCCGCAAGCTAAATCTTGAGTTTCTGAGTCCGTTTTCGCGTCCATTTCGCGCCAAAATATCTCCAACTCAGTCAAGCACTGTAGAAAAATACTGACTAAAAAGTCATATCTGCAACCTGCCTATTTGCTAAGATCCAGTATATCACATCCTTCCCTTTTGTAAAAACGTTTCGTCATCGAAACTTAAAATATACCTCAAGTCGACTGCTCAAATAAATAGGGATAAGATTCTTGCATCGCATCCTCAAGCTCCCATGTCGCCTCTCGCTCCTCCTGGTGACTCCATAATTGTCACGCCCCGGGGCCCCAGCGGAAGCCCACCCGGGCGCATGCACAGACCCGCCGTGTACACAAACAACCAACATGCACACAAGGCGTCTATAAAAATCATACAAGCAAGGAATAAACAAGTAATCCTAACATGATAATCAGAGCATGCGTACTAAACAAGTAAGGTCTCAAGGTGAAAGTATGAAATACTATAAAAGAGTAAAGTCACTACAGAGTTTAGTACAACATAAACCCAAAAAGGGACATAGGGTAGTCTCTACAAAAGTGGTCGATACAAAAACACCTCCCAAATAAAATACAAGAAAGGTGCACCACCTAGTCGCTAGCTCCCTCGCGATCTAGCTACTCGCAATACCCTTGCCGCGGTCCCTAGCCTCTCCCGCAGTGGATGGCTCTGAAATAAAACAACAAACCCCAGGGGGATGAGAACTATTATTCAATAGTTCCCAGTGGGTAAGCCGCCGAGAGGAGCGGAGTACACCACTAGGCCAACTGAGGCAAAGTAGGGTTAGATAATAAAAGTATATTTATAGATGAAACTTCAATGCTACTATGCCTCAAGATATAATCATATTAACATGAACTAGACTACTCATGCACATGTATAAGTATGCAACCTTTTACAATATGAATGTTCATTTTGCATATAACATTAAATATGTAGTCATAAAGGGGTATATCGAAAGAATGTTCACTTGTGCCGTGCCTAATGGCTCCGTGGTAGTCAACACCTCACGCATCGGTGAGCCTTACCCACGGCGGTTCCATTTCGGCGCTCTCTCTAACACAAGGGCGAAATAACTGTTGCTAGGCCATCTCCGGAGTGCCGGCTTGTAGGGAGCGACCCTCACAAGCATGTGTAAACGAGCATAGTGGCGAACAAGTAACAATCAATCACATAATATATCTCGTCATGTCTAAAAACATGGAATGTCAACAAATGTCCAAGTCTAGATGTTCATCTAAGTGGAATGTCATAAGTTTAACTTCACATTGTGATTCTAACATGTCATATGTCATATCTACACTATGACTAGTCCATGAAGCTAAGTGTCATGAGTATTACCAAGTTCATTGTTCCTCTAATGTCACACATGTCTCTACTTGTCTAAGTAGGTGTCCCAACAATCACATAAATGGGTTATTCTATTTTCCATAGCCATTCATGATGCACTATGCATAAATCATGCAATCTTCCTACTACATAGGATATATAATTTGCATATAATAGCACATGAATTTCATGCATTCTACAATTCTACCATGTCATGATTAGTATGAATATGCACTAATTTAAGCTCTTAAGCTACAACGATGACATAGGGGGAATTCACCCATTTCGGTGAGGTCAAACCCACCCGAAGCCCTTCGGAACCTCGCAGTATCCGAAAACAAAGTTGTCCCCTCGATTTCTAGCGCCCTAAAGGAGATCCCCAAGGGGTTAGAACATCGAACAACCAAAATCGAAAAACGACATACAAATAGGGGAAAAAGGGTGAAAATACCTTAGATCAAGAATCTCTTGTCCAATTTCCAAAATAGAGTTAGGAGGCCTCAAATCCAACCTAACATAACATTCTACACCCATCAATTCCCATTCAAAACCCTAGAATCAAGAAACCCTAAAAAATAAACCCTAGGTTTACCATAATGGGATTTCTCCAACAAAAACCCAAATAAACCCCAAAAGAGGATCAAAAAAGAGGAAAACTCACCTCTTTAAAGTTCCAAACAAGATCCAAGAAAGCTAGGTTTGGAGATAAGCCTCAAACAAGCTCTTCTCTTCCTCCACCACGTCCACCAAGAACAAGCTAGCAAGCTTGAGTGCAAAAGAGAAGGAAATAGAGATCAAACCCTAGGTTTCCTTCACCAAGAACCCAAAAAACCTAGAGAGAGAAAGGGAGAGGAAGCCCACCTTTTTCTTCTAAGTCCTCAGCTCAAATGGCTGAGAGGGTGGCTGTGAAGGGTTAAGTGGTATGATGTAACAATTGCCCTAACACCCCTCCAAAAGCCAACATTCGCAATACAGCTCAAAGCAGAATTTTCGGTTCTGTATACCGGTATGCGTATGGGCATACCGGTATCAGGCCAGAAATTCCGCAAACCCGAGCCTCGGCCAAGCAGGCCACGCGAAGGTATTCCGGTATGCGCATTGCCAGTACCGGTATGGTCACTCCAATACCGGTATGCGATGTCACATACCGGAATGCCAGCCCATTCCGGTATCTCCAGCGGGATTCCGCAGAACCCGAGAGCTGCGAAATTCGGTTTAACACAGGATTCCGGTATCCCAAGGGTACATACCGGTATGCAATATCAAAACCTGCAGTTTTGCAGATTTCGACTCCCGGAGTCCGTTTTCGCACTTCTAAAGTCCCGAAAACGCTCCCAAGGGCTCAAAACAAAACCAAAACCTCCAGATTAGTACGGTGTACTAATCTCACACTAGAACCTTGCAATTCGCTAAAGTTCAGTGTACTACATACACCCCTACTAAAAAGGAGTTTCGTTCGCGAAACTAGAAGTCAAGTACCTTAGGATTCCATCTGAAAAAGATGGGGGTACCGCTCCAACAGCGAGCTCTCCAACTCCCAAGTTGCTTCGCGTTCGTCGTGGTTGCTCCAAAGCACCTTCACATAAGGGATTTCTCGATTTCTGAGTTTCTTCACCTCGCGAGCTAGAATCTTCGTCGGATATTCCTCGAAACTCAAATCTTCATGCAATTCCAACGGAGTGGAGTCCAACACATGAGCCGGGTCGAAAACATACTTCCGGAGCAGAGATACGTGGAACACGTTGTGTACTCCCGATAAATTCGGCGGCAAAGCGAGCCGATACGCTACCGGGCCTACCCGTTCCAACACTTCAAAGGGTCCAATAAAACGAGGGCTAAGCTTTCCCCGAATACCAAATCTCTTAATCCCCTTTGTCGGCGATACTTTTAGGAAGACATGGTCTCCTACTTGGAACTCCAATTCCCGCCGACGCTTATCAGCATAACTCTTTTGGCGACTTTGAGCTGAAATTAATCTTTGTCGAGCAACGCGAACCTTGTCCTCGGCTTCCTGTAGCACGTCGGGACCCAAAACTAGCTTCTCACCCACTTCACTCCAATGAAGTGGTGATCGACACTTCCTTCCATAAAGAGCTTCGAAAGGTGCCATCTTAATGCTTGCTTGATAACTATTGTTATAAGCAAACTCTGCCATAGGTAGGTGTTGATGCCATCCACCTTGATAATCAATCACACAGGCTCGAAGCATGTCCTCCAAGATCTGAATGGTACGCTCAGATTGTCCATCGCTCTGGGGGTGGAATGCTGTGCTGAAATCCAGACGAGTGCCCAAAGCGTCATGTAAACTTTTCCAAAAGTGCGACACAAACCTAGTGTCTCTATCCGACACAATCGATGTAGGTACACCATGAAGCCGCACTACTTCATCAAGGTAGACTTGTGCAAGTCTCTCTCCTGCCCACGTAGTGTGTATAGGGATAAAGTGCGCTGATTTAGTCAATCTATCCACAATCACCCACACTGCATCATGCCCGGCTTGAGAGCGAGGCAAACCTGAGACAAAGTCCATAGTAATACGCTCCCATTTCCAAACCGGTATCGGTAAACTTTGAAGTTTTCCCGCGGGGAGTCTATGTTCAGCTTTCACTTGTTGGCAAGTTAAACATCTAGCTACAAACTCGCCAACGTCCTTCTTCATTCCGGGCTGCAATTTCAAATCCTTGTACATCTTTGTGCCACCCGGATGCACGGTATAAGGTGCTCGGTGAGCTTCGGTCAATATTCTTTCTTTAATCTCCGCATCTGCCGGTACACATAATCGGTTCAGGAATCGTAACATTCCTTGATCGTCCACAAGAAAATCATTTGCATGACCTTCGTTGATTTTGGATCGAATCCTTTGCAATTCTGGATCAAGAACCTGCTTTTCTTTAATCCATTCAAGTAAAGTAGGTTGCACTACCAATGCCATTAACCTCGCGGGTGTGTCGGGGGCTACAACCTCCAAATTCAATCGTCGCAATTCCGCCAATAGCGGGGATTGAGTAACAAGTAGCATAGCCAAGTTTTCCATCGATTTGCGACTTAAAGCATCCGCCACCACATTCGCTTTTCCCGGGTGGTAGAGAATAGTCAAATCATAGTCTTTAAGTAGCTCCAACCATCTTCGTTGCCTCAAATTTAAATCCTTCTGCGTGAACAGATACTTTAGGCTCTTATGGTCGGTGTAGACTTCACAACGCTCGCCATAAAGATAATGACGCCAAAGCTTCAAAGCAAACACCACGGCCGCTAACTCCAAATCGTGGGTTGGATAATTCTTTTCATAATCCTTAAGTTGACGGGAAGCATAAGCTATTACTTTTCCGTCCTGCATCAAAACACAACCCAAACCATTAAGTGAAGCATCACTATAAATCACATACCCTGCTCCCGCAACCGGCAAAGTCAAGATCGGGGCGGTAGTCAAGCGCTCCTTCAACTCTAAGAAGCTTCTATCACATAAGTCATTCCAAATGAACTTAGTCCCTTTGTGTGTGAGTCGAGTGAGAGGCATAGATAACTTAGCGAATCCCTCGACAAACCTCCGGTAATACCCGGCTAGACCAATAAAACTTCGAATCTCGGTTACATTAGTTGGTCTAGGCCAATCCTTGATCGCTTCAATCTTCTTAGGATCCACGGCTACACCGTCTCCCGATATTACATGTCCCAAAAAGGATACTTCGCGGAGCCAAAATTCACACTTCTTCAATTTAGCGAAAAGCTTCTTCTCCCGAAGTACTTGCAATACTTGCCTCAAATGATCTCTATGTTCCTCGTCGCTTCGAGAATACACTAAGATGTCATCAATGAACACCACCACGAACCTGTCTAAGTAAGGCTTAAAGACACGGTTCATTAAATCCATAAAAGCTGCCGGGGCATTAGTAAGCCCAAACGGCATAACAGTAAACTCATAATGTCCATACCGTGTTCGAAAAGCCGTCACGGGTACATCATCAGCCTTGATCTTGAGTTGGTGATAACCAGATTGTAAATCTATCTTGGAATACACCAAAGATCCTTGCAGTTGATCGAACAAGTCGTCAATCCTCGGTAGTGGATATCTATTCTTGATCGTAACCTTATTAAGCTCACGATAATCCACGCATAGGCGAAGAGATCCATCCTTCTTCTTCACAAATAAAACCGGCGCTCCCCAAGGTGAAACACTTGGTCTGATAAAGCCCTTATCCAATAAGTCTTGCAACTGCGCTTTCAACTCCTTCAGCTCGGCAGGAGCCATCCTATAGGGTGCCTTTGAAATCGGGGTAGTTCCGGGAACGAGATCCACCACGAATTCAATTTCCCTATCCGGTGGCATACCCGGAAGATCCGCCGGAAACACATCAACAAACTCCCGCACAACGGGTATGTCCTCAATCCGCGGGGTGTCTCCATCCCTCACCACCACGCTAGCTAGGTAAGCTACACAACCACTCCGAATCAAGTGCTTAGCCCGTGCAGAAGAGATAGTCATCGCGAATAGCGAACTCTTGCACGCTCGAAACACAACTTCTTCCTTTCCGGGCTCCCGAAAGGTCACAATCCGATCCTTGCAATCGATTGTGGCGTAGTATTTTGTGAGCCAGTCCATGCCCAATACTACGTCGAACTCACCAAGCTTTCGCAAAGCTAGCAAATCAATCGGCATAATCCAATCCCCTACTTTAACAGGGCAACTAGGGCAAAACTCCCGTATGTCCAGAATGTGGTCGGGGACGATAACATGTCCCGGATGCAAGGTAGGTACAATCTCGATGTCATGCAACTCGGCAAACAGCCGATCAATAAAAGAGTGCGATGCACCGGTATCAAATAAAGCCCTAACTCTGATTTCATTAATTAAAATGATACCTGCGACGACATCCTCGGCTGCTGTCGCCTCCACAGTCTGAGCCGCATACATGCGCCCACTAGGCGCCTGTTGAGATCCCTCGATCCGCTGCTGCTGAAAGGGCGGTCGCCCCGCCGAGTAGTGAGTAGCTGGGGTCCCACGACCCTGTCCCGGTGGTGTCGGTGCTGAAGCCGATGAAGGCGCTGGGGAAAAACCCCTCCGGCACTGAGATCGAATGTGACCCTCCTGGCCACACTTAAAACACTTGCCACTACGTTGCGGGCACTGCGGTGAGAAATGAGGACCACCACAAATGACGCAACGCGGCGGCTTCTGGGAATCCGGTGCTCCGCGCGGTGGAGCCGAGCCGCGCCCACCCGATTGGCTCCTCGGGTGCTTCGGTGGTTTCTTGGAGTAACTCTTGCTACCTCCTTCGCCCGCCGGCCTCTTACCCTTCAGTCGGTCCCAAGCTTCGATCTCCTCCCTCGCAATCTCCGCGCCCTTTTCCACAACTAAGGCGCGATTCACCACCTCCCGGTAGGTCTGCAACCCCGCCGCTTGCACCAATCTATAGATCGACGGTCGAAGGCCCGCCTCGAAGATACGAGCCTTATCCTCGTCATTCCTCACCACGTAGGGTACGCAGTGCAAAAGACGAGAAAACTCTCGTTCATACTCCGTCACCGTCATGTCCCGCTGACGCAAGCTGCGCAAATCCCTCTCCATCTGCCTCTTGACACTTGGAGGAAAGTAGTTTGACAATAAAAGGTCCTTGAATCCGCTCCAAGTAATAGCCGCCAAGTCGGTGTTCGGGTCATCCCGAATGTCCGCCCACCATCGATATGCCGCGCCGTCTAAGTGATACGTGGCCAACCACACCTTGTTCTGCTCCTCCACAAAAGTGTCGTGAAAAAGCTTTTCCATATGGAGAACCCACTTCTCCACCATCCAATGGTCCGCTTTCTCGCCATCAAAGACTTGAGGGTTACATCTCCGAAACTCGTTCAAACGCTCCATCAGCCTATCTCGCTCTGTCCCGACAACCATCATAGGCAAAACCGTCCTCGCCGGTGATGCCCGCATTGGGGGTGTCATAGCTGTCTCCTCCCTCAGCTCAGCACTGGGCGCCACAGGTGTCGGCCCAGGGATAGGCGCCGATGCTCCAGCAGTCGCACCTCCAACTGGCGTAGGTGGCGTAGGATCCTGAACAGTCCTGGTAGAAGCCTGCTGAAGTAATAACTCCTCCATCCTCTTCATCCTTGCCTCCTGTCGACGTGCGGCGTCGGCTTGCTGTTGAGCCGCAGTCGCCTGCTGTGCTACCAGACCCGTCAACGTCGTCAACTGGTCTCTCAACTCACGGACCTCACTGGATCCGGAGGTTGCAGAGGTCTCCACATCCTCTGTGTCGGCTGCCGCTGCCATCTCGGTCGATTGAGAACGAGTAGTCGGCATAACAAGCTACAATAACATAGAATGCGCAAGTTAGAAAACTTACGCTAACGAAACCCCACTCAACAATAAAATCCCCAATCATGCGAAAGTAAATGAAGTGAGCTCCTAACTAACTCCCGATGTCACGTTGTCGGCCGCCAACGTGACCTCCTAAGAGTTAGGTGTCACACACTTCGATCAAACTCCAACTACTTGGAGAATAAAGACACAACCCAATTGTGTTACTTTCGCCAAAAACAATCTCGTCTCTCACGAGTCTAAGTCCTATAGTCCAACCTGCCTAAGGTTTTCTAGGTCCACAATGACTTAACCCTAGGCTCTGATACCACTATAATCTGTCACGCCCCGGGGCCCCAGCGGAAGCCCACCCGGGCGCATGCACAGACCCGCCGTGTACACAAACAACCAACATGCACACAAGGCGTCTATAAAAATCATACAAGCAAGGAATAAACAAGTAATCCTAACATGATAATCAGAGCATGCGTACTAAACAAGTAAGGTCTCAAGGTGAAAGTATGAAATACTATAAAAGAGTAAAGTCACTACAGAGTTTAGTACAACATAAACCCAAAAAGGGACATAGGGTAGTCTCTACAAAAGTGGTCGATACAAAAACACCTCCCAAATAAAATACAAGAAAGGTGCACCACCTAGTCGCTAGCTCCCTCGCGATCTAGCTACTCGCAATACCCTTGCCGCGGTCCCTAGCCTCTCCCGCAGTGGATGGCTCTGAAATAAAACAACAAACCCCAGGGGGATGAGAACTATTATTCAATAGTTCCCAGTGGGTAAGCCGCCGAGAGGAGCGGAGTACACCACTAGGCCAACTGAGGCAAAGTAGGGTTAGATAATAAAAGTATATTTATAGATGAAACTTCAATGCTACTATGCCTCAAGATATAATCATATTAACATGAATTAGACTACTCATGCACATGTATAAGTATGCAACCTTTTACAATATGAATGTTCATTTTGCATATAACATTAAATATGTAGTCATAAAGGGGTATATCGAAAGAATGTTCACTTGTGCCGTGCCTAATGGCTCCGTGGTAGTCAACACCTCACGCATCGGTGAGCCTTACCCACGGCGGTTCCATTTCGGCGCTCTCTCTAACACAAGGGCGAAATAACTGTCGCTAGGCCATCTCCGGAGTGCCGGCTTGTAGGGAGCGACCCTCACAAGCATGTGTAAACGAGCATAGTGGCGAACAAGTAACAATCAATCACATAATATATCTCGTCATGTCTAAAAACATGGAATGTCAACAAATGTCCAAGTCTAGATGTTCATCTAAGTGGAATGTCATAAGTTTAACTTCACATTGTGATTCTAACATGTCATATGTCATATCTACACTATGACTAGTCCATGAAGCTAAGTGTCATGAGTATTACCAAGTTCATTGTTCCTCTAATGTCACACATGTCTCTACTTGTCTAAGTAGGTGTCCCAACAATCACATAAATGGGTTATTCTATTTTCCATAGCCATTCATGATGCACTATGCATAAATCATGCAATCTTCCTACTACATAGGATATATAATTTGCATATAATAGCACATGAATTTCATGCATTCTACAATTCTACCATGTCATGATTAGTATGAATATGCACTAATTTAAGCTCTTAAGCTACAACGATGACATAGGGGGAATTCACCCATTTCGGTGAGGTCAAACCCACCCGAAGCCCTTCGGAACCTCGCAGTATCCGAAAACAAAGTTGTCCCCTCGATTTCTAGCGCCCTAAAGGAGATCCCCAAGGGGTTAGAACATCGAACAACCAAAATCGAAAAACGACATACAAATAGGGGAAAAAGGGTGAAAATACCTTAGATCAAGAATCTCTTGTCCAATTTCCAAAATAGAGTTAGGAGGCCTCAAATCCAACCTAACATAACATTCTACACCCATCAATTCCCATTCAAAACCCTAGAATCAAGAAACCCTAAAAAATAAACCCTAGGTTTACCATAATGGGATTTCTCCAACAAAAACCCAAATAAACCCCAAAAGAGGATCAAAAAGAGGAAAACTCACCTCTTTAAAGCTCCAAACAAGATCCAAGGAAGCTAGGTTTGGAGATAAGCCTCAAACAAGCTCTTCTCTTCCTCCACCACGTCCACCAAGAACAAGCTAGCAAGCTTGAGTGCAAAAGAGAAGGAAATAGAGATCAAACCCTAGGTTTCCTTCACCAAGAACCCAAAAAAACCTAGAGAGAGAAAGGGAGAGGAAGCCCACCTTTTTCTTCTAAGTCCTCAGCTCAAATGGCTGAGAGGGTGGCTGTGAAGGGTTAAGTGGTATGATGTAACAATTGCCCTAACACCCCTCCAAAAGCCAACATTCGCAATACAGCTCAAAGCAGAATTTTCGGTTCTGTATACCGGTATGCGTATGGGCATACCGGTATCAGGCCAGAAATTCCGCAAACCCGAGCCTCGGCCAAGCAGGCCACGCGAAGGTATTCCGGTATGCGCATTGCCAGTACCGGTATGGTCACTCCAATACCGGTATGCGATGTCACATACCGGAATGCCAGCCCATTCCGGTATCTCCAGCGGGATTCCGCAGAACCCGAGAGCTGCGAAATTCGGTTTAACATAGGATTCCGGTATCCCAAGGGTACATACCGGTATGCAATATCAAAACCTGCAGTTTTGCAGATTTCGACTCCCGGAGTCCGTTTTCGCACTTCTAAAGTCCCGAAAACGCTCCCTAGGGCTCAAAACAAAACCAAAACCTCTAGATTAGTACGGTGTACTAATCTCACACTAGAACCTTGCAATTCGCTAAAGTTCAGTGTACTACAATAATACCTTCACATAAGGAATAACTCGATTTCGCAATTTTTTTACCTTTTGTGCAAGAATTTGAACCGGTTGCTCAGTATAGCTCATCTCTAGTGGAACATAATCTATTATATGTGATGGATCAAAAATATACTTCCTCAAGACTGAGACATGAAACACATCAGGTACACCTGCTAATCTCGGCGGCAAAGCTAATCATATGCAACAGGTCCAACTCGCTCTAATATCTCAAATAGCCCAATGAATCGTCGACTAAGCTTTCCACGCATTCCAAACCTCTTTATCCCCTTAGATGGGTGAGACATTGAGAAATAATGATCTCCAATCTGAAACTCTAAGTCTCGATGTCGTGTGTCAATATAGCTTTTCTGTCGACTCTAGGCGGTCTGCAAATATTGTCGGGCAATTCTAACCTTTTCTTCTGTTTCCACTAAAATATCTGAACCTAAAGCTTTTCTCTCACCCACTTTACTCCAATATAGTGGTGATCGACATTTTCTTCCATACAATGCCTCAAACGGAGCCATTCTGATACTTGCCACTATATTGGAGTGAGGTGGGGGAGAGGAAAACTCTGGGTCTAAACATTTTAGTAGAAACAGAAGAAAATGTTAGAATTGCCCGACGACATTTGTAGACTGCCCAGAGTCGACAGGAAAGCTATGCTGACACACAACGTCGAGACTTAGAGTTTCAAATTGGAGATCATATATTTCTCAAAGTCTCACCATCTAAAGGGATAAAGAGGTTTGGAATGCGTGAAAAGCTTAGTCCACGATTCATTGGGCCTTTTGAGATATTAGAGCGAGTTGGACCTGAAGCATATCGGTTAGCTTTGCCGCCGAGTTTAGCAGGTGTACATGATGTGTTCATGTCTCAGCCTTAAGAAAATATATTTTTGATCCATCACATGTAATAGATTATGTTCCATTGGAAGTGACCGAGGACATGATTTATGCTGAGCGACCGATTCGAATCCTTGTGCGAAAAGTAAAAGAATTGTGGAACCGAGTTATTCCTTATGTGAAGGTACGTATTATGGAGTCACCAGGAAGAGCGAGAGGCGACATGGGAGCCTGAGGATGCGATGAGAGATTCTTATCCCTATTTATTTGAGCAGCCGGCCTGAGGTACATTTTAAGTTTCGAGGACAAAACTTTTTAAAGGATGGGAGGATGTGATAAGTACCTTAGCAAATAGGCAAGGTTGCAGTATGAATTTTTTATTAGTATTTTTTTTTATATAGTGCTTGACTGAGTTGGAGACGTTTTGGCGTGAAATAAATGCAAAAACGGACTCAGAAACTCAAGATTTAATTTGTGGGGGACTAAGTCGAAATATTTGATCTTGAGGGGCCTTTTTGCATTTTATTTTCCTTTTGTATTCTATGGTGGCCACGTAGCCCTTCATGCATGCCTTAAGATGCATGCCTGAGCCTTGTCACCTTTGGTAGGGAAAAAGAAAGAAGAGAGAGAGAGAGAGCTAGCTTCAGGTTCTTTTATAACGAGCGAGTCGGCGCGTGCGTGATTTCTTTTTTTCGATGTTTCGACGTCGGGGTTAATATCACAATATTATCATTTTTTGTTTAGACTCTTTTTGTTGATTTTTCTAGAAATTGAGAGTTAGAAACTAATTTTTTATACCTTTTAGGAGTTGATTTCGCGTGATTTTGACGAGAAATTTTTGAGCTACTTTAGAGTGTTGTGACTGCTATCCCGACTACCGTCTGACTACCGTTCTGTTTCTTGGATTTGCGATATAGGTGGGTCCGTATTTTTTGTCAGAATTGGCGGACTAACTTCTATGCCCATATTATAATATTTAGCCTATAAGATGAACTATTGACATAGTTGAGATAATAATAGTATTTTGACATCTACCTGTAGAGTATATTGAGACATGCATATTTTTAGAAGTGACAGATAGTGTGAGATTATAACTGTATTTGGGACACTATGACAGTATTGTCATGATCTGTTTGATCATCGCATTTGACTACAGCCTGCATGCTATTTTGAGCTTGATAGTAATATTATACTCGGTTGGGGTAGCGCCCCACGAGTGCCACTCTGGAGGTTAGGTTATGAGGTATTATTATGGCATGGGCCAGACAGTAGTCTGCGTGGTAGCGTGTCACGCCCCGGGCCTTTGTAAAAGCCTACCAGGCACGTGCACAGACCCGCCGTGTACCCCAAACAACACACAATGTACATAAGGCGTCTATAACAACGACAATCAAGTAGAATAAGGAATACATCATATACAAGGTGATCAGAGCGAGAAACATAATTCTACATCTAAAACAAGATCAACACAACCAAAATCTCAAGATATACAATAATCATTATACATCTTAACAATACTAGAGGATCACTCTCTAGAAAATAACTATACACATTTCATATAAAATACAATGAAAGGACACCATGGTATGCCTACAACAACAACACCGTAGAGGCTCTAGCTAGCTGCTAACCCCTCGCCACGATCCCAAGCCTCTCGCCACGATCCCAAGCCTCTCCTGCTGCGGAAGGCTCTGAAATAAAAACCCAACAACAATGGGGGTGAGAACTATTAATCAATAGTTCCCAGTGGGTAAGCCGCCGAGAGTGGCGAATTACACCGCTAGGTCAACTGAGGCAAGATAGTATAACTGAAACATAAAGCAGAAAGCATAAAATGCTAAACAGGTAAATCTACTACTATCATGCCTCCAATGAAATAATTCATCTACATGAACATGAATATGTTCCTACTGTCATATGCTCAACATTCAATCACCTCATTTTACATGCATGTCAAATTAATGCCATGATTACGGTTAAAATAGCCTCTTACTATATGAACGTTCACCTTTGCATAAAACCATAACTGTGTAGTCATAAAATAATACAATAGAGGGATGTTCACTTGTGCCGAGCCTAATGGCTCCGTGGTAGTCAACACCTCACGCTTTGGTGAGCCTTACCCACGGCGGTTCCATTTCGGCGCTCTCTATCACACGGGCGAAATAACTGTCGCGAGGCCAACTCCGGAGTGCCGGCTTGTAGGGAGCGACCCTCACAAGCATGTGTAAACGAGCATAGTGGCCAACAAGCAACAATCAACCATAATAATATCATATGTTTAATTTCACATTATGTCAAAACATGTCATATTATGTCTACTACATTCAATAGCCAATATGTTAAATGTCAACAATATCATGTTGTTCTCAAATTGTCCTTTGGTATGTCCCTACCAATATGCACATGTCTCTAACATGTAACTGTTCATCTCTTTGTTTACTAAGTTCATAAACCATGCATTATTCTAATGCCATATATCATGCATTCTACAAATGCCAAAATCATGCATTATTCTAATGCCATATATTATGCATTCTACAGATGCCAACAAGTCCATAAACCATGCATTATTCTAATGCCATATCATGCATGCATTCTACAAATGCCAAAACTATGCATTATTCTAATGCCATATATCATGCATTCTACAGATGCCAACAAGTCCATAAACCATGCATTGCATGAGCTACATTAACCTCTACTACATAGAGTATAAAAGCTATCATGGGAGTATTCCATTAACCAAGAACTCATGTTTAACCAATTACAATTATCACATACAACTAGAATTCCATTCCTCATGTCTTAAACATGGAATCAATCCACGACCAAAAGGTCGAGCCCAAAGCCAACGATGCCAATCAAAGTTGCTCACCTAATGAGGTGCAACAAACTTATCTTGCATATGCCATATTCTCTCTTTTCTCTATACAAGCATACTTTAGTATGCGAAGAGAATTCACTAATCCACCACCCCAAGTAGTGTCTCATATGATACTCATGTCTAACATGCATAACTTAATTAGCATTTCATAATGCATCATTACGCTACTAACACCAATACTCTAGCATGCATATTATTCTCATAATGCCATACTATATGAAATATGCACTTTTCATACACAACATGTATGTCTCATGCAATCACAATTCTCATCATGCCATAATTATTCTAATTATTCATCTAATCAATCCTATAACAAGATAGGAGACATAGGGGAGTTCACCCATTTCGGTGAGGTCAAACCCACCGGATAACCGTCGAAACCTCGCAGTACTTCGAAACGGAGTTGTCCCCCGAGCTTCTCATACCCTAAGATAATTTTCCAAGGGGTTAAAAGCTTCGAACGAACAAATTCGAAAACCACCAAAAACTATGAGGTAAATGGGTGAAAAATACCTTGAGCAAGTAAAACTTGTTCTAAGTCCAAATTGAGGTTAGAGATCTTCCAATCTAACCTACAACAACATTCTACACCCATCAATTCCACCTCAAGGGCTCACAATCACAAAACCCTAAACAAAACCCTAGTTTTCAAGAAACTAGGTTTTCTAAGCAAATCTCAAGCAAAATCACAAATAGAGGTTGTAAGAGAGTTTACTAACCTCAAATCAAGCTCCCAACCAAGCTCAAACATGCTAGGGTTGAAGCTAGGTCCACCAACAAGCTCTCCTCACAAGCCACAAGCTCCTCTTGCAAGCAACAAGCAAAAAGAAGAAGAGGAAAGAGATCAAAACCCAAGATTTCAAGGGTTTGGGAGAGAAAATCTAGAGAGAGAGAGAGGGAAAACCCTACCTTTCTTCTCCTCCATCCTCAGCCAACACAGCCACATGAGGGGGGTGAAGGGGTACTTAACCCAAAGCACAAAATCCACTTAGGCCCCTCAAAAAGCCAAAATTGCAAAACTGCACAAAATGCACTCTGCAGCACTGTATACCGGTATACGCATGTGCATACCGGTATACTGCACAAATTTTGCAAAACCCGAGCCTCGGCCAGCAAGTTGCGCAACCGCATTCCGGTATGCCACTTCTCAGTACCGGTACTAATCGCTTCAGTACCGGTATGCGAATTGCACATACCGGAATGCCAACCTATTCCGGTATCAATTGCTGGATTCCGCAGAACCCGAGAGCTGCGCACAACCAGTTCTTCACTGGATTCCGGTATGCCTAGACCAGATACCGGTACGCAATGCAAAATCTGCACTTTTGCAGATTTCGACTTCCGGAGTCCGTTTTCGCCCTTTTTAAGCCACGAAAACACCTCAAAGCTCACCAAACTCAACCCAAAACTCCAGAATAGTATAAGCCACTATTCTCTCACTAGAACTCCGCAATTTGCTAAAGTTCAGTGTACTACATACTCCCCTCCTAAAAAGGAGTTTCGTCCGCGAAACTACGGATCAACAACAACAAACAAACAACAAAACCAGAGGAGATAAGAACATCATCCTCGCAGTGAAGCCTCCAGCTCTCACACCATGCATCGCGTCCAAGATGTTGCTCCAAAGCATCTTGTAGTAGGGATAGTGATAATTCCAAATTCCTACATTCCACAAGTCCAATCCACAACAATGCTCCTTGAAGTTTAGATCTTCATATAGCTCTAAGAAAACGACATCCACCATCGGGGTAGAATTCAAATACTCGCTCGGAGCGTCAATACACTTCAAATACCCTCAACAGATCTGAAGTAAAACAACTCCATATGCCACTAGGCCCATTGCCTCAGGGTCTCAATTAATCCCAAGAATCTGAAACTTAGATTCCTCAAACACAAATCTCTTGGATTCCCTTAGCCAAATATCACAAATCAGATTATCCGATTCAGATGCTCAAACCTCTATCTCACACCGAGGATCATCCAATGGTCCAAATTCCAAAATGATAGAGCTAGACGCCCTATGCAATCACACAAATTGCCCAAGGTATACTTGCGCAAAAATTTTCTCAATCCAATTCAGGTGAATAGTTACTCCTATTCACAACCTCTCAACAATCATCACGTCTAGCTTGGAAGCGAGACAATCCAATTCCGGAGACTCCGGCAATCATCCTCTATCCATACCAAGTAGATAGCCTTCACATAGCATATCTCAAAAATCCTGCTATCACAGGTACAACCTGTCGGTTCCACTGTCAAGGCACTTTCTGACAGTCCACTAGGAATCCATCAGTCACTGCACTCTTGGTCTCAATTGCACCATTTACCAGTCGGGATCAAGGCTAACTCCCGTGATCCGATCCAAAGGACAGATATCAATCCATAATACTCATCTCATCGATATCTCTAGTACACCGGCCTCTAACCTGTTTTCACAGTTTCAACTCATTTTCTTGAGTGTAGAGATATCTCCAACATTAAGATCTGGGTGCACTTCACACCACTAACGATACATAAACTTGCCACATTTTCCAAGTAATTGCTAATGGCAATCTTTTCCAAATCACAATTTGGCGACTCCTCTTGCATTCTCTCACTTGCTGAAAGGTCAATACTACCTCTCTATATCACACCAGAGGGTCACTCAATCCGTGGAGAGAAACACAACTACAAAACACATAACCCACCTACGGGGTAACCAGGGTTGGCGGTCGTCGACCACACCAACAGTTCCAAGAAACTTCTCTCACACATATCTTTCCAAAAGGTTTAATCCCTTTATGTGTGAGTCAAAAGAAGGGAGTAGACAACTCAGTAATCTCCTCACAAAATCCATAACAGCCAATCAAACTAGGAAGTTTGAACTTCGATCACATCCACTTATCTCAATCCACTATGGATGGTTGATTTCCTTGAGATCTCCACTCATAACCACTTTGGCATCAACTGCCAAGGGACACTAGTCCTCACAACCAAATCAGCACGCCTTCAATCTGAAGCACTTGCAGTCCTCGTTCAAAGGAATCTTCATGGTCTTCATCGCCCCTCGACTTCCAATATGTCGTCGATGCGCACAGGGACAAAGACACCTAGAAGGGCCAAACATCACAACACACAAGAGCATCAACCAGCTCAACCGACACCACGACAATTTCGCAATGTCTACACCGAGTGAACAAGTCACCCTCGGTCCAAACTCAAACTCGATCCAACGAGAGTAGTACTCAGATTGCAACTACCCTCGAGCAAAACCAAAATTCATGGAGCTTGATCAAACAGATCAACAGATCTCAGCTACGGGTACATATTCTTGATCGTGACTTTACCGAGTTCACGATAGTCGACCCACAGTCGAAATGACCCGTCCACTCAAAACAAACGAGATCGTTGCTCCACAAGAGAAAACACTAGGCAAAAGAGGTCTCCAGACCAAGCCTTCAATTCTCACAACTCAAACGGGATTGCACAAGCAACTCCCTCACAAGAGACATCCTCGCTTTTGAGGATTCTCAACACTCACCTAGGATGCTGGCCTAAAGGCCACGCGCCCACTCAGCCAACAACCAGGCTTGGGCGGGTGAAACAATCGTCGCAAATAGCGAAACGCCCTCTGAAAACACTATTTCGTGTCCAGGTTCCCACAGCACTACAGCTTGGCTCACTCACTCATCGGCAACCTGATAGCCGAAGAGCCAACCCAAGTTCAAATCTGAACTATACGCTCTCAGCCAAATAAAGCCAATCGCTTCGTTGGCGCACAGAAACATCCAAAACTAACGGAGCACAAGAACAGTACTCTCAGGTCCAAGCAACCAGGACCACTCGATCTGCAAGCATCAAGGAAAACAAGTTCCCTGTCAAGCATTCGGCAAACAGCCGATCCAAAGCTACAATCATAGCAAGCAACAAGCTAGCTCCAACACCAGAAGCTGCGAACAACCTTCATCTTCGCTCTATCATCCTCTGCCTGTCAAACAGACACGCATTCACCCGGTGTCAGCCGCGCGAAGTCGATCCTAATATTGTCGACTCTATTCTCCTCAAACACTCCAAGGGCATCATCGGGTACATGCGGACTCCACCGCTCACACATCATAATGGTTGAAGACGATTCAACGTCCCTCTTTCGTCCTGCCAAAGATCCACCTTCTTGAGATCAATTCCTCTTACGATAGACTTGCCACTTTTAGTAGCTTCTTTTGCCGTCCCAACGGTCTCCACATCTCTTGCCCTTACCAAGGTGCGATCCGTATTCTCATAGAATTTCTCAAGGTCGACTGCCAATTTGATCGACAAATCCTCTAGTTGCTTAATCCTCTCGTCTGCCGGCGCAAAGCCTCAACTTGGAGTAGCATCATAAATGATCGCCGTTCCACCGTACTCGCTGAATTTGCCAGTTGTTCTCCCAACTTAATATCTCACCAAATCTGGAGGATGCAGGGTTCCCGCCTCGGCTGCCTCGGCCGTCATCGAGCGCGTCGTTCACCACTCAAGCTGCAACAAGCAAAACATGCGCAGGTAAAACACCCCACGCCAACGCATCCCCACACAAAACTATAACCCCAATCATGCGAAAGTAATGAAGTGGACTCCCACTATTCCCCGATGTCACGTTGTCGGCCGCCAACGTGACCCTCCAAGGGTATAGAAGTGGTTCACTCCGATCTAACTCCAACTCCTTTGGAGTCTTAGAAATGACCCAATCATAATACTTTCGCCAATAAGTCATAAGAGATCCAATAAGTCATAAGAGATCCCGTCTCTCACGTTCCTAATCCTTATCGTCCAACCTGCCTAAGGTTTACTAGGTCCACTACGACTCAACCCTAGGCTCTGATACCACAATAATCTGTCACGCCCCGGGCCCTTGTAAAAGCCTACCAGGCACGTGCACAGACCCGCCGTGTACCCCAAACAACACACAATGTACACAAGGCGTCTATAACAACAACAATCAAGTAGAATAAGGAATACATCCTATACAAGGTGATCAGAGCGAGAAACATAATTCTACATCTAAAACAAGATCAACACAACCAAAATCTCAAGATATACAATAATCATTATACATCTTAACAATACTAGAGGATCACTCTCTAGAAAACAACTATACACCTTTCATATAAAATACAATGAAAGGACACCATGGTATGCCTACAACAACAACACCGTAGAGGCTCTAGCTAGCTGCTAACCCCTCGCCACGATCCCAAGCCTCTCCTGCTGCGGAAGGCTCTGAAATAAAAACCCAACAACAATGGGGGTGAGAACTATTAATCAATAGTTCCCAGTGGTTAAGCCGCCGCCGAGAGTGGCGAATTACACCGCTAGGTCAACTGAGGCAAAGATAGTATAACTGAAAAACATAAAGCAGAAAGCATAAAATGCTAAACAGGTAAATCTACTACTATCATGCCTCCAATGAAATAATTCATCTACATGAACATGAATATGTTCCTACTGTCATATGCTCAACATTCAATCACCTCATTTTACATGCATGTCAAATTAATGCCATGATTACGGTTAAAATAGCCTCTTACTATATGAACGTTCACCTTTGCATAAAACCATAACTGTGTAGTCATAAAATAATACAATAGAGGGATGTTCACTTGTGCCGAGCCTAATGGCTCCGTGGTAGTCAACACCTCACGCTTTGGTGAGCCTTACCCACGGCGGTTCCATTTCGGCGCTCTCTATCACACGGGCGAAATAACTGTCGCGAGGCCAACTCCGGAGTGCCGGCTTGTAGGGAGCGACCCTCACAAGCATGTGTAAACGAGCATAGTGGCCAACAAGCAACAATCAACCATAATAATATCATATGTTTAATTTCACATTATGTCAAAACATGTCATATTATGTCTACTACATTCAATAGCCAATATGCTAAATGTCAACAATATCATGTTGTTCTCAAATTGTCCTTTGGTATGTCCCTACCAATATGCACATGTCTCTAACATGTAACTGTTCATCTCTTTGTTTACTAAGTTCATAAACCATGCATTATTCTAATGCCATATATCATGCATTCTACAAATGCCAAAATCATGCATTATTCTAATGCCATATATTATGCATTCTACAGATGCCAACAAGTCCATAAACCATGCATTATTCTAATGCCATATATCATGCATTCTACAAATGCCAAAACTATGCATTATTCTAATGCCATATATCATGCATTCTACAGATGCCAACAAGTCCATAAACCATGCATTGCATGAGCTACATTAACCTCTACTACATAGAGTATAAAAGCTATCATGGGAGTATTCCATTAACCAAGAACTCATGTTTAACCAATTACAATTATCACATACAACTAGAATTCCATTCCTCATGTCTTAAACATGGAATCAATCCACGACCAAAAGGTCGAGCCCAAAGCCAACGATGCCAATCAAAGTTGCTCACCTAATGAGGTGCAACAAACTTATCTTGCATATGCCATATTCTCTCTTTTCTCTATACAAGCATACTTTAGTATGCGAAGAGAATTCACTAATCCACCACCCCAAGTAGTGTCTCATATGATACTCATGTCTAACATGCATAACTTAATTAGCATTTCATAATGCATCATTACGCTACTAACACCAATACTCTAGCATGCATATTATTCTCATAATGCCATACTATATGAAATATGCACTTTTCATACACAACATGTATGTCTCATGCAATCACAATTCTCATCATGCCATAATTATTCTAATTATGCATCTAATCAATCCTATAACAAGATAGGAGACATAGGGGGAGTTCACCCATTTCGGTGAGGTCAAACCCACCAGATAACCGTCGAAACCTCGCAGTACTTCGAAACGGAGTTGTCCCCCGAGCTTCTCATACCCTAAGATAATTTTCCAAGGGGTTAAAAGCTTCGAACGAACAAATTCGAAAACCACCAAAAACTATGAGGTAAATGGGTGAAAAATACCTTGAGCAAGTAAAACTTGTTCTAAGTCCAAATTGAGGTTAGAGATCTTCCAATCTAACCTACAACAACATTCTACACCCATCAATTCCACCTCAAGGGCTCACAATCACAAAACCCTAAACAAAACCCTAGTTTTCAAGAAACTAGGTTTTCTAAGCAAATCTCAAGCAAAATCACAAATAGAGGTTGTAAGAGAGTTTACTAACCTCAAATCAAGCTCCCAACCAAGCTCAAACATGCTAGGGTTGAAGCTAGGTCCACCAACAAGCTCTCCTCACAAGCCACAAGCTCCTCTTGCAAGCAACAAGCAAAAAGAAGAAGAGGAAAGAGATCAAAACCCAAGATTTCAAGGGTTTGGGAGAGAAAATCTAGAGAGAGAGAGAGAGGGAAAACCCTACCTTTCTTCTCCTCCATCCTCAGCCAACACAGCCACATGAGGGGGGTGAAGGGGTACTTAACCCAAAGCACAAAATCCACTTAGGCCCCTCAAAAAGCCAAAATTGCAAAACTGCACAAAATGCACTCTGCAGCACTGTATACCGGTATACGCATGTGCATACCGGTATACTGCACAAATTTTGCAAAACCCGAGCCTCGGCCAGCAAGTTGCGCAAACCGCATTCCGGTATGCCACTTCTCAGTACCGGTACTAATCGCTTCAGTACCGGTATGCGAATTGCACATACCGGAATGCCAACCTATTCCGGTATCAATTGCTGGATTCCGCAGAACCCGAGAGCTGCGCACAACCAGTTCTTCACTGGATTCCGGTATGCCTAGACCAGATACCGGTACGCAATGCAAAATCTGCACTTTTACAGATTTCGACTTCCGGAGTCCGTTTTCGCCCTTTTTAAGCCACGAAAACACCTCAAAGCTCACCAAACTCAACCCAAAACTCCAGAATAGTATAAGCCACTATTCTCTCACTAGAACTCCGCAATTTGCTAACGTTCAGTGTACTACATACTCCCCTCCTAAAAAGGGTTTTTCGTCCGCGAAACTACGGATCAACATCAACAAACAACAACAACAACAACAAAACCAGAGGAGATAAGAACATCATCCTCGCAGTGAAGCCTCCAGCTCTCACACCATGCATCGCGTCCAAGATGTTGCTCCAAAGCATCTTGTAGTAGGGATAGTGATAATTCCAAATTCCTACATTCCACAAGTCCAATCCACAACAATGCTCCTTGAAGTTTAGATCTTCATATAGCTCTAAGAAAACGACATCCACCATCGAGGTAGAATTCAAATACTCGCTCGGAGCGTCAATACACTTCAAATACCCTCAACAGATCTGAAGTAAAACAACTCCATATGCCACTAGGCCCATTGCCTCAGGGTCTCAATTAATCCCAAGAATCCGAAACTTAGATTCCTCAAACACAAATCTCTTGGATTCCCTTAGCCAAATATCACAAATTAGATTATCCGATTCAGATGCTCAAAACCTCTATCTCACACCGAGGATCATCTATTGGCTCAAATTCCAAAATGATAGAGCTAGACGCCCTATGCAATCACACAAATTGCCCAAGGTATACTTGCGCAAAAATTTTCTCAATCCAATTCAGGTGAATAGTTACTCCTATTCACAACCTCTCAACAATCATCACGTCTAGCTTGGAAGCGAGACAATCCAATTCCGGAGACTCCGGCAATCATCCTCTATCCATACCAAGTAGATAGCCTTCACATAGCATATCTCAAAAAATCCTGCTATCACAGGTTCAACCTGTCGGTTCCACTGTCAAGGCACTTTCTGACAGTCCACTTGGAATCCATCAGTCACTGCACTCTTGGTCTCAATTGCACCATTTACCAGTCGGGATCAAGGCTAACTCCCGTGATCCGATCCAAAGGACAGATATCAATCCATATTACTCATCTCATCGATATCTCTAGTACACCGGCCTCTAAACATCATTAATTGTTTATCACAGCCTTTCAACCACAGTTTTCTTTTGAGTGTAGAGATATCTCTCCAACATTAAGATCTGGGGGCACTCACACACTATCTCAAACATAAAATTGCCATATTTTCCCAAAATAGATTTCCAAATCACAATATCATCGGGAATCTCTCATTTCTCCAACTAATCACATCGAAAGGTTCTCAAACTAAGGATTATTCAACTCAAAGAAATCCAATCCGTGGAGGATATCTTTACTTTACACTCGAGGCCACAGATCCCAATCTCTCAATACTGGATCATCTGCATTTCCTCTCACAACAGTTTCTCATCAATGTTTTACTTGCCACATTTTCCAAATAATTGTTTTCTCATTTTCTTGAGTTAGAGATATCTCCAATAATTTCACACTAACAAAATAAAATTGCCACATTTTCCAAGCAAAATGCTAATGGCAATTCTCCATTTCCCAAATCAATTTCCAAATTTCACAATTTGGCAATCCTCTTGCATTCTCTCACTTGCTGAAAGGTCAATACTACCTCTCTATATCACACCAGAGGGTCACTCAATCTAATGTGTCAAGTCCAGTGGAGAGAAACACAACTACAAAACACATAACCCACCTACGGGGTAACCAGGGTTGGCGGTCGTCGACCACACCAACAGTTCCAAGAAACTTCTCTCACACATATCTTTCCAAAAGGTTTAACCCCTTAATGTGTGTGTGAGTCAAAAGAAGGGAGTAGACAACTCAGTAATCTCCTCACAAAATCCATAACAGCCAATCAAACTAGGAAGTTTGAACTTCGATCACATCCACTTATCTCAATCCACTATGGATGGTTGATTTCCTTGAGATCTCCACTCATAACCACTTTGGCATCAACTGCCAAGGGACACTAGTCCTCACAACCAAATCAGCACGCCTTCAATCTGAAGCACTTGCAGTCCTCGTTCAAAGGAATCTTCATGGTCTTCATCGCCCCTCGACTTCCAATATGTCGTCGATGCGCACAGGGACAAAGACACCTAGAAGGGCCAAACATCACAACACACAAGAGCATCAACCAGCTCAACCGACACCACGACAATTTCGCAATGTCTACACCGAGTGAACAAGTCACCCTCGGTCCAAACTCAAACTCAAACTCGATCCAACGAGAGTAGTACTCAGATTGCAACTACCCTCGAGCAAAACCAAAATTCATGGAGCTTGATCAAACAGATCAAACAGATCTCAGCTACGGGTACATATTCTTGATCGTGACTTTACCGAGTTCACGATAGTCGACACACAGTCGAAATGACCCGTCCACTCAAAACAAACGAGATCGTTGCTCCACAAGAGAAAACACTAGGGCAAAAGAGGTCTCCAGACCAAGCCTTCAATTCTCACAACTCAAACGGGATTGCACAAGCAACTCCCTCACAAGAGACATCCTCGCTTTTGAGGATTCTCAACACTCACCTAGGATGCTGGCCTAAAGGCCACGCGCCCACTCAGCCAACAACCAGGCTTGGGCGGGTGAAACAATCGTCGCAAATAGCGAAACGCCCTCTGAAAACACTATTTCGTGTCCAGGTTCCCACAGCACTACAGCTTGGCTCACTCACTCACTCATCGGCAACCTGATAGCCGAAGAGCCAACCCAAGTTCAAATCTGAACTATACGCTCTCAGCCAAATAAAGCCAATCGCTTCGTTGGCGCACAGAAACATCCAAAACTAACGGAGCACAAGAACAGTACTCTCAGGTCCAAGCAACCAGGACCACTCGATCTGCAAGCATCAAGGAAAACAAGTTCCCTGTCAAGCATTCGGCAAACAGCCGATCCAAAGCTACAATCATAGCAAGCAACAAGCTAGCTCCAACACCAGAAGCTGCGAACAACCTTCATCTTCGCTCTATCATCCTCTGCCTGTCAAACATACACGCATTCACCCGGTGTCAGCCGCGCGAAGTCGATCCTAATATTGTCGACTCTATTCTCCTCAAACACTCCAAGGGCATCATCGGGTACATGCGGACTCCACCGCTCACACATCATAATGGTTGAAGACGATTCAACGTCCCTCTTTCGTCCTGCCAAAGATCCACCTTCTTGAGATCAATTCCTCTACGATACGATAGACTTGCCACTTTTAGTAGCTTCTTTTGCCGTCCCAACGGTCTCCACATCTCTTGCCCTTACCAAGGTGCGATCCGTATTCTCATAGAATTTCTCAAGGTCGACTGCCAATTTGATCGACAAATCCTCTAGTTGCTTAATCCTCTCGTCTGCCGGCGCAAAGCCTCAACTTGGAGTAGCATCATAAATGATCGCCGTTCCACCGTACTCGCTGAATTTGCCAGTTGTTCTCCCAACTTAATATCTCACCAAATCTGGAGGATGCAGGATTCCCGCCTCGGCTGCCTCGGCCGTCATCGAGCGCGTCGTTCACCACTCAAGCTGCAACAAGCAAAACATGCGCAGGTAAAACACTCCACGCCAACGCATCCCCACACAAAACTATAACCCCAATCATGCGAAAGTAATGAAGTGGACTCCCACTATTCCCCGATGTCACGTTGTCGGCCGCCAACGTGACCCTCCAAGGGTATAGAAGTGGTTCACTCCGATCCAACTCCAACTCCAACTCCTTTGGAGTCTTAGAAATGACCCAATCATAATACTTTCGCCAATAAGTCATAAGAGATCCCGTCTCTCACGTTCCTAATCCTTATCGTCCAACCTGCCTAAGGTTTACTAGGTCCACTACGACTCAACCCTAGGCTCTGATACCACAATAATCTGTCACGCCCCGGGCCCTTGTAAAAGCCTACCAGGCACGTGCACAGACCCGCCGTGTACCCCAAACAACACACAATGTACACAAGGCGTCTATAACAACAACAATCAAGTAGAATAAGGAATACATCCTATACAAGGTGATCAGAGCGAGAAACATAATTCTACATCTAAAACAAGATCAACACAACCAAAATCTCAAGATATACAATAATCATTATACATCTTAACAATACTAGAGGATCACTCTCTAGAAAACAACTATACACCTTTCATATAAAATACAATGAAAGGACACCATGGTATGCCTACAACAACAACACCGTAGAGGCTCTAGCTAGCTGCTAACCCCTCGCCACGATCCCAAGCCTCTCCTGCTGCGGAAGGCTCTGAAATAAAAACCCAACAACAATGGGGGTGAGAACTATTAATCAATAGTTCCCAGTGGGTAAGCCGCCGAGAGTGGCGAATTACACCGCTAGGTCAACTGAGGCAAGATAGTATAACTGAAACATAAAGCAGAAAGCATAAAATGCTAAACAGGTAAATCTACTACTATCATGCCTCCAATGAAATAATTCATCTACATGAACATGAATATGTTCCTACTGTCATATGCTCAACATTCAATCACCTCATTTTACATGCATGTCAAATTAATGCCATGATTACGGTTAAAATAGCCTCTTACTATATGAACGTTCACCTTTGCATAAAACCATAACTGTGTAGTCATAAAATAATACAATAGAGGGATGTTCACTTGTGCCGAGCCTAATGGCTCCGTGGTAGTCAACACCTCACGCTTTGGTGAGCCTTACCCACGGCGGTTCCATTTCGGCGCTCTCTATCACACGGGCGAAATAACTGTCGCGAGGCCAACTCCGGAGTGCCGGCTTGTAGGGAGCGACCCTCACAAGCATGTGTAAACGAGCATAGTGGCCAACAAGCAACAATCAACCATAATAATATCATATGTTTAATTTCACATTATGTCAAAACATGTCATATTATGTCTACTACATTCAATAGCCAATATGCTAAATGTCAACAATATCATGTTGTTCTCAAATTGTCCTTTGGTATGTCCCTACCAATATGCACATGTCTCTAACATGTAACTGTTCATCTCTTTGTTTACTAAGTTCATAAACCATGCATTATTCTAATGCCATATATCATGCATTCTACAAATGCCAAAATCATGCATTATTCTAATGCCATATATTATGCATTCTACAGATGCCAACAAGTCCATAAACCATGCATTATTCTAATGCCATATATCATGCATTCTACAAATGCCAAAACTATGCATTATTCTAATGCCATATATCATGCATTCTACAGATGCCAACAAGTCCATAAACCATGCATTGCATGAGCTACATTAACCTCTACTACATAGAGTATAAAAGCTATCATGGGAGTATTCCATTAACCAAGAACTCATGTTTAACCAATTACAATTATCACATACAACTAGAATTCCATTCCTCATGTCTTAAACATGGAATCAATCCACGACCAAAAGGTCGAGCCCAAAGCCAACGATGCCAATCAAAGTTGCTCACCTAATGAGGTGCAACAAACTTATCTTGCATATGCCATATTCTCTCTTTTCTCTATACAAGCATACTTTAGTATGCGAAGAGAATTCACTAATCCACCACCCCAAGTAGTGTCTCATATGATACTCATGTCTAACATGCATAACTTAATTAGCATTTCATAATGCATCATTACGCTACTAACACCAATACTCTAGCATGCATATTATTCTCATAATGCCATACTATATGAAATATGCACTTTTCATACACAACATGTATGTCTCATGCAATCACAATTCTCATCATGCCATAATTATTCTAATTATTCATCTAATCAATCCTATAACAAGATAGGAGACATAGGGGAGTTCACCCATTTCGGTGAGGTCAAACCCACCGGATAACCGTCGAAACCTCGCAGTACTTCGAAACGGAGTTGTCCCCCGAGCTTCTCATACCCTAAGATAATTTTCCAAGGGGTTAAAAGCTTCGAACGAACAAATTCGAAAACCACCAAAAACTATGAAGTAAATGGGTGAAAAATACCTTGAGCAAGTAAAACTTGTTCTAAGTCCAAATTGAGGTTAGAGATCTTCCAATCTAACCTACAACAACATTCTACACCCATCAATTCCACCTCAAGGGCTCACAATCACAAAACCCTAAACAAAACCCTAGTTTTCAAGAAACTAGGTTTTCTAAGCAAATCTCAAGCAAAATCACAAATAGAGGTTGTAAGAGAGTTTACTAACCTCAAATCAAGCTCCCAACCAAGCTCAAACATGCTAAGGTTGAAGCTAGGTCCACCAACAAGCTCTCCTCACAAGCCACAAGCTCCTCTTGCAAGCAACAAGCAAAAAGAAGAAGAGGAAAGAGATCAAAACCCAAGATTTCAAGGGTTTGGGAGAGAAAATCTAGAGAGAGAGAGAGAGGGAAAACCCTACCTTTCTTCTCCTCCATCCTCAGCCAACACAGCCACATGAGGGGGGTGAAGGGGTACTTAACCCAAAGCACAAAATCCACTTAGGCCCCTCAAAAAGCCAAAATTGCAAAACTGCACAAAATGCACTCTGCAGCACTGTATACCGGTATACGCATGTGCATACCGGTATACTGCACAAATTTTGCAAAACCCGAGCCTCGGCCAGCAAGTTGCGCAACCGCATTCCGGTATGCCACTTCTCAGTACCGGTACTAATCGCTTCAGTACCGGTATGCGAATTGCACATACCGGAATGCCAACCTATTCCGGTATCAATTGCTGGATTCCGCAGAACCCGAGAGCTGCGCACAACCAGTTCTTCACTGGATTCCGGTATGCCTAGACCAGATACCGGTACGCAATGCAAAATCTGCACTTTTGCAGATTTCGACTTCCGGAGTCCGTTTTCGCCCTTTTTAAGCCACGAAAATACCTCAAAGCTCACCAAACTCAACCCAAAACTCCAGAATAGTATAAGCCACTATTCTCTCACACTACAACAAATTTGAGTTTTAGTGGCGATTATTTTTTAAATTTTCGGCAATTATAATTGCCGCTAAATAGTTTCGTGGCAATTATGACAATTGCCATTATTGGTAGGGTCGGTAAAAGTTATTGTGGCATTTGTTCCGGCGGTTGGTAAAATTCTAAATAAATGCCGCTAAATACTACACAATAGCAACCATTATAAATGCCACTATAATTAATTATAATTGCCACAAAAAACATACTAAATGATTGATAAATAAAACTTATAGCGGCAATTACAATTAATATTGAAATACTTGATCCACAACTAAATTCTCCAATGAATTGAAATATTAAAAAATAGTAATAACCAAAGAGCATTAATAATTTGTATAACAAATAGTCTTTACTCTTAAATTACAATATCAATATTCAAATTAAATTTTGGACATGAGTTCTAACAACAAAATACTTATTCAAAGTTTAGCCAAAAAATAACAATTTCTAAATGACACTAAACACCTATTATCTCGGAGAAACCCCAAATTTTAAATCCTCAAAACTCATTGTCCCACTTCGAAAGCTTGCTCAGGTCGATGACAAAAGCCCAAAGAATCTGTTTCAAAAATAATATTTTCGCAATTAGTGGTAGGAATAAGCAACATAAGTAAATCCTCATCAAAAGTTTCAAATTTCAAAGCAGATTTTCAAGATCACAGAAGTATAGAGGAGTAACAATTACTTGCATTGAATGAGAGAGAAGGCCAGGAATGTGAAAATCTACTCCATAGGCAAGTTGATGGATACCTCAGCAAAATAATATCACTGTATCTTAAATTTGAATACTTTATAAGTAAATCATAACTACTGATTAACAGAACATCCTCACAAGTTATTGTCCAAATTTAACTACTGATTAACAGAACATCCTCACAAGTTATTGTCCAAATTCATTGTGACTGTAAGTTTCAATCCTCACTTTACATTATGTGTCTTATGTAGCTTCTCTAGATCTCCATGAGCCACATATATTCACGTTTTAACAGAGATAGATAGCAATGTATGTGTTACATTTTGTTTACTTGGGAATATGTAGAATTAGCAAATAGGTGAGAAAGCAATTATGCTTCATAGGAAACTTAGACCGAGTGAAGTAACCTCTAGAAATTTACTACATGTTAAACTACTCAATGAACTTTAGTTTAGCACTTCTTTAGCAAACAAAGCAGCAACTTAGTTAGTCTAGAATGAGTAAAAAAGTACGCCATTAAATCCATCAATTCCATTCAGTTATGACAGTCAATACAAGAAATACACTAGTATAGCAAATACATTAGTTTTACCTCTGTCTTGTAGCGTGTATCTTGAAGTGGTATCTTCAATTGAGCCTTCCAATCTTGAGAACTGAAATATTCAGAAAAATAACAAAAGTTGAATCAATATAACAAATAAAAATCTAAAGAGCAGCATTAGAACACAGAGAAATTTTTTTATGTCCAATAATTAATGTACAGAGCAGTTTTAAGTGTAGCAATATTGAAGATGAAACAACAAACCCAGGAAAAAACTGAAGCTTTGGATTTCACAAGATCAAGTCTCTGCACAATTCGACAAGAAAGAAAAAGAAAGAAAAAAGAAAAAAGGTTTGTAAGATGCACCAAACACAGAACAGTAGTGAATATACAGAATCCCAAGCAATGTAGCTAAATGAAGCAAGCAATTAAATATTATGTCTTTAACTTCCCAAGCAAAGTTTTGGGATTATACCTTCCATCATAGACCAAGGTGAGCAATAGTAATTCTCCCGTCTTTGATGAGAATATAACAACATCATGTGATAACCATGTTGCATGAGCTGCATCAAGCTCCACAGCGAACTTCGATTTAGGCATTTCAATACTGAAACATTTAAAAGCAATTCATAAAAAGCAGCACCAACCAAATTTCCAAATATATACTAAAGCTCAGAAATATGAAGCAGTATGAAATAGAATAGCTTGCAATCATATACATACAAGCATACATACAACACGAACAAATGTACATGTAGATGCTGATATATACATATGCATATACATACATGAACGGTCTGACATAGACAGAATATTGCCTCTGCCAAATTTTATTAGTTAACTACCACCAGTCAAACGGGAGAGATATACTTTAACTTTTTAAAAATTTAGAATGCTGAAAATATCTGTTAGAAGGAAAAAACATGGAATTCTAAAAACCCTATACCACAAGATATACTTCTCAATGCCCTTAAATGCAATAAAAAGCAGAGCATAGCACGTTGTAGTATAGTATTACAAGGCCAATTGTAGAATTCTCATAGCTTATGGGAAATGGAACTCAAGAAAATAATAAACTAATCAATACCATCATAGCTAATACGAAACAAAGTGAACAAAATTACGAGGGAACACTAAAACAGTAGCAAAATAATTGTTTCTTAGTTGGCAATACAAAAACAAAGTAATAAAACAAATCAAAACTTGCAATCTGGCTGAGATGAGAAACTGTTGAGACTCAGAGAGCAAGATGTGGACATCAAGAATCACAATTAGAAAACATTTAAGAAGAGGCAAGAGCTAAGAAAGCCAAACAGGAAAAATGATAAAAACAATTATAGTTTGTAATCTTCAAACAGATTTGTAAGAACTAGACCTAACTGTGATAGTTTGTAATCTTCAAACAAATTTTGGCTATTTCACCTTCTCAAAGTCAAGATCTTAGATGTCTCTATGTCTATTAGAACATTAATAAGTCAGACACGCTACACTGAAATTGAAAAATAAGGCCAAAGTCAGCAACTAAGAGCATTAAGACTTCATTTTTGTATCACAAGTTTACAAAAATAAAGAATAGATTGTCTAATACTCCAAAAGGATGATAACAGAGATAATCATCAATCAAAAAGATTAAAATGTACTAGAAATAATCCCAGGATATCCTGTCTCACAAGTGGGATGGACACTAAGCCATGCAAGTTGCTCCACTACTTGTCATGCATCAATAGGCCAAGGCACTAAAAAAAAAGAGGCTGTGTGCATTTATAATACCTTGTCCACAGTCCATGTAGTGAATCATCATATATTCTAACACAGTGATTTTTGCTTCTTGGAATGCTAAGACAATAGAATCTCTTCTGTTACTGCGATTATCAGCTCCAACAGATAATACTGCCATTGATTCCACGTTGCCATGCAAGCTAGAAATAATTAAAAGATTTGAGACCTCAAGAACTAATAGTTCAAAATAAAATGGACAAAACAACAAGAATTTGGTACTACAGATATCAAATAAGACTAAAGAAGACATAAAGTAAGGCTCAATTGCATAATTTATCTAAACAATTCTCCCAACCAAGACACTCCCAAACACTAAATTGTAAAATTTATCCCAACAATTCCACCAATCAGTACACCTCAAAACTACAAAAGAGTTTGAGATAGCCAAAAATTGTGTGTTAATATGCAAAATTCTGCCAAAGCATGTGTATATCCATAGACTTTAATAAGGTGTTTTGCACATACTCTGTTAATATGCAAAATTCTGTAAGTTAACTAACGCCAAAACAATCTCAAATTTTTTTAGAACCCTCATCATTAGGAAAGGAGGTTAAAACCAAAAGCAAAAACAAATGTTTACCATGTAACAGAAACTCCAATCACACATATCCAATCACACAAACCCTCAAAGAACCCTAAAAATTCACACTCCAATCCCCAATACTCTGGCACAGCAAACCCTAGCACCAATTTCATCAACACAGACCAACCAATTTGACGTTCGAGCGCGAATTAAGAGCAATAAGCTCCCCTAAAGCAGCTCCGAACCTTCGAGTCTCACATCACTTAAACCGTAATAGAAACTTCCCAATAATAGCACAACAATCGACAACAGAAGCAGCAAAAAACCCTAATTGGAGCTTAAAAAACCATTAGAAATGCAAATTTAAGCCAAATTTCACCACGGAGCGCGATAATTACCGTACAGAGCAGAAAAAAAAGAAAAAAAAAGAAAATATTGGGGGGAAAGCACCTTACTCGATAGAAATCAGAGGCCGATCCAATGAGATCTTAGAACCCTAGGCGAGATCGCCCTCGCAGGGCCGAGGAGGTGATGATGGTGGAAACGGAGGAGGATCGACGCAAGGAAGGAGAGGGGTGGGATCAGGTTAGGATCGGGTGGGATCGCGCCTGGGTTCATAGTAGGATTCCTATTGAATTTAGAATAGATATATTTAATACATAAATATTGGTTGGTAAAAATTTATAATTTAAAATAATTGCCGCTAAAGTTGGCTAAGCATGTGTTTACTTGGTTAAGTGAGTGATCGAATTTTTGCATGTGACTTATACTCCATAAAGTGGAGGTTCATATAGTATGACATATGTAAATCATGAATGATGATTTAATTAGCATTGTAGAATGCATGATATATGGCATTAAGATAATGCATGGATATGGCATTTGTAGAATGCATGATATATGGCATTAAGATAATGCATTGTTATAGCATTTGTAGAATGCATTAATTGTGGCATTTGTAGAATGCATTGAAAGTAGCATTAGTATAATGCATTGAGTATGACTTTGGTTATAGCATATGATAGTAACCCGTTGGGGTCATGAATGAGACGTAGGTCCATTCCTATTGGTAGAGTGAGATGTAACCACTTGCATGTTAGAGACATATTACATATTGGTAGAAATATACCCACAAGTGAATTGAGAACAAGTGTGACTTATGAGTCATGATTCCGACCCTCGAGTCGATGTTGTGATTCTATATTTTAGACATGATGATTGAGATGTGTTGGCCTTGGATATGATGCTTATGATCAGCGCTTGTTTGCCCTTGTGCTCATTCGCACATGCTTGTGAGGGTCGCTCCCTACAAGCCGGCACTCCGGAGTTAGCCTTGCGACGTTTGATCGCCTGTGCAGGATTGGGCGCCGAAGTGGATCGCCGTTTGGGGAGAGTCTCATTCTAGCGAGAGAATGCTGACTACCACGGGACCATTAGGCATGACACAAGCCGGGATGTTACCTTGTGTAAGTCTCCTCGTGGATTGGGTTAAAGCTAAGTAAACTGGACATAGTACATCGATTGTTTAATGCATATACATGTATTGTATGGACATAGTAGTGTGTCGCATATTGTGGCAATACTTAGCTTGACACCATTGTGATGCATTCATTGTAGTTGGACATATTAGTTGGTCACTACATACATTGGCATCCATAGTAACATTAGGCCTATACTCACATTGGTTTAGTATAGTGGCATGAATGTATGATGTTAATGAAAAAAAGGTTTTTCTTAACTAATGTTTATAGCATAAATGGACATGCATGTAGGTTATGGTGGAAGACATAATTGTGCATATGATTGTAAGGAATCAAGTACATGTAAATTTGTGGTAATAGACCTACCTACGCATGTAGTGGTAGAAATCATACTTTGTTGAAATGATATAATCATTTGTAGGCATGATAGTAGTAGAATTACTTGCTTAGTATTTATTGCTTTATGCCTTATGTTTCAACTTATACTATCTTGTCTCAGTTGACCTAGCGGTGTATTTCGCCACTCTCGGCGGCTTACCCACTGGGAACTATTGTTTAATAGTTCTCACCCCCATGGTTGTTGGATTTTTGTTTCAGAGCCTTCCGCAGCAGGAGAGGCTTGGGATCGTGGCGAGGGGTTAGCAGCTAGCTAGAGCCTCTATGATGATGTTATAGACGTACCATGGATACCTTTCTTTGTATTTTGAGTGAAAGGGTATAGATATGTTAGTTGGTTGATCTGTTAGCACATAAGATGTATAAGTTTATTGTATATCTTGAGATTTTGGTTATTTATCAACTTGTTTTAGTTGTAGAATTATGTTCTCGCTCTGATCATCTTGTTTAGGATGTATTCCTTCTTCTTTTTGATTGTTGTTGTTGTAGACGCCTTGTGTACATTGTGTGTTATTTTGGTGTACACGGCGGGTCTGTGCACGTGCCTGGTAGGCTCCCACTAGGACCCGGGGCGTGACACTATCGAGAATGAAGGCCCAAAACTATGTCCCTATCACTATAAATAAGGGTATGGCCCAAAAAATTATATAACTGCATCCAATACTAAGCGCACAACTCGAGAAACTCCAAAATCAATGCCCTCTGTTGATGAAAACTGTTGTCCGTCCCATAGGTACCTCGACCGCCATGTGGTTAAACTGAGAAAATATAGCCGACAAAAATGAGACTAACATGTACAGTGGGGGCATACTTCCTAAACCATGTAATTGAGAGACATATCATCTCTCAATTGGTCTTAAAAAAAAAAGGTAGGGGACATGTTGTCTAAATTTTTTAGATAATATGGGTAAAATATGAGCCACCAGTGGACTTGATTGTCCACATCGAAATTGCAAAATCATTCCCAGCTGTGATATAACCCCGTAGGCAAAAATGGGATCACCGCTGTGAGAAAACCTTTCGAGGCTCATAGGCAAAAGTTAGGGGAGGGTGTCTAGTGAAAACCCATCAAGGCATTAGTGTGAGAATTCAAATTTTTAAATTTTATTGTGAAATTTGAATTATGTGTTCCTCTCCCCTTTTACTGTGTATTTGACCTGTATTTGTATATATATACATGTATAGGTATATATATATGTATATATAGTGTTTTATTTTTGTATTGTATTGTTTTAAGTTTTTGGTTGCGGAGAGAGAACGCTTAATGGCGCAATTCGGAGTCCGTTTATGACAATCCAAAATAATAGATTTGATGTCTCGGCAGTGCTGAACGCGATGGCGTGATCCGTTCCGACATGCGACGGACGGATAGAGAGATATTGCGAGTTCTTCGCTTAGGGGTCGTAGTGTACATTTTGCTGTTTCGCGATCTGGATCCTGTTTCACGCACCATTTTGCGTGAGTTCGAATGTGGAGGGGTGTCTGGGCATTTTGTTCCTGCTGTGAGGGACTGGGGGGCTAATTTGCTGTGTTTGAGGGGTGTTTTTGCATTTGTACACAAGTGTGTGTGTGTGTGTGTGTGTGAGTGGAGAGAGAGTGAACTCCTCACTTCCTCTCTCTTTCCTCAGCTCCCAGGACTGAGCCACCCTTCTCCTTAGCTCCTCTGCCCTCTCCCCGAGCGCCGCCGGCCGTCGCCGACCACCCCTGGCCGGCGCAAACCCCGGCCAACCTCTCCCTCTCCCTTTTTCCCTGCTTCATTTCTTTTCTTCTTCTTTCTCCTTCTTCTTCCTTCTTCTTCTTCTCTGCAGTGTGCACCAAGGGTGAACCCATGCCTGAGGTCACCCTGAGGTGGCATAGCTACCGGCGACCCGCTCCGCCGTCGGGAGCCGCCACCGAGCGCCGCCGCGCCGCAGCTGGCTGCTGTTGGGAGTGCGGGCAGTGGGCTTGTGATCCGAGCCGCCGTCGCCTCCCGCTGCCGCAGTGGCCTCCCGCCGGCCTTAGGAGGGCCACCGCCGTCGTCGCCTCCTTCCCCGGCCGCCCCCGTGCCGTCGGTGCGCCGCCTGCGGCTTCTGCATGCAAGTTGCAGGCAGGAGCAGCTGCAGGCCGCGCCCTGCCACCTCCCGCCGCCTCGGAGGGTGCGCGCCGCCACCCTCTGGACCACCGCCACCAGTCCACCTCTTCCAGGCCGCCGCCGCGCTGCCAGAGCGCCGCCACAGCCGCCGCTTGGGCTTCTAGGGCAGCCGCGGCCGAGCAGCCACCGTCGCCGGGTTTTGTTGTCGCGGTCACCTCCCACCCGACATCCGGCGACCCCCTCTTGTCGGTGCTCGCGTCGCCGCCGACCGACGTCGCTGTTTGTTGCCGGCGCCGTCGTGCCCTAGCCACCCGAGAGTGGGCTTTCTCCCCGCGCCACCGCCACCGCTTCCTGCCGCCGGCTGAGGTGAGCATTCCCTTTCTCACCTCCCACGCATCCGACCCTGGCCGCCGTGCGCCGTGCATGTCGGCCGGCAGCCGGCCGGAGCTAGTTGCTCCGGCCAGGGTGCTTTTGGCATGGTTTTGGCCGCATGCTTTATTATTTTGCTCTCTGTTGCCTCCCGAAGCTCGGGAAGGTGAGCATGATGATCGCAACGACGCGCTGATCATCATGCTCACCTTATTTGACTGTTTTGGTGAGCTATTTCGCTGTTCTGCCTTTGTCGAGCAATATCATCGCATGTTGACACTGTTTTTATGGGTTTTTTGTGCTTGCGACTGGTCCTGTCGCAGTGGGGCTGTGAGCACGGCCTCCGTTACGTCATTACCTATCCGCTGGTGATTGCGGAAAGTCGTGCGGACGAACGGATTGCTCGAACGGCCTTGATTATGCTTGTTATGTATGTAAATGTTGCTTGTTTTGGGACTTTGGTGATTGTGGCAGCGTTGCGACGCTGCGGGCAGCAAGGGCATGACCCTTGTGTGACGCCCCAACTTCCCAGGGGGTCACCCATCCTAGGACTACTCCCGTCCTAGCACGCTTAACTCTCTCAACCTCTTCGGCCTATCCACTACCGAAAATGCTTAAGCCGGGTTGAGAGTTTTAGCCCTATTATATCTCATATATAGGACTAATCTGGGGTCTCACAATCTCCCCCCCTTTAAGCCCTGACGTCCTCGTCAGGCTCAGACTCACAAGTACCAGGCGATGTGAGACGTCTCGCTAGCCTGTCATTCAGACCCGGCTCAGCCGAGACCCATCTCACACTTCCGGCTGGTAATTGGCTCTGATACCAACTGTGACGCCCCAACTTCCCAGGGGGTCACCCATCCTAGGACTACTCCCGTCCTAGCACGCTTAACTCTCTCAACCTCTTCGGCCTATCCACCACCGAAAATGCTTAAGCCGGGTTGAGAGTTTAGCCCTATTATACGCTTAACTCTCTCAACCTCTTCGGCCTATCCACCACCGAAAATGCTTAAGCCGGGTTGAGAGTTTAGCCCTATTATATCTCATATATAGGACTAATCTGGGGTCTCACAATCTGTGACGCCCCAACTTCCCAGGGGGTCACCCATCCTAGGACTACTCCCGTCCTAGCACGCTTAACTCTCTCAACCTCTTCGGCCTATCCACCACCGAAAATGCTTAAGCCGGGTTGAGAGTTTAGCCCTATTATATCTCATATATAGGACTAATCTGGGGTCTCACAATCTCCCCCCCTTTAAGCCCTGACGTCCTCGTCAGGCTCAGATTCACAAGTACCAGGCGATGTGAGACGTCTCGCTAGCCTGTCATTCAGACCCGGCTCAGCCGAGACCCATCTCACACTTCCGGCTGGTAATTGGCTCTGATACCAACTGTGACGCCCCAATTTCCCAGGGGGTCACCCATCCTAGGACTACTCCCGTCCTAGCACGCTTAACTCTCTCAACCTCTTCGGCCTATCCACCACCGAAAATGCTTAAGCCGGGTTGAGAGTTTTAGCCCTATTATATCTCATATATAGGACTAATCTGGGGTCTCACACCTTGAGACCCTGTGGACTGGTTGTCCAACCCCTTCGCCCTTCGCGGAGATCCGGATTTATTTCCGATGCGTTTTCCGATGAAATAGTCGGCGAAACGTGTGTTTTTAGTCGTGCGGCTCACTTGCTGGTTTTGCGAGTGACTTGGCTTCGTCTTTTAGCCTCGTTGGCTGTTCCTCATCGCTCTCCCGAAGTTCCGAGGACAGCGGATGAGTGACGAAGGGTTTCGGTGCCAAATCGATATTTTTCGAGAACCCGAAAAGCCGTTTCGGGTGCGTTTGTGTTCGTGGCACCCCGAGCTTGTGCTCGCTGTCCTGTCACCTTGTTTTGGTGTGGTTGGGGACAGCGCAGGACCTGGTTTGGCTGTTGGTACCCCTGTGGAGCTTAGTGTGGTTTCGGGATCGTCCCGGTGGGTTTTTCGGATGGTCCGTCGGTTTCGGGATGTGAGCGCTATGTGTTTAGTGTCGCCTTGGTGGACCTTGACCTTGTGAGTCTTTCGTAGGTCCTGTCGTGGTTCCCGAGAGCCGTTGGTGTTAGGCTCTATCGTTTCGACAGGTGGGTACTTCGATCCGGAGTCGGTTCAGTGGACTACAGTGATACCTTTCTATCCCTTCTCTTGCATTTCAGTTATTAGTTCACTTGACTCTCGTTGACTCTACTTATGTGTGTTTACCTTCGTAGAGTAGTTGTGGTTTGCATGATTATTGAGACGACCTCGTTGGTCGGTGTTGATCGCCTGTTGTTCCGAGCGAACCTCGTATATTGGCTTATCAGTTGCTTCACGGCTGGTTGCCGTTCTGTGGATTGAGCATTCGCATCGATCGTCACAGCTCTTCTAGCACTTCACATACACCAGCGGTCTGATCCACCGCCTGGGGGTGTTCTTTTCCGGAAAAGGGTCGCGTGCATCCGACCCGTGAGCCTCTTAGCACGTGCATCTGCGGATGTTATGTGCCGATGGTTGAGCAGGTTGTGACAGTATCAGGGATACGTCCCGGTGGCTATGGATTGGGTATACTTTGGGGTTATCTCCATTGTTGCATATATTATTTGCTTACAGTAGCATAGTTGTTCAGTTGTATGTCAGCCTCATACTTATGTGCAACTGTTTACCCTATCCATCTCTTTGTTGACCCTCGTGCCGGTGTGTAAACCTCGCCTTTGTCGGCTTGCAGTACCCACTTGTCACGCCCCGGGGCCCAAGCGGAAGCACACCCGGGCGCGTGCACAGACCCGCCATGTACACAAGGCGCCCCAGTGCACACAAGGCGTCTACAACAAGTATACAATGAAAGAAATAATAAAATTCCTAACATGATTATCAGAGCATAATCATAACAGATAGAGGAGTAATCACAACAAAGTAGAGTATACATAAGGTGCCATAAGAAAAGTACACAAATAAAGGTGATACAAAGTTCCACCAATAAAACACCCACTACAAAGGGTAAACTCTACAACTATAACTCAAAAGTACATACACATTTCAACAACACAAAAGAAAGGTATCCACCTATGCGACTATCTCCCTCAGAAGCTAACTAGTCGCAACGTCCTTGCCTCGGTCCCTTGCCTCTCCCGTAGTGGAAGGCTCTGAAATAAAACAACAAACCCCAGGGGGATGAGAACTATTATTCAATAGTTCCCAGTGGGTAAGCCGCCGAGAGGAGCGGGATACACCACTAGGTCAACTGAGGCAAAAGTAGGATTAGTATAATAAAACCTGAATACGATAGAAAGTTCTACACTACTATGCCTCTATACATAAAGGTATAAAAGATGCAAACATTTTATCCATGTTCAAGATTACAGTGCATGTAAGTCTTCTACTCATGTACATGTGTAAAAATGCAATGTTTAACTACACATGTTCTAATGTCATAATCTCACTATATGTCATATCATGTCATGTCATGTCTACTACCACATGCAATATAGATACCCAATCCATAGGGGACGGTGCCGTCCCGCTTGTGCCGTGCCTAATAGTCCCGTGGTAGTCAACATTCTCTCACTAGAATGAGACTCTCCCCCAACGGCGATCCACTTCGGCGCCCAAACCTGCACGGCGATCAAATGTCGCAAGGCTAACTCCGGAGTGCCGGCTTGTAGGGAGCGACCCTCACAAGCATATGCGAATGAGCACAAATGGCCAACAAGCATAATCAACTGCATAAGTGTCACGTTCATCATGTCTATACATGGAATGCCAAGTAGTGACCAAGAGTCCAACACTATGTCATAATGTCCACATGTTATCCATCTAAGTAATATGCAACATACTTAGTTTAATATTTTTAAGAATTTGTCATATACCATGACTAATGCTACTAAAAACCAATATGCAAGCATCATAAATGAACCTCATAGTCCACTATACATCTAGTATCCCACATGATGTCCCACTACAACATGCATTTCTACATATTATAAGATGAAATGCCACTAATACCATCATACAATTTATACCATGCATGTTATCAACCCCTATAAGGCACATGCAATTCTTTTATGAATGACACCTATATGTCATGATTCCAACAATGTCATAATGCTACATTTAGCATGTAAATACACAATTTTGAGCTTTTAAACAAAACCGAAGACATAGGGGGATTTCACCCATTTCGGTGACGTCAAACCCACCGGAACTCTTTCGAGACCTCGCAGTATGTCGAAGCGGAGTTGTCCCCTCGATTTCAAGCACCCTAAAGAAAATTCCTAGGGGGTCACAAGTGTCGAACTAACACTTTCGAAAATCGTCAACATACAAGAGGGAAAAGGGTGGAATTTACCTTAGACCAAGAAATACTTGTCCAAATCCCAAATCGTAGTTAGGAAGCTTCAAATCCAACCTAACATAACATTCTACACCCATCAATTCCCATCCAAAAGCTTAAAATCAAGAAACCCCAAAATAAATCCTAGGTTCACCATTTTAAGGTTTCATCAACAATAATCCAAATAAACCACAAAAGAGGGTTTACAAGAGGGTCACTCACCTCTTAAGAGCTCCAATTCAAGCTAGAACAAGCTAGGGTTGGAGTTGATCCACAACAAGCTCTCCTCAACACATCCAAGCCTTCCCCAATGCTCCTCTCGCAAGCAACAAGCAAAAGGAGAAGAGAAAGGAGATCAAAACTCAAGATCCCAAGGATTTGGGAGAGAAAATCTAGAGAGAGAGAGGGAAAGAACCTACCTCTTCTTCTCCAAGGCCTCAGCACAATGAGGTTGTGAGGGGGGTGTGAAGGGTTAAGTTGCATGTTGTAACATTTGCCCAACACCCCTCCAAAACCCAACATTTGCAAACTGCATAAAATTGCAGTTACTGCACTGTATTCCGGTATGCGTATGGATATACCGGAATCAGGCCATGAATCCCGCAAACCCGAGCCTCGGCCAAAAAGGCCACGCAACAGTGTTCCGGTATGCAAACCTCAGTACCGAAACAAATGACTTCAGTACCGATATGCAAACATCAATACCGGAATACCTCCAGCCCATTCCGGTATCTAATGCCGGATTCCGCAGAACACGAGAGCTGCGCAAATTCAGTTTCTCACTGGATTCCGGTATCTAAATACCAGTACCGGTATACAATGTCAAAACTGCAGTTTTTTTGCAGATTTTGACTTCCGGAGTCCGTTTTCGCACTTTTAATTCCCGAAAACACTCCCAAGCTCTCGAATCACAGCCAGAACCTCCAAATTAGTACAAAATACTAATCTCACATTAGAACCTTGCGATTTGCTAAAGTTCAGTGTACTACATACACCCCTCCTAAAAAGGAGTTTCGTCCGCGAAACTAGAAGTCGAATACCTCAAAATTCCATCTGAAAAAGATGGGAATAACGCTCCAGCAGTGAGCTCTCCAACTCCCACGTGGCCTCGCGCTCGTCGTGGTTGCTCCAAAGCACCTTCACATAAGGGATATCTCGATTCCTTAGTTTCCTTACTTCACGAGCCAAAATATTCACCAGATACTCTTCAAAGCTCAAATCTTCATGAAGCTCTAATGGAGAGGAGTCCAAAATATGAGTTGGATCAAAAACATACTTCCGGAGCATAGATACATGGAACACATTGTGTACTCCCGATAGGTTTGGTGGCAATGCAAGCCGATAAGCTACCGGGCCTACACGCTCTAAAATCTCAAAGGGTCCAATAAATCGAGGACTTAACTTCCCTCGAATGCCAAATCTATTAATTTCTTTCGTCGGTGATACCTTTAGTAAGACATGGTCTCCAATTTGAAACTCCAAATCTCGCCGACGCTTATCCGCATAACTCTTTTGGCGACTTTGAGCTGAAATCAACCTTTGCCGTGCAATGCGAACCTTGTTTTCCCCCTCTTGCAGCACATCAGGGCCTAAAACCAGTATCTCACCAACTTCACTCCAATGAAGGGGTGATCGGCACTTTCTTCCATAAAGTGCTTCGAATGGTGCCATCTTAATGCTTGCTTGATAACTATTGTTATAAGCAAACTCCACCATAGGTAGGTGTTGGTGCCACCCACCTTGGTAATCCATCACACAAGCTCGAAGCATGTCCTCCAAGATCTGAATGGTCCGCTCAGACTATCCGTCGCTCTGAGGGTGAAATACTGTACTGAAATCCAAACGAGTGCCCAACGCTTCATGTTGGCTTTTCTAAAAGTGCGATACAAATCTAGTAACTCGGTCCGATACAATCGACGTGGGCACACCATGAAGCCACACCACTTGATCAAGATAAACTTGTGCTAGCCTCTCTCCGGTCCAAGTAGTGTGGATAGGAATAAAATGTGCTGATTTAGTCAACCTCCACAATTACCCACACGGCGTCATGCCCAGCTTGTGAGCGCGGCAATCCCGTGACAAAATCCATCGTAATTCGTTCCCACTTCCAAACAGGTATAGGTAGACTTTAAAGCTTTCCCGCAGGGAGTCTATGCTCAGCCTTTACTTGCTGACCAGTTAAACATCGAGCCACAAACTCGCCAATATCTTTCTTCATCCCGGGCCACCAATAATGTATCTTCAAATCCTTGTACATTTTCGTGCCACCCGGATGTATAGCATAGGGCGCTCGATGAGCTTCCAACAGAATTTTCTCTTTAATCTCAGCCTCTGCCGGTAGACAAATCCGGTTCTGAAGTCGGAGCATCCCTTGATCATCCAAAAGAAAACCACCAGTGTTTCCTCCTTCGATTCTAGCTCGAATCTTTTGCAACTCCAAGTCTTGGGCTTGCTTTTCTTTAATCCAATTTAGCAAGGTAGGTTGCACTACCAAGGACATCAACCTCAAAGGTGTGTCGGGGGCTACCACTTCCAAATCCATCCATCTCAACTCCGCCAATAATGGTGGTTGAGTAACAAGTAGCATAGCCAAATTCTCCATCGATTTGCGACTTAAAGCATCCGCCACCACGTTTGCTTTTCCCGGGTGGTAGAGAATCGTCAAATCATAATCCTTTAGTAGCTCCAACCATCTTCGTTGCCTTAAGTTCAAATCTTTCTGAGTGAAAAGATACTTTAGGCTCTTGTGATCGGTGTAGACTTCGCACCGCTCGCCATAAAGGTAATGGCGCCACAGTTTCAAGGCAAACACTACGGCTGCCAGCTCCAAATCATGGGTTGGGTAATTCTTTTCATAATCCTTAAGTTGACGGGAAGCATAAGCTATCACCTTTCCATCCTGCATCAAAACACAACCCAAACCGTTAAGTGAAGCATAACTAAAAATTACATACCCTGCTCCTGCGATAGGCAAAGCCAAAATCGGGGCGGTGGTCAACCGTTCCTTAAGCTCCATAAAGCTCCTATCACACATATCATTCCAAATGAACTTGGTCCCCTTATGTGTGAGCCGAGTGAGGGGCATAGATAACTTAGCAAATCCCTCAACGAACCTCCGGTAGTACCCAGCCAAACAGAGAAAACTTCGAACCTCAGTCACATTGGTTGGTCTGGGCCAATCCTTGATCGCCTCGATCTTCTTAGGATCCACCGCTATACCGGCTCCTGATATTACATTGTTACGGAACTTTTTATTGGCATATTTCGTGAAGTGAGTCGGAGTCTTGAAGGTTTAAAGAAGAAGAAACGAAGTTTGAAGACTCGCAGACTCAACGTATGAATTCACGATGTTTGGTAAGTTTAAATAATCTTGATGATGATTTATAAACATTTACAAGTGTTTGGAAGACATTAGAATGGATAAAAATTGATTTAAAATATAAAAAATGAGTTTTCCAACTTCCAGGATCCAGACCCTGAGGTGAGGTCCGGAACCCGTACGCCTCCCTGGCTATCACGCAGGGAGGGTCCGGACCCTGAGGACGAGGTCCGGACCCTGAGGGCTGAGGTCCGAACCCCAGGCTGTTTCGCAGAGCTGGTCCGGACCTGCGGTCCGGATAATGAAAAGTTGAACGTTTCAGAGTCCGGACCCTGCAATCCAAGGTCCGGACCCCGACCCGTCGCGAAGTTTTGGAAATTTATTTTTTCAATCCTACTCTGATTCTAATGTCTCCCAAACCTGTAAATAAGATGGTAGATTTCTTAAAATCATTTTTGCAATCCTAATTTGTTTCCAAACCTTTTTAAAATCAGTTTTTCAATCCTAGTCGAAATTGGATTGTTTCCAAACCTTTCTAAAAATTGTTTTTAATCCTAATCTAGTTCGGATTGCTTCTAAACCTATAAATAAGATTTGGGGGTGTCTCTAAAACGTGGTTAAGCATAGATTATCTTTTAGAAATCCTAGAAGCTTGTAGGTAACCGTTTTTCTCATCTTCTACATCAAGCTTCTCTTAAATTGATTCATGGTGCCCTAATTCCTAATATTCTTTTAGAATCAATTTGAGAATTGCTTAGAGACTATTCCCACAGATCTTCAATGATATTCTAAGCAATAAACCATCATCATTTTTATTGTTCTTGCTCCGGACGGAGTGCGCTCGTGGATTCGGGTGGGCGTCGTGGATTCGACGTGTAGAAGGCTTCGTGGATTCGAAGTTGGGCGTTTCGTGGACTCGAGACATGGCGTTCGTGGATTCGGACGTGGGGCGTGGACAACCCATTGGTGCGCGTGATCCGCTGAAGAGAAGGGAGAGGTTAAGTCCGTGGAGTCGGTAATCACCTTGTAATTCTTTACTCTTAGTGGATTGTTTTTTCGCGTGTTGGTCTCGTGGGTTTTTCTCCAAGGTGGAGTTTCCCACGTAAATCTCGGTGTGCTGATTTTATTTTCCGCATTACTTTATCGCATTGAGATTTGTGATTTTTGTTTATACACCTATTCACCCCCCTCTAGGTGATTGATATACTCTATATAGATCCTAGGGCACCCCCTATCTTACAATTGGTATCAGAGCGGGATCTAGGTTTTATCTTTCATAATGGGTGAAGGAGGTAACATATTTAGGCCACCGTTATTTGATGGAACCAATTACGCCTATTGGAAAGTCCGGATGAGAGCCTTCCTCATCGCAATTGATGAGCGAGTATGGCAAACCATTGAACTTGGATGGAAACATCCAACCGAAGTGGTTAATGATTTGACCGTTCCTAATCTTGGACTAAGTGGTCGAAGGATGAAATCGATCTATCTTCTTTTAATGGTAAGGGTATTAATGCGTTATTTAATGCTTTATCTCAAACCAGTTTACACGTGTCTCAGCGTGTGAAACGGCTAAAGAGATTTGGGATACCTTACAAGTTACACATGAGGGTACAAGTCTAGTTAAAATACAAAAGCTTCAAATGCTTACGAGTCAATTTGATTCTATTCGCATGGAGGAGCATGAATCGTTTATTGATTATTTTACTAGACTTCAAGATATAATCAATACATGTGCTAACTTGGGAGAGAAGATCCCAGAATTTAAGGTCGTTAGAAAAATCCTTCAAACACTTCCGGAGCGTTTTAGGGCTAAAGTAGCGGCTATTGAAACGATCAATCATCCGGATGATATGAAAGTTGAAGAACTAGTAGGTGCTCTTCAAACTTACGAAATGACTTTTCCTACTAATCAATCTTCTTCCAAGTCTTTCTCTAAAAGTACAGGTGTTGCACTCAAATCTACAAAAGAGAAAGACGACCACTCGGATTCCGACGAAGATATTTCGCTCGCCGACTTTGAACATCAACTAGCGCGTCTCACGAAGAAATTTCGTCGGAATTCTCGGAAGAACAAGACAAATCGATCTACATCCAAAACTTCTTCAAGAGGATCTTCAAATTCTAAATCTTCTAAAGAGAAGAAGCTTGCAAAGTTCCCTAAAGATAAGGATGAGCTTGAGGGGGAAATCCAATGCTACAAGTGTAGAGGCTATGGCCATGTCTCCATGGATTGTCCCACGAAAAAGTCTTATAAAAAGAAGGCTTTACAAGCTAGAACTTGGGATGATTCTACTTCCAATGATTCGAGTTCTAGCGAAGAAGAAACCAATGATGCTATTGCCTTATCTTCACATGTTTCTTCTTCTCCTTCTGCTTTTTGCTTATCATCTATTATTGCTAACCCCTTTGCTTCTTCCTCTGTGCATGATACATCGAGCGATGATGGCGCGAGTTAGGAGGAGTCCGATGATGAAGACTTAGTCGTTGCATACAATCAACTACTTATTGAATCAAAAAGGATGGCTAAGCTTAACAAGAAGCTAAGGAGGCAAATGTTAGAGCTTGAAAGTGAGAACATTGAATTGAAAGAGTCATCTAAAGCTCTTGCGTAGGAAAGGAAACAAATTCTAACAAGTAATAAGATCCTCCAAGAGAAGCTAGACCAATCGGAGATAACGATCAAATCGCATCAAGAAAAGGTTGGCTTTCTAGAACTACAATACAAGGAAATTCATGTTTCTAATCAAGTCTTGACCAAACAAGTCCATCAACTCAAGTCCGACATACAAAAATTCTCCTCCAGTTCAAAGAAACTTGATGATATGCTCGGATTGGGTCAAACAAGCAAACTTTGACTTGGATATGAGCGGACATTTGTTGAGAAGATAAAAAATTCTATTCCCAAAGTCTCAACAAGTGTAAAAGAGAAAGTATGCCATAGATGCGGAAAGAAAGGACATATCAAGAAGACATGCCTTAAAAAGAAAACTCAAGTGGCATCTTCTAAACATCTATCGGCATCTTTCATCACTCGACAACCTTCACGGATTCAAAAGCAACATCAAAAATGTCGAGTACCCAAGGTCAACCAAAAGTCAAAGCCACAACAACCAACTACTCCAAAGCGGAATGCGATGGTGAGACCAAAGGTTGATCAAAAGTCAAAACAAACCGTGCCTAACGTCAACAAACCAAGACAACCAACAATCCAACAAGTTTGGGTTCGGAAAGGTGATATCTTTTCTTCTCTAAAGTCTTAATTTGTTTTGACTTAGTGTAGTGCTTTGATCGGTTTCTATTGCATATCTTTTGTTTATTGCATTACACGTTTTGGTGCTTTCATTGTTACGATTTTTAGATTCTTTGAATGATTAGAACATTAAATAGTGCCTTGAACATCAATAGGTTCACTTTCATTCACTCCTAATTAATCTCATATTAATTATCGGTTTTACTTTATTTTCATTATATTTGAAGATAATTTATTATGAGAATTCTTAATACTTATATTCATCAAATTTAGGTAATCTTGTGTAATCTCTAGGAGCTTAACCTATCTCGGTTGTGTTTGTTGAATTTGATGAATAATCATTCTCTTATGGACTAAAATTTGTCACATGTTCTTTCAACTAAGAGATTGCTTAAGCGAGGGGGAGTTATTATTATATTAAAAAAAAATTGCTCATATGATTTGAAAGATGTGGAAAGAGTTGCATCCTTAAAAGGAGTGTGAAAACTACCACCACATGGAGGAAAGAGCTACCACCCCGGTCGTCCGGTTAGTGTGTGCAGCTACCACATGAGAATTGAATTGCATATCCGAAATATATATATATATATATATATATATATATATATATATATATATATATATATAAGTGCAAAAGCATGCAAAAGAAAAAATGTCACAAATTTTATTTTTCGGAGTTATAAGGTGGTCCACATACATGAAAGATGCTCAAAGAGCCACCCCCTGTGCTATTGATTTTATCTCAAATTTGAACGTTTATGCAACAAATTTTCTGTCTCTTTGATGAATCCCTTAAGTCATCTTCATAATCCGTTTACATCTTGATAGCTTTTGAGCCTTTTGATTATTTTTGATGACTTGATTTTGAAGTTTATATGAATTAAGAAATCGTGTAATATTTTATTTACATTATGGTGATTGTGTAGTAAAGTTCTTAATTCTTATGAAATTAAAAGGGATTGAAAGAAGTCAATGTGAATTTATACTCCTCATGCACTAACAAATGTTTGACGTTTTTATCACAAGTGGTTTCAAAATTGAAAAATGTTTTGAACTTGTGTTTTATTTAATTTCTTTCAACTCTCTCTATTTTTGGGTGTTTTTTTTTGGCAATTTTTGACAAAAAGGGGGAGAGAGGTGATGATAACTTAGACGCATGAACAAAGGGGGAGAGATTTTGATATATTTTTTCTACTAACTTTGTTCGTGGAGAATAAAATTTTTTTGCAGGTCTTTCAAGACTTCAAGACTCCATGTTTGTCTAAATTATAGAGTTTGTTTTTAGGAGTCACTAAATTGTAATTTTGGATTTTATTTGGATCTTTCACGCGAGAAGTTCATTGTTTTGGTGATGGCAATGAATTTCATTTTTTTGAGAGATAAGCATAGTGAGTGTTTTATGTAATTTTGGATTTTATCACGAAATTGCCAAAGGGGGAGATTGTTACGGATTTTTTTATTGGCATATTTCGTGAAGTGAGTCGGAGTCTTGAAGGTTTAAAGAAGAAGAAACGAAGTTTGAAGACTCGCAGACTCAACGTATGAATTCACGATGCTTGGTAAGTTTAAATAATCTTGATGATGATTTATAAACATTTACAAGTGTTTGGAAGACATTAGAATGGATAAAAATTGATTTAAAATATAAAAAATGAGTTTTCCAACTTCCAAGATCCGGACCCTGAGGTGAGGTCCGGAACCCGTACGCCTCCCTGGCTGTCACACAGGGAGGGTCCGGACCCTGAGGATGAGGTCCGGACCCTGAGGGCAGAGGTCCGGACCCTGAGGGCTGAGGTCCGGACCCCAGGCTGTTTCGCAGAGCGGGTACGGACCCTGATGGCTGCGGTCCGGACAATGAAAAGCTGAACGTTTCAGAGTCCGGACTCTGCAATCCAAGGTCCGGACCCCGACCCGTCGCGAAGTTTTGGAAATTTATTTTTTCAATTCTACTCTGATTCTAATGTCTCCCAAACCTGTAAATAAGATGGTAGATTTCTTAAAATCATTTTTGCAATCCTAATTTGTTTTCAAACCTTTTTAAAATCAGTTTTTCAATCCTAGTCTAAATTGGATTATTTCCAAACCTTTCTAAAAACTGTTTTTAATCCTAACCTAGTTCGGATTGCTTCTAAACCTATAAATAAAATGTGGGGGTGTCTCTAAAACGTGGTTAAGCATAGATTATCTTTTTAGAAACCCTAGAAGCATGTAGGTAACCGTTTTTCTCATCTTCTACATCAAGCTTCTCTCAAATTGATTCATGGTGCCCTAATTCCTAATATTCTTTTAGAATCAATTTGAGAATTGCTTAGAGACTATTCCCACAGATCTTCAATGATATTCTAAGCAATAAACCATCATCATTTTTATTGTTCTTGCTCCGGACGGAGTGCGCTCGTGGATTCGGGTGGGCGTCGTGGATTCGACGTGTAGAAGGCTTCGTGGATTCAAAGTTGGGCGTTTCGTGGATTCGAGACATGGCGTTCGTGGATTCGGACGTGGGGCGTGGACAACCCGTTGGTGCGCGTGATCCGCTGAAGAGAAGGGAGAGGTTATGTCCGTGGAGTCGGTAATCACCTTGTAATTCTTTACTCTTAGTGGATTGTTTTTCGCGTGTTGGTCCCGTGGTTTTTCTCCAAGGTGAAGTTTCCCACGTAAATCTCGGTGTGCTGATTTTATTTTCCACATTACTTTATCGCATTGAGATTTGTGATTTTTATTTATACACCTATTCACCCCCCTCTAGGTGATTGATATACTCTAGATAGATCCTAGGGCACCCCCTATCTTACATACATGTCCCAGAAATGACACTTCGCGGAGCCAAAATTCACACTTCTTCAGTTTAGCAAAAAACTTTTTCTCCCGAAGTACTTGCAACACTTGCCTCAAATGACTCTCGTGTTCCTCGTCGCTTCGGGAATACACCAAGATGTCATCGATGAACACCACAACAAACCTGTCTAAGTAAGGCTTAAAGACACGGTTCATTAGATCCATAAAAGCTGCCGGGGCATTAGTGAGCCCAAACGGTATAACTGTAAACTCATAATGTCCATACCGTGTTCGAAAAGCCGTCACAGGCACGTCCTCTGCCTTGATCTTAAGTTGATGGTACCCTGATTGTAAATCTATCTTGGAGTACACCATCGATCCTTGCAATTGGTCAAAAAGGTCATCAATCCTCGGCAATGGATACCTATTCTTGATCTTGACCTTATTTAGTTCACGATAATCCACACAAGGTCGAAGGGATCCATCATTCTTCTTCACAAATAAAACTGGCGCTCCCCAAGGTGAGACACTTGGTCTAACAAAACCTTTGTCCAGCAAATCCTGCAACTGCGCCTTCAACTCTTTAAGCTCCGTAGGTGCAATCCTATAGGGTGTCTTTGAGATAGGGGTAGTCCCAGGAATAAGATCTACCACAAACTCAATCTTCCTATCGGGTGGCATTCCCGGTAATTCAGTCGGGAACACATCCCTAAATTCTCGCACAACAGGTGTATCCTCAACTTGAGGGGTATCTCCGTCCCTCATAGTAACACTAGCCAAATAGGCTACACAACCTCTCCGAATCAACTGTTTAGCTCGCGTCGAAGAGATAGTCATTGCAAACAATGAACTCTTGCACCCTTGAAACACAACCTCACCTTGCCCAGGTTCTCAAAAGATCACAACCCGGTTCATGCAGTCGATCGTGGCATAGTATCTGCTAAGCCAATTCATGCCCAACACTACATCAAATTCTCCAAGCTTCCGTAGAGCTAATAAATCAATCGGCATGAACCAATCCCCTATTCTAATGGGGCAACTAGGGCAAAACTCCCGAATGTCTAAAACATGATCGGGAACAACAACATGACCATGATGCAAGGTCGGTAAAAGCTCAATGCCATGCAACTCGGCAAACAGCCGATCGATGAATGAATGCGATGCAATGGTATCAAATAATGCTCTAACTCTTATGCCATTAATTAAAATGATACCTGCAACGACCTCCCCCGCTGCTGCTGCCTCCTCAGTCTGGGCCGCATACAAACGCCCACTAGGTGCCTGCCGTGACCCCTCGGTCTGTCGCTGAACGGGCGGTCGCTCGGCCTGGTGGTGGGTAGGTGGAATCCCACGACTCTGACCCGGTGATGCTGGTGCCGATGCCGATGACGGGGCTAGGGAAGAGCCTCTCGGACACTCCGAGCGAAAGTGGCCCTCCTGGCCACACAGATAGCACTTGCCCACCCGCTGCGGGCACTGTGGTGGAATATGAGGACCACCACAAATCACGCAACGCGGTGGCCGGCGACGATTCGGCGCTCCGCGCGATGAAGTAGAGCCACGCCGTCGAGATTGGCTCTTAGGATGCTTTGGCGGCCTCTTTGAGCTAGTCTTACTGCCTGCTTCATCCGTTGACCGCTTGCCCTTTGCTCTGTCCCAAGCTTCACTTTTCCTCTCTAGCAATCTCCGCGCCTTTCTCTACATCAAGGCGCGATTCACCACCTCTCGGTACGTCCGCAAGCCCGTCGACTGAACCATCCTGTAGATCGACGGTCGAAGGCCCGTCTCAAAGATGCGAGCCTTATCTTCATCATCTCTCACAACAAACGGAACACAGTGCAGTAGACGAGAAAACTCCCGTTCATACTCCGCCACCGTCCTGTCCCTCTGGCGCAAATTGCGCAAATCCCTCTCCATTTGTCTCTTGACACTTTGAGGGAAATATGTCTCCAACAGCAACTCCTTGAACCTTTTCCAAGTGATGGCCGCAAGGTCGGTGTTAGGATCATCTCAAATATCCGCCCACCACTGATATGCAACACTGTCCAAGTGATAGGTCGCTAGCCACACCTTGTCTCGCTCCTCCACGAAAGTGTCGTGGAACAGTTTCTCCATGTGAAGAAGCCACTTCTCCACAACCCAATGATCAGCCTTCTCTCCATCAAAGGTTTGAGGATTGCACCTCCTAAACTCGTTCAAGCGGTCCATAAGTCGATCTCGCTCTGCTCCAGTCACCATCGTCGGTAGAACCGTCCTCGAAGGTGATGCCTGAACTGGCGGTGTCACAACGAGCTCCTCCCTTGATTCCGTACCCGTGGCCGCATGATCCGCACCCGGTGCCGGTGCTTGTGCTCCTGCAGTCACACCTCCTGTCGGTGCAGGTGATGAAGGACACTGTGCTGTCCTAGTAGAAGCTTGTTGTAGTAGCAAATCTTCTAATCGCTTCATCCTCGCTTCCTGTCGGCGTGAAGCATCCACTTGTCGCTGAGCCGCAGTTGATTGCTGCGCCACCAAGTCCGTCAACAAAGTGAGCTGATCATGAAGCTCTCGGACCTCACTAGATCCAGAGGTAGCAGAGGTCTCCACCTCCTCTGCATCGGCTGCCGCGGCCGCCTTGGTCGATTGAGAACGAGAAATCGGCATTAGAAGCTACAACAACATAAAATGCGTAAGTTAGGAAACTCACGCTAGCGAAACCCCACACAACAAAGAAAATCCCAATCATGCGAAAGTAAATGAAGTGAGCTCCTAACTAACTCCCGATGTCACGTTGTCGGCCGCCAACGTGACCCTCTAAGAGTTAGGTATCACACACTTCGATCAAGCTCCAATCACTTGGAGTTAAAACACAACCCAATTGTGTTACTTTCGCCCAAGTCATAGACAATCTCGTCTCTCACGAGCCTAATTCCTATAGTCCAACCGGCCTAAGGTTTACTAGGTCCACAATGACTTAACCCTAGGCACTGATACCACTATAATCTGTCACACCCCGGGGCCCAAGCGGAAGCACACCCGGGCGCGTGCATAGACCCGCCGTGTACACAAGGCGCCCCAGTGCACACAAGGCGTCTACAATAAGTATACAATGAAAGAAATAATAACAATCTTAACATGGTTATCAGAGCATAATCATAACAGTTAGAGGAGTAATCACAACAAAGTAGAGTATACATAAGGTGCCGTAAGAAAAGTACACAAATAAAGGTGATACAAAGTTTCACCAATTAAACACCCACTACAAAGGGTAAACTCTACAACTATAACTCAAAAGTACATACAACTTTCAACAACACAAAAGAAAGGTATCCACCTATGCGACTATCTCCCTCGGAAGCTAACTAGTCGCAACGTCCTTGCCTCGGTCCCTTGCCTCTCCCGTAGTGGAAGGCTCTGAAATAAAACAACAAATCCCAGGGGGATGAGAACTATTATTCAATAGTTCCTAGTGGGTAAGCCGCCGAGAGGAGCGGGATACACCACTAGGTCAACTGAGGCAAAAGTAGGATTAGTATAATAAAACCTGAATACGATAGAAAGTTCTACACTACTATGCCTCTATACATAAAGGTATAAAACATGTAAACATTTTATCCATGTTCAAGATTACAATGCATGTAAGTCTTCTACTCATGTACATGTGTAAATATGCAATGTTTAACTACACATGTTCTAATATCATAATCTCACTATATGTCATATCATGTCATGTCATGTCTACTACCACATGCAATATAGATACCCAATCCATAGGGGACGGTGCCGTCCCGCTTGTGCCGTGCCTAATGGTCCCGTGGTAGTCAACATTCTCTCACTAGAATGAGACTCTCCCCCAACGACGATCCACTTCGGCGCCCAAACCTGCACGGCGATCAAATGTCGCAAGACTAACTCCGGAGTGCCGGCTTGTAGGGAGCGACCCTCACAAGCATGTGCGAATGAGCACAAATGGCCAACAAGCATAATCAACTGCATAAGTGTCACGTTCATCATGTCTATAACATGGAATGCCAAGTAGTGACCAAGAGTCCAACACTATGTCATAATGTCCACATGTTATCCATCTAAGTAATATGCAACATACTTAGTTTAATATTTTCAAGATTTTGTCATATACCATGACTAATGCTACTAAAAGCCAATATGCAAGCATCATAAATGAACCTCATAGTCCACTATACATCTAGTATCCCACATGATGTCCCACTAATTCCAACATGCATTTCTACATATTATAAGATGAAATGCCACTAATACCATCATACAATTTATACCATGCATGTTATCAACCCCTACAAGGCACATGTAATTCTTTTATGAATGACACCTATATGTCATGATTCCAACAATTTCATAATGCTACATTTAGCATGTAAATGCACAATTTTGAGCTTTTAAACAAAACCGAAGACATAGGGAGATTTCACCCATTTCGGTGAGGTCAAACCCACCGGAACTCCTTCGAGACCTCGCAGTACGTCGAAGCGGAGTTGTCCCCTCGATTTCAAGCACCCTAAAAAAATTCCTAGGGGGTCACAAGTGTCGAACGAACACTTTCGAAAATCTTCAACATACAAGAGGGAAAATGGTGAAATTTACCTTAGACCAAGAAATACTTGTCCAAATCCCAAATCGAAGTTAGGAAGCTTCAAATCCAACCTAACATAACATTCTACACCCATCAATTTCCATCCAAAAGCTTAGAATCAAGAAACTCCAAAATAAACCCTAGGTTCACCATTTTAAGGTTTCATCAACAATAATCCAAATAAACCACAAAAGAGGGTTTACAAGAGGGTCACTCACATCTTAAGAGCTCCAATTCAAGCTAGAACAAGCTAGGGTTGGAGTTGATCCACAACAAGCTCTCCTCAACACATCCAAGCCTTCCCCAATGCTCCTCTAGCAAGCAATAAGCAAAAGGAGAAGAGAAAGGAGATCAAAACTCAAGATCCCAAGGATTTGGGAGAGAAAATCTAGAGAGAGAGAGGGAAAGAACCTACCTCTTCTTCTCCAAGGCCTCAGCACAATGAGGCTATGAGGGGGGTGTGAAGGGTTAAGTTACATGTTGTAACATTTGCCCTAACACCCATCCAAAACCCAACATTTGCAAAATGCATAAAATTACAGTTACTGCACTGTATTCCGGTATGCGTATGGGTATACCGGAATCAGGCCAGGAATCCCGCAAACCCGAGCCTCGGCCAAAAAGGCCATGCAACAGTGTTCCGGTATGCAAACCTTAGTACCGAAATAAATGACTTCAGTACCGGTATGCAAACATCAGTACCGAAATACCTCCAGCCCATTCCGGTATCTAATGCCGGATTTCGCAGAACCCGAGAGCTGCGCAAATTCAGTTTCTCACTGGATTTCGGTATCTAAATACCAGTACCGGTATACAATGTCAAAACTGTAGTTTTTTTGCAGATTTTGACTTTCGGAGTCCGTTTTCGCACTTTTAAGTCCCGAAAACACTCCCAAGCTCTCGAATCACAGCTAGAACCTCCAGATTAGTACAAAATACTAATCTCACACTAGAACCTTGCGATTTGCTAAAGTTCAGTGTACTACACCACTGGGAGGGGAGACATGTTTACATGTTCTCACCCCCCGCCCTCGTTGTTGTTTTTATGTGAGCAGGGTGGTGGGAGTCGGGACGCAGCGAGGCACGCCTAGTTAGTGGTACTAGAGGTCCCGACCTGTGAGGCTTCTCTCTCCCGATTTGGTTGTCACTCTTATCCTTTACCAGTTAGTTATGGATGTGGTTCAGTTACACTGTGGTTGTTTTGTCTTGCATGCTTAGATCTTGTGGATTTGGTTTAGTATTCATGAGTGGATTGCATGCTTAGGCTTTTGGATGACCTTGCTGTTAGATCTTTCTTTATGGCTTTGTATCGCATATCTTGGATTTCTGCCCATCGTGGTAGCGTTTTCAAATAAAGGTTTTCGTGTGGGAAACAGTTTTCAAATGAATTTTCGATCGATCGACTTTTGGGATTTCAAAAGAGAGTTCTCGTGTGGAGAACGGTTTTCAAAGGATCTTTAAATGTTGGAGATTAGGGTTTCAAATAAAGTTTCTGAATAAGGAGCAGTTTTCTAGAATGATCTGTTGTTTGTGCATCGCATCATCCTTCGCCTAAGGACTTGCTTAGATTCATACAGGTTTAAGGACTGTTAGCTGTATGAATCTTATTGTGTTGTTGTGGTTGTGTGATGAATGAATGGTAGTTGTGATCCTGTTTGTATGTTGTGTATGCCGTGCAAATACAGGGGAGGCTCTGTCCGTGTGTACAGTGGATCCTGTATTTGTGGCGGGTCTGTGCGTGGCACGGGCTAGGCTTTCAAAAAAAAAAATTTGACACGTATTTCCGCTTCCAAAACTAGCCCGGGGTGTGAAAGATTGAGATGGTATCAGAGCGTAAAGGGTACAAACACTCATTCATTCATAAACTTGTAGCTGAACCATTGGTTAGGCTGACCCATAGGAAGACCTAAGATATATAGGTGCGCGAGTTCTAGGGGTTTGTTTTCGTCTTGTGTTTTGTGGGAGTTGCCGACCCCTTTCTCTTGCGCAGGTTTCTGTGTTTTGCAGATGGCTTGTGGTCGTGGTAGACCTCCCCGTCCTGGTCGTGGTGGTAGGCGTGTGCCTACGGAGCCGTCTGTAGGTGTTCAGACTTAGGCTATTGCGGCTGGTTCGAGTGAGGAGCTGGCAGAAGGTGGACAGCCTGATGTAGACCATACCCTGTGTGCTTGAGGCCGAGGCGAGAGGTCAGCTGACGACCCTCTCCGGCATGTTCCGACGATTTTTGCAGCAGCAGGCTACGGCGACTGCCGCTCCAGCCCCTCCTCCTCCTCCTCCGCCGAGTGCCCCGATGACTGCAGACCCTCCTGTGGCACCCACGCCGTTGTGGCCACGACCGCGACGACGTCAGCGACTACGTCGGCTGTTTCGCGTGTGGACGCCGACCCCGTGATTGAGGGTGGTGGCCACATCTGAGCGCGATTGGCGGATTTCCTGAGGTTCGATCCGCCCTTGTTCGCAGACTCGTGCTTCTATTTGAGGTGGTGGTGGAATACCAGGCAGATACCAAGTGGTAGGGTGTGTTTTTCCCTGTAACCACTCGTTGGCAGGTGGTGGCCCTATCGGGCTAGGTGGCGTCACTTGGTGGATCTGTGTTGTCGTTTGGGCTATTCTTGCCCTGGCCCCACTTTCTGTGTAGAGCACGAGGGCCACTGCGAGCGTCTCTACGGAGACGGTGCTTTGAGCGGTTTCGACCACAACTTTAGTGTTACCTTCTCTGTTTTGTTGGGTAGGGCGGTGAAGCCTACCCCTATGACGTCTTGCTGGTGGAATCGTCAGTGTTGGTCTTTTGACCTTTAGTTAGTTCTTGCGTCAAACTGACGTGTACTAGACTGTGTGGACACTGTTTGATGTCGGATTTTTGTTGGTGCCTACATAGTTTGCGGCTATCCTAACGCCTAAATTAGTGTGTCTTGGGATTTCTGGTGGTATTTGTAGGCTTTCGTGTTGTCGCGAGATCTTCCAGGTTGTTGTTGGATGTCTCACCGCGTTTGACGTTGGTTAGTCGATGCTGGGAATTATTTTTCCTTCGCTTTGGTTCGTGTGGTGGGCGACCCTACGTCACGTGTAGTCGTCGGTTTGTTGTTGGAAGCCGAAGACTCCCAAGGAGTTGGCTCTGGACAGACCTTGTTTTGTGGGTCGGTTTGCTTTTTCCGTTAATTCGGTGATTCTTCCGTGAATTTGGTCCAGCTTTTGAGTTGAGTTGAGTTGGCCTGGTACCTTTGTGGGGCTGCCAACTTGTTGTCGGCATGTGATCTTCGGATATTTCAATTTTCTTTTGATAAGTACGTTGGCTGCAGACAACGTAGTGTCAAAAGTTAGGACGAAATACTATCCCTTTTGGGACTGTCTGGTTTGGGTCGGTGCTTTCTCTTGCAAGACAATCTCTTTACGTCGTCTTGTGGGAAAGCTGTGTTGTGGTCATCCCTGATCACGTAGTGAACCTTGAGCTAATCCTGGAGTGGTTTTGCGTAGTTGATTTGCTATCACTGCGGATGGTTTGACTCCGGTTGAGTCTGGTTGCCTTTTAGCTCGGTAGTTGTGCCTTCACAGCTAAAAGGTTTGTTTTGTGAGGTGATCTCGATTTTTGCCAGGAGTTTTTGGTGCCTTGGTGACCTGATGTCGGGAGCTTGGTTGTTGGCTCCGAGGTCTCTGTGCGTGTGTTGGCGTACAAGATTTTCGTCGCGGCTTTCGTGTAGTCTCGGTTTGGAGTGCGTGTCCGATCACTTGGAGACAGGTGTTTGGCATCACTGGTGATTTTATCGCTTGTTGCGATTGGCAACCCTGTGCACCAGAGTGATGGACTCGTAAGGTTTTTACGTTGGTTTGATCGTTTGTTCGAGCTCAATGAGATGACGGTGAAGATTAAGTACCCTCTACCGCGGATCGATGATCTCTTCAACCGGCTTTAGGGAGCCTCGGTATTCTCGAAGATTGTTTTGCAGCCAGGTTATCTTTAGCTGAAGATCAAGGCCGAGAACGTTGCGAAGACGGCCTTCCGGACACGTTACGGGCATTACGAGTTCACGGTTATGCCGTTCGGTTTGACGAACGCCCCGGCAGCTTTTATGTATTTGATGAACAGGGTTTTTCGGCAGTTCTTGGATCAATTTATCGTGGTCTTCTTTGACGACATACTGATCTATTCGAGGAGCGACGTGGAGCTTGAGGATCACCTTCGGCGAGTCCTCCTGACGCTTCGAGAGCATAAGCTTTATGCTAAGCTCAAGAAGTGTGAGTTTTGGCTTCGAGAAGTTTCCTTCTTGGGTCACATCGTGACGCAGTTTGGTTTTGCAGTGGACCCAAGGAAGGTGGACTCTGTGGTGGATTGGCCTGTCCCGACTTCTGTGATGGAGATTAGGAGCTTCCTCGGCTTGGCGAGTTTTTACCGGCGAATTGTTGAGGGTTTCTCCAAGATCGCCGCCCCTTTGAGCAAGCTGACGAGGAAGGGCGAGAAGTTTTTGTGTCTCCCGCCTGTCAGATGAGTTTCCAGGAGTTGAAGGACAGACTGACTCGTGCCCCTATCTTAGCATTTTCGCAGCCTGGTGAGGATTTTGTGGTCTACTGCGATGCGTCTCAGATAGGATTGGGGTGTGTGCTCATGCAGCAAGAGAAGGTCATCGTGTATGCTTCGCGCCAGTTGATGGACTACGAGAAGAACTATCCGACGCACGATCTCGAGCTAGCAGCGTGGTGTTCGCTCTCAAGCTTTGGAGACACTACCTGTACGGAGCGTTGCGAGATGTTCATGGATCATCAGAGTCTGAAGTACCTCTTCAAGGAGCTGAACCTCAGACAGAGACAGTGGCTTGAGCTTTTGAAGGATTATAACATCTCCATCTAGTATCATCCGGGCAAGGCGAACGTTGTGGCGGACGCCTTGAGCCGGAAGCAGCCTTCAGCGGAGCTATATCTCTTGATCACCAACCAGGAGCGATTGGTGGAGGAGTTTTGTCGACTAGAGTTGGAGATTTTACCTTATGGAGCTACCGCACAGTTGTTGACTTTGGTGGTGCAGCCCACCTTGTCTGATTGGATTTCCAATGGGCAGCTGATGGTTCCGCACTTGCAGAGAGTGCGAGCAGAGGCCGAGCAGGGCAGAGATGGTGACTTCACGTTTCATGCTGATGGTTCCCTTCGCTTTCGAGGACGGAGGTGTGTGCCCAGTGATCCGGATTTGAGGTGAGAGTTTTTGATTGAGGCGCACCGGTCGCCGTACACCGTTCATCCTGGAGGGACGAAGATGTACCGCGACTTGAAGCAGAGTTTCTGGTGGCCTGGCATGAAGATGGACGTGGCTCGGCATGTGGCTCAGTGTTTGATTTGTCACCAGGTGGAGGCTGAGCATCAGCGACCAGCCGAAAATCTTCAACCGTTGCCTGTACCTGTATGGAAGTGGGAGCAGATTACCATGAATTTCGTCACCGGGTTGCCTCGTTCTCAGCGAGGTCATGATGCGATCTGGGTTTTTGTGGACCGATTGACGAAAGCAGCTCACTTCCTATCGGTACACACAACTTGGTCTCGGGATCGACTGGCGCAGCTCTACTTGGATGAGATTGGCAGGCTGCATGGAGTGCCAGTGTCGATCGTTTCGGATCGGGATTCTCGCTTCGTTTCTCAGTTCTGGAGGAGTTTGCAGCAGGCTCTAGGAACGAAGCTCAACTTCAGCTTAGCTTACCACCCTCAGAGTGATGGGCAGTCGGAGCGTGTTATCCAGACTCTCGAGGATATGCTCCGAGCTTGCGTTTTGAATTTTGGTGAGGGTTGGTTCAAGTATCTTTCTCTGGTAGAGTTCGCCTACAACAATAGCTTCCAGGCGAGCATTGGAATGGCACCGTACGAGGCGTTGCATGGACGTCGTTGTCGATCACCGGTCTGTTGGGATGACGTGGGTGGGCGTCGTGTGATCGGGCCTGACTTGTTAGAGGACACAGAGGCCAGGATTCGCAGTGCGAGGCAGCGGCTGCTGACTGCGCAGAGCCGGCAGAAAAGCTACGCGGACCAGCGACGACGGGACCTAGTGTTTCAGGTCGGTGAGCATGTGCTGCTCAGGGTGTCGTCGTCTCGAGGGATCAAGCGGTTCGGATTGCGGAGCAAGCTTAGTCCGCATTTCGTGGGACCGTTCGAGATCCTTGAGCGTGTGGGTCCAGTGGCTTATCGGTTAGCTCATCCTCCTAGTCTTGCTTGGGTGCACAATGTCTTCCACGTGTCCGTGCTTCGGAAGTACATCCCCGACCCTTCTCATGTGATCAGCCCGACGATGGTTCAGCTGAGGGAGGATCTCAGCTACGACGAGTCGCCTTTTAGGATTTTGGCCCGCGAGGTGAAGCAGTTGAGGAACCGGAGCACCCCGTATGTGAAGGTTCAGTGGACGAATCACGAGAAGCGCGAGGCTACTTGGGGGTTGGAGTCTGCTTTGCGAGAGAGGTATCCGCAGTTGTTCGCGGATGGTGTGTGAGTAAGTTTCGGGGACGAAACTTCTTGTATGGTGGGAGTGATGTGAGAATTCAAAATTTTAAATTTTATTGTGAAATTTGAATTTTGTGTTCCTCTCCCCTTTTACTGTGTATTTGACCTGTATTTGTATATATATACATGTATAGGTATATATATATATATATGTATATAGTGTTTTATTTTTGTATTGTATTGTTTTAAGTTTTTGGTTGCGGAGAGAGAACGCTTAATGGTGCAATTCGGAGTCTGTTTCTGACGATCCAAAATAGTAGATTCGATGTCTCGGTAGTTCTGAACGCGATGGCATGATCCGTTCCAACATGCGACGGATGGATCGAGAGATATTGCGAGTTCTTCGCTGAGGGGTCGTAGTGTACATTTTGCTGTTTCGCGATCTGGACCCTGTTTCACGCACCGTTTTGCGTGAGTTCGAATGTGGAGGGGTGTCTGGGCATTTTGTTCCTGCTGTGAGGGACTGGGGGGCTAATTTGCTGTGATTGAGGGGTGTTCTTGCATTTGTACACAAGTGTTTGTGTGTGTGTGTGTGTGAGTGGAGAGAGAGAGTGAACTCCTCACTTCCTCTCTCTTCCCTCAGCTCGCAGGACTGAGCCACCCTTCTCCCTAGCTCCTCTGCCCTCTCCCCGAGCGCCGCCGGCCGCTGCCGACCACCCTGGCCGGCGCAAACCCCGGCCAACCTCTCCCTCTCCATTTTCCCTTGCTTCCTTTCTTTTCTTCTTCTTTCTCCTTCTTCTTCCTTCTTCTTCTTCTCTGCAGTGTGCACCCAGGGTGAACCCATGCCTGAGGTCACCCTGAGGTGGCACAGCTGCCGGCGACCCGCTCCGCCGTCGGGAGCCGCCGCAGAGCGTCGCCGCGCCGCAGCTGGCTGGTGCTGGGAGTGCGGGCAGTGGACTTGTGAGCCGAGCCGCCTCGACCTCCCGCCGCCGCAGCGGCCTCCCGCCGGCCTTAGGAGGGCCACCGCCACCGTCGCCTCCTTCCCGGTCGCCCCCGTGCCGTCGGTGCGCCGCCGCGCCGCCTGCGGCTCCTGCATGCAAGTTGCAGGCAGGAGCAGCTGCAGGCCGCGCCCTTCCGCCTCCCGCCGCCTCAGAGGGTGCGAGCCGCCACCCTCTAGACCGTCGCCGCCGGTCCACCTCTTCCCGACCTCCACCGCGCTGCCGGAGCGCCACCGCAGCCGCCGCTTGGGCTTCTAGGGTAGCCGCGGCCGAGCACCCGCCGCCGCCGTCGGGTTTTGTTGTCGCGGTCACCTCCCACCCGACGTCCGGCGACCCCCTCTTGCCGGTGCTCGCGTCGCCGCCGACCGCCATCGCCGTTTGTTGCCGGCGCCGCCGTGCCCTAGCCACCCGAGAGTGGGCTTTCTCCCCGCGCCGCCGCCGCCGCTTCCTGCCGCCGGCTGAGGTGAGCATTTCCTTCCACACCTCCCCAGCATCCGACCCTGGCCGCCGTGCGTCGTGCATGTCGGCCGGCAGCAGGCCGGAGCTAGTTGCTCCGGCCAGGGTGCTTTTGGCATGGTTTTGGCCGCATGCTTTGTTTTTTTGCTCTCTGTTGCCTCCCGAAGCTCGGGAAGGTGAGCACGATGATCGCAGCGACGCGCTGATCATCATGCTCACCTTATTTGACTGTTTTGGTGAGCTGTTTCGCTGTTCGACCTTTGTCGAGCAATATCATCGCATGTTGACACTATTTTTATGGGTTTTCTGTGCTTGCAACTGGTCCTGTCGTAGTGGGGCTGTGAGCACGGCCTCCGTTACGTCGTTACCTATCCGCTGGTGCTTGCGGAAGGTCGTACGGACGAACGGATTGCTCGAACGGCCTTGATTTTGCTTGTTATGTATGTAAATGTTGCTTGTTTTGGAACTTTGGTGATTGTGGCAGCGTTGCGACGCTGCAGGCAGCAAGGGCATGACCCTTGAGACCCTGTGGACTGGTTGTCCAACCCCTTCGCCCTTCGCGGAGATCCGAATTTATTTCCAATACATTTTTCGATGAAATAATCGGCGAAACGCGTGTTTTTAGTCGTGCGACTCACTTGCTGGTTTTGCGAGTTACTTGGCTTCGTCTTTTAGCCTCGTTGGCTGTTCCTCATCGCTGTCCCGAAGTTCCGAGGACAGCGGATGAGTGACGAATGGTTCCGATGCCAAATCGGTATTTTTCGGGAACCCGAAAAGTCGTTTCGTGTGCGTTTGTGTTCGTGGCACCCCGAGCTTGTGCTCGCTGTCCTGTCACCTTGTTTTGGTGTGGTCGGGGACAGCGGAGGACCTGGTTTGGCTGTTGGTACCCCTGTGGAGCTTAGTGTGGTTTCGGGATCGTCCCGGTGGGTTTTTCGGACGGTCCGTCGGTTTCGGGATGTGAGCGCTATGTGTTTAGTGTTGCCTTGGTGGACCTTGACCTTGTGAGTCTTTTGTAGGTCCTGTCGTGGTTCCCGAGAGCCGTCGGTGTTAGGCTCTATCATTTCGACAGGTGGGTACTTCGATCCGGAGTCGGTTCAGTGGACTACGGTGATACCTTTCTATCCCTTCTCTTGCATTTCAGTTATTAGTTCACTTGACTCCCGTTGACTCTACTTATGTGTGTTTACCTTCGTAGAGTAGTTGTGGTTTGCATGATTATTGAGACGACCTCGTTGGTCGGTGTTGATCACCTATTGTTCCGAGCGATCCTCGTATATTGGCTTATCAGTTGCTTCACGGCTCGTTGCCGTTCTGTGGATTGAGCATTCGCATCGATCGTCACAGCTCTTCTAGCACTTCACGTACACCAGCGGTCTGATCCACCGCCTGGGGGTGTTCTTTTCCGGAAAAGGGTCGCGTGCATCCGACCCATGAGCCTCTTAGCACGTGCATCTGCGGAGGTTATGTGCCGATGGTTGAGCAGGTTGTGACAGTATCAGGAATACGTCCCGGTGGCTATGGATTGGGTATACTTTGGGGTTATCTCCGTTGTTGCATATACTATTTGCTTACAGTAGCATAGTTGTTCAGTTGTATGTCAGCCTCATACTTATGTGCTACTATTTGCCCTATCTATCTCTTTGTTGACCCTCGTGCCGATGTGTACACCTCGCCTTCGTCGGCTTGCGGTACCCACTGGGAGGGGAGACATGTTTACATGTTCTCACCCCCCGCCCTCGTTGTTGTTTTCAGGTGAGCAGGGTGGTGGGAGTCGGGACGCAGCGAGGCACGCCTAGTTAGTGGTACTAGAGGTCCCGACCTGTAAGGCTTCTCTCTCCAGATTTGGTTGTCACCCTTATCCTTTACCAGTTAGTTATGGATGTGGTTCAGTTACACTGTGGTTGTTTTTTCTTGCATGCTTAGATCTTGTTGATTTGGTTTAGTATTCATGAGTGGATTGAATGCTTAGGCTTTTGGATGACCTTGCTGTTAGATCTTTCTTTATGGCTTTGTATCGCATATCTTGGATTTCTACCCCTCGTGGTAGCGTTTTCAAATAAAAGTTTCCGTGTGGAAAACAGTTTTCAAATGAATTTCCGATCGATCGACTTTTGGGATTTCAAAAGAGAGTCCTCGTGTGGAGAACGATTTTCAAAGGATCTTTAAATGTTGGAGATTAGGGTTTCAAATAAAACTTCTGGGTAAGGAGCAGTTTTCTAGAATGATCTATTGTTTGTGCATCGCATCATCCTTCGCCTAAGGACTTGCTTAGATTCATACAGGTTTAAGGACTGTTAGCTGTATGAATCTTATTGTGTTGTTGTGGTTGTGTGATGAATGAATGGTGGTTGTGATCATGTTTGTATGTTGTGTACGCCGTGCAAATACAGGGGAGGCTCTGTCCGTGTGTACAGTGGACCCTGTATTTGTGGCCGGTCTGTACGTGGCACGGGCTAGGCTTTCAAAAAAAAAAAAAATTGACACGTATTTTCGCTTCCAAAACTAGCCCGGGGCGTGACAATTAGATTACCACACAAAAAAAAAATTCTGGCTGTGGTATAACTCCACAGGCAAAAATAGGATCCCGGCTGTGAGAAAATCTTTCGAGACTCAATAGGCAAAAGTTAAGGGAAGGTGTCAAGTGAAAATCCATCAGGGCATTAGATTACCACAAAAAAAGAAGCAATTCCCGGCTGTGGTATAACCCCACAGACAAAAATAGGATCCTCGCTGTGAGAAAATCTTATGAGGCTCACAAGCAAAAGTTAGGGGAAGCAAAAGTTAGGGGAAGGTACCTGGTGAAAATTCATATAGGCGCCAGATTGCCACCAAGATATATTTTGCCTATGACGGAATGCTTACTCACCTTAGGGTCGGTTATGCACGGCAATTTCGATTGCTTCTCGAAGCAAAATAAATCCAATAAATCCATACTCCCGAATACCCAAGATATATGAGGCCTATGACGGAATACTAACTCACCTTAGGGTTGGTTATGCACGGCAATTTCGATTGCTCATCGAGGCAAAATAAATTAAAATAAATCTACATTCCAAAAAAAAATCCCGACTGTGGTATAATCCCATAGGCAAAAATGGGATCCCTGCTGTGAAAAAAACCTTTCGAGGCTCACAGGCAAAAGTTAGGGGAGGCTGTCTAGTGAAAACCCATCAGGGCATTAGAGCACAAAAAAAAAATTCGGCTGTGATATAACCCCACAGCAAAAAATGGGATCCCCGCTGTGAGAAAACCTTTCGAGGCTCACAGCCAAAAGTTAGGGGAAGGTATCTGGTGAAAACCAATAGGGGCACCAGATTATCCCAGATATATTTTGCCTATGACGGAATGCTAACTCATCTTAGGGTCAGTTATGCGCGGCAATTTCGATTGCTTCTCGAGGCAAAATAAACCAAAATAAATCTATAACCCCCAATACCCAACACCTATATCCAATCGACCGCCATGTCACTAAACTGAGTAATTTTCTATCGACCGCCATGTCACTAAACTGAGCAATTTTCTATCGACCGCCACGTCACTAAACTGAGCAACTTTTTATCGACCGCCATGTCTTTAAACTGAGCAACCAATATCCAATCGACCGTCATGTCACTAAAATGAGCACCTTTCTATTGACCGCCATGTCATTAAACTGAGCAACCAAAATCCAATCGACCGTCATGTCACTAAACTGAGCACCTTTCTATTGACCGTCATGTCTCTAAACTGAGCAACCAATATCAAATCGACCGCCATGTCACTAAATTGAGCACTTTTCTATCCACCGTCATGTCGTTAAACTGAGCAACCCATATCCAACTGACCACCATATCGTTCAACTAAGCATCCAATCCAACTGACCGCCCTGTCGTTAAACTGAGCAACTAAATTGAATGCATATGGTGTGGGGATGATCTTAAAAAAAAGGAGTAAAGAAAATGGAGAAAAATATTCGTGAAAAATAAGGAGCGACAAAAGCAATGACATGAAAATTGAACATGCATCTTTTCACCGTACTCGTGCCGCGTACGACGAAAAGCTGGGGGGCATTTTGTTGGTGTAAAATTTTTTTCATAAAAAATAATAAAAAAGAAAAAAGATTATGGTTGGCCCATAATATTGATTTGGGTCTATACATTTCTAATAGGCCTCATATGAGCCCAGCCATAATTTGGGCCCAACAAATTCAGCCCATCCAATAGGCCCCACATATGAATACGAGCCTGTGGGCCTCATAAAAGTCCGTTGAATTTTGAGCCTATTTAATAATTTGGGCCCTATTGCAGCCCAATGAATATTACCATTTGTGCCAAAAAAAAAACTGCAATAAGATAGGCCCAATCAATTTGGACTAAGCCCAACCCACGGGATGACAGCCCACATCTACTCCATATCCGAAAATGGGTTTGGGATTTTTATTTTGGCTAAAATGGGTTTGGGATTTTATGTGGGTTTAGGTTTTGTGGGTTTCGGGCCTGAATTTGGTTCGCAATGGGCTTGAAAATTTATTTACATGTGCGCTGGATTGTGGACTTTATTTTTGAGTCGACTAGATTTGGGCTCTCTATGTTGACTGGGCCTGGATTCTCGGTCTGTATGTTGACTGAGTCTGAATTGAAACACGAATGTTGACTGGGCCTAAGTCAGCATCTATTTGCGGGCTACTTTGAATTTATTTTTTATTTGAAATTAAGGTTCCAAGAAAGCCTCTTTGAAGAAATTTCCTTTTCAAAATTTATTTCAATTTAATTTTGGGGTTCAAAAAAATTCTCTTTTTTAAATTGTGATTTGATTCGGGGTCCGAAGAAATTTCTTTTTTTAATTTATCGCGATTTTAATTTTGGGGTCCAAAGAAATCCCCCTTTTTAAATTGCCATTTGATTCGGGGTCCGAAGAAATTTTCTTTTTAATTTATCGCAATTTTAATTTTGGGGTCCCAAGAAATCTCCTTTTTTAAATTGTGATTTGATTCGGGGTCCGAAGAAATCCCCTTTTTAATTTATCACATTTTTAATTTTGGGGTCCGAAGAAATTCCCTTTTTTAATTTATCGCGATTTGATTCGGGGTCCGAAGTAATCCCCTTTTTAATTTATCGCAATTTTAATTTTGGGGTCCGAAGAAATTTTCCTTTCTAAATTGTGATTTGATTCGGGGTCCGAAGAAATCTCCTTTTAAATTTATCGCAATTGTAATTTTGGGGTCCGAAGAAATCCCCCTTTTTAAATTGTGATTTTAATTTGGATTGAACCGAATTCCAAATCTCCGAAGAAATCATCTGAACCGGTTTGAATTAAAATAAATGAACCTTGAGTATGGATGTCCGAAGAAATCACCCGCATTGGAATTTTGTGGTTTTCTTTTTTTGTTTTGCGTCGACATTCTCAAAAGGAGTTGAAGGGTCCGAAGAAGCGGGGAACCATTGATTCCCCTCCCCTCTTCCTTCGAAAAAGTCAAACCAAGGTTGAAGGCGGTTGCGGCGACGTGACAGTGAACCATCCGTCCATTTAATTAAGGACCTCGAATGGGGTAGAGAGGTCCGAAGAAGCAGAGGATTATTGATCCTTCTCCCCTCGCCCATCGAGGATGTTAAGACGGGATTTGAAGGCGATGATGTCGATGGCGCGATCTATGCGGCGCAATGAGAAAAAAAAGGAAAGGAGAGAGAAAAAAATACTTTCGTTTTTATTTTATTTTATTTTATTTATTTTTTTTTTTTAGGGGAGGAGGAGAACCTCTCTCCTCTCTCCCCAGCCATACGGCAAGGGGGAGAGGGAGGGAGAATCTTTTTTTTTTTTACCTTATGATCAGATTGGGCGAAGGTTGGATGACGGGGTGGATGAAAATGAAACTGTGGAAAGACCTTATTCTCTTCTTCGAAAAAAAATTTGTATGTAGAAGCTTGTACCTTTTTTTTTTGCTCTCCTTTTTTTTTTCTTTTTCTCTCCTATTTATAATGGAGCGGGAAGGATCATAATGGGTTGAGAGATTTGTGGGGCTGGTTCGAAATTTGAACTCGAATTTTGAATCAGATTGTTGAGAATTGGTTGGGGGTTTAAAAATTAAAATTTTAAATTTTGAAGTGTGGATGTGATTAGCTGAGAAATGGGTTAAGAGATATTTTAGGGGTTGGTTGGGGATTTGAAATTCGAAATCGAATTTTGAATGAAAGGAGAGATATTTTCTAGTTGGTTGGAAGTTTAAAAATTCAAAATCGAATTTTGGGATGTGATTGGTTAAGAGATATTTTGGGAGTTGGTTAAGGATTCAAAATTCAAAATTGAATTTTGAATAGAAAAGGATATGTATGAGAGATATTTTCTAGTGGGTTGGGGATTTAAAAATTCAAAATTAAATTTGAACATTTAAATGTCACGCCTCGGATTGCCCGTTTCCCCGGGCTCGTCAACAGATCCGCCGTATACATAAAATTTTCCACGTATACGAAGCGATAGCTATACCTGTAAAATACATACAAGCAACTATAAGAGATATAGAGCTGGAATAAAAAACATAACTCGATACAGATAAGCCAACTGTACATAAAAGGTCCAAAATACAACACCGACCGGCCATAACTATAAAGTACAAGTCCATCTCACTGTACATAAAAGAAACACCTCTGTATGTACATGGCAACTCCCAAACAGAAACTATCTCCAAAAGGGGTCCTCCTCTAGAGTAGCGACTAGGGTAGACAGGGATCTAGCTCGTGACTCCCTTACCTCGATCAGAAGGAACAGTAGCAGGAGCAACAGTCGAAGGCTCTCCAAATGAAAGTGGCAACAATGGATGTGAGAACTACTATAAAATAAAGTAGTCCTCAGTGGGTACCGTCAACGACCTCAACGGCCCACCCACTAAGTCTACGAGACTAACTGTCACGCCCCGGATTACTCGTTTCCCCGGGCTCGCCAACAGATCCGCCGTATACATAGATTTTTCTATGTATACGAAGCGATAGCTAACCTGTAAACAAACATACAAGCCACTACAAGAGATATATATAGAGCTGCAATAAAACATACTAATAACAAAAGCCACCTGTACATATAGAGTCCAAAATACAACAGGTCCACCACAACCAAATAGGTACAAAACCACACTATATGTACATGGCACAACCCAAAAAGAAACTATCTCCAGTAGGGTCCTCCTCTAGGTACAACAGGGGCAGGTAGGGATCTAGCTCGCGACTCCCTTACCTCGATCCGCGGAAACAGGCGCAGCAGCCGCAACAGAAGAAGGCTCTGCAAAAGGTGGCAACAAAGGGTGTGAGAACTACTATCAAAAGAAGTAGTCCTCAGTGGGTACCGATACCAACCTCAACGGTCCACCCACTAAGTCTACGAGACTAACAGTATAGCTGGTAGGTAAAGAACAACAAAGTAAGCTGGAATAAACTCTACAGCTATCATGCCACTACCCTACCACTATCCAAGTCAACTCTCAAGTAAGCACCACCAAAGTGAGAAATCATCCCTGACCCAATCTATCGGAACCGCCCAAACGGGCTCGTCCAGCCAACTGCCTAGCCACACCGCACACTACCAAAAAGGGTAGCCGGTCCAAAACAGATCCACAATCTGTAGCGACATCAACGCAAAAGAGGCCTCACTCCGGAGCGGCACTCGGGGGAGCTACCCAGCCGAGTTAGTACGCGTATCTCTGTCGAGCACAAACAGGCTCCGGCGGCTATAGTCAAAGAACAAAGGGGTCAAAAGGGGTCAAAGACTCTAAGCTCACGTGCCCTCAGCACAACCAGAAGCTAAAACAAGAGTCTGGGTCCACCGTCAACCCCGACGGCACCCGGTAATACAGAACAGCCTAACCCAGCTGTAAATACAAGCTCGGCATCCCAGCACGAGCGTAAACTCGTCCTATAACGAACTAAGTATCCACCTCGCACTAACAGCGGTGATACAAAACAGAAACGGCTCCTAGAGCTAAATCTGATAACAGTTCGAAAAGTGACGGTTGTATGTTCGCGAGTTTTCTCCTAAGTCAATTCCCAGTTCAGCATGTAAAGTCATGTCGATAAATTATCAATTTATGCTCCAAATTTAGATTTCATATAAACACATGCAAATTCACGAATTCGAGCTACTAACATGATTAAACAGATAATAAAACAGCATGCTGCACTCTCTACACTTAGGAGGAAATCCGGCGATTTCGGTAACATCAACCCACCTCGAAAGCTATCCAACAACGGCTAGGAGTCGAGTGGAAGGCCTCCAAGCAACACCGGCCGAAATCGAGCTCAAATCGGCAACCACGAGATTCGGACCCACCTGCTCACTGTTCTGGGCGCCCAGAACATCAGCCCAGAACTGCAGCCTGGCAGCACAACCCACATGTATTCAACATGCGATAAAATCCAAATCCTAAATCCAAATGCAGTGAAATTTGGCTCAACTCACCAGCAGAGGTTCAAGAACAAATCCTCCAAATTTCAGCCAAATCGGAGTTCGACTCGATGTCCAAAAAGCCTAAACACTGAATCAGGTCAACATCTGGACCCTCCTGCACATGGATCCAGAAGTTCCAGCACTTAAGCAAAACTCAACAACAGCAAGAATTCAAGGATTCCAACGATTCTAGCTCATAGAAAGGGGTCACAAACCTCTCAAAAACAGTGATGGAACAATCCAAAACCTCTCCAAAGGTCCTCACAAAGATCTGGATCTAAAAATCCAAGAATTTCCATCAATGACCCAAAAATTCAGCACTTAAGCAATTACTCAAAATCTGAGCTAGAACTCACCTTTCAATCCTCAATTCAGGTGGGAAGGACCTCCAAACCAGCAAGGAAAGTGGAAGGATCAATCTTCACTTCGTAATTCCAGCTCCCAAGAGATTGGATCCAAAGAACAAAGGAAAAACCCAAGTTTCAGCTCAAGAACACCAGGGGTCCAGTAAAACATCAACTGTAGCTTACATACCTGTCCAAATCGCGATTGGAAAAATTCCACTTCTTCCTCTGCGAGTCCTCTATCCAACAAACCAAATTTCGTTGGATTTGGATACTCCTACACTGCACACGAGCACGAACACTCCAGGTCGACGTTGTAGTTTCAGCAGGAGACCAAGATCATCAATGGAGGAAGATGAAATTGGGAGAGAAGAGAGGGTTCCCTTGCAAGATCCGAGTTCACCTTGAAGAGGGGAGAAAAGAGCCTCAGGGAAGGTCGTCCACATCTTATATAGACCATTAGTTTCGGTGCAATGAGCCTCAAGAACAGAATTACAACTAACCTGTCCTCAGCAGAAATCCACACTTCCGGGCACCCGAAACTCATGAAGTGGGCGCCCGGTTCTTCAGCCTGCACCAACTCGACCATCGGACTCTCCGCCGCGGTCCGGTGCGCCCAAACCTGGTCTGGCGGATCTCACCAACCGATCAACACGTGTCGAGCAGTTCGATACTCACGAGGTAGAATTTCCGGACTCACTTTCCGGGCGCCCGAAACATGGATCCGAAATGACTTAGTAAATTTCAGAAATGAGCGCTGCACAACTGGACGCCCAAAACAAGACTTCTGGGCGCCCTAAAGTTCAAAAGCCCAAAACTCCTTCAGTTTTGGCTTGCTTCGGCGCTCCGAGTCCGTTTTCGCGTCTATTTGACGCCGAAACGACTCCGACTTGTCTCGACCTTCTCCAGAAGTGTCGAACAGTCAAGGATACTACAGTCATTCCGTCAGTTAGGCCCCAGGGGTACTACATCCTTCCCCCCTACGGAAAGTTTCGTCCTCGAAACTCAAACTCAAACTCATACCTCAAGAAGACAGCTCGAAAAGGTAGGGATAGGATTCCCGCATCACCGTCTCCGGCTCCCAAGTCGCCTCACGCTCCTCTTGATTACTCCACTGCACTTTCACGTACGGTATGACTCGGTTGCTTAATTCTTTCGTCTCACGAGCAAAATCCGCACCGGTCGCTCCTCGTACTGCAGGTCCTCAGCCAACTCAAGTGGGGTGAAGTCAATCACGTGGGAGGGGTCGAACACATATCTCCTCAGGGCCGAGACATGAAACACATCATGGACTCCAGAAAGTCGCGGTGGTAGGGCAATCCTGTACGCTACCGGCCCCACTCGCTCTAACACTTCGAACGGGCCAACAAACCGTGGACTGAGCTTTCCACGAACTACAAAACGGCGAATTTCTCTGGACGGCGAGACTTTCAAAAACACATGATCTCCAATCTGAAACTCCAAGTCTCGTCTCCTAGTATCCGCATAGCTCCTCTGTCGACTCTGGGCGGTCTCAAGACGTCGTCGAACCATCTTGACCTTCTCTTCCGCTTCCAATAGGATATCGGGACCCAAAGTCTTCCTCTCACCCACATCGCTCCAATGCAAGGGCGAACGACACTTGCGCCCATACAATGCCTCAAACGGCGCCATCTGGATGCTCGCTTGATAGCTATTGTTGTACGCAAACTCAACCAGTCCTAAGTGTCGATGCCACCCTCCACCAAAGTCTAGGACACATGCCCTCAACATGTCCTCCAGAGTCTGAATGGTCCGCTCAGACTGACCATCTGTCTGTGGATGAAAAGCCGTGCTAAACCGTAGCTGAGTACCCAGTGCTGTCTGTAGACTCCTCCAAAACTATGAGACGAATCGTGTGTCTCGATCAGACACAATCGAGGTAGGCACTCCATGCAGTCTCACTATCTCGTCCAAGTATAACTGAGCGAGTCTGTCCCTGGACCAAGTAGTCTGCACTGGTAAGAAGTGGGCAGACTTGGTCAGTCTGTCCACTATCACCCAAATAGCGTCAAAACCAGCCTGTGCCCTCGGTAATCCCACGATAAAGTCCATGGCGATCTGGTCCCACTTCCACTCGGGTATTGGGAGACTCTGAAGCTTGCCAGCAGGTACTCGGTGCTCCGCCTTTACCTGTTGACAAGTCAAACACTGAGCCACAAATCTCCCAATATGGCGCTTCATTCCATTCCACCAGAAGTGTGCCTTCAAGTCTTTATACATCTTGGTTCCACCGGGGTGAACCGTATAAGGTGAGTAATGAGCCTCTCTCAAAATCTCCTCTCGGATCTCTGAATCCATAGGCACACACAGTCGGTCCCTGTACCGCAGTACTCCCGAACTGTCAACACTAAAATCCCCTGTCTGCCCGCTGGCAATCTGCTCTCGAATCCTCATCAAGTAGGGGTCTACACTCTGTTTCTCTCGGATCCTATCCAACAGAGTGGGTTGCAAAACCAAAGACATAAGTTTTGCAGTAACCCCAGGGGATACCACCTCAAGCTCAAGCCGCCTCAACTCCTCAAGTAACGGCGCCTGATGAGTGATCATCATACTAAGGCTCTGCATTGATCTCCTGCTCAACGCATCTGCCACTACATTCGCCTTGCCGGGATGATACTGGATGGTCATATCATAATCCTTCAACAGTTCCAACCACCGGCGTTGCCTCAGATTCACTTCCTTCTGAGTGAACAGATACTTGAGACTTTTGTGATCTGTGAAAATCTCACAGTGCTCACCATACAGATAGTGCCGCCACAGCTTCAGTGCAAACACTACAGCTGCCAGCTCCAAATCATGCGTAGGATAATTCTTCTCATAATCCTTCAATTGCCGGGAGGCATAGGCAATTACCCTACCATGCTGCATCAACACACAACCCAAGCCACTGTGTGATGCATCACTATAAATCACAAATCCTTCCCCCATAACTGGAAGGGCAAGGATGGGAGCAGACATCAGTCTCTCCTTCAGCTCCTCAAAGCTACGCTGGCACTCAGCACTCCAAACAAATCTAATCCCCTTCCTCGTCAGACGAGTGAGGGGTGTGGAGAGCTTCGCAAAGCCTTCCACAAATCGACGATAATATCCAGCTAACCCGAGGAAACTCCTCACCTCGGTAACCGTCGTCGGTCTGGGCCAATCCCGCACAGTCTCAACCTTCTGCGGGTCCACCGCTACTCCAGTGGCCGAAATCACATGGCCCAAGAAAGCTACCTCTCGAAGCCAGAACTCGCACTTCTTCAGCTTAGCATACAACTTCTTCCCTCTCAAAAGTTGCAGCACAAGCCTCAAGTGCTCCTCATGCTCAGCATCGCTCCGAGAGTAGATCAAGATGTCATCAATAAACACCACCACAAACCGGTCCAAGAACGGCTTAAACACTCGATTCATCAAATCCATAAACGCGGCAGGGGCATTAGTCAATCCAAACGGCATCACCGTAAACTCATAATGCCCGTACCGGGTCCTAAAAGCCGTCTTAGGAATGTCCTCGGCCTTCACCTTCAATTGGTGGTAACCAGACTGCAAGTCAATCTTCGAGAAGACACAAGATCCTTGCAGCTGATCAAACAGATCATCAATGCGCGGCAAAGGATACCTGTTCTTGATGGTCACTTTATTCAACTCTCGATAATCCACACAAAGTCTAAGTGAACCATCCTTCTTCTTCACGAATAACACCGGCGCTCCCCAAGGCGATACACTGGGTCTCACAAACCCTTTATCCATCAAATCCTGAAGCTGCGCCTTAAGCTCTCTCAGCTCAGCCGGTGCCATTCGGTAGGGTGTCTTTGAGATTGGTGCAGTTCCTGGAACTACGTCAATCACAAACTCAACCTCCCTGTCTGGTGGCATCTCAGTCAACTCCGGGGGAAACACTTTCGGGAACTCGCGGACTACAGAGATGTCCTCGAGCTCCAGTGTCACTGCAGATACCTCCACAACAGTCGCCAGAAACGCGGTACATCCTCGACTCATCATCTGTCTCGCTCGTGCCGACGAAATCCACGTCGCAAACAACGTGCTACTGCAGCCTCGATACACGTACTCCTCCTGGCCTAGCTCGCGAAACGTCACGGTCCTCTCGCAACAGTCGATCATCGCGAAGTAGCGCGTCAGCCAATCCATGCCGAGCACTACATCAAAATCCTGCAATCGCCCCAAGACCAACAGGTCTGCGGGCATCACCCAAGGTCCAAGCTGCACTGGGCAAGCTTGACAACAATCCTCCACACGCAAAACATGCTCGGGAATCTGCACCTCTCGTGCACAAGGTAACGGCCCTAACACTAGCCCATGCAAGGATGCAAATGCTCGACTAACAAAAGAATATGATGCACCGGTATCAAATAATGCACGAGCTCTAATGCCAGAAATTAAAATGATACCTGCCACCACATGATCCGCCGCAGTGGAGTCCTCCAGTTGAGCCGCAAAGACTCTGCCGCTCTGCGCCTGCTGCCGCCGCTCACCCAGGCGTGGTACAGAAGCCCGATCCATCTGGCTGTGACTCGGTGGAGCTCCATAGGCCTGCTGATGAACTGGGGGTGTCGATGCGATCGATGGTACAGGCGACGCTGCTCGGGGACAAGCTGCCCGCAGATGTCCGGACTGACCACACCCAAAACACCGGCCCTCTCGCTGCTCGCACTGCCTAGGCCAATGTGGTCCTCCGCAGATGACATATCTCGGTGCTCCCCTCTGCTGTCGTCCCTGCTGACGGGATCCACCAGACCTCTGTCGCCCCGAAAACCCACGACCCTGAGAGCGTGATCGTGGAGGTCTCGGCGGGCGTCTGCCGCTGGTCTGTCCCCCGTCCTCCGGAGTCGGGCGCTTCCTATCCAAACCCGGACTCAGAGTGGCCGTCCGCTCACTCGCCGTCAAGGCTCCTCGCTCCACCCATAGCGCCTGCTCGATCGACGCGTCCAAGGTCTGCAACCTCTGCGCCAGAACTAAGACAAATATCTCATGTCTCAATCCTCGCTCGAACAAATAAACTCTGTGAGCCTCATCTCTCGCAGCAAAAGGAACACAGTTCAGGAGTCTGGTAAACTCCCGGGTATACTCCTGCACTGTGCGATCTCCCTGGAGTAGACTCTTCAAATCCTCCTCGAGTTTCTGCTTCACGCTGTTAGGGAAATAGGACCCATACAGCATCCCGCAGAACTCGGTCCAACTCAAATGCAGCGCATCCAGCGACCTGCTCGATCTCGTCCTCGTCCACCAGATGCGTGCATCACCTGTCAGACAGTGAACTGCCAAGTGAACCCGCTCCCGCTCTGGCACGAAGAGATCCTCGAATAACTTCTCCATCTCGCCTACCCAGGCCTCCACCACCCATGGCTCGGTATGGCTACCATCAAAACGGGGTGGATCAAACCGACAAAAACGAGCCAGTCTCTCGGTCATTCGCTCCTGCTCAGCCTCCGACATCTGTCCACCTGACCGGGAAGTGTCGCCAACCGGTGCGGCCGGAACTGCCGCTGCTGGGGGTACGGCTGCAGCTGGAACGTCAGCTGGAATAGCAGGAGGTGGCTCCTGCGACTCCGTCGCTCTAGGGGCTGCACTCCACGTGTGAGTAATGGTATCACACATCCTCCGCAAAAGTGCACTCTGCTGCCTACCTGACTCGGCTAGCGCATTCAACTGCTCACACACATCAGGGGGTGCACTAGGTCCCGCCTGCTCAGGCACCACAGAAGGCGCGGGGGTAACCCGCGTCGGGGGTCGACCTCGGTGTCGGGGAGGCGCCATGCTCACCTGCGCAACACACAGATCAGTCAACAACCACAAAACAACTCAAGACCCAATCAAGCGAAAGTCCAGAAGGTCATCTCTTTTCCCTCGCTGCTTGACGTCGTCTGCAGCCAACGCAAGTTCGCGACAGGAAAGGACACACGCCTTCGATCACTCCCTCCACTTAAGGATGAGTTCAACAGTCAAATCGATGACTTTCGCGGCAAGTCACGTCTCTCACGTCTTGCATTCCTAAGGTCTGCCATAGCCTAGGGTTTACTAAGTCCCAACGACCTATTCCTAAGCTCTGATACCACTTAATCTGTCACGCCCCGGATTACTCGTTTTCCCGGGCTCGCCAACAGATCCGCCGTATACATAGATTTTTCTATGTATACGAAGCGATAGCTAACCTGTAAACAAACATACAAGCCACTACAAGAGATATATAGAGCTGCAATAAAACATACTAATAACAAAAGCCACCTGTACATATAGAGTCCAAAATACAACAGGTCCACCACAACCAAATAGGTACAAAACCACACTATATGTACATGGCACAACCCAAAAAGAAACTATCTCCAGTAGGGTCCTCCTCTAGGAACAACAGGGGCAGGTAGGGATCTAGCTCGCGACTCCCTTACCTCGATCCGCGGAAACAGGCGCAGCAACCGCAACAGAAGAAGGCTCTGCAAAAGGTGGCAACAAAGGGTGTGAGAACTACTATCAAAAGAAGTAGTCCTCAGTGGGTACCGATACCGACCTCAACGGTCCACCCACTAAGTCTACGAGACTAACAATATAGCTGGTAGGTAAAGAACAACAAAGTAAGCTGGAATAAACTCTACAGCTATCATGCCACTACCCTACCACTATCCAAGTCAACTCTCAAGTAAGCACCACCAAAGTGAGAAATCATCCCTGACCCAATCTATCGGAACCGCCCAAACGGGCTCGTCCAGCCAACTGCCTAGCCACACCGCACACTACCAAAAAGGGTAGCCGGTCCAAAACAGATCCACAATCTGTAGCGACATCAACGCAAAAGAGGCCTCACTCCGGAGCGGCACTCGGGGGAGCTACCCAGCCGAGTTAGTACGCGTATCTCTATCGAGCACAAACAGGCTCCGGCGGCTATAGTCAAAGAACAAAGGGGTCAAAAGGGGTCAAAGACTCTAAGCTCACGTGCCCTCAGCACAACCAGAAGCTAAAACAAGAGTCTAGGTCCACCGTCAACCCCGACGGCACCCGGTAATACAGAACAGCCTAACCCAGCTGTAAATACAAGCTCGGCATCCCAGCACGAGCGTAAACTCGTCCTATAACGAACTAAGTATCCACCTCGCACTAACAGCGGTGATACAAAACAGAAACGGCTCCTAGAGCTAAATCTGATAACAGTTCGAAAAGTGACGGTTGTATGTTCGTGAGTTTTCTCCTAAGTCAATTCCCAGTTCAGCATGTAAAGTCATGTCGATAAATTACCAATTTATGCTCCAAATTCAGATTTTATATAAACACATGCAAATTCACGAATTCGAGCTACTAACATGATTAAACAGATAATAAAACAGCATGCTGCACTCTCTACACTTAGGAGGAAATCCGGCGATTTCGGTAACATCAACCCACCTCGAAAGCTATCCAACAACGGCTAGGAGTCGAGTGGAAGGCCTCCAAGCAACACCGGCCGAAATCGAGCTCAAATCGGCAACCACGAGATTCGGACCCACCTGCTCACTGTTCTGGGCGCCCAGAACATCAGCCCAGAACTGCAGCCTGGCAGCACAACCCACATGTATTCAACATGCGATAAAATCTAAATCCTAAGTCCAAATGCAGTGAAATTTGGCTCAACTCACCAGCAGAGGTTCAAGAACAAACCCTCCAAATTTCAGCCAAATCGAAGTTCGACTCGATGTCCAAAAAGCCTAAACACTGAATCAGGTCAACATCTGGACCCTCCTGCACATGGATCCAGAAGTTCCAGCACTTAAGCAAAACTCAAAAACAGCAAGAATTCAAGGATTCCAACGATTCTAGCTCATAGAAAGGGGTCACAAACCTCTCAAAAACAGTGATGGAACAATCCAAAACCTCTCCAAAGGTCCTCACAAAGATCTGGATCTAAAAATCCAAGAATTTCCATCAATGATCCAAAAATTCAGCACTTAAGCAATTACTCAAAATCTGAGCTAGAACTCACCTTTGAATCCTCAATTCAGGTGGGAAGGACCTCCAAACCAGCAAGGAAAGTGGAAAGATCAATCTTCACTTCGTAATTCCAGCTCCCAAGAGATTGGATCCAAAGAACAAAGGAAAAACCCAAGTTTCAGCTCAAGAACACCAGGGGTCCAGTAAAACATCAACTGTACCTTACATACCTGTCCAAATCGCAATTAGAAAGATTCCACTTCTTCCTCTGCGAGTCCTCTATCCAACAAACCAAGTTTCGTTGGATTTGGATACTCCTACACTGCACACGAGCACGAACACTCCAGGTCGACGTTGCAGTTTCAGCAGGAGACCAAGATCATCAATGGAGGAAGATGAAATTGGGAGAGAAGAGAGGGTTCCCTTGCAAGATCCGAGTTCACCTTGAAGAGGGGAGAAAAGAGCCTCAGGGGAGGTCGTCCACATCTTATATAGACCATTAGTTTCGGTGCAATGAGCCTCAAGAACAGAATTACAACTAACCTGTCCTCAGCAGAAATCCACACTTCCGGGCGCCCGAAACTCATGAAGTGGGCGCCCGGTTCTTCAGCCTGCACCAACTCGACCATCGGACTCTCCGCCGCGGTCCGGTGCGCCCAAACCTGGTCTGGCGGATCTCACCAACCGATCAACACGTGTCGAGCAGTTCGATACTCACGAGGTAGAATTTCCGGACTCACTTTCCGGGCGCCCGAAACATGGATCCGAAATGACTTAGTAAATTTCAGAAATGAGCGCTGCACAACTGGACGCCCAAAACAAGACTTCTGGGCGCCCTAAAGTTCAAAAGCCCAAAACTTCAGTTTTGGCTTGCTTCGGCGCTCCGAGTCCGTTTTCGCGTCTATTTGACGCCGAAACGACTCCGACTTGTCTCGACCTTCTCCAGAAGTGTCGAGCAGTCAAGGATACTACAGTCATTCCGTCAGTTAGGCCCCAGGGGTACTACATCCTTCCCCCCTACGGAAAGTTTCGTCCTCGAAACTCAAACTCAAACTCATACCTCAAGAAGACAGCTCGAAAAGGTAGGGATAGGATTCCCGCATCACCGTCTCCGGCTCCCAAGTCGCCTCACGCTCCTCGTGATTACTCCACTGCACTTTCACATACGGTATGACTCGGTTGCGCAATTCTTTCGTCTCACGAGCAAGAATCCGCACCGGTCGCTCCTCGTACTGCAGGTCCTCAGCCAACTCAAGTGGGGTGAAGTCAATCACGTGGGAGGGGTCGAACACATATCTCCTCAGGGCCGAGACATGAAACACATCATGGACTCCAGAAAGTCGCGGTGGTAGGGCAATCCTGTACGCTACCGGCCCCACTCGCTCTAACACTTCGAACGGGCCAACAAACCGTGGACAGAGCTTTCCACGTACTCCAAAACGGCGAATTCCTCTGGACGGCGAGACTTTCAAAAACACATGATCTCCAATCTGGAACTCCAAGTCTCGTCTCCTAGTATCCGCATAGCTCCTCTGTCGACTCTGGGCGGTCTCAAGACGTCGTCGAACCATCTTGACCTTCTCTTCTGCTTCCAATAGGATATCGGGACCCAAAGTCTTCCTCTCACCCACATCGCTCCAATGCAAGGGCGAACGACACTTGCGCCCATACAATGCCTCAAACGGCGCCATCTGGATGCTCGCTTGATAGCTATTGTTGTACGCAAACTCAACCAGTCCTAAGTGTCGATGCCACCCTCCACCAAAGTCTAGGACACATGCCCTCAACATGTCCTCCAGAGTCTGAATGGTCCGCTCAGACTGACCATCTGTCTGTGGATGAAAAGCCGTGCTAAACCGCAGCTGAGTACCCAGTGCTGTCTGTAGACTCCTCCAAAACTGTGAGACGAATCGTGTGTCTCGATCAGACACAATCGAGGTAGGCACTCCATGCAGTCTCACTATCTCGTCCAAGTATAACTGAGCGAGTCTGTCCCTGGACCAAGTAGTCTGCACTGGTAAGAAGTGGGCAGACTTGGTCAGTCTGTCCACTATCACCCAAAGAGCGTCAAAACCAGCCTGTGCCCTCGGTAATCCCACGACAAAGTCCATGGCGATCTGGTCCCACTTCCACTCGGGTATTGGGAGACTCTGAAGCTTGCCAGCAGGTACTCGGTGCTTCGCCTTTACCTGTTGACAAGTCAAACACTGAGCCACAAATCTCCCAATATGGCGCTTCATTCCATTCCACCAGAAGTGTGCTTTCAAGTCTTTATACATCTTGGTTCCACCGGGGTGAACCGTATAAGGTGAGTAATGAGCCTCTCTCAAAATCTCCTCTCGGATCTCTGAATCCATAGGCACACACAGTCGGTCCCTGTACCGCAGTACTCCCGAACTGTCAACACTAAAATCCCCTGTCTGCCCGCTGGCAATCTGCTCTCGAATCCTCATCAAGTAGGGGTCTACACTCTGTTTCTCTCGGATCCTATCCAACAGAGTGGGTTGCAAAACCAAAGACATAAGTTTTGCAGTAACCCCAGGGGATACCACCTCAAGCTCAAGCCGCCTCAACTCCTCAAGTAACGGCGCCTGCTGAGTGATCATCATACTAAGGCTCTGCACTGATCTCCTGCTCAACGCATCTGCCACTACATTCGCCTTGCCGGGATGATACTGGATGGTCATATCATAATCCTTCAACAGTTCCAACCACCGGCGTTGCCTCAGATTCAATTCCTTTTGAGTGAACAGATACTTGAGACTTTTGTGATCTGTGAAAATCTCACAGTGCTCACCATACAGATTGTGCCGCCACAGCTTCAGTGCAAACACTACAGCTGCCAGCTCCAAATCATGCGTAGGATAATTCTTCTCATAATCCTTCAATTGCCGGGAGGCATAGGCAATTACCCTACCATGCTGCATCAACACACAACCCAAGCCACTGTGTGATGCATCACTATAAATCACAAATCCTTCCCCCATAACTGGAAGGGCAAGGATGGGAGCAGACATCAGTCTCTCCTTCAGCTCCTCAAAGCTACGCTGGCACTCAGCACTCCAAACAAATCTAATCCCCTTCTTCGTCAGACGAGTGAGGGGTGTGGAGAGCTTCGCAAAGCCTTCCACAAATCGACGGTAATATCCAGCTAACCCGAGGAAACTCCTCACCTCGGTAACCGTCGTCGGTCTGGGCCAATCCCGAACAGTCTCAACCTTCTGCGGGTCCACCGCTACTCCAGTGGCCGAAATCACATGGCCCAAGAAAGCTACCTCTCGAAGCCAGAACTCGCACTTCTTCAGCTTAGCATACAACTTCTTCCCTCTCAAAAGTTGCAGCACAAGCCTCAAGTGCTCCTCATGCTCAGCATCGCTCCGAGAGTAGATCAAGATGTCATCAATAAACACCACCACAAATCGGTCCAAGAACGGCTTTAACACTCGATTCAGCACTTAAGCTAAGTTCTCCAAATCTGAGCTAAAACTCACCTTTTCAATCTCTAATTCAGGTGGGGAAAGCTTCCAATCCAGAAGAGGATGTAGGAAAACCAATCCTTACATCAAAAATCCAGCTCCAACAAGATTCGGATCCATAAAACCAAGAAAAACCCAAATTTCAGCTCAAGAACACAAGGGGTCCAGTAAAATAGCAATTAAAGTTCACATACCTATCCAAATTGCTGTTGGAAGGATTCCACAACTTCCACTACGAGTTCACAATCCAGCAAAGCAAGTTTCACGGGATTTGGACACTCTTACACCGCACACGAGTTGAAACGCCACAGGTCGATGCTGGAAATCTGCTGGAAATCTCAAGCCTTCAATGGGAAAAGATGGAATTTTGAGGGATTGGAGGGGTTTCCTGCAATTTTCCAGGGCTCACCATGAAGAAGGGAGGAAAAGAGCTTCAGGGGGTCGTCCACCCTCTTTTATAGGCATCGGGATAGGGTACAATGACCCTTAAGAACAAATGCTGCTAACGAGTCCCATGCTGAAAATCCAAGATTCGGGCGCCCAGAACCCAAGAAGTGGACGCGCCCAGAACTTCCAACCTGCACAACCCAGCCCTTCGGGTTCTCCGTCCGGCGGTCTGGTGTGCCTTAACGTGGTCCGACGACACTCACCTACCACACACACGTGTCAGCACGATCGATACTCACGAGGTGAACTTCTGGATCCACTTCTGGGCGCCCAAAACTGGATACGAAATGACTCAGTATATATAGAAAACAGCACTCAGAATCTCGGCGCCCTAAACTCAACTTCTGGGCGCCCTAAACTGCCAGAACTTCAGTTTTGGCTTATTTTTGTGCTCCGAGACCGTTTTCGCGTCTGTTTCGCGCCAAAACGACTCCGACTCATCCCGACACTCTACAGAAGTATCGATCAGTCTCTGATACTGCAGTCATTTCACCAGTTAGGCCCTAGGGGTCCTACATTAAAATTCAAAATTGAATTTTCGGATGTGGGCGCAGATGTGGGCTGCCATCCAATGGGTCGGTCTCAGTCCAAATTGATTGGGCCCATCTTGTTGAAGCCTTTTGGGCACAAGTAACATTCCTTGGGCTGGAATGAGACCCGAATTATTAGATAGGCTCAAAAATTCAACGGACTTTTATGAGGCCCACAGGCTAGTATTCATAAATGGGCTCTATTGAATGCGCTTGGATTTGCAACAAAAAAAAATTGTTGGGCCCGAGGCCTATTAAAATTAAATATATAGGCCATGATTTATCTCATATAGAGCTCACAGAATATTACGGGCCAACCATAATCTTTTTCCTTTTATTATTATTTTTTATTAAAAAAATTTTCACACCACAAGATCGTCTGCCACCACGAATGACGCACCTCGCACGGTTGATTGATTTTCCATGGGTTGTATTCATGATTTAGATTAATATTATATGTATATGGATATCAGGTATTGCGAATCCATGGCTTCCAATAGATGCAAGCATCTACTGTTAATTACCCCCTAAAGATTGGGGTACCTTCGATTAAAAGACCTTCATTGGGAGGATGGAATGAACTGTATCTTGATGATTTACCGAATCCTAGGTATATGTATTAGGATTCAGTTGGATTTGAAGTTAACTAGGTCCTAAGTGTATGTATTAAGATCTAATCAACATTAGACTCTAAATATATGTATTAGAGTCTAATTGGATCTAAGTATATGCTTTAAAGTCCAATTATATTTGATTTCACCTTGGTTGTATGTTCCAAGGTGAAAATATGACCGAGCCCCAAGTATACGTATTGAGCTAGGTCGGATTTTATGCTGTCCGAAGGTAAAGAGTGGCTAATTTCTGAGTGTATGTATCAGAATTAATCGAGTTTAATATATTTTCCACTCTAGTTATATGTGCTTGAGTGAGGATTTGACTAAGCCCTAAGGTATTGCATTAGGGTTCGTCGGATTTGATTCGAATGAACTTTAAGTATATGTATTAGAGCTCGATTGGATATGGATTTCACTCTAGGTAGATATGCTAGAGCAAAAGGCTGACTAGACCCTAAGTATATCTGTTAGGGCTAGTCGAGCTTGATTTGACTTCCACTCTAGGTATATGTGCTAGAACAAAAGGTTGACTAAACCCTATGTATATGTGTCAGGGTTAGTCGAACTTGATTTGACTTCCACTCTAGTTATATGTGCTAGAGTGAAGGATTGACTAGACCCTAAGTATATGTGTTAGGATTAGTCAATTTTGCATTTGATTTTCACTCTAGGTATATGAGCTAGGGTAAAAGATCGGGATTCATGATGAGGTCGGGTTCAGTTTATGCACATTTGCAAGAAAACCCTCAAAAACACAGAAATTTTTCCCAAGTCCCTCACAGCGCGTGTAAAACGTGTCGACGCCCCTCCACGTCCGATTTCACGCGAAACGATACATAAAATGTAGGCCTTTTCGCGAAAAGATCCAAAATCAAACTTTCGACCCCTCGGCGATGATCTCGCGATATCTCACGATACAACGGTCGGATTCACGAACGGATTGCGCCATCGCGATCAGCACTGCCGGAACATCGAACTCACAATTTTAGATCTCTAGAAAAGGTCGCCGATTCGCAACAAAACCCATTCCCTTCGCTCTCCCACAAGCAAACACACATAAACAAACATACATATATACCTATATATATACATACACAGAGAGGGAGAGAGAGAGAGAGAGAGAGAGAGAGAAACCAAATCAAATTAAAACATCCAAAATTCTCAAATCCAAAACTTCAAAAATCCAAGTTCTCATAGCTACATCAGTAGCCTTCGCCTTGAAAGAGCCGTCCAACGAGAAATGAGCATTCAAAACAGCATGCTCGGCGGAAAGTGATTGCTGCTGAGCCAAGAAGGAAGAGAGATGAGCGAAAATAGTCTCCACAAAACATCGCCCTGAAGGAGGTAGATCAGGCTAATCCAAGAGGTCAATGAGGAGAGCTCCGAGCCGATCGAACTGTACTAGGCTTCGAGACAAAGTAGGAAGACCGTATTGTACAACCTCAAACATTCGTCCAACTAGCCGATATAGTGGTGGGAAGGTCTTCTTCTTCGTGAGAAGTAGGACTCGAAGTGGCCTGTTCTTGAAGGAAAATGGCCAGAACATTCACCGGTCCAGGCGTCGGCACAATGACTGAAGTTGAAGCCTCAATCGGAGGTTCGCCAGGGGAAGCTGGACCGACTCCTTCTCTCATCCTGGTTTCATCTTTCATTCGTTTCCTCTCCTTCTCTTCTTTCTTTTTCTCTTCTTCTTCTTTCTTTCTTTTCTCTTCTTTTCTCTTCTTTTCTTCTTCTTCTATCTCCGCATCTTCTTCCCTCTTCTTCTTATCTTCTTCTCCTTCTGTTTTTTTTTTCTTCTATATTTCTTCGCTTCACTCTTCTTCTTTTCCTCTTCCTTTTTCCTTTCCTCCTAATTTCGTCTCCTCTTTCTAATTTTTTCTAAACGAGCCTATAGTACATTAGCTTTTTATTATTTTTTTATGCAAATGTGAACGAAAATAAAAGAAAATATGAGCATTGTTGGACTAGAATGAGTGAAAGATAAGTTGGAAATGATTAGCGGAGAAATCGAAATGAAAAGACGAGATTTGAAATTTTCTATAAGGAACAGGGCTGGTATTTTAGCAGAAAATTTATAGTGGCGAAAAATTATGAAATTTAGGGAAGTTGTTGGTATTAACTTTCTAAGGTCAGATTTAAAGTTTCGTGTGATTCGGACACCTGAGCAGTGAAAACGGAGCTTAACAATAATCCATTACAGATTTTAGTCGGTAAGGCTTTCGGTGACTGAAAATGGTCCGGAACTGAAATGTTAAAGTAAATTACTTTAAATTAACTTTCGTTGAGACTGCCCATCAAATTTGAGGCTAAACTGAGTTTCAGAAGGGCTCCAATTAAGTGCATCAGATGGAAATAGGACTAAATTGCGAGTATCGATTACTTTTGGACTTTTTAGCATATTGTTGCAATTAGTGGAATTCCACTAAAGCACCTGTGAAGCTTCTTGAAGCTTTCCTCCCTCCCAACCTGTACGCAAGAGAGAAGAAAGAGGAAAGAATAGGAAAGGGAAATAGGAGAAAAGAGAAGAAGAAAGAGAAGGAATTGGAGATTTTTTTGGGTTTTTCAACGAGCCGATCGGAGCAGCGCGCGCATAAAATTTCGTCGGCGTTTCGATGGCAAGGTTAGTACTTAACTACTAACACCACCCTCTCTCTTTTCGCCTATTTTGTTGAGCTTTCGTGGATCGATTTTCGTGAGGAAGTTTCATTGGAAAGAAACTACGTTTGGTGATTGAGGTTACTATGCGATTTTTGGAGCCGAACGCGCGTGCTTTTCCCCGAAGGATTTTCAAAGTGTTAGCTTGTGCTTACTGCCGCACGGTTGGGGATTTATTGCCGGCGCAATCAGCAGGAATACCAGCGGCATGTGTTGGTACTGCGGGTGCTACTACAGCCAGCAGCAGCAGGGACTGCTACTGCTGGTGCTGCAGCCAGCAGTAGCAAGTGTGCTACTGATGGTGTTGCTGCCAGCAGCAGTGCAGGCTGCTGCTACAAAGAGTAGCGGCAGTAAATGTAGTACTTGGAAAAATTTGAAGTTTTGAGAGTTTCTGAACATGGCAGGTTTCGGGCGCCCGGAAAGGAGGTTGTGGACGCCCGGATGTTCCGGACCCTGAGGACTTTGTGGACGATCCGGATGTGGTTCGGATCTGGACGCAGGAACCGGACGCCCAGTTATGGATCCGATTGAGCTGATGACGTGGAGAGCCACGTGTCGCGACACAGGACACGTGTCGATCGCCGGAGACACACCGCCCCACCGCCTGCGACCGCCGACCGACCGCTTGGCCAGCTGACGACACCTGGACTGCAGGATTTCCGGACGCCCGGAAGTGGTTTAGTGGGCGCCCGAATGTGTACTTTTGGGAGCCTATAAATTGGTGAGTCCCTGGTTGGTTTAGCTCATTTTCCACTTCGTGATTTCGTTTCTAGAGAGAGAAAGTTAGGTTTAGGGCCATGTGTTGGCATTAGTTGCAACCTAGCTTGCTCTCCTCTATGCTGTCGATCTGATCTGGTGCTGTGCTGTTGATCTGCTGGAGTTAGCAGTTTCTTTGGAGGTTTATTCAGATCGGTGTACTGCTTGTGCTGCTGGAGCTTGGAGGGTTGGATCTGAGGACACTACTTTCCCCACCGTTGTTGGATTAGCTTGTGAGGTGGGTTGATGTTTGCCAGATTCAGTGGACTTCCTCCTACGTGTTTTATCTCATGTTAGCATAATATGATATGTTGTTGTTTGGATTATGTTAGCATGATATGATGATTTGATTATGATATTGGGATTATGATAGAATGCCGTGCTAAGATTATGTTAGAGATGCCATATTAGGTTGAGACTGATCTATAGACTGCATGGGCATGATGTGATTTTAGACGTGCTAATGATATATATATATGTGAGCATGCATTTCTTTGTATCCTTGTTGCATGATTGGACCTACACCTATTCTGTTGATATCCCTTGTACCAGTTGTTGTACATATTAGTGTAGGTGATCATGTTGTGGCTCGTGCTATGTTATTGTACCTCCTCTTTGTGATAGAGTTGAGATTGATTGTAAGCACTGGAGCATCGATTGTGCCAAGGGCACGTGATTCTTTGTGAGATCATGGATTGGGTCATACTTGTTGATTATCCTTTGAGATGCCGAGGGCATGTGATTCTTTGTTGACCTAGTCGTGTCGATCATATACCTGCGGGTGCTTGGCGATGATATGGGTTTACTTTACTCGGTTGGGTAGCTCCCACGAGTACCACTCTAGAGTTGGCATATTCCGTACAGAGGGTTGTACGAGGAACTAGTTACAGATGGTGTTCCTGTACTAGTTGGGCTCCCTTTTGTGTTGAGCTTGATCAGGCCGCAGGTATCGCATTGTGAGGTATTGTATGGTATTATGGATTGAGCTAGGTACATACGGAGTTTCCTGTACTAGCTGGTTCGCAGGTATTGTATTGTGTATGATAGTCCTCATTTGGTATATTCAGTTCATTGGTATTTATACTGACAGTTGAGCATTGTGCATAGTAGTGGTAGTATATCTCCTACATTCTTTCTTGCTCTACATATATCTCTTGAGATTGAGGACTTAGTGGGCAGACCGCTGAGGCTGGTGGCGGTACCCACTGAGGACTACTTGATTGATAGTAGTTCTCAAACCTATTGGTGACATCTTTTTGCAGAGTCTTCTTCCCCAGTTGTGCATACTGAGCGCGGAAAGGAGACCGTCGGGTAGAGCTATTCCCCGGATACTTGGCTAGAGGTATACCCATTTTTGGTTAGATGGTTGAGTCTGTACATACAGTATGATTGTGATATCAGTGTTGTATATGAGAGTTATATGTGAGAGTTGTGGATGATGTATGTACAGTGATCTTTTGATATATTATATAGCAGCTCTGTTGATACCTTTAGCTCTGTGTGTTTGATTGTGGATGTTGTTTCGCTTCGTATACATGGTAGAGATACTGTGTATGCGGCGGATCTGGTCATGCGCCTGGGAAGAGGTAACCCGGGGCGTGACAGATTAAGTTGGTATCAGAGCTTAGGAATAGGTCATGAGGGCCTAGGAAACCTAAGATAAACAGACCTAAGAATGACGTGAGAGACGTGATTGATCGCGAAAGTCATAGATTGGGTTTTGAATCCTTCCTTGTGTAGGAAGAGTGATTGAGGGATTATGCCTTCTCTTATCGGATGAACTATGTTGGCTGCAGACGACATAATAATCTGAGAAGAAAAGAAGTGTCCTTCTAGACTTTCGTTGGATTGGGTCGTGAGATTGTTTGTGGTCCTAATCGGGTATTCTGTTGCAGGATTTTTACTATGCCTCCTCGACGACCATCGACGCGAGCGCATCCGACGCCTTCGGATATACCTGAGCAGATGGGTCCGAGTGAACGGCCCGATCTGCAGGAGCAGCTGGCAGACATAGCTGCAGTTGGAAGGCAGCAGAGTGCCTTGTTGCAAAAGATGTGTGATGCTTTCTCTACGCCTCGAGCTATGGAACCTCAGGCGACGACGACTCCAACTACATCTCAACCTGGAGAAGGAAGTACTCAGCCTAGTCAAGTGCTTTCTGAAGAGGAGCAGGAGCGGATGGCGGATAGGTTGGCTCGCTTCTGTAGGTTTGATCCACCACGATTTAATGGCAGTAGTATAGAGCCATGGGTGGTAGAAGCTTGGATATGTGAAATGGAGAAGTTGTTTGAGGATTTGTTCGTGCCAGCACGGGAGCAGGTGCATATGGCAGTGCATTGTTTATCTGGTGATGCACATGTCTGGTGGAGGAGGACCCGTGATCATAGGTCTCTGAATCCTCTACAGATGTCTTGGAGCGAGTTTCGGGGGATCATGTATGGAGCGTATTTTCCGAGTAGTGTGAAGATGAAAATAGAAGAGGATCTGAAGAATCTGAAGCAAGGGAATCGCTCGGTGCAGGAGTATGCGAGGGAGTTTACGAGACTATTCAACTGTGTTCCCTCAGCGGCGCGAGATGAGATTCAGAAGGTCTATCTTTATGAGAAGGGTTTGAGACCCGAGATCTTTCCATTTGTCCACTCGCAGAGACTTCAGACCTTGGATGCTACTATTGAGCAGTCTCTATGGGTAGAGCGAGGGGCATTTGTGACGAGAGGGCAGCATGTGGACCCAGCTCAGGGTCAGGAGAGGAAGCGCCCGGCACCTGATGATGGAGGGCAGTCAAGTAGCAGACGACCGCCCAGACCTCCCCAGCAATCGCGTTTTCAGAGACGTGGATCTTTTAGTCGCCAGCAGTCTGGAGGATATCGCCAGCAGCGACCGCAGCAGCAGCAGTCGAGGGGATCTCCCCGATGTGTGATTTGTGGAGGACCTCATTTTGCTTATCTTTGTGATCGACGAGAGGGACGATGTTATGAGTGTGGACAGCGAGGACATATGAGGAAGGCTTGTCCCAGATTTGTAGCAGCTCCATCTATGGCATCTGTGCCTTTTTACTCCACCGCAGTATTCTGGAGCTTCCCCGGTATTTTCTCAGGAGAGATCTTCTATGCCACGACAGCAGGATCGACGCCAGCCACCAGCGAGCGGACGAGTTTATGCCGCTCAGATTGAGGATCCTTCAATAGCTGATCGAGTGGTGGCAGGTATTATTTTGATTTGTGGCATTAGATCGCGTACCTTATTTGACACTGGTGCATCGCATTCCTTTGTTAGTAGGACTTTTGCATTGCATCATGGTCTAGACCCAGGCACAGGAGGTGCGGGTACCTGACCATAGTTTGCAAGTAACGCATGGTTGTTTAGGATGTCCTGTGCAAGTTGGGCCTTGGATCATGCCTGCCGATTTATTGGTATTGAAACAATTGCAAGATTTTGATGTAATCCTAGGCATGGATTGGTTATCTCAATATTTTGCTACTATCGATTGTGGATCTAAGACGGTGACCTTTTGTGAGCCTGGACAGGAGAAGTTCATTTATGAGGGTTGTAAGAGTTCACTGTTCGCAGTGACGATTTCTTCTGCTAAGGCCAGACAGATGTTAAATAGTGGTTGTATGGCCTATTTTGCAACAGTGACTGAAGTGCCTACTGTTGTACCAGGACTCGAGGATATTTCGATTGTCCGTGAGTTTCCGGATGTTTTTCCTTCTGAGTTATCCTCGATGCCTCCTGATAGGGAGATTGAATTCGTGATTGATGTGGTACCAGGAACCGCGCCAATCTCGAAGACACCCTATAGAATGGCACCAGCAGAATTGAGAGAGTTGAAGGCGCAACTGCAGGATCTTATGGATAAAGGATTTATCAGACCTAGTGTGTCGCCCTGGGGAGCGCCTGTGTTGTTTGTAAAGAAGAAAGATGGTTCACTTAGGTTGTGTGTGGATTATAGAGAATTGAATAAAGTAACCATCAAGAATAGATACCCTCTCCCACGTATCGATGACCTGTTCGATCAATTGCAGGGAGCGTGTGTCTTTTCTAAGATTGATCTTCAGTCCGGTTACCACCAGTTGAAGGTGAAGGCCGAGGATATTTCTAAGACTGCTTTTAGAACTCGGTATGGGCATTATGAGTTTACAGTCATGCCATTTGGGTTGACTAATGCCCCTGCTGCATTTATGGATATGATGAACCGAGTCTTTAAGTCCTTCTTGGACAAGTTTGTGGTAGTCTTCATCGATGATATTTTGATTTACTCCCGTGATGATGCGGAGCATGAGGAGCATCTGAGATTAGTGCTACAACTCTTGCGAGAAAAGAAGTTGTATGCAAAGCTGAAGAAGTGTGAGTTTTGGTTGAGAGAGGTTGCCTTTTTAGGCCATGTGATTTCAGCTTCGGGAGTAGCTGTTGATCCTAAGAAAATTGAGGCAATTCGTGATTGGCCTAGACCGACAACCATTTCTGAGGTTCGGAGTTTTCTTGGTCTAGCCGGGTATTATCGACGATTCGTGGAGAGCTTTGCGAAACTCTCTACGCCACTTACTCGGTTAACCAGGAAAGGGGTTAAGTATGTTTGGAGTGAGGAGTGCCAAGAATGCTTTGATGAGCTTAAGCAGAGATTGATGATAGCCCCTATTCTTGCACTACCTGTGATGGGTGATGGATTTGTTATCTATAGTGATGCTTCGCATAGTGGCTTAGGATGCGTACTGATGCAGCATGGTAGAGTGATTGCATATGCTTCAAGACAACTAAAGGAATATGAGAAGAACTACCCCACTCATGATTTGGAGTTGGCGGCGGTAGTCTTTGCTCTGAAGCTATGGCGTCACTATCTTTATGGTGAGCATTGTGAAGTGTATACTGATCACAAGAGCCTTAAGTATCTGTTTACACAGAAAGAGTTGAATCTACGGCAACAGAGATGGTTAGAATTATTGAAGGATTATGACATCTCTATATTATACCATCCCGGTAAGGCGAACGTTGTTGCCGATGCTTTGAGTAGGAAGGCTGTGGCAACCTTGAGTATGTGTATCACTCAACAGCCTGTCCTAGTAGAGGAGATGCGGAGGTTATCTCTTGAGGTAGTTACTTCTGGGATGACGGCGAGGTTGATGACCCTAGTCATTCAGCCCACTCTGTTGAATAGGATTCGAGGGAAACAGAGTGAAGATCCTTATTTGTTGAAGGTTCGTGATCAACTGAAGAGTGGTGATCTTGAAGGTTTTTCTTGCGACGATTCTGGAGTTCTCCGTTTTAGAGGACGTCTGTGTGTACTAGTGGATCAGGAGATTCGAGAGGAGATATTGAAGGAAGCACATCATTCTCCCTATTCTGTACATCCTGGGGGAACTAAGATGTACCAGGATCTGAAGACTCACTTCTGGTGGAATGGTATGAAGCGGGATATTGGTAGAGCTGTAGCTCAATGTTTGACATGTCAGCAAGTTAAGGCTGAACATCGAGTACCAGCTGGTAAGCTACAGAGTCTTCCAATACCTGAGTGGAAGTGGGATCATATTACCATGGACTTCGTTGTGGGTTTGCCGAAGACCTCGAGCGGCTGTGATACCATTTGGGTGATTGTGGATAGGCTGACAAAGTCCGCTCATTTTCTACCGATGAAGATTACTTGGTCACGTGAGCGACTTGCGCAGCTTTATCTAGATGAGATATTGAGATTGCATGGAGTGCCAATCTCGATAGTATCTGATAGAGACTCGAGATTTGTTTCCCATTTCTGGAGGAGTTTACAGACAGCTTTGGGGACTCAGCTTCGATTTAGCACTGCATTTCATCCCCAGACTGATGGTCAGTCCGAGCGCACTATACAGACACTCGAGGATATGCTGAGAGCTTGTGTCTTGGATTTTGGTGGAGGATGGGATCGACATTTGAGATTGGTAGAGTTTGCGTACAACAATAGCTATCAAGCGAGCATTAAGATGGCTCCGTTTGAAGCATTGTATGGACGCAAATGTCGATCACCTCTGTTTTGGGATGATGTTGGCGAAAGGAAGACGTTGGGTCCAGATCTTTTACTCGAAGCCGAAGATAAAGTGAAAGCGATACGGCAGCATATTAAGACGGCTCAGAGCAGGCAGAAGAGTTATGCTGATACTCGGAGGCGAGATCTGGAGTTTCATGTTGGTGATCATGTTTTCTTAAAGGTCTCACCATCGAAGGGCATACGGAGATTTGGGATTCGAGGAAAGCTTAGTCCGCGATTTATTGGTCCTTTTGAGGTTTTGGAGAGAGTAGGACCCGTGGCTTATCGGATAGCCCTTCCGCCTCGACTTGCAGGAGTGCACGATGTCTTTCATGTATCTGTTCTAAGGAGATACATGCATGATCCTTCCCATGTGATTGATTTTTCTCCACTGGAGCTTACTAAGGATCTGCACTACGAGGAGAGACCGATACGGATTCTTGCTCGTGAGACGAGGGAATTGCGTAATCGGGTCATACCTTATGTTAAGGTACAGTGGGATTTTCATGATGATAGAGAGGCTACTTGGGAGTTGGAGACCATTATGCAGAAATCTTATCCCCACCTGTTTACATCTTGAGGTGAGTGTTTTTACCTCAGTTTCGAGGACGAAACTATTTTAAGGAGGGGAGAATGTAGTACTTGGAAAAATTTGAAGTTTTGAGAGTTTCTGAACATGGCAGGTTTCGGGCGCCCGGAAAGGAGGTTGTGGACGCCCGGATGTTCCGGACCCTGAGGACTTTGTGGACGATCCGGATGTGGTTCGGATCTGGACGCAGGAACCGAACGCCCAGTTATGGATCCGATTGAGCTGATGACGTGGAGAGCCACATGTCGCGACACAGGACACGTGTCGATCGCCGGAGACACACCGCCCCACCGCCTGCGACCGCCGACCGACCGCTTGGCCAGCTGACGACACCTGGACTGCAGGATTTCCGGACGCCCGGAAGTGGTTTAGTGGGCGCCCGAATGTGTACTTTTGGGAGCCTATAAATAGGTGAGTCCCTGGTTGGTTTAGCTCATTTTCCACTTCGTGATTTCGTTTCTAGAGAGAGAAAGTTAGGTTTAGGGCCATGTGTTGGCATTAGTTGCAACCTAGCTTGCTCTCCTCTATGCTGTCGATCTGATCTGGTGCTGTGCTGTTGATCTGCTGGAGTTAGCAGTTTCTTTGGAGGTTTATTCAGATCGGTGTACTGCTTGTGCTGCTGGAGCTTGGAGGGTTGGATCTGAGGACACTACTTTCCCCACCGTTGTTGGATTAGCTTGTGAGGTGGGTTGATGTTTGCCAGATTCAGTGGACTTCCTCCTACGTGTTTTATCTCATGTTAGCATAATATGATATGTTGTTGTTTGGATTATGTTAGCATGATATGATGATTTGATTATGATATTGGGATTATGATAGAATGCCGTGCTAAGATTATGTTAGAGATGCCATATTAGGTTGAGACTGATCTATAGACTGCATGGGCATGATGTGATTTTAGACGTGCTAATGATATATATATATGTGAGCATGCATTTCTTTGTATCCTTGTTGCATGATTGGACCTACACCTATTCTGTTGATATCCCTTGTACCAGTTGTTGTACATATTAGTGTAGGTGATCATGTTGTGGCTCGTGCTATGTTATTGTACCTCCTCTTTGTGATAGAGTTGAGATTGATTGTAAGCACTGGAGCATCGATTGTGCCAAGGGCACGTGATTCTTTGTGAGATCATGGATTGGGTCATACTTGTTGATTATCCTTTGAGATGCCGAGGGCATGTGATTCTTTGTTGACCCAGTCGTGTCGATCATATACCTGTGGGTGCTTGGCGCTGATATGGTTGTACTTTACTCGGTTGGGTCGCTCCCACGAGTACCACTCTAGAGTTGGCATATTCCGTACAGAGGGTTGTACGAGGAACTAGTTACAGATGGTGTTCCTGTACTAGTTGGGCTCCCTTTTGTGTTGAGCTTGATCAGGCCGCAGGTATCGCATTGTGAGGTATTGTATGGTATTATGGATTGAGCTAGGTACAGACGGAGTTTCCTGTACTAGCTGGTTCGCAGGTATTGTATTGTGTATGATAGTCCTCATTTGGTATATTCAGTTCATTGGTATTTATACTGACAGTTGAGCATTGTGCATAGTAGTGGTAGTATATCTCCTACATTCTTTCTTGTTCTACATATATCTCTTGAGATTGAGGACTTAGTGGGCAGACCGCTGAGGCTGGTGGCGGTACCCACTGAGGACTACTTGATTGATAGTAGTTCTCACACCCATTGGTGACATCTTTTTGCAGAGTCTTCTTCCCCAGTTGTGCATACTGAGCGCGGAAAGGAGACCGTCGGGTAGAGCTATTCCCCGGATACTTGGCTAGAGGTATACCCATTTTTGGTTAGATGGTTGAGTCTGTACATACAGTATGATTGTGATATCAGTGTTGTATATGAGAGTTATATGTGAGAGTTGTGGATGATGTATGTACAGTGATCTTTTGATATATTATATAGCAGCTCTGTTGATACCTTTAGCTCTGTGTGTTTGATTGTGGATGTTGTTTCGCTTCGTATACATGGTAGAGATACTGTGTATGCGGCGGATCTGGTCATGCGCCTGGGAAGAGGTAACCCGGGGCGTGACAGTAAAGGCAGCAGTAGGCAGAATATCGGGTGCGATATTAGTAATTGAAGTCGGTTCGCGGCCTCGACACCATGCTTTTGGAGACTCTAGTTGAGTCCAATTTCCTGTCAATTTCGAAATTGAAGTTGATTGAAGGGGGAAGATGGTAGTGAGCTTCGGATTACACCTTACTCCAAGTGGAACTAAAGGAAATTGGAATGAAATTGAGATAGTGAGCGAAGCAAACCGAAATTCGGATTTTGCTGGATATGTGCTAACTTCTCCGTCCTTCTCTCTTAACTAGGTATCAAATTGAGCTTGTGGTGATGTTCTAGTGTAAGTAAGGAGCTTGTGGACTTACTTCATTAACCGAATTTTTAGGTAATAAGTTATCTCGAAAGCTGAATTTTGGTGAAAGTGGAACTAAATTGATTTGGAGCGATTATGAGAATTGCGAGATTTCGTCGTCCGTTTCTTCTCGTTGCATATGATGCGACCTTTGCCAACCCTTTTCACTAGTTTTGGTTATTTTGGACTTGTTACTAGTGGATTTTGAGGTAAGTTAAGTTACCCTTACCTAAACTTCAATATTCATTCATCGAATTGCCGAAATAATAGATTCTAAATTTCGTAGGAGATTCCGTACTAGATTGAGCCGGGGAAAGGCGTATTGGACGTTGATTGCTCGTGGCTAGTGGATTCGCATTCCGAGGTGGGTTCCGAGTCGCCAAAAACGGCGAAATTCCCCCTACGTCTATTTTAGTGAAATGTCACATGCACACAATTTAGTTTCTATCTGATTTAGCTTCGGGAATTTGAACAAAAAACATACGATTTAGCACTCGAATTATGAAACATGAACCTATCTGTTGTGACTCGTATATCGCATTTGGAGCATAATACATGAATGTGCCTTTTTCCTGCATCGATCATGCCATACTTACTTTCGTTGTATTGAACATGCCATGGATACATGATTGAGGTCTAGGCTTTGTGAGACCTGGATGACCGCTCTTTTGAACATTTTTTGGCCGAGAATTTGTGAGACATGTGTAGCTGGATGTTTAGAAGTTCGACGATTGAGTAGAGATCATTGGGTCAATTCTTCCGATTCTTGACCATTCCATTGTCACATAGATTTGCCCTAATGATTGCTAGTCATATCACATATTAAACATTCTTCTGTAGGTCGTGGGAGGCCAGTTGACATCTTGTGTATCTTGATGAGTTGTCTATTGTCCTATAGGTGCATCTTTGTGAGTTGTCTATGTGAGCTATCTATGTGTTTTATCTATTTCTCTTGTACATGCCATGAGGTTTGTGATAGTGGCCGCGGGTGGCACGGCGGTAGAGAGCTTATGCACATGCTGTTGAGATGTTGACCTATTGTTTACTTCATGACTGCTCTGAGGACATTGTATTGGTATTGTGTCATTGTTGACCATGATCTAGACCATAGCCTGCAAGACCACTTTGAGCTTGGCAGTATATGAGCTATGAGCTATGTGATATGTTACTCGGTAGGGGTCGCTCCTCTCGAGTGCCACTCCGGATTGCTGGCTGGTGTTAGTAAGACAATAGCCTAGTTATGAGGGTTCTGTCACACTCATGGGAGTGTGACCTCATACTAGGCGGGTGCAGGCTTGACCGGACGAGCGATCCGGTCGTTGCGATTGGGTATGATTACAGTATTTGTTGTTGTAGTGACGTTGATGCCTACACTGTTTAGTTACCTTCTTTTTTCGCATGACCTAGATAGAGATCTATTTACAGTACTTGTGGTTATTCATTTATTGTTGCTTGACACTTCTCTATGTAGGTTATAGCCAGGTAGTTAGTTTTTGTACTTCCTTTTTATCTGTTCAGATCGTTTACTTGTTTATAGTATTACCAGTTATCTTTTCGTTATTCATTTATTGCAGCTTTTACTATCCTTTCATCAGTCTGGCCTCCAGTAGACCTAGTGGGAAGATCGTGGTTATCGCCGACCGTACCCACTGGGAACTACTGTTCAGTAGTTCTCACACCCTGTTGTGGTTTATTTTTCAGGGGTACGTACACCGATGGTTGATCGAGGTGAGGGGGATCGCGTAGTAGATAGCATCCTCTACCAGCATGTCTATACATTAGAAGACTACTAGATAGAATGCTACTTTATACTACATACATGTATTGGCGAGGGCTAGGCCCCTTTCTCCTTGTATTTTATTTTAAGATTGAGTTTTTATTTGATGAAGTACATGATGTACAGCAGCTTAGCTTGTAGATAGTGCTCTGATACCGCCTAAATCTGTCACTCCCCGATACCGCAGCAAAATCTACGGGGACGTCACCCAATCTGTCACGCCCTAAGACCGCAGCGGAAGCCTACGAGGACGTCAACAGACCCGCTGAACGGGCAGAGTTTCCCCTGTCCGAACAAAGAGGCCACAAACACAAAATAACAACGATTACCAGGCGTTCAAGAAAATCATCTAGATAAGATCCACATCACAAGAAATACAAACGACATGTATGAGCACTATCTACAAGCTAAACTGCTGTACATCAAGTACTACATCCAATAAATACCCAACCTTAAAACAAAAATACAAGGAGAAAGGAGCCTAGCCCTTGCAAATACAAGTATATAGCATGTAAAGGCACTCTATCTGGTGGTCTTCTAATGTGTAGACATGCTGGAAGAGGATGCTATCTACTACGCGATCCTCCTTACCTCGATCAACCATCGGTATACGTATCCCTGAAAAATAAACCACAACATGGTGTGAGAACTACTGAACAGTAGTTCCCAGTGGGTACGACCGGCGATAACCACGACCTTCCCACTTGGTCTACTGGAGGCCAGACTGAAAAAAGAATAGTAACATCTGTAGTAAATGAGTAACTAAGGAAAACAAGTAAATGATCTGAACAGCTAAAAGTGAAGTACAGTAAATGAAGAACTGCATGTACTATAAACAGGACTCTGTACCTGTATACTGTCATGTCCCTGTACGGGTAGTGAGAGGAAAGAAAAAGTCGAATAGTGTATGCATCAATGCCACTACTGCAACAAATACTGAAAGACTACCCAATCGCAACGACCGACTCGTACGTCCGGTCAAGCCTGCGCCCGCCTAGTGTCGGCATCACCCATCGACCCCTAGGCTACTGTCTCAACTAACACCAGCCAGCAATCCGGAGTGGCGCTCGAGGGGAGCGACCCGTACCGAGTAACATAGCATATAGCACATATACAGTCAAGCTCATAGTGGCCCTGCAGGCTATGGTCTAAATCATAGACAACAATATCACAATGCCAATCCAGTATCCTCAGAGTAATCATGGAGTAAACAAGAGGTCAACATCATATTTCACAAGATCTCACAAGATTGCAAGAACTCAAAAGATCACAAGACCTCAATCTCATATCCTCAACGTATTCATGGAGTATCGAATAAGGCATATATCCCAGTATAAATATCATGCTCAAGACAAAGGAGTAAGTAACTAGCCAAGACGTATGCAAAATCAAATGGCCTCCCACGACCAACTAGTAGGTCTAAATACAGATTTAGCCACAAGAACAACACACTCATAACATCGGCCTTCTCGTCTATTACAGAGATAGGCAAAATGAGGTCCTCCACAAATCACGCATCGGGGAGATCCCCTCGACTGCTGCTGCTGTCGCTGCTGGCGATATCCTCCAGACTGCTGGCGAAATCCTCCAGACTGCTGGCGACTAAAAGATCCACGTCCCTGGAAACGCGATTGCTGAGGAGGTTTAGGTGGCCGTCTGCTACTTGATTGTCCTCCATCATCAGGCGCCGGGCGCTTCCTCTCCTGACCTTGAGCTGGGTCCACATGCTGCCCTCTCGTCACAAATGCCCCTCGCTCTACCCACAGAGACTGCTCGATAGTAGCGTCCAACGTCTGAAGTCTCTGCGAGTGGACAAATGGAAAGATATCGGGTCTCAAACCCTTCTCATACAGATAAACCTTCTGTATCTCGTCTCTCGCTGCTGAGGGAACACAGTTAAGCAACCTAGTAAATTCCCTCGCATACTCCTGTACTGAGCGATTCCCTTGCTTCAGGTTCTTCAAGTCTTCCTCTATCTTCATTTTCACGCTACTGGGAAAATACGCCCCATACATAATCCCTCGAAACTCACTCCAAGTCATCTGTAGAGGATTCAAGGACCTATGATCACGGGTCCTCCTCCACCAGACATGTGCATCACCAGATAAACAATGCACTGCCATATGCACCTGCTCTCGTGCTGGCACAAAAAGATCCTCGAACAACTTCTCCATCTCACAAATCCAGGCTTCTACCACCCACGGTTCAATACTACTACCATTGAATCGCGGTGGATCAAACCTACAGAAGCGAGCCAATCTATCCGCCATCCGCTCCTGCTCTTCTTCAGAAAGCACTTGACTAGGCTGAGTACTTCCTTCTCCAGGTTGAAATGTAGTTGGAGTCGTCGTCGCCTGAGGTTCCATAGCTCGAGGCGTAGAGAAAGCATCACACATCTTCTGTAACAAGGCACTCTGCTGCCTTCCAACTGCAGCTATGTCTGCTAGCTGCTCCTGCAGAGCGGGCCGTTCACTAGGTCCCGTCTGCTCAGGCATATCCGAAGGCGTCGGATGCGCTCGCGTCGATGGTCGTCGGGGAGGCATAGTAACAATCCTGCAACAGAATACCTGATTAGGACCACAAACAACTCACGACCCAATCCAACGAAAGTCTAGAAGGACACTTCTTTTCTTCTCAGATTATTATGTCGTCTGCAGCCAACATAATTCATCCGATAAGAGAAGGCATAATCCTTCAATCACTCTTCCTACAAGGAAGGAGTCAACAACCCAATCTTTGACTTTCGCGATCAATCACGTCTCTCTCGTCATTCTTAGGTCTTTTTATCTTAGGTTTCCTAGGCCCTCTTGAACTATTCCTAAGCTCTGATACCAACTTAATCTGTCACGCCCCGGGTTACCTCTTCCCAGGCGCATGACCAGATCCGCCGCATACACAGTATCTCTACCGTGTATACGAAGCGATACAACATCCACAACAAACACACAAAGCTAAAGGTATCAACAGAGCTGCTATATAATATATCAAAAGATCACTGTACATACATCATCCATAACTCTCATAAATAACTCACATATACAACACTGATGTCTCAGTCATAATGTATGTACAGACTCAACCATCTAACCAAAAATGGGTATACCTCTAGCCAAGTATCCGGGGAATAGCTCTACCCGACGGTCTCCTTTCCGCGCTCAGTATGCACAACTGGGGAAGAAGACTCTGCAAAAAGATGTCACCAATGGGTGTGAGAACTACTATCAATCAAGTAGTCCTCAGTGGGTACCGCCACCAGCCTCAGCGGTCTGCCCACTAAGTCCTCAATCTCAAGAGATATATATAGAGCAACAAGGAAAGTAGGAGATATACTACCACTACTATGCATAAAGTTCAACTGTCAGTAAGAATACCAATGAACTGAATATACCAAATGAGGACTATCATACACAATACAGTACCTGCGAACCAGCTAGTACAGGAACCCCATCTGTACCTAGCTCTCGCCATATAATACCTCACAATACCATACCTGCGGCCTGATCATGCTCAACCCTCCAGGGAGCTGCTCAACCCTCCAGGGAGCCGACTAGTACAGGAAGCCCGTCTGTAACTAGCCCCTCGTACAACCCTCTGTACGGAACATGCCAACTCTAGAGTGGTACTCGTGGGAGCGACCCAACCGAGCAAAGTACAACCATAGTATACGCCAAGCACCCGCAGGTATATGATCGACACGACTGGGTCAACAAAGGATCATGTGCCCTCGGCACCAAAAAGAATAGTCAACAAGTAAGACCCAATCCACTGTGCCCTCGGCACCACAAAGGATAATCAACAAGTATGACCCAATCCATGCTCTCACAAAGAACCACGTGCCCTCGGCACAATCAATGCTCCAGTGCTCACAATCATCTCAACTCTACCACAAAGAGGAGGCTCTCAACTCTACCACAAAGAGGAGGTATAATAACATAGCACGAGCCACAACATGATCACCTATACTACATGTACAACAACTGGTACAAGGAATCAACAGAATAGGTGTAGGTCCAATCATGCAACAAGGATACAAAGAAATGCATGCTCACATACATATCATTTAGCACATCTAAGATCATAACAAGCCCATGCAGTCTATAGATCAGTCTCAACCTAACATGGCATCTCTACATAATCTTAGCATGGCATACTATCATAATCCCAATAACATAATCCAATATCCACATATCATAATCCAATCATGCTAACATAATCCAAACACATCATATCATATTATGCTAACATGAGATAAAACACGTAGGAGGAAGTCCACTGAATCTGGCAAACATCAACCCACCTCACAAGCTAATCCAACCACGGTGGGGAAAGAACAGTATCCTCAGATCCAACCCTCCAGGATAACGAACTCCGGCAGCACTCCGATCTGTCAAAACCTCCAAGGAAACTGCTAACTCCAGCAGAATAACAGCTTGGCACCAGATCAGATCAGCAGAGTAGAAGAGAGCAAGCTAGGTTACAAACTATGCCAACACATGGCCCTAAACCCACTTTCTCTCTCTAGAACCGAAGTCACAAAGTGGAAAATACAGGCTAAAACAACCAGGGACTCGCCTATTTATAGGCTCCCAAAAGTCCACTTTCGGGCGCCCACTTCCCAACTTCCGGGCGTCCGGAAATGCTGCAGTCCAGGTGTCGTCGTGCACTCAAGCGGTCGGTCGGCGGTCAGCAGGCGGTGGGGCGGCGTGTCTCCGGCGATCGACACGTGGCTCTCCACGTCATAGCCAAAACCGGATTCTCTTCCGGGCGTCCGAATCATGCGCCCAGATCCAATACTCGTCAGCCACAACCGGATCGTCCACAAGATGCAACAGGGTCCACATCGTTCGGGCGTCCATTTCGCCACTTCCGGGCGCCCGAATCCCGCCAAGTCCAAAAACCCTAAATCATGAAAATTTCCGAGTACTACATAGCTCATAACATAATACCATATAATACCATACGATACAATATCTCACGATACCTCACAATACGATACCTGCGGCCTGATCATGCTCAACCCTCCAGGGAGCCGGCTAGTACAGGAAGCCCGTCTGTTCCTAGCCTTTCGTACAACACTCTGTACGGAATATGCCAACTCTAGAGTGGTACTCGTGGGAGCGACCCAACCGAGTAAAGTACAACCACCATATCAGCGCCAAGCACCCGCAGGTATATGATCGACACGACTGGGTCAACAAAGAATCACATGCCCTCGGCATCTCAAAGGATAATCAACAGGTATGACCCAATCCATAATCTCACAAAGAATCACGTGCCCTCGGCACAATCAATGCTCCAGTGCTCACAATCCATCTCGACTCTACCACAAAGAGGAGGCATAACAACATAGCACGAGCCACAACATGATCACCTACACTAACATGTACAACAACTGGTACAAAGGATATCAACAGGATAGGTGTAGGCCAAATCATGCAACAGGGATACAAGGAAATTATGCATGCTCACATACATATCATTAGCATATCACGCACATGCAAATCTCAACCTAACAGGTCATATCTAACATAATCTCAGCATGTCATGCTATCATAATCCCAATAATATCACACTATCATAATCCAATATCATCATACTATCATAATCCAATATCATCATACTATCATAATCCAATATCATCATATCATGCTAACATATTCTAACACTATCATGCTAACATGAGAATAAACACATAGGAGGAAGTCCACTGAATCTGGCAAACATCAACCCACCTGAAGAGCTAATCCAACCACGATGGGGAAATAACAATATCCTCAGATCCAACCCTCCAAGCTCCAGCAGTACTCCGATCTGAATAATCCTCCAAAAAGCTGCTAACTCCGACAGATCAACAGCTCAACACCAGATCAGATCAACAGAATAGAGGAGAGCAAGCTGGGTTATAACTAATGCCAACACATGGCCCTAAACCCGACTTTCTCTCTCTAAAATCGGATCACACGAGGTGGAAAATGAGCCAAAGTGATCAGGGACACACCTATTTATAGGCTGCCAAAACTTCCACATTCAGGCGCCCGAATCCAACTTCCGGGCGTCCGGAAACCTTGCAATCCAGGTGTCCGCAGGCGGGTAAACGGTCGGTCGGCGGTCAGCAGGCGGTGGGGCGGCGTGTCTCCGGCGGTCGACACGCGTCCAGCCTCGCGACACGTGGCTCTCCACGTCACAACTCAATTCGGATCCTCAATCCGGGCGTCCGGTTCATGCGTCCAGATCCAGAATTTGTCAGCCACAACCGGATCGTCCAGAACGTCCACTGGGTCCGGAAACTTTCGGGCGTCCACTTCCTCTCTTCCGGGCGCCCGAAACCTGCCAAGTCCAGAAACCCTAAAATCGACCGAGGCGGCCGCGGCAGCCGATGCAGAGGAAGTGGAGACCTCTGCTACCTCCGGATCTAGTGAGGTCCGAGAGCTTCGTGATCAGCTCACTTTGTTGACGGACTTGGTGGCGCAGCAATCCACGGCGACTCAGCGACAAGTGGACGCTTCCCGCCGACAGGAAGCAAGGATGAAACGATTGGAAGATTTGTTGTTGCAACAAGCTTCTACTAGGACGACACAGTGTCCTCCATCACCTGCGCCAACAGGAGGTGTGACTGCAGGAGCGCAAGCTCCGGCATCGGGTGCGGATCATGCGGCCACGGATTCGGGACCAGCAGAGGAGGCCGTTGTGACACCGCCAGTTCAGGCATCACCTTCGAGGACGGTTCTACCGACAATGGTGACTGGAGCTGAGCGAGATCGACTCATTGACCGCTTGAACGAGTTCAGGAGGTGCAGTCCTCAAACTTTTGATGGAGAGAAGGCTGATCATTGGGTTGTGGAGAAGTGGCTTCTTCACATGGAGAAACTATTCCACGACACTTTCGTGGAGGAGCGAGACAAGGTGTGGCTAGCGACCTATCACCTAGATAGTGTTGCTTATCAGTGGTGGGCGGACATTCGAGATGATCCTAACACCGATGTCGCAGCCATCACTTGGAAGAGGTTCAAGGAGCTGCTATTGGAGACTTACTTCCCTCAAAGTGTCAAGAGACAAATGGAGAGGGATCTGCGCAACTTCCACTCAGGTATTGGAAGACTCTGTAGTTTACCAGCTGGTACTCGATGTTCAGCCTTAACTTGCTGACATGTCAAACATTGAGCTACAGCTCTACCAATATCCCGCTTCATACCATTCCACCAGAAGTGAGTCTTCAGATCCTGATACATCTTAGTCCCTCCAGGATGTACAGAATAAGGAGAATAATGCGCTTCCTTTAATATCTCCTCTCGAATCTCCAGATCCGCTGGTACACATAGACGTCCTCTATAGCGATGAGTCTCGGCATCATCATAAGTAAAGTCTTCAAGATCTCCACTTCTCAGTTGATCTCGAATTTTCATCAGATAAGGATCAACACTCTGTTTCTCTCGAATCCTATCTAACAGAGTGGGCTGTATGATCAAGGTCATCAGTCTAGCTGTCATCCCGCGAATAACCACCTCAAGGGACAACCTTCGCATCTCTTCCACTAGGACAGGCTGTTGAGTAATACACAAACTCAAAGTTGCCACCGTCTTCCTACTCAAAGCATCGGCAACAACGTTTGCCTTACCGGGATGGTATAAGATAGAGATGTCATAATCCTTCAATAATTCCATCCATCTCCGTTGCCGTAGATTCAATTCTTTCTGTGTAAACAGATACTTGAGGCTCTTGTTGTAGTACACTGAACTTTTGCAAATTGCGGAGTTCTAGTGTGAGAATAGTGACTTGTGCTATTCTGGAGTTTTGGGTTGAGTTTGGTGAGCTTCGGAGTGTTTTCGGGACTTGAAAAGTGCGAAAACGGACTCCGGAAGTCGAAATCTGCAAAAGTGCAGATTTTGCATTGCATACCGGTATCTGGATTAGGTATACCGGAATCCAGTGAAAACTGGTTGTGCGCAGCTCTCGGGTTCTGCGGGATTCCGCAGTTGATACCGGAATACATGGGCATTCCGGTATGTACAATTCGCATACCGGTACAGATGTGATTAGTACCGGTATGGGGAAGTCGCATACCGGAATCCCTTTGCGCAGACTGCTTGGCCGAGGCTCGGGTTTGCGGGATTTTTGGTTGGATACCGGTATGCCCATGCGCATACCGGTATACAATGCTGCAGAATGCATTTCGTGCAGTTTTGCAATTTTGGCTTTTTGAGGGGCCTAGTTGGATTTTGTGCAGTGGGTTAAGTACCCCTTCACCCCCTCTTTTGTTGTTATGGCTGAGGATTTGGAGGAAAAGGAAAGGTAGGGTTTTCCCTCTCTCTCTCTCTAGATTTTCTCTCCCAAAACCCTTGAAATCTTGGGTTTTGATCTCTTTTTCCTCCATTTTCTTCATGGAGGAGTGCTCCTAGGCTTGGAGGGAACTCGTGGCCTTTGAGGAGAGCTTGTTGGAGGATGGATCTTCAACCCTAGCTTGTGTGAGCTTGAGTGGAAGCTTGATTTGAGGTTAGTAAACTCTCTTACAACCTCTATTTGTGATTTTTGCTTGGAATTAGCTTGTAAACCTAGTTTTATGAAAATTAGGGTTTATTTTAGGGTTTCGTGATTATGAGCCCTTGAGGTGGAATTGATGGGTGTAGAACGTTGTTGTAGGTTGGATTTGATGATCTCTAACCTCTAATGGGACTTAGAACAAGTTTTATTTGCTTAAGGTAAATTCCACCCATTTACCTCATTGATTTTGGTGGTTTTCGAAATTGCTTGTTCGATACCCCTAACCCCTTGGAAAATTATCTTAGGGTATGAGAAGCTCGAGGGACAACTTCGTTTCGAAGTACTGCGAGGTTTCGACGGGTATCCGGTGGGTTTGACCTCACCGAAATGGGTGAACTCCCCCTATGTCTCCTATCTTGTTATAGGATTGATTAGATGCATAATTATGTTAATTATGGCATGATGATAATTGTGATTGCATGAGACATGCAAGTTGTTTATGAAAAATGCATATTTCATATAGTATGGCATTATGAGGATATTATGCATGCTAGGGTATTTGCACTATTAGTGTAATGATGCATTAGGAAATGCTAAGTATGTTATGCACGCTAAAGATGAGCATCTTATGAGTCACCACTTGAGTGGTGGACTAGTGAACTCTCTTAGCATACCAAAGTATGCTTGTATAGAGAAAAGAGAGGTTATGACATATGTTGTATAAGTTGTTGCACCTCAACTAGGTGAGCAATTGCGACGGGCGTTGTCGGCCTTGGACTCGACCCTTTGGTCGTGGATTGATTCCATGTTTAAGACATGAGGAAAGGGGATCCTATTTGCATTCGATAATTATACTTAGTTGGACATGGGTCCATTTGATTAATTGAACACTTGCATGATAGCTCTATACTCTATGTAGTAGAGGTTGTTGTAGCTTATGCATGGCATGGATAGGGTCTTGTTGGCATTGTAGAATGCATGAATTGTAGCATTGGAATGATGCATGAACTATGGCATTTGTAGAATGCACAATAGGTGGCATTAGAGTAATGCATGGTTTATGAACTTAGTAAACAATGAGATGAACGGTTACATGTAGAGACATGGACATATTGGTAGGGACATACCAACGGACAAATTGAGAACAACATGATATTGTTGACATGTAGCATCTTGGCTATTGAACGTAGTAAACGTATTGTATTTCACTTAGGTGAATAACTAGGTTGACATAATGTTAGACCTTTGGACATCGGTTGGCTATTCCATGTTAGAGACATGACGAACGTATTTCCTATGCTGTTGACTATGCTTGTTATGCCATTGTGCTCATTCGCACATGCTTGTGAGGGTCGCTCCCTACAAGCCGGCAACTCCGGAGTGGGCCTTTCGCGATGTTGATCGCCTGTGTGCAGGTTATATGGGCGCCGAAGTGGATTGCCGTGGGGGAGGCTCATTCTAGCGAGAATGTTGACTACCACGGGGCCATTAGGCACGGCACAAGCCGGGACGTTACCTTGTGTAAGTCCCTCGTGGATTGGTAAAAGCTAAGTAAATTGGACATAGTACATTGGTTACTTGATGCATATACATGTAGTGTATGGATTTAGTGGTGAGTCGCATATCGTGGCATTACTTAGCTTGACACTGTTGGGATGCATTCATTGTAGTTGGACATATTAGTTAGTCACTACATACATCGGCATCCATGGTAGCTTTAGACCTATACTCACATCGGTTAGTATAGTGGCATGAAAATACGATGATAATAAGAATAGAGAGATTCTTTTAACCTATAAACATAGCATAAATTGACATGCATGTAAACTGTGAAATTAAATGTTGAACTTATGTCATAGAGCATATTCATGTTCATGTAGATGGTTTAGTCATTGGAGGCATGATAGTTGTAGAACTATCTGTTTGCATTTAATATTTTTATGCTTTATGTTTCAGTTTAAACTATCTTGCCTCAGTTGACCTAGCGGTGTAATTCGCCACTCTCGGCGGCTTACCCACTGGGAACTATTGAATAATAGTTCTCATCCCCCTGGGGTTTGTTGTTTTTATTTCAGAGCCTTTCGCAGCAGGAGAGGCTTGGGATCGCGGCGAGGGGTTAGCAGCTAGCTAGAGCCTCTACGGTGTTGTCGTTGTAGGCATACCATGTTGTCCTTTCATTGTATTTTATATGAAAGGTGTATAGATATTTGGTTGATCTATTGTTGTTAAGATGTATAAATTCTTGTATATCTTGAGATTTTAGTTATGTGGATTTTGTTTTAGATGTAGAACTATGTTCTCGCTCTGATTACCTTGTTAGGATGTATTCTTTATCCTTCTTGATGGTTGTTAGCATAGACGCCTTGTGTACATTGTGTTGTTTGAGGTACACGGCGGGTCTGTGCACGTGCCTGGTAGGCTCCCACGAGGGCCCGGGGCGTGACAGATTATAGTGGTATCAGAGCCTAGGGTTGAGTCTTAGTGGACCTAGTAAACCTTAGGCAGGTTGGACGATAAGGAATAGGAACGTGAGAGACGAGATCTCTTGTGACATATTGGCGAAAGTATTATGATTGGGTCGTTTCTAAAGCTCCAAAGCTGTTGGAGTTAAATCGGAGTGAACCACTTCTATACCCTTGGAGGGTCACGTTGGCGGCCGACAACGTGACATCGGAGAATAGTGGGAGTCCACTTCATTACTTTCGCATGATTGGGGTTATAGTCTAGTGTGGGGATGCGTTGGCGTGGGGTGTTTCACCCGCGCATGTTTTTCTTGTTGCAGCTTGAGTGGCGATCGACGCACTCGATGGCGACCGAGGCAGCCGAGACGGGACTTCTGCATCCTCCGGATTTGGTAGACTCTAAAGTTGAGAGAACAACTGGCAAATTCAGCGAGTACGGTGGAACGGCGATCATTTATGATGCTACTCCAAGTTGAGGTTTTGCGCCGGCAGACGAAAGGATTAAGCAACTAGAGGATTTATCAATCCAGTGGGCAGTCGACCTCGAGAAATGTTATGATAATGCGGATCGTACCTTGATAAGGGCGAGAGACGTAGAGACCGTTGGGACGGCAAAGGAAGCTACTACGGGTGGCAAGTCTGATGTAAGAGAACAATCAAGATGATCAAGGAGAAATTGATCTCGAGAAGGTGGACCCTTAGCAGGATGATAATGGGACGTCAAATCGTCATCGACTATTGCGACGTGTGAACGGTGGAGCCGCGAGTGCCCGATGATACTCTTGGAGTAGGGGCAAGTACTCTTTTCGTGGCCAGGTGGGCCATCCCCAGTCGGAGTGTTTGAGGAGAATAGTGTCGACAATGTTGGAATCGACTTCGCGCGACCGGTTTTGGAGGTGTGCGTGCCTGTTTGACGGGCGGATGATGATGCAGCGACGATGGAGGTTGTCGCAGCTCGTAGTTGGAGCTAGCTTGTTGCTTGCTATGTTTATAGCATTGGATCGGCTGTTTGTCGAATGCTTGGCAAGGAATTTGTTTCCCTTGATGCTTGCAGATCGAGTAGTCCTGAGTGCTGGACTTGTGAGTACTGTTCTTGTACTCCGTTGACTTTGAATGTTTCTGTGCGCCAACGAAGTGATTGGCTTTATTTGACTAAAAGCGTACAGTTCTAATTTGAACTTGGGCTGGCTCTTCGGCTATCTGATTGCCGATGAGTGTGTGAACCGAGCTGTAGTGCTTTGGGATCTTGGACACGAAATAGTGTTTCCTGAGGGCTTGGAGGTTCGCTAATTGCGATGATTGTTTCACCTGCCCAAGCCTGGTTGTTGGCTAAGTGAGCGCGTGGCCTTTGGGCCAGCATCCTTGGTGAGAGTTGAGAATCCTCAAAAGTGAGGATGTCTCTTGTGAGGGAGTTGCTGTGCAATCCCGGTTGAGTTGAGCGAGTTGAAGGCTTGGTCTGGAGACCTCTTTTGCCTAGTGTTTCCTCTTGTGGAGTGTAGATCTCGTTTGTTTTGAGCGGATGGGTCATTTCGACTGTGAGTCGACTATCGTGAACTCGGTAGGGTCACGATGAAGGATATGCACCCGTAATCGAGATCTGTTGATCTGTTTGATCAAACTCCATGGATTCTGGTTTTGCTCGAGGGTAGTTGCAATCTGAGTACTACTCTCGTTAGATTGAGTTTGAGTTGGGACCGAGGGTGACTTGTTCACTCGGAGTGGACATTACGAAATTGTCGTGGTGTCGTTTGAGCTGGCTGATGCTCTTGTGTGTTGTGATGTTTGGCCCTTCTGGGTGTCTTTATCTCCGTGCGCATCGACGACATATTGGAAGTCGAGAGGCGGTGAAGACCTTGAAGATTCCTTTGAATGAGGATTGCAAGTGCTTCAAGTTGAAGACGTGCTGATTCGGTTGTGAGGACTAGCGTCCCTTGGCAGTTAATGCCAAGATGGATATGAGTGGAGATCTCAAGGAAATCAACCATCCATAGTGGATTGAGACAAGCGGATGTGATCGAAGTTCAAACTTTCTAGTTTGATTAGATGTTATGGATAATTGTGGGGAGATTATTCAGTTGTCTACTCCCTTCTCTTGACTCACACATAAAAGGATTAAATCTTTGGAAAGATATGTGTGAGAGAAGTTTCTTGGAATTGTTGGCGTGGTCGACGACTGCCAACCTTGGTTACCCCGAAGGTGGGCTTTGTGTTTTGTAGTTGTGGTTCTCTCTACGGATTGAGTTGCACTTTGGTGTAAAATAGAAAGGCAGGGTTAACCTTTCAGCAAGGGAGAGAATGCAAGAGGATTTGCCAAATTGTGATTTGGAATGATTGCCATGGCATTTCCTTGGAAACTATGGCAATTTTATGTTTAGATAGTGGTGTGAAGTGCACCCAGATCTTAATGTTGGAGGTATCTCTACACTCAAGAAAATGAGTTGAAACTGTGAAAACAGGTTAGAGGCCGGTGTACTAGAGATATCGATGAGATGAGTATTTTGATGTGATATCTATCCTTTGGATCGGATCACGGAAGTTAGCTTTGATCCCAACTGATGAATGATGCATCGAGATCAAGAGTGTTGCGGCGGATAAAAATTTTTTTGTGGGCTGTCAGAAAGCGTTTTGACGGTGGAATCGACAAGTTGCACCTGGGATAGCAGGGTTTATGTGATAAGCTAAGTAAAGGCTATCTACCTTGTATGGATAGAGGATGATTACCGGAGGTTCCGGAATTGGATTGTCTCGCTTCTAAGCTAGACGTGATGATTGTTGAGAGATTGTGAATAGGAGTCACTATTCACCTGAGTTGGATTGAGAAAATTTTGCGCAAGTATACTTGGGCAATTTGTGTGATTGCATAGGGCGTCTCGCTTTATCATTTTGGAATTTGAGCCATTGGATGATTCTCGGTGAGAGATAGGATTTTGGCACCTGAATCTGATGATGTGAGTGCGATACTTGGTTAGGGAAATCCAAGAGCCTTGTGTATGAGGAATCTAAGTTTCAGATTCTTGGGATTATTTGAGACCCTGAGGCAAATGGGCCTAGTGGCATGTCGAGCTGTTTAACTTCAGATCTATTGAAGGTATATGAAGTGTGTGGACGCTCCGAGCGAGTATTTGAATTCTACCCAGACAGTGGATGACGTTTCTGTAGAGCTACATGAAGATCTAAACTTCAAGGAGCATTGATGTGGATTGGACTTGTGGAATGTAGGAATTTGGAATTATCATTATTCCTACTACAAGATGCTTTGGAGCAACATCTTGGGCGCGACGTATGGTGTGAGAGCTGGAGGCTTCACTGCGAGGGCGATGTTTTATCCCCTTGGGTTTGCTGTTTGTTGATGGTTGTTGATCCGTAGTTTCGCGGACGAAACTCCTTTTTAGGAGGGGAGTATGTAGTACACTGAACTTTTGCAAATTGCGGAGTTCTAGTATGAGAATAGTGACTTGTGCTATTCTGGAGTTTTGGTTTGAGTTTGGTGAGCTTCGGAGTATTTTCGGGACTTGAAAAGTGCGAAAACGGACTCCGGAAGTCGAAATCTGCAAAAGTGCAGATTTTGCATTGCATACCGGTATCTGGATTAGGTATACCGGAATCCAGTGAAAACTGGTTGTGCGCAGCTCTCGGGTTCTGCGGGATTCCGCAGTTGATACCGGAATACATGGGCATTCCGGTATGTACAATTCGCATACCGGTACAGATGTGATTAGTACCGGTATGGGGAAGTCGCATACCGGAATCCCTTTGCGCAGACTGCTTGGCCGAGGCTCGGGTTTGCGGGATTTTTGGTTGGATACCGGTATGCCCATGCGCATACCGGTATACAATGCTGCAGAATGCATTTCGTGCAGTTTTGCAATTTTGGCTTTTTGAGGGGCCTAGTTGGATTTTGTGCAGTGGGTTAAGTACCCCTTCACCCCCTCTTATGTTGCTGTGGCTGAGGATTTGGAGGAAAAGGAAAGGTAGGGTTTTCCCTCTCTCTCTCTCTAGATTTTCTCTCCCAAAACCCTTGAAATCTTGGGTTTTGATCTCTTTTTCCTCCATTTTCTTCATGGAGGAGTGCTCCTAGGCTTGGAGGGAACTCGTGGCCTTTGAGGAGAGCTTGTAGGAGGATGGATCTTCAACCCTAGCTTGTGTGAGCTTGAGTGGAAGCTTGATTTGAGGTTAGTAAACTCTCTTACAACCTCTATTTGTGATTTTTGCTTGAAATTAGCTTGTAAACCTAGTTTTATGAAAATTAGGGTTTATTTTAGGGTTTCGTGATTATGAGCCCTTGAGGTGGAATTGATGGGTGTAGAACGTTGTTGTAGGTTGGATTTGATGATCTCTAACCTCCAATGGGACTTAGAACAAGTTTTATTTGCTTAAGGTAAATTCCACCCATTTACCTCATTGATTTTGGTGGTTTTCGAAATTGCTTGTTCGATACCCCTAACCCCTTAGAAAATTATCTTAGGGTATGAGAAGCTCGAGGGACAACTTCGTTTCGAAGTACTGCAAGGTTTCGACGGGTATCCGGTGGGTTTGACCTCACCGAAATGGGTGAACTCCCCCTATGTCTCCTATCTTGTTATAGGATTGATTAGATGCATAATTATGTTAATTATGGCATGATGATAATTGTGATTGCATGAGACATGCAAGTTGTTTATGAAAAATGCATATTTCATTTAGTATGGCATTATGAGGATATTATGCATGCTAGGGTATTTGCACTATTAGTGTAATGATGCATTAGGAAATGCTAAGTATGTTATGCACGCGAAAGATGAGCATCTTATGAGTCACCACTTGAGTGGTGGACTAGTGAACTCTCTTAGCATACCAAAGTATGCTTGTATAGAGAAAAGAGAGGTTATGACATATGTTGTATAAGTTGTTGCACCTCAACTAGGTGAGCAATTGCGACGGGCGTTGTCGGCCTTGGACTCGACCCTTTGGTCGTGGATTGATTCCATGTTTAAGACATGAGGAAAGGGGATCCTATTTGCATTCGATAATTATACTTAGTTGGACATGGGTCTATTTGTTTAATTGAACACTTGCATGATAGCTCTATACTCTATGTAGTAGAGGTTGTTGTAGCTTATGCATGGCATGGATAGGGTCTTGTTGGCATTGTAGAATGCATGAATTGTAGCATTGGAATGATGCATGAACTATGGCATTTGTAGAATGCACAATAGGTGGCATTAGAGTAATGCATGGTTTATGAACTTAGTAAACAATGAGATGAACGGTTACATGTAGAGACATGGACATATTGGTAGGGACATACCAACGGACAAATTGAGAACAACATGATATTGTTGACATGTAGCATCTTGGCTATTGAACGTAGTAAACGTATTGTATTTCACTTAGGTGAATAACTAGGTTGACATAATGTTAGACCTTTGGACATCGGTTGGCTATTCCATGTTAGAGACATGACGAACGTATTTCCTATGCTGTTGACTATGCTTGTTATGCCATTGTGCTCATTCGCACATGCTTGTGAGGGTCGCTCCCTACAAGCCGGCAACTCCGGAGTGGGCCTTTCGCGATGTTGATCGCCTGTGTGCAGGTTATATGGGCGCCGAAGTGGATTGCCGTGGGGGAGGCTCATTCTAGCGAGAATGTTGACTACCACGGGGCCATTAGGCACGGCACAAGCCGGGACGTTACCTTGTGTAAGTCCCTCGTGGATTGGGTAAAAGCTAAGTAAACTGGACATAGTACATTGGTTACTTGATGCATATACATGTAGTGTATGGATTTAGTGGTGAGTCGCATATCGTGGCATTACTTAGCTTGACACTGTTGGGATGCATTCATTGTAGTTGGACATATTAGTTAGTCACTACATACATCGGCATCCATGGTAGCTTTAGACCTATACTCACATCGGTTAGTATAGTGGCATGAAAATACGATGATAATAAGAATAGAGAGATTCTTTTAACCTATAAACATAGCATAAATTGACATGCATGTAAACTGTGAAATTAAATGTTGAACTTATGTCATAGAGCATATTCATGTTCATGTAGATGGTTTAGTCATTGGAGGCATGATAGTTGTAGAACTATCTGTTAGCATTTAATATTTTTATGTTTTATGTTTCAGTTTAAACTATCTTGCCTCAGTTGACCTAGCGGTGTAATTCGCCACTCTCGGCGGCTTACCCACTGGGAACTATTGAATAATAGTTCTCATCCCCCTGGGGTTTGTTGTTTTTATTTCAGAGCCTTTCGCAGCAGGAGAGGCTTGGGATCGCGGCGAGGGGTTAGCAGCTAGCTAGAGCCTCTACGGTGTTGTCGTTGTAGGCATACCATGTTGTCCATTCATTGTATTTTATATGAAAGGTGTATAGATGTTTGGTTGATCTATTGTTGTTAAGATGTATAAATTCTTGTATATCTTGAGATTTTAGTTATGTGGATTTTGTTTTAGATGTAGAACTATGTTCTCGCTCTGATTACCTTGTTAGGATGTATTCTTTATCCTTCTTGATGGTTGTTAGCATAGACGCCTTGTGTACATTGTGTTGTTTGAGGTACACGGCGGGTCTGTGCACGTGCCTGGTAGGCTCCCACGAGGGCCCGGGGCGTGACACTTGTGATCTGTATACACTTCACAATGCTCTCCATAAAGATAGTGACGCTATAGCTTCAGAGCAAAGACTACCGCTGCCAACTCCAGAGAATGAGTGGGGTAGTTCTTTTCATATTCCTTTAGTTGTCTTGAAGCATATGCAATCACTTTACCATGTTGCATCAGTACGCAACCCAAGCCACTATGCGAAGCATCACTATAGATGATGAATCCTTCGCCCATCACTGGTAGTGCAAGAATAGGGGCTGTCATCAACCTCTGCTTAAGCTCATCAAAGCATTCTTGACACTCATCACACCAAACATACCTAACCCCTTTCTTGGTTAGTCGAGTAAGTGGCGTAGAGAGTTTCGCAAAGCTCTCCACGAATCGTCGATAATACCCGGCTAGACCAAGAAAATTCCGCACTTCAGATATGGTCGTCGGTCTAGGCCAATCACGAATCGCCTCAACCTTCTTAGGATCAACAGCTACTCCCGAAGCTGAAATCACATGGCCTAAAAAGGCTACCTCTCTCAACCAGAATTCACACTTCTTGATTTTAGCATACAACTTCTTCTCTCGTAAGAGTTGCAGCACTAATCTCAGATGCTCCTCATGCTCCGCATCATCACGGGAGTAAATCAGAATATCATCAATGAAGACTACCACAAACTTGTCCAAGAAAGACTTAAATACTCGGTTCATCATATCCATAAATGCAGCAGGGGCATTAGTCAACCCAAACGGCATGACTGTAAACTCATAATGCCCATACCGAGTTCTAGAAGCCGTCTTAGAAATATCCTCGGCCTTCACCTTCAACTGGTGGTAACCGGACTGAAGATCAATCTTAGAAAAGACACACGCTCCCTGCAATTGATCAAACAGATCATCAATACGTGGGAGGGGGTATCTATTCTTGATGGTCACTTTTTTCAATTCCCGATAATCCACACACAACCTAAGTGAACCATCCTTCTTCTTCACAAACAATACAGGCGCTCCCCAAGGCGACACACTTGGTCTAATAAAACCTTTATCCATAAGATTCTGCAGTTGCGCCTTCAATTCTCTCAATTCAGCTGGTGCCATTCTATAGGGTGTCTTCGAGATTGGCGCGGTTCCTGGTACCACATAAATCACGAATACAATCTCCCTATCAGGAGGCATCGAGGATAACTCAGAAGGAAATACGTCCGGAAACTCACGGACAATAGGAATATCCTCGAGTCCTGGTACAACAGTGGGCACCTCAGTCACTGTCGCAAAATAGGCCATACATCCACTACTCAACATCTGTCTGGCCTTAGAAGAAGAGATTGTCACTGCGAACAGTGAACTCTTACAACCTTCATAAATAAATTTCTCATGTCCAGGCTCACGGAAGATCACCGTCTTGGCTCTACAATCGATCGTAGCAAAGTATCGAGATAACCAATCCATGCCAAGGATTATATCAAAATCCTGCAATTGTCTCAATACTAATAAATCGGCAGGCATGATCCAAGGTCCAATTTGCACAGGACATCCCAAACAACCCTGTGTCACCTGCAAACTATGGTCGGGTACCCTCACCTCCTGTGTCTGGGGTAACGACCCTATCTCTAAACCATGATGCAATGCAAATGCCCTTCTAACAAAGGAATGCGATGCACCAGTATCAAATAAGGTACGCGATCTAATGTCACAAATTAAAACTATACCTGCCACCACTCGATCAGCTATCGCAGGATCCTCAATCTGAGCGGCATAAACTCGCCCGCTCGCCGGTGGCTGGCGTCGATCTGGCTGTCGTGGCATAGAAGACCGCTCCTGAGAAAATATCGGGGAGGCTCCAGAATACTGCGGTGGGGAGAAAGGCATGGATGCTATAGAAGGAGCTGCTACAAATCTGGGACAAGCCCTCCTGATGTGTCCTGGCTGTCCACACTCATAACATCGGCCCTCTCGTCTATCACAGAGATAAGCGAAATGAGGTCCTCCACAAATCACGCATCGGGGAGATCCCTTCTGCTGCTGCTGTCGCTGCTGGCGATATCCTCCAGACTGCTGGCGAAATCCTCCAGACTGCTGGCGACCAGAAGATCCACGTCCCTGGAAACGCGATCGCTGGGGAGGTCTAGGTGGCCGTCTGCTACTTGATTGCCCTCCATCATCAGGCGCCGGGCGCTTCCTCTCCTGACCCTGAGCTGGGTCCATAGGCTGTCCTCTCGTCACAAATGCCCCTCGCTCTACCCACAGAGATTGCTCGATAGTAGCATCTAAAGTCTGAAGTCTCTGCGAGTGGACAAATAGAAAGATATCGGGTCTCAAACCCTTCTCATATAGATAGACCTTCTGTATCTCATCTCTCGCCGCTGAAGGAACAAAGTTAAGCAATCTAGTAAACTCCCTCGCATACTCCTATACCGAGCGATTCCCTTGCTTCAGATTCTTCAGATCCTCTTCTATCTTCATTTTCACACTACTAGGAAAATACGCCCCATACATAATCCCCCGAAATTCACTCCAAGACATCTGTAGAGGATTCAGGGACCTATGATCACGGGTCCTCCTCCACCAGACATGTGCATCACCAGATAAATAATGCACTGCCATATGCACCTGCTCCCGTGCTGGCACAAAAAGATCCTCGAACAACTTCTCCATCTCACATATCCAGGCTTCTACCACCCATGGCTCTATACTACTACCATTGAATCGCGGTGGATCAAACCTACAGAAGCGGGCCAATCTATCCGCCATCCGCTCCTGCTCCTCTTCAGAAAGTGCTTGACTAGGCTGAGTACTTCCTTCTCTGGGTTGAGATGTAGTTGGAGTCGTCGTCGCCTGAGGTTCCATAGCTCGAGGCGTAGAGAAAGCATCGCACATCTTCTGCAACAAGGCACTCTGCTGCCTTCCAACTGCAGCTATGTCTGCTAGCTGTTCCTGCAGATCGGGCCGTTCACTAGGTCCCGTCTGTTCAGGCATATTCGAAGGCGTCGGATGTGCTCGCGTTGACGGTCGTCGAGGAGGCATAGTAATAACCTGCAACAGAATACCCGATTAGGACCACAAACATTCTCACGACCCAATCTAGCGAAAGTCTAGAAGGACACTTCTTTTCTTCTCAGATTATTATGTCGTCTGCAGCCAACATAAGTCATCTGATAAGAGAAGGCATAATCCCTCAATCACTCTTCCTAAACAAGGAAGGATTCATAACCCAATCTGTGACTTTCGCAATAAATCACGTCTCTCTCGTCATTCTTAGGTTTCCCTAGGCCCTCTTGACCTATTCCTAAGCTCTGATACCAACTTAATCTGTCACGCCCCGGGTTACCTCTTCCCAGGCGCATGACAAGATCCGCCGCATACACAGTATTTCTACCGTGCATACGAAGCGAAAACAACAACAACAACACACAGAGCTAAAGGTATCAACAGACCTGCTATATAAATAATACCAAAAGATCACTGTACATACATCATCCATATACCATAATACAACACTGATCATCTCTATCTCACTGTATGTACAGACTCATAACCAGCTACCAAAATAGGGTATACCTCTAGCCAAGTATCTGGGGATCCACTCTACCCGACGGTCTCCTTTCCGCGCTCAGCATGCACAACTGGGGAAGAAGACTCTGCAAAAAGGTGTCACCAACGGGTGTGAGAACTACTATCAAACAAGTAGTCCTCAGTGGGTACCGCCACCAGCCTCAGCGGTCTGCCCACTAAGTCCTCAATCTCAAGAGATATATATAGAGCAATAAAGAAAGTTGTCACGCCCCGGGCCCTCGTGGGAGCCTACCAGGCACGTGCACAGACCTGCCGTGTACCTCAAAGCCAACACAATGTACACAAGGCGTCTACAATAACATAAATCCAATAGAATAAGGAATACCTCCTAAACAGGGTGATCAGAGCGAGAACATAGTTCTACAACTAAAACAAAATCCACACAACTAAAATCTCAAGATATACAATAAAATTATACATCTTATCAACTAATAGATCAATCAACCAACAAAACTATACATCTTTCATTCAAAATACAATGAAAGGAAACCCATGGTATGCCTACAACAACACCGTAGAGGCTCTAGCTAGCTGCTAACCCCTCGCCACGATCCCAAGCCTCTCCTGCTGCGGAAGGCTCTGAAATAAAAACCCAACAACAATGGGGGTGAGAACTATTATCAATAGTTCCCAGTGGGTAAGCCGCCGAGAGTGGCGAATTACACCGCTAGGTCAACTGAGGCAAGATAGTTTAAACTGAAACATAAAGCATAAATATTAAATGCTAAACAGGTAGTTCTACAACTATCATGCCTCCAATGACTAAATCATTTACATGAACATGAATATGCTCTATTGTCATAAGCACAACACTTAATTACATGCATGTCAAATTAATGCCATGATCAATCACATATGCTCTAATGTAATAAACTCACTATATGTCAAGTTTTACTATTACACATAAGACTTGTCTCAAACTACAAGTATGAAATGTATGATTAATTTCCCACGACATGTATGAACTATATGACTTGTTCCCAACTACATGTATGTTATGTTCACTAACCACTAGTGTGCCAAGTCATGTCAATATTTTATTACATGTAATGCCATGATTACGGTTAAAATAGCCTCTTACTATATGAACGTTCACCTTTGCATAAAACCATAACTATGTAGTCATAAAAGAATACAATAGAGGGATGTTCACTTGTGCCGAGCCTAATGGCTCCGTGGTAGTCAACACCTCACGCTTTGGTGAGCCTTACCCACGGCGGTTCCATTTCGGCGCTCTCTCTAACACACGGGCGAAACAACTGTCTCGAGGCCAACTCCGGAGTGCCGGCTTGTAGGGAGCGACCCTCACAAGCATGTGTGAATAAGCATAGTGGCCAACAAGCAACAATCAACCATAATAATATCATTCGTTTAATTTCATATTATGTCAAAACATGTCATATTATGTTTACTACATTCAATAGCCAATATGCTAAAGATCAACCATATCATGTTGTTCTCAAATTTTCCGTTGGTATGTCCCTACCAAAATGTCCATGTCTCTAACATGTAAATGTTTACCTCTCGGTTTACTAAGTTCATAAACCATGCATTATCCCAATGCCATGTCCAATGCATTAGAAGCCCCATGAGAGCGTTCTATTACGCCCAAAGAGTGCGAGCTTGCCACGAGTACATGCTCAGATTCGAACGAACGAGGATTGAAGCCCCATGAGAGCGTTCTATTACGCCCAAAGAGTGCGAGCTTGCCACGAGTACATGCTAAGATTCGAACGAACGAGGATTGAAGCCCCATGAGAGCGTTCTATTACGCCCAAAGAGTGCGAGCTTGCCACGAGTACATGCTCAGATTCGAACGAACGAGGATTGAAGCCGCATGAGAGCGTTCTATTACGCCCAAAGAGTGCGAGCTTGCCACGAGTACATGCTCAGTTTGAAACGAACGAGGATTGAAGCCCCATGAGAGCGTTCTATTACGCCCAAAGAGTGCGAGCTTGCCACGAGTACATGCTCAGATTCGAACGAACGAGGATTGAAGCCCCATGAGAGCGTTCTATTACGCCCTAAGAGTGCGAGCTTGCCACGAGTACATGCTCAGTTTGAAACGAACGAGGATTGAAGCCCCATGAGAGCGTTCTATTACGCCCAAAGAGTGCGAGCTTGCCACGAGTACATGCTCAGATTCGAACGAACGAGGATTGAATCCCGAGACGAGAGCGTTCTGATTACGCCCAAAGAGAGCGAGCTTCTATTACATGCTCAGATTCGAAACGAACGAGAGATTGAAGCCCCCATGAGAGCGTCTATTACGCCCAGTGCGAGCTTGCCACGAGTACATGCTCAGATTCGAACGAACGAGGATTGAAGCCCCATGAGAGCGTTCTATTACGCCCAAAGAGTGCGAGCTTGCCACGAGTACATGCTCAGATTCGAACGAACGAGGATTGAAGCCCCATGAGAGCGTTCTATTACGCCCAAAGAGTGCGAGCTTGCCACGAGTACATGCTCAGATTCGAACGAACGAGGATTGAAGCCCCATGAGAGCGTTCTATTACGCCCAAAGAGTGCGAGCTTGCCACGAGTACATGCTCAGATTCGAACGAACGAGGATTGAAGCCCCATGAGAGCGTTCTATTACGCCCAAAGAGTGCGAGCTTGCCACGAGTACATGCTCAGATTCGAACGAACGAGGATTGAAGCCCCATGAGAGCGTTCTATTACGCCCAAAGAGTGCGAGCTTGCCACGAGTACATGCTCAGATTCGAACGAACGAGGATTGAAGCTCCATGAGAGCGTTCTATTCGCCCAAAGAGTGCGAGCTTGCCACGAGTACATGCTCAGTTTCGAACGAACGAGGATTGAAGCCCCATGAGAGCGTTCTATTACGCCCAAAGAGTGCGAGCTTGCCACGAGTACATGCTCACATTCGAACGAACGAGGATTGAAACCCCATGAGAGCGTTCTATTACGCCCAAAGAGTGCTAGCTTGCCACGAGTACTTGTTCAGATTCCAACGAACGAGGATTGAAGCCCAATGAGAGCGTTCTATTACGCCCAAAGAGTGCGAGCTTGGCACGAGTACATGCTCAGATTCGAACGAACGAGGATTGAAGCCCCATGAGAGCGTTCTATTACGCCCAAAGAGTGCGAGCTTGCCACGAGTACATGCTCAGATTCGAACGAACGAGGATTGAAGCCCCATGAGAGCGTTCTATTACGCCCAAAGAGTGCGAGCTTGCCACGAGTACATGCTCAGATTCGAACGAACGAGGATTGAAACCCCATGAGAGCGTTCTATTACGCCCGAAGAGTGCGAGCTTGCCACGAGTACTTTTCAGATTCGAACGAACGAGGATTGAAGCCGCATGAGAGCGTTCTATTACGCCCAAAAGAGTGCGAGGCTTGCCACGAGTACATGCTCAGATTCGAACAACGAGGATTGAAGCCCCATGAGAGCGTTCTATTACGCCCAAAGAGTGCGAGTTGCCACGAGTACATGCTCAGATTCGAACGAACGAGGATTGAAGCCCCATGAGAGCGTTCTATTACGCCCAAAGAGTGCGAGCTTGCCACGAGTACATGCTCAGATTCGAACGAACGAGGATTGAAGCCCCATGAGAGCGTTCTATTACGCCCAAAGAGTGCGAGCTTGCCACGAGTACATGCTCAGATTCGAACGAACGAGGATTGAAGCCCCATGAGGGCGTTCTATTACGCCCAAAGAGTGCGAGCTTGCCACGAGTACATGATCAGATTCGAACAAACGAGGATTGAAACCCTATGAGAGCGTTCTATTACGCCCAAAGAGTGCGAGCTTGGCACGAGTACATACTCAGATTCGAAGGAACGAGGATTGAAGCCCCATGAGAGCGTTCTATTACGCCCAAAGAGTGCGAGCTTGCCACGAGTACATGCTCAGATTCGACCGAACGAGGATTGAAGCCCCATGAGAGCGTTCTATTACGCCCAAAGAGTGCGAGCTTGCCACGAGTACATGCTCAGATTCGAACGAACGAGGATTGAAGCCCCATGAGAGCGTTCTATTACGCCCAAAGAGTGCGAGCTTGCCACGAGTACATGCTCAGATTCGAACGAACGAGGATTGAAGCCCCATGAGAGCGTTCTATTACGCCCAAAGAGTGCGAGCTTGCCACGAGTACATGTTTAAGATTCGAACGAACGAGGATTGAAGCCCCTGTTGAGAGCGTTCTATTACGCCCAAAGAGTGCGGTTCCACGAGTACATGCTCATATTCGAACGAACAAGGATTGAAGCCCCATGAGAGCGTTCTATTACGCCCAAAGAGTGCGAGCTTGCCACGAGTACATGCTCAGATTCGAACGAACGAGGATTGAAGCCCCATGAGAGCGTTCTATTTCGCCCAAAGAGTGCGAGCTTGCCACGAGTACATGCTCAGATTCGAACGAACGAGGATTGAAGCCCCATGAGAGCGTTCTATTACGCCCAAAGAGTGCGAGCTTGCCATGAGTACATGCTTAGATTCGAAACGAACGAGGATTGAAGCCCCATGAGAGCGTTCTATTACGCCCCCAAAGAGTGCGAGCTTGCCACGAGTACATGCTCAGATTCGTAACGAACGAGGATTTTATGAGAGCGTTTCTATTACGCCAAAGAGTGCGAGCCTTGCCACGAGTACATGCTCAGATTCGAACGAACGCGAGGATTGAAGCCCCATGAGAGCGTTCTATTACGCCCAAAGAGTGCGAGCTTGCCACGAGTACATGCTCAGATTCGAACGAACGAGGATTGAAGACCCATGAGAGCGTTCTATTACGCCCAAAAGAGTGCGAGCTTGCCACGATACAACATGCTCAGATTCGAACGAACGAGGATTGAAGCCCCATGAGAGCGTTCTATTACGCCCAAAGAGTGCGACTTGCCACGAGTACTTGCTCAGATTCGAACGAACGAGGATTGAAGCCCCATGAGAGCGTTCTATTACGCCCAAAAGTGCGAGCTTGCCACGAGTACATGCTCAGATTCGAACGAACGAGGATTGAAGCCCATTAAGAGCGTTCTATAATCCCAAAGAGTGAGCTTGCCACGAGTACATGCTCATATTCGAACGAACGAGGATTGAAGCCCCATGAGAGCGTTCTATTACGCCCAAAGAGTGCGAGCTTGCCACGAGTACATGCTTAGATTCGAACGAACGAGGAATGAAGCCACATGAGAGCGTTCTATTACGCCCAAAGAGTGCGAGCTTGCCACGAGTACATGCTCAGAATTCGAAACGAACGAGGATTGAAGCCCCCATGAGAGCGTTCTATTACGCCCAAAAGAGTGCGAGCTTGCCACGAGTACATGCTCAAATTCGAACGAACGAGTTCGTGAAGAATTGAAGCCCCATGAAAAGAGCGTTCTATTACGCCCAAAGAGTGCGAGCTTGCCCAACGAGTACATGCTCAGATTCGAACGAAACGAACGAGGATTGAAGCCCCATGAGAGCAGTTCTATTTACGCCCAAAGAGTGCGAGTTTGCCACGAGTACCATGCTCAGATTTCGAACGAACGAGGATTGAAGCCCCATGAAGCGTTTCCTATTTACGCCCAAAGATGTGCGAGCTTGCCACGAGTACATGCTCATATACCAGCAGATTCGATTAGCCCGAACGTCAAGGAAAAATTGAAGCCCCAGTATGAGAGAGCGTTTCATATTGAGACGTTTATATTACGCCCAAAGAGTGCGAGCTTTGCCACGAGTACATGCTCAGATTCTAACGAACGAGGATTGTAGCCCCATGAGAGCGTTCTATTACGCCCTAAGAGTGCGAGCTTGCCACGAGTACATGCTCAGTTTGAAACGAACGAGGATTGAAGCCCCATGAGAGCGTTCTATTACGCCCAAAGAGTGCGAGCTTGTCCCACGAGTACATGCTCAGATTCGAACGAACGAGGGATTGAAGCCCCATGAAGATGAGAGCGTTCTATACGCCCAAAGAGTGCGAGCTTGCCCACGAGTACATGGTCAGATTCGAACGAACGAGGATTGAAGCCCCATGAGAGCGTTCTAAATTACGCCCAAAGAGTGCGAGCTTGCCACGAGTACATGCTCAGATCGAACGAACGAGGATGTGAAGCCCCATGAGAGCGTTCTATTACGCCCAAAGAGTGCGATGCTTGCCACGAGTACATGCTCAGATTTCGAACGAACGAGGATTGAAAGCCCCATGAGAGCGTTATTCTATTACGCCCAAAGAGTGCGAGCTTGCCACGAGTACATGCTCAGATTCGATCTGAACGAACGAGGATTGAAACCCCCATGAGAGCGTTCTATTACGCCCAAAGAGTGCGAGCTTCCAACGAAGTACATGCTCAGATTCGAACGAACGAGGATTGAAACCCCATGAGAGCGTTCTATTACGCCCAAAGAGTGCGAGCTTGCCACGAGTACATGCTCAGATTCGAACGAACGAGGATTGAAGCCCCATGGGAGCGTTCTATTACGCCCAAAGAGTGCGAGCTTGCCTCGAGTACATGCTCAGATTCGAACGAACGATGATTGAAGCCCCATGAGAGCGTTCTATTACGCCCAAAGATTGCGAGCTTGCCACGAGTACATGCTCAGATTCGAACGAACGAGGATTGAAGCCCCATGAGAGCGTTCTATTACGCCCAAAGAGTGCGAGCTTGCCACGAGTAGAAACATGCTCAGATTCGAACGAACGAGGATTGAAGCCCCATGAGAGCGTTCTATTACGCCCAAAGAGTGCGAGCTTGCCACGAGTACATGCTCACATTCGAACGAACGAGGATTGAAGCCCCATGAGAGCGTTCTATTACGCCCAAAGAGTGCGAGCTTGCCACGAGTACATGCTCAGATTCGAACGAACGAGGATTGAAGCCCCATGAGAGCGTTCTATTACGCCCAAAAGAGTGCGAGCTTGCCACGAGTACATGCTCAGATTCGAACGAACGAGGATTGAAGCCCCATGAGAGCGTTCTATTACGCCCAAAGAGTGCGAGCTTGCCACGAGTACATGCTCAGATTCGAACGAACGAGGATTGAAGCCCCCATGAGAGCGTTCTATTACGCCCAAAGAGTGCGAGCTTGCCACGAGTACATGCTCAGATTCGAACGAACGAGGATTGAAGCCCCATGAGAGCGTTCTATTACGCCCAAAGAGTGCGAGCTTGCCACGAGTACATGCTCAGATTCGAACGAACGAGTTTTGAAGCCCCATGAGAGCGTTCTATTACGCCCAAAGAGTGCGAGCTTGCCACGAGTACATGCTCAGATTCGAAAACGAATTGAAGAATTGAAGCCCCATGAGAGCGTTCTATTACGCCCAAAGAGTGCGAGCTTGCCACGAGTACATGCTCAGATTCGAACGAACGAGGATTGAAGACCCATGAGAGCGTTCTATTACGCCCAAAGAGTGCGAGCTTGCCACGAGTACATGCTCAGATTCGAACGAACGAGGATTGAAGCCCCATGAGAGCGTTCTATTACGCCCAAAGAGTGCGAGCTTGCCACGAGTACATGCTCAGATTCGAACGAACGAGGATTGAAGCCCCATGAGAGCGTTCTATTACGCCCAAAGAGTGCGAGCTTGCCACGAGTACATGCTCAGATTCGAACGAACGAGGATTGAAGCCCCATGAGAGCGTTCTATTACGCCCAAAGAGTGCGAGCTTGCCACGAGTACATGCTCAGATTCGAACGAACGAGGATTGAAGCCCCATGAGAGCGTTCTATTACGCCCAAAGAGTGCGAGCTTGCCACGAGTACATGCTCAGATTCGAACGAACGAGGTTTGAAGCCCCATGAGAGCGTTCTATTACGCCCAAAGAGTGCGAGGTTGCCACGAGTACATGCTCAGATTCGAACGAACGAGGATTGAAGCCCCATGAGAGCGTTTTATTACGCCCAAAGAGTGCGAGCTTGCCACGAGTACATGCTCAGATTCGAACGAACGAGGATTGAAGCCCCATGAGAGCGTTCTATTACGCCCAAAGAGTGCGAGCTTGCCACGAGTACATGCTCAGATTCGAACGAACGAGGATTGAAGCCCCATGAGAGCGTTCTATTACGCCCAAAGAGTGCGAGGTTGCCACGAGTACATGCTCAGATTCGAACGAACGAGGATTGAAGCCCCATGAGAGCGTTCTATTAACCCCAAAGAGTGCGAGCTTGCCACGAGTACACATGCTCAGATTCGAACGAAACGAGGATTTGAAGCCCCATGAGAGCGTTCTATTACGCCCAAAAGAGTGCGAGCTTGCCACGAGTACATGCTCAGATTCGAACGAACGAGGATTGAAGCCCCATGAGAGCGTTCTATTACGCCCAAAGAGTGCGAGCTTGCCACGAGTACATGCTCAGATTCGAACGAACGAGGATTGAAGCCCCATGAGAGCGTTCTATTACGCCCAAAGAGTGCGAGCTTGCCACGAGTACATGCTCAGATTCGAACGAAACGAGGATTGAAGCCCCATGAGAGCGTTCTATTACGCCCAAAGAGTGCGAGCTTGCCACGAGTACATGCTCAGATTCGAACGAACGAGGATTGAAGCCCCATGAGAGCGTTCTATTACGCCCAAAGAGTGCGAGCTTGCCACGAGTACATGCTCAGATTCGAACGAACGAGGATTGAAGCCCCATGAGAGCGTTCTATTACGCCCAAAGAGTGCGAGCTTGCCACGAGTACATGCTCAGATTCGAACGAACGAGGATTGAAGCCCCATGAGAGCGTTCTATTACGCCCAAAGAGTGCGAGCTTGCCACGAGTACATGCTCAGATTCGAACGAACGAGGATTGAAGCCCCATGAGAGCGTTCTATTACGCCCAAAGAGTGCGAGCTTGCCACGAGTACATGCTCAGATTCGAACGAACGAGGATTGAAGCCCCATGAGAGCGTTCTATTACGCCCAAAGAGTGCGAGCTTGCCACGAGTACATGCTCAGATTCGAACGAACGAGGATTGATGCCCCATGAGAGCGTTCTATTACGCCCAAAGAGTGCGAGCTTGCCACGAGTACATGCTCAGATTCGAACGAACGAGGATTGAAGCCCCATGAGAGCGTTCTATTACGCCCAAAGAGTGCGAGCTTGCCACGAGTACATGCTCAGATTCGAACGAACGAGGATTGAAGCCCCATGAGAGCGTTCTATTACGCCCAAAGAGTGCGAGCTTGCCACGAGTACATGCTCAGATTCGAACGAACGAGGATTGAAGCCCCATGAGAGCGTTCTATTACGCCCAAAGAGTGCGAGCTTGCCACGAGTACATGCTCAGATTCGAACGAACGAGGATTGAAGCCCCATGAGAGCGTTCTATTACGCCCAAAGAGTGCGAGCTTGCCACGAGTACATGCTCAGATTCGAACGAACGAGGATTGAAGCCCCATGAGAGCGTTCTATTACGCCCAAAGAGTGCGAGCTTGCCACGAGTACATGCTCAGATTCGAACGAACGAGGATTGAAGCCCCATGAGAGCGTTCTATTACGCCCAAAGAGTGCGAGCTTGCCACGAGTACATGCTCAGATTCGAACGAACGAGGATTGAAGCCCCATGAGAGCGTTCTATTACGCCCAAAGAGTGCGAGCTTGCCACAAGTACGAGGATTGCTCAGATTCGAACGAACGAGGATTGAAGCCCCATGAGAGCGTTCTATTACGCCCAAAGAGTGCGAGCTTGCCACGAGTACATGCTCAGATTCGAACGAACGAGGATTGAAGCCCCATGAGAGCGTTCTATTACGCCCAAAGAGTGCGAGCTTGCCACGAGTACATGCTCAGATTCGAACGAACGAGGATTGAAGCCTCATGAGAGCGTTCTTTTTACGCCCAAAGAGTGCGAGCTTGCCACGAGTACATGCTCAGATTCGAACGAACGAGGATTGAAGCCCCATGAGAGCGTTCTATTACGCCCAAAGAGTGCGAGCTTGCCACGAGTACATGCTCAGATTCGAACGAACGAGGATTGAAGCCCCATGAGAGCGTTCTATTACGCCCAAAGAGTGCGAGCTTGCCACGAGTACATGCTCAGATTCGAACGAACGAGGATTGAAGCCCCATGAGAGCGTTCTATTACGCCCAAAGAGTGCGAGCTTGCCACGAGTACATGCTCAGATTCGAACGAACGAGGATTTGAAGCCCCATGAGAGCGTTCTATTACGCCCAAAGAGTGCGAGCTTGCCACGAGTACATGCTCAGATTCGAACGAACGAGGATTGAAGCCCCATGAGAGCGTTCTATTACGCCCAAAGAGTGCGAGCTTGCCACGAGTACATGCTCAGATTCGAACGAACGAGGATTGAAGCCCCATGAGAGCGTTCTATTACGCCCAAAGAGTGCGAGCTTGCCACGAGTACATGCTCAGATTCGAACGAACGAGGATTGAAGCCCCATGAGAGCGTTCTATGCTCAGATTCGAACGAACGAGGTTTGAAGCCCCATGAGAGCGTTCTATTACGCCCAAAGAGTGCGAGGTTGCCACGAGTACATGCTCAGATTCGAACGAACGAGGATTGAAGCCCCATGAGAGCGTTCTATTACGCCAAAGAGTGCGAGCTTGGCACGAGTACATGCTCAGATTCGAACAAACGAGGATTGAAGCCCCATGAGAGCGTTCCATTTCGCCCAAAGAGTGCGAGCTTGCCACGAGTACATGCTCAGATTCGAACGAACGAGGATTGAAGCCCCATGAGAGCGTTCTATTACGCCCAAAGAGTGCGAGCTTGCCACGAGTACATGCTCAGATTCGAACGAACGAGGATTGAAACCCCATGAGCCCCATGAGAGCATTCTATTACGTCCAAAGAGTGCGAGCTTGCCACGAGTACATGCTCAGATTCGAACGAACGGGGATTGAAACCCCATGAGAGTGTTCTATTACGCCCAAAGAGTGCGAGCTTGCCACGAGTACATGCTCAGATTCGAACGAACGAGGATTGAAGCCCCATGAGAGCGTTCTATTACGCCCAAAGAGTGCGAGCTTGCCACGAGTACATGCTCAGATTCGAACGAACGAGGATTTGAAGCCCCATGAGAGCGTTCTATTACGCCCAAAGAGTGCGAGCTTGCCACGAGTACATGCTCAGATTCGAACGAACGAGGATTGAAGCCCCATGAGAGCGTTCTATTACGCCCAAAGAGTGCGAGCTTGCCACGAGTACATGCTCAGATTCGAACGAACGAGGATTGAAGCCCCATGAGAGCGTTCTATTACGCCCAAAGAGTGCGAGCTTTGCCACGAGTACATGCTCAGATTCGAACGAACGAGGATTGAAGCCCCATGAGAGCGTTCTATTACGCCCAAAGAGTGCGAGCTTGCCACGAGTACATGCTCAGATTCGAACGAACGAGGATTGAAGCCCCATGAGAGCGTTCTATTACGCCCAAAGAGTGCGAGCTTGCCACGAGTACATGCTCAGATTCGAACGAACGAGGATTGAAGCCGCATGAGAGCGTTCTATTATGCCCAAAGAGTGCGAGCTTGCCACGAGTACATGCTCAGATTCGAACGACGAGGATTGAAGCCCCATGAGAGCGTTCTATTACGCCCAAAGAGTGCGAGCTTTCCACGAGTACATGCTCAGATTCGAACAAACGAGGATTGAAGCCCCATGAGGGCGTTCTTTTACGCCCAAAAGAGTGCGAGCTTGCCACGAGTACATGCTCAGATTCGAACGAACGAGGATTGAAGCCCCATGAGAGCGTTCTATTACGCCCAAAGAGTGCGAGCTTGCCACGAGTACATGCTCAGATTCGAACGAACGAGGATTGAAGCCCCATGAGAGCGTTCTATTACGCCCAAAGAGTGCGAGCTTGCCACGAGTACATGCTCAGATTCGAACGAACGAGGATTGAAGCCCCATGAGAGCGTTCTATTACGCCCAAAGAGTGCGAGCTTGCCACGAGTACATGCTCAGATTCGAACGAACGAGGATTGAAGCCCCATGAGAGCGTTCTATTACGCCCAAAGAGTGCGAGCTTGCCACGAGTACATGCTCAGATTCGAACGAACGAGGATTGAAGCCCCATGAGAGCGTTCTATTACGCCCAAAGAGTGCGAGCTTGCCACGAGTACATGCTCAGATTCGAACGAACGAGGATTGAAGCCCCATGAGAGCGTTCTATTACGCCCAAAGAGTGCGAGCTTGCCACGAGTACATGCTCAGATTCGAACGAACGAACGAGGATTGAAGCCCCATGAGAGCGTTCTATTACGCCCAAAGAGTGCGAGCTTGCCACGAGTACATGCTCAGATTCGAACGAACGAGGATTGAAGCCCCATGAGAGCGTTCTATTACGCCCAAAGAGTGCGAGCTTGCCACGAGTACACATGCTCAGATTCGAACGAACGAGGATTGACGAGCCCCAGATTGAATTGAAGCCCCATGAGAGCGTTCTATTACGCCCAAAGAGTGCGAGCTTGCCACGAGTACATGCTCAGATTCGAACGAACGAGGATTGAAGCCCCATGAGAGCGTTCTATTACGCCCAAAGAGTGCGAGCTTGCCACGAGTACATGCTCAGATTCGAACGAACGAACGAGGATTGAAGCCCCATGAGAGCGTTCTATTACGCCCAAAAGAGTGCGAGCTTGCCACGAGTACATGCTCAGATTCGAACGAACGAGGATTGAAGCCCCATGAGAGCGTTCTATTACGCCCAAAGAGTGCGAGCTTGCCACGAGTACATGCTCAGATTCGAACGAACGAGGATTGAAGCCCCATGAGAGCGTTCTATTACGCCCAAAGAGTGCGAGCTTGCCACGAGTACATGCTCAGATTCGAACGAACGAGGATTGAAGCCCCATGAGAGCGTTCTATTACGCCCAAAGAGTGCGAGCTTGCCACGAGTACATGCTCAGATTCGAACGAACGAGGATTGAAGCCCCATGAGAGCGTTCTATTACGCCCAAAGAGTGCGAGCTTGCCACGAGTACATGCTCAGATTCGAACGAACGAGGATTGAAGCCCCATGAGAGCGTTCTATTACGCCCAAAGAGGAGTACATGCTCAGATTCGAACGAACGAGGATTGAAGCCCCATGAGAGCGTTCTATTACGCCCAAAGAGTGCGAGCTTGCCCACGAGTACATGCTCAGATTCGAACGAACGAGGATTGAAGCCCCATGAGAGCGTTCTATTACGCCCAAAGAGTGCGAGCTTGCCACGAGTACATGCTCAGATTCGAACGAACGAGGATTGAAGCCCCATGAGAGCGTTCTATTACGCCCAAAGAGTGCGAGCTTGCCACGAGTACATGCTCAGATTCGAACGAACGAGGATTGAAGCCCCATGAGAGCGTTCTATTACGCCCAAAGAGTGCGAGCTTGCCACGAGTACATGCTCAGATTCGAACGAACGAGGATTGAAGCCCCATGAGAGCGTTCTATTACGCCCAAAGAGTGCGAGCTTGCCACGAGTACATGCTCAGATTCGAACGAACGAGGATTGAAGCCCCATGAGAGCGTTCTATTACGCCCAAAGCTTGCCACGAGTACATGCTCAGATTCGAACGAACGAGGATTGAAGCCCAATGAGAGCGTTCTATTACGCCCAAAGAGTGCGAGCTTGCCACGAGTACATGCTCAGATTCGAACGAACGAGGATTGAAGCCCCATGAGAGCGTTCTATTACGCCCAAAGAGTGCGAGCTTGCCACGAGTACATGCTCAGATTCGAACGAACGAGGATTGAAGCCCCATGAGAGCGTTCTATTACGCCCAAAGAGTGCGAGCTTGCCACGAGTACATGCTCAGATTCGAACGAACGAGGATTGAAGCCCCATGAGAGCGTTCTATTACGCCCAAAGAGTGCGAGCTTGCCACGAGTACATGCTCAGATTCGAACGAACGAGGATTGAAGCCCCATGAGAGCGTTCTATTACGCCCAAAGAGTGCGAGCTTGCCACGAGTACATGCTCAGATTCAAACGAACGAGGATTGAAGCCCCATGAGAGCGTTCTATTACGCCCAAAGAGTGCGAGGTTGCCACGAGTACATGCTCAGATTCGAACGAACGAGGATTGAAGCCCCATGAGAGCGTTCTATTACGCCGAAAGAGTGCGAGGTTGCCACGAGTACATGCTCAGATTCGAACGAATGAGGATTGAAGCCCCATGAGAGCGTTATATTACGCCCAAAGAGTGCGAGGTTGCCACGAGTACATGCTCAGATTCGAACGAACGAGGTTTGAAGCCCCATGAGAGCGTTCTATTACGCCCAAAGAGTGCGAGGTTGCCACGAGTACATGCTCAGATTCGAACGAACGAGGATTGAAGCCCCATGAGAGCGTTCTATTACGCCCAAAGAGTGCGAGCTTGCCATGAGTACTTGCTCAGATTCGAACGAACGAGGATTGAAGCCCCATGAGAGCGTTCTATTACGCCCAAAGAGTGCAAGAGCTTGCCACGAGTACATGCTCAGATTCGAACTAACGAGGATTGAAGCCCCTTGAGAGCGTTCTATTACGCCCAAAGAGTGCGAGCTTGCCACGAGTACATGCTCAGATTCGAACGAACGAGGATTGAAGCCCCATGAGAGCGTTCTATTACGCCCTTGCTCAGATTCGAACGAACGAGGATTAAAGCCCCATGAGAGCGTTCTATTACGTCCAAAGAGTGCGAGCTTGCCACTAGTACATGCTCAGATTCGAACGAACGAGGATTGAAGCCCCATGAGAGCGTTCTATTACGCCCAAAGAGTGCGAGCTTGCCACGAGTACATGCTCAGATTCGAACGAACGAGGATTGAAGCCTCATGAGAGCGTTCTATTACGCCCAAAGAGTGCGAGCTTGCCACGAGTACATGCTCAGATTCGATTCGAACGAACGAGGATTGAAGCCCCATGAGAGCGTTCTATTACGCCCAAAGAGTGCGAGCTTGCCACGAGTACATGCTCTCAGGTTCGAACGAACGGGGATTGAAGCCCCATGAGAGCGTTCTATTACGCCCAAAGAGGGCGAGGTTGCCACGAGTACATGCTGCTCAGATTCGAACGAACGAGGATTGAAGCCCCATGAGAGCGTTCTATTACGCCCAAAGAGTGCGAGCTTGCCACGAGTACATGCTCAGATTCGAACGAACGAGGATTGAAGCCCCATGAGAGCGTTCTATTACGCCCAAAGAGTGCGAGGTTGCCACGAGTACATGCTCAGATTCGAACGAACGAGGATTGAAGCCCCATGAGAGCGTTCTATTACGCCCAAAGAGTGCGAGCTTGCCACGAGTACATGCTCAGATTCGAACGAACGAGGATTGAAGCCCCATGAGAGCGTTCTATTACGCCCAAAGAGTGCGAGCTTGCCACGAGTACATGCTCAGATTCGAACGAACGAGGATTGAAGCCCCATGAGAGCGTTCTATTACGCCCAAAGAGTGCGAGCTTGCCACGAGTACATGCTCAGATTCGAACGAACGAGGATTGAAGCCCCATGAGAGCGTTCTATTACGCCCAAAGAGTGCGAGGTTGCCACGAGTACATGCTCAGATTCGATTCGAACGAAACGAGGATTGAAGCCCCATGAGAGCGTTCTATTACGCAAAGAAAAGAGTGCGAGCTTGCCACGAGTACATGCTCAGATTCGAACGAACGAGGTTTGAAGCCCCATGAGAGCGTTCTATTACGCCCAAAGAGTGCGAGCTTGCCACGAGTACATGCTCAGATTCGAACGAACGAGGTTTGAAGCCCCATGAGAGCGTTCTATTACGCCCAAAGAGTGCGAGCTTGCCACGAGTACATGCTCAGATTCGACGAACGAGGATTGAAGCCCCATGAGAGCGTTCTATTACGCCCAAAGAGTGCGAGCTTGCCACGAGCACATGCTCAGATTCGAACGAACGAGGATTGAAGCCCCATGAGAGCGTTCTATTACGCCCAAAGAGTGCGAGGTTGCCACGAGAGTACATGCTCAGATTCGAACGAACGAGGATTGAAGCCCCATGAGAGCGTTCTATTACGCCCAAAGAGTGCGAGCTTGCCACGAGTACATGCTCAGATTCGAACGAACGAGGATTGAAGCCCCATGAGAGCGTTCTATTACGCCCAAAGATTGCGAGCTTGCCACGAGTACATGCTCAGATTCGAACGAACGAGGATTGAAGCCCCATGAGAGCGTTCTATTACGCCCAAAGAGTGCGAGCTTGCCACGAGTACATGCTCAGATTCGAACGAACGAGGATTGAAGCCCCATGAGAGCGTTCTATTACGCCCAAAGAGTGCGAGCTTGCCACGAGTACATGCTCAGATTCGAACGAACGAGGATTGAAGCCCCATGAGAGCGTTCTATTACGCCCAAAGAGTGCGAGCTTGCCACGAGTACATGCTCAGATTCGAACGAACGAGGATTGAAGCCCCATGAGAGCGTTCTATTACGCCCAAAGAGTACGAGCTTGCCACGAGCACATGCTCAGAGATTCGAACGAACGAGGATTGAAGCCCCATGAGAGCGTTCTATTACGCCCAAAGAGTGCGAGTTTGGCACGAGTACTTTTTCAGATTCGAACGAACGAGGATTGAAGCCCCATGAGAGCGTTCTATTACGCCCAAAGAGTGCGAGAGCTTGCCACGAGTACATGCTCAGATTCGAACGAACGAGGATTGAAGCCCCATGAGAGCGTTCTATTACGCCAAAAGAGTGCGAGCTTGCCACGAGTACATGCTCAGATTCGAACGAACGAGGATTGAAGCCCCATGAGAGCGTTCTATTACGCCCAAAGAGTGCGAGCTTGCCACGAGTACATTCTCAGATTCGAACGAACGAGGATTGAAGCCCCATGAGAGCGTTCTATTACGCCCAAAGAGTGCGAGCTTGCCACGAGTAGTACATGCTCAGATTCGAACGAACGAGGATTGAAGCCCCATGAGAGCGTTCTATTACGCCCAAAGAGTGCGAGCTTGCCACGAGTACATGCTCAGATTCGAACGAACGAGGATTGAAGCCCCATGAGAGCGTTCTATTACGCCCAAAGAGTGCGAGCTTGCTTGCCACGAGCATGCTCAGATTCGAACGAACGAGGATTGAAGCCCCTTGAGAGCGTTCTATTACGCCCAAAGAGTGCGAGCTTGCCACGAGTACATGCTCAGATTCGAACGAACGAGGATTGAAGCCCCAGGAGAGCGTTCTATTACGCCCAAAGAGTGCGAGGTTGCCACGGGTACATGCTCAGATTCGAACGAACGAGGATTGATGCCCCATGAGAGCGTTCTATTACGCCCAAAGAGTGCGAGCTTGCCACGAGTACATGCTCAGATTCGAACGAACGAGGATTGAAGCCCCATGAGAGCGTTCTATTACGCCCAAAGAGTGCGAGCTTGCCACGAGTACATGCTCAGATTCGAACGAACGAGGATTGAAGCCCCATGAGAGCGTTCTATTACGCCCAAAGAGCTTGCGAGAGCTTGCCACGAGTACATGCTCAGATTCGAACGAACGAGGATTGAAGCCCCATGAGAGCGTTCTATTACGCCCAAAGAGTGCGAGCTTGCCACGAGTACATGCTCAGATTCAGATTCGAACGAACGAGGATTGAAGCCCCATGAGAGCGTTCTATTACGCCCAAAAGAGTGCGAGCTTGCCACGAGTACATGCTCAGATTCGAACGAACGAGGATTGAAGCCCCATGAGAGCGTTCTATTACGCCCAAAGAGTGCGAGCTTGCCACGAGTACATGCTCAGATTCGAACGAACGAGGATTGAAGCCCCATGAGAGCGTTCTATTATTACGCCCAAAGAGTGCGAGCTTGCCCAAAGAGTGCGAGCTTGGCACGAGTACATGCTCAGATTCGAACGAACGAGCTTGGCACGAGTACATGCTCAGATTAGAACGAACGAGGATTGAAACCCCATGAGAGCGTTCTATTACGCCCAAAGAGTGCGAGCTTGCCACGAGTACATGCTCAGATTCGAACGAACGAGGATTGAAGCCCCATGAGAGCGTTCTATTACGCCCAAAGAGTGCGAGCTTGCCACGAGTACACATGCTCAGATTCGAACGAACGAGGATTGAAGCCCCATGAGAGCGTTCTATTACGCCCAAAGAAGAGTGCGAGTTGCCACGAGTACATGCTCAGATTCGAACGAACGAGGATTGAAGCCCCATGAGAGCGTTCTATTACGCCCAAAGAGTGCGAGCTTGCCACGAGTACATGCTCAGATTCGAACGAACGAGGATTGAAGCCCCATGAGAGCGTTCTATTACGCCCAAAGAGTGCGAGCTTGCCACGAGTACATGCTCAGATTCGAACGAACGAGGATTGAAGCCCCATGAGAGCGTTCAATTACGCCCAAAGAGTGCGAGCTTGCCACGAGAGTACATGCTCAGATTCGAACGAACGTGGATTGAAGCCCCATGAGAGCGTTCTATTAGGCCCAAAGAGTGCGAGCTTGCCACGAGTACATGCTCATATTCGAACGAACGAGGATTGAAGCCCCATGAGAGCGTTCTATTACGCCAAAAAGAGTGCGAGCTTGCCACGAGTACATGCTGCTCAGATTCGAAGGAACGAGGATTGAAGCCCCATGAGAGCGTTCTATTACGCCCAAAGAGTGCGAGCTCGCCACGAGTACATGCTCAGATTCGAACGAACGAGGATTGAAGCCCCATGAGAGCGTTCTATTACGCCCAAAGAGTGCGAGCTTGCCACGAGTACATGCTCAGATTCGAACGAACGAGGTTTGAAGCCCCATGAGAGCGTTCTATTACGCCCAAAGAGTGCGAGCTTGCCACGAGTACATGCTCAGATTCGAACGAACGAGGATTGAAGCCCCATGAGAGCGTTCTATTACGCCCAAAGAGTGCGAGCTTGCCACGAGTACATGCTCAGATTCGAACGAACGAGGATTGAAGCCCCATGAGAGCGTTCTATTACGCCCAAAGAGTGCGAGCTTGCCACGAGTACATGCTCAGATTCGAACGAACGAGGATTGAAGCCCCATGAGAGCGTTCTATTACGCCCAAAGAGTGCGAGCTTGCCACGAGTACATGCTCAGATTCGAACGAACGAGGATTGAAGCCCCATGAGAGCGTTCTATTACGCCCAAAGAGTGCGAGCTTGCCACCCGAGTACATGCTCAGATTCGAACGAACGAGGATTGAAGCCCCATGAGAGCGTTCTATTACGCCCAAAGAGTGCGAGCTTGCCACGAGTACATGCTCAGATTCGAACGAAACGAACGAGGATTGAAGCCCCATGAGAGCGTTCTATTACGCCCAAAGAGTGCGAGCTTGCCACGAGTACATGCTCAGATTCGAACGAACGAGGATTGAAGCCCCATGAGAGCGTTCTATTACGCCCAAAGAGTGCGAGCTTGCCACGAGTACATGCTCAGATTCGAACGAACGAGGATTGAAGCCCCATGAGAGCGTTCTATTACGCCCAAAGAGTGCGATTGCCACGAGTACATGCTCAGATTCGAACGAACGAGGATTGAAGCCCCATGAGAGCGTTCTATTACGCCCAAAGAGTGCGAGCTTGCCACGAGTACATGCTCAGATTCGAACGAACGAGGATTGAAGCCCCATGAGAGCGTTCTATTACGCCCAAAGAGTGCGAGCTTGCCACGAGTACATGCTCATATTCGAACGAGGATTGAAGCCCCATGAGAGCGTTCTATTACGCCCAAAGAGTGCGAGGTTGCCACGAGTACAAGCTCAGATTCGAACGAACGAGGATTGAAGCCCCATGAGAGCGTTCTATTACGCACTTGCCACGAGTACATGCTCAGATTCGAACGAACGAGGATTGAAGCCCCATGAGAGCGTTCTACTAAGCCGAAAGAGTGCGAGCTTGCCACGAGTACATGCTCAGATTCGAACGAACGAACGAGGATTGAAGCCCCATGAGAGCGTTCTATTAAGCCGAAAGAGTGCGAGCTTGCCACGAGTACATGCTCAGATTCGAACGAACGAGGATTGAAGCCCCATGAGAGCGTTCTATTATTGAAGCCCCATGAGAGCGTTCTATTACGCCCAAAGATGCGAGAGCTTGCGAGTACATGCTCAGATTTAGCTTGCCACGAGTACATGCTCAGATTCGAACGAACGAGGATTGAAGCCCCATGAGAGCGTTCTATTACGCCCAAAGAGTGCGAGCTTGCCACGAGTACATGCTCAGATTCGAACGAACGAGGATTGAAGCCCCATGAGAGCGTTCTTTTACGCCCAAAGAGTGCGAGCTTGCCACGAGTACATGCTCAGATTCGATTCGAAACGAACAAGGATTGAAGCCCCATGAGAGCGTTCTATTACGCCCAAAGAGTGCGAGCTTGCCACGAGTACATGCTCAGATTCGAACGAACGAGGATTGAAGCCCCATGAGAGCGTTCTATTACGCCCAAAGAGTGCGAGCTTGCCACGAGTACATGCTCAGATTCGAACGAACGAGGATTGAAGCCCCATGAGAGCGTTCTATTACGCCCAAAGAAGAGTGCGAGCTTGCCACGAGTACATGCTCAGATTCGAACGAACGAGGATTGAAGCCCCATGAGAGCGTTCTATTACGCCCAAAGAGTGCGAGCTTGCCACGAGTACATGCTCAGATTCGAACGAACGAGGATTGAAGCCCCATGAGAGCGTTCTATTACGCCCAAAGAGTGCGAGCTTTTCCACGAGTACATGCTCAGATTCGAACGGACGAGGATTGAAGCCCCATGAGAGCGTTCTATTACGCCCAAAGAGTGCGAGCTTGCCACGAGTACATGCTCAGATTCGAACGAACGAGGATTGATTACGCGAGGATTGAAGCTCCCATGAGAGCGTTCTATTACGCCCAAAGAGTGCGCGATTGCCACGAGTACATGCTCAGATTCGAACGAACGAGGATTGAAGCCCCATGAGAGCGTTCTATTACGCCCAAAGAGTGCGAGCTTGCCACGAGTACATGCTCAGATTCGAACGAAACGAGGATTGAAGCCCCATGAGAGCGTTCTATTACGCCCAAAGAGTGCGAGCTTGCCACGAGTACATGCTCAGATTCGAACGAACGAGGATTGAAGCCCCATGAGAGCGTTCTATTACGCCCAAAGAGTGCGAGCTTGCCACGAGTCAGATCTCAGATTCGAACGAACGAACGAGGATTGAAGCCCCATGAGAGCGTTCTATTACGCCCAAAGAGAGTGAGTGCGAGCTTGCCACGAGTACATGCTCAGATTCGAAGGAACGAGGATTGAAGCCCCATGAGAGCGTTCTATTACGCCCAAAGAGTGCGAGCTTTGCCACGATGAGTACACTCAGATTCGATTCGAACGAACGAGGATTGAAGCCCCATGAGAGCGTTCTATTACGCCCAAAGAGTTCGAGCTTGCCACGAGTACATGCTCAGATTCGAACGAACGAGGTTTGAAGCCCCATGAGAGCGTTCTATTACGCCCAAAGAGTGCGAGGTTGCCACGAGTACATGCTCAGATTCGAACGAACGAGGATTGAAGCCCCATGAGAGCGTTCTGTTACGCCCAAAGAGTGCGAGCTTGCCACGTGTACATACTCTGATTCGAACGAACGACGATTGAAGCCCCAAGAGAGCGTTCTATTATGCCCAAAGAGTGCGAGCTTGCCACGAGTACATGCTCATATTCGAACGAACGAGGATTGAAGCCCCATGAGAGCGTTCTATTACGCCCAAAGAGTGCGGGCTTGGCACGAGTACGTACTCAGATTCGAAGGAACGAGGATTGAAGCCCCATGAGAGCGTTCTATTACGCCCAAAGAGTGCGAGCTTGCCACGAGATGCTCAGATTCGAACGAACGAGGATTGAAGCCCCATGAGAGCGTTCTATTACGCCCAAAGAGTGCGAGCTTGCCACGAGTACATGCTCAGATTCGAACGAACGAGGATTGAAGCCCCATGAGAGCGTCTATTACGCCCAAAGAGTGCGAGCTTTGCCACGAGTACATGCTCAGATTCGAACGAACGAGGATTGAAGCCCCATGAGAGAGAGAGCGTTCTATTACGCCCAAAGAGTGCGAGAGCTTGCCACGAGTACATGCTCAGATTCGAACGAACGAGGATTGAAGCCCCCCATGAGAGCGTTCTATTACGCCCAAAGAGTGCGAGCTTGCCACGAGTACATGCTCAGATTCGAACGAACGAACGAGGATTGAAGCCCCATGAGAGCGTTCAATTACGCCCAAAGAGTGCGAGCTTGCCACGAGAGTACATGCTCAGATTCGAACGAACGAGGATTGAAGCCCCCCATGAGAGCGTTCTATTACGCCCAAAGAGTGCGAGCTTGCCACGAGTACTTTCTCAGATTCGAACGAACGAGGATTGAAGCCCCATGAGAGCGTTCTATTACGCCCAAAGAGTGCGAGCTTGCCACGAGTACATGCTCAGATTCGAACGAACGAGGATTGAAGCCCCATGAGAGCGTTCTATTACGCCCAAAGAGTGCGAGCTTGCCACGAGTACATGCTCAGATTCGAACGAACGAGGATTGAAGCCCCATGAGAGCGTTCTACTACGCCCAAATAGTGCGAGCTTGCGACGAGTACATGCTCAGATTCGAACGAACGAACGAGGTTTGAAGCCCCATGAGAGCGTTCTATTACGCCCAAAGAGTGCGAGGTTGCCACGAGTACATGCTCAGATTCGAACGAACGTGGTTTGAAGCCCCATGAGAGCGTTCTATTACGCCCAAAGAGTGCGAGCTTGCCACGAGTACATGCTCAGATTCGAACGAACGAGGATTGAAGCCCCATGAGAGCGTTCTATTACGCCCAAAGAGTGCGAGCTTGCCACGAGTACATGCTCAGATTCGAACGAACGAGGATTGAAGCCCCATGAGAGCGTTCTATTACGCCCAAAGAGTGCGAGCTTGCCAGTACAGTACATGCTCAGATTCGAACGAACGAGGATTGAAGCCCCATGAGAGCGTTCTATTACGCCCAAAAGAGTGCGAGCTTGCCACGAGTACATGCTCAGATTCGAACGAACGAGGATTGAAGCCCCATGAGAGCGTTCTATTACGCCCCAAAGAGTGCGAGCTTGCCACGAGTACATGCTCAGATTCGAACGAACGAGGATTGAAGCCCCATGAGAGCGTTCAATTACGCCCAAAGAGTGCGAGCTTGCCACGAGAGTACATGCTCAGATTCGAACGAACGTGGATTGAAGCCCCATGAGAGCGTTCTATTAGGCCCAAAGAGTGCGAGCTTGCCACGAGTACATGCTCATATTCGAATGAACGTGGATTGAAGCCCCATGAGAGCGTTCTATTACGCCCAAAGAGTGCTAGCTTGCCACGAGTACTTGTTCAGATTCGAACGAACGAGGATTGAAGCCCCATGAGAGCGTTCTATTACGCCCAAAGAGTGTGCGCTTGCCACGAGTACATGCTCATATTCGAACGAACGAGGATTGAAGCCCCATGAGAGCGTTCTATTACGCCCAAAGAGTGCGAGCTTGCCACGAGTACATGCTCAGATTCGAACGAACGAGGATTGAAGCCCCATGAGAGCGTTCTATTACGCCCAAAGAGTGCGAGCTTGCCACGAGTAGTACATGCTCAGATTCGAACGAACGAGGATTGAAGCCCCATGAGAGCGTTCTATTACGCCCAAAGAGTGCGAGCTTGCCACGAGTACATGCTCAGATTCGAACGAACGAGGATTGAAGCCCCATGAGAGCGTTCTATTACGCCCAAAGAGTGCGAGCTTGCCACGAGTACATGCTCAGATTCGAACGAACGAGGATTGAAGCCCCATGAGAGCGTTCTATTACGCCCAAAGAGTGCGAGCTTGCCACGAGTACATGCTCAGATTCGAACGAACGAGGATTGAAGCCCCATGAGAGCGTTCTATTACGCCCAGAGTGCGAGCTTGCCACGAGTACATGCTCAGATTCGAACGAACGAGGATTGAAGCCCCATGAGAGCGTTCTATTACGCCCAAAGAGTGCGAGCTTGCCACGAGTACATGCTCAGATTCGAACGAACGAGGATTGAAGCCCCATGAGAGCGTTCTATTACGCCCAAAGAGTGCGAGCTTGCCACGAGTACATGCTCAGATTCGAACGAACGAGGTTTGAAGCCCCATGAGAGCGTTCTATTACGCCCAAAGAGTGCGAGCTTGCCACGAGTACATGCTCAGATTCGAACGAACGAGGATTGAAGCCCCATGAGAGCGTTCTATTACGCCCAAAGAGTGCGAGCTTGCCACGAGTACATGCTCAGATTCGAACGAACGAACCAGGATTGAAGCCCCATGAGAGCGTTCTATTACGCCCAAAGAGTGCGAGCTTGCCACGAGTACATGCTCAGATTCGAACGACCGAGGATTGAAGCCCCATGAGAGCGTTCTATTGCGCCTGAGAGTGCGAGCTTGCCACGAGTACATGCTCAGATTCGAACGAACGAGGATTGAAGCCCCATGAGAGCGTTCTATTACGCCCAAAGAGTGCGAGCTTGCCACGAGTACATGCTCAGATTCGAACGAACGAGGATTGAAGCCCCATGAGAGCGTTCTATTACGCCCAAAGAGTGCGAGCTTGCCACGAGTACATGCTCAGATTCGAACGAACGAGGATTGAAGCCCCATGAGAGCGTTCTATTACGCCCAAAGAGTGCGAGCTTGCCACGAGTACATGCTCAGATTCGAACGAACGAGGATTGAAGCCCCATGAGAGCGTTCTATTACGCCCAAAGAGTGCGAGCTTGCCACGAGTACATGCTCAGATTCGAACGAACGAGGATTGAAGCCCCATGAGAGCGTTCTATTACGCCCAAAGAGTGCGAGCTTGCCACGAGTACATGCTCAGATTCGAACGAACGAGGATTGAAGCCCCATGAGAGCGTTCTATTACGCCCAAAGAGTGCGATTGCCACGAGTACATGCTCAGATTCGAACGAACGAGGATTGAAGCCCCATGAGAGCATTCTATTACGCCCAAAGAGTGCGAGCTTGCCACGGGTACATGCTCAGATTCGAACGAACGAGGATTGAAGCCCCATGAGAGCGTTCTATTACGCCCAAAGAGTGCGAGCTTGCCACGAGTACATGCTCAGATTCGAACGAACGAGGATTGAAGCCCCATGAGAGCGTTCTATTACGCCCAAAGAGTGCGAGCTTGCCACGAGTACATGCTCAGATTCGAACGAACGAGGATTGAAGCCCCATGAGAGCGTTCTATTACGCCCAAAGAGTGCGAGCTTGCCACGAGTACATGCTCAGATTCGAACGAACGAGGATTGAAGCCCCATGAGAGCGTTCTATTACGCCCAAAGAGTGCGAGCTTGCCACGAGTACATGCTCAGTTTGAAACGAACGAGGATTGAAGCCCCATGAGAGCGTTCTATTACGCCCAAAGAGTGCGAGCTTGCCACGAGTACATGCTCAGATTCGAACGAACGAGGATTGAAGCCCCATGAGAGCGTTCTATTACGCCCAAAGAGTGCGAGCTTGCCACGAGTACATGCTCAGATTCGAACGAACGAGGATTGAAGCCCCATGAGAGCGTTCTATTACGCCCAAAGAGTGCGAGCTTGCCACGAGTACATGCTCAGATTCGAACGAACGAGGATTGAAGCCCCATGAGAGCGTTCTATTACGCCCAAAGAGTGCGAGCTTGCCACGAGTACATGCTCAGATTCGAACGAACGAGGATTGAAGCCCCATGAGAGCGTTCTATTACGCCCAAAGAGTGCGAGCTTGCCACGAGTACATGCTCAGATTCGAACGAACGAGGATTGAAGCCCCATGAGAGCGTTCTATTACGCCCAAAGAGTGCGAGCTTGCCACGAGTACATGCTCAGATTCGAACGAACGAGGATTGAAGCCCCATGAGAGCGTTCTATTACGCCCAAAGAGTGCGAGCTTGCCACGAGTACATGCTCAGATTCGAACGAACGAGGTTTGAAGCCCCATGAGAGCGTTCTATTACGCCCAAAGAGTGCGAGCTTGCCACGAGTACATGCTCAGATTCGAACGAACGAGGATTGAAGCCCCATGAGAGCGTTCTATTACGCCCAAAGAGTGCGAGCTTGCCACGAGTACATGCTCAGATTCGAACGAACGAGGATTGAAGCCCCATGAGAGCGTTCTATTACGCCCAAAGAGTGCGAGCTTGCCACGAGTACATGCTCAGATTCGAACGAACGAGGATTGAAGCCCCATGAGAGCGTTCTATTACGCCCAAAGAGTGCGAGCTTGCCACGAGTACATGCTCAGATTCGAACGAACGAGGATTGAAGCCCCATGAGAGCGTTCTATTACGCCCAAAGAGTGCGAGCTTGCCACGAGTACATGCTCAGATTCGAACGAACGAACGAGGATTGAAGCCCCATGAGAGGTTCTATTACGCCCAAAGAGGTGCGAGCTTGCCACGAGTACATGCTCAGATTCGAACGAACGAGGATTTGAAGCCCCATGAGAGCGTTCTATTACGCCCAAAGAGTGCGAGAGCTTGCCACGAGTACATGCTCAGATTCGAACGAACGAGGATTGAAGCCCCATGAGAGCGTTCTATTACGCCCAAAGAGTGCGAGCTTGCCACGAGTACATGCTCAGATTCGAACGAACGAGGATTGAAGCCCCATGAGAGCGTTCTATTACGCCCAAAGAGTGCGAGCTTGCCACGAGTACATGCTCAGATTCGAACGAACGAGGATTGAAGCCCCATGAGAGCGTTCTATTACGCCCAAAGAGTGCGAGCTTGCCACGAGTACATGCTCAGATTCGAACGAACGAGGATTGAAGCCCCATGAGAGCGTTCTATTACGCCCAAAGAGTGCGAGCTTGCCACGAGTACATGCTCAGATTCGAACGAACGAGGATTGAAGCCCCATGAGAGCGTTCTATTACGCCCAAAGAGTGCGAGCTTGCCACGAGTACATGCTCAGATTCGAACGAACGAGGATTGAAGCCCCATGAGAGCGTTCTATTACGCCCAAAAGAGTGCGAGCTTGCCACGAGTACATGCTCAGATTCGAACGAACGAGGATTGAAGCCCCATGAGAGCGTTCTATTACGCCCCAAAGAGTGCGAGCTTGCCACGAGTACATGCTCAGATTCGAACGAACGAGGATTGAAGCCCCATGAGAGCGTTCTATTACGCCCAAAGAGTGCGAGCTTGCCACGAGTACATGCTCAGATTCGAACGAACGAGGATTGAAGCCCCATGAGAGCGTTCTATTACGCCCAAAGAGTGCGAGCTTGCCACGAGTACATGCTCAGATTCGAACAAACGAGGATTGAAGCCCCATGAGAGCGTTCTATTACGCCCAAAGAGTGCGAGCTTGCCACGAGTACATGCTCAGATTCGAACGAACGAGGTTTTGAAGCCCCATGAGAGCGTTCTATTACGCCCAAAGAGTGCGAGCTTGCCACGAGTACATGCTCAGATTCGAACGAACGAGGATTGAAGCCCCATGAGAGCGTTCTATTACGCCCAAAGAGTGCGAGCTTGCCACGAGTACATGCTCAGATTCGAACGAACGAGGATTGAAGCCCCATGAGAGCGTTCTATTACGCCCAAAGAGTGCGAGCTTGCCACGAGTACATGCTCAGATTCGAACGAACGAGGTTTGAAGCCCCATGAGAGCGTTCTATTACGCCCAAAGAGTGCGAGCTTGCCACGAGTACATGCTCAGATTCGAACGAACGAGGATTGAAGCCCCATGAGAGCGTTCTATTACGCCCAAAGAGTGCGAGCTTGCCACGAGTACATGCTCAGATTCGAACGAACGAGGATTGAAGCCCATAAGAGCGTTCTATTACGCCCAAAGAGTGCGAGCTTTGCCACGAGTACATGCTCAGATTCGATACGAACGAGGATTGAAGCCCCATGAGAGCGTCTTGCCACGAGAGTACATGCTCAGATTCGTACGAACAAGGATTGAAGCCCCATGAGAGCGTTCTATTACGCCAAAGAGTGCGAGCTTGCCACGAGTACATGCTCAGATTCGAACGAACGAGGATTGAAGCCCCATGAGAGCGTTCTATTACGCCCAAAGAGTGCGAGCTTGCCACGAGTACATGCTCAGATTCGACCGAACGAGGATTGAAGCCCCATGAGAGCGTTCTATTACGCCCAAAGAGTGCGAGCTTGCAACGAGTATATGCTCAGTTTCGAACGAACGAGGATTTTTGAAGCCCCATGAGAGCGTTCTATTACGCCCAAAGAGTGCGAGCTTGCCACGAGTACATGCTCAGATTCGAACGAACGAGGATTGAAGCCCCATGAGAGCGTTCTATTACGCCCAAAGAGTGCGAGCTTGCCACGAGTACATGCTCAGATTCGAACGAACAGGGATTGAAGCCCCATGAGAGCGTTCTATTACGCCCAAAGAGTGCGAGCTTGCCACGAGTACATGCTCAGATTCGAACGAACGAGGATTGAAGCCCCATGAGAGCGTTCTATTACGCCCAAAGAGTGCGAGCTTGCCACGAGTACATGCTCAGATTCGAACGAACGAGGATTGAAGCCCCATGAGAGCGTTCTATTACGCCCAAAGAGTGCGGACTTGCCACGAGTACATGCTCAGGTTCGAACGAACGAGGATTTGAAGCCCCATGAGAGCGTTCTATTACGCCCAAAAGAGTGCGAGCTTGCCACGAGTACATGCTCAGATTCGACCCAGAAACCACGAACGAGGATTGAAGCCCCATGAGAGCGTTCTATTACGCCCAAAGAGTGCGAGCTTGCCACGAGTACATGCTCAGATTCGAACGAACGAGGATTGAAGCCCCATGAGAGCGTTCTATTAAGCCCAAAGAGTGCGAGCTTGCCACGAAGTACATGCTCAGATTCGAACGAACAAGGATTGAACCCCATTATTACGCCCAAAGAGTGCGAGCTTGCCACGAGTACATGCTCAGATTCGAACGAACGAGGATTGAAGCCCCATGAGAGCGTTCTATTACGCCCAAAGAGTGCGAGCTTGCCACGAGTACATGCTCAGATTCGAACGAACGAGGATTGAAGCCCCATGAGAGCGTTCTATTACGCCCAAAGAGTGCGAGCTTGCCACGAGTACATGCTCAGATTCGAACGAACGAGGATTGAAGCCCCATGAGAGCGTTCTATTACGCCCAAAGAGTGCGAGTTTGGCACGAGTACATGCTCAGATTCGAACGAACGAGGATTGAAGCCCCATGAGAGCGTTCTATTACGCCCAAAGAGTGCGAGGTTGCCACGAGTACATGCTCAGATTCGAACGAACGAGGTTTGAAGCCCCATGAGAGCGTTCTATTACGCCCAAAGAGTGCGAGCTTGCCACGAGTACATGCTCAGATTCGAACGAACGAGGATTGAATCCCAATGAGAGCGTTCTATTACGCCCAAAGAGTGCGAGCTTGCCACGAGTACATGCTCAGATTGAAACGAACGAGGATTGAAGCCCCATGAGAGCGTTCTATTACGCCCAAAGAGTGCGAGCTTGCCACGAGTACATGCTCAGATTCGAACGAACGAGGATTGAAGCCCCATGAGAGCGTTCTATTACGCCCAAAGAGTGCGAGCTTGCCACGAGTACATGCTCAGATTCTGAACTACGAACGAGGATTGAAGCCCATGAGAGCGTTCTATTACGCCCAAAGAGTGCGAGCTTGCCACGAGTTACATGCTCAGATTCGAACGAACGAGGATTGATTGAAGCCCCATGAGAGCGTTCTATTACGCACCAAAGGAGTGCGGAGAGCTTGCACGAGTACATGCTCAGATTCGAACGAACGAGGATTTGAAGCGCCCATGAGAGCGTTCTATTTACGCCAAAAAGAGTGCGAGCTATTTGCCACGTAGTACATGCTCAGATTCGAATCACGAACGAGGATTGAAGCCCCATGAGAGCGTTCTCTATTACGCCCAAAGATGTGCGAGGTTGCCACGAGTACAGGCTCAGATTCGAGCAAACGAGGATTGGTAGACACATGAAGGAGCGTTTTCTAATTACGCCCGGAAAGAGTACGAGCTTGCCACGGAGTACATGACTCAGATTCGATACGGAACGAGGATTGAAGGCCCGATGAGAGCGATTTCTATTACGCCCGAAAAAAAAAGTTCGCGAGCTTGCACGTAGTACATGCCCAGATTTCGAATTTAAACGATCGAGTTTGATTGGGAGCCTCATGACGAGCGTTCTTTTATGCCGGAAAAAAAATAAAACAAAAGTGCGAGTTTGCCTACGGAGTTCATGATCAGATTTCGAAACGAACGAGGGCTTGAAGCCTAAATGTGAGCGTTCTATTACGCAGAAAGGTGTGCAGGGGGGTTGCTCGATGTAGTACATGCTCAGATTCGAACCGAATGAGGGGATTTGAAGCCCAATGTGAAGCGTTTATATTCGCCATCAAAGAGTGACGGAGGTTGCCCTGAGTACATCTGCTCAGATTCGTCGTATGAACGAGGTTTGAAGCCCCATAGAGCGTCTATTACGCCCAAAGAGTGCGAGCTTGCCACGAGTACATGCTCAGATTCGAACGAACGAGGATTGAAGCCCCATGAGAGCGTTCTATTACGCCCAAAGAGTGCGAGCTTGCCACGAGTACATGCTCAGATTCGAACGAAACGAGGATTGAAGCCCCATGAGAGCGTTCTATTACGCCCAAAGAGTGCGAGCTTGCCACGAGTACATGCTCAGATTCGAACGAACGAGGATTGAAGCCCCATGAGAGCGTTCTATTACGCCCAAAGAGTGCGAGCTTGCCACGAGTACATGCTCAGATTCGAACGAACGAGGATTGAAGCCCCATGAGAGCGTTCTATTACGCCCAAAGAGTGCGAGCTTGCCACGAGTACATGCTCAGATTCGAACGAAAGGATTGAAGCCCCATGAGAGCGTTCTATTACGCCCAAAGAGTGCGAGCTTGCCACGAGTACATGCTCAGATTCGAACGAACGAGGATTGAAGCCCCATGAGAGCGTTCTATTACGCCCAAAGAGTGCGAGCTTGCCACGAGTACATGCTCAGATTCGAACGAACGAGGATTGAAGCCCCATGAGAGCGTTCTATTACGCCCAAAGAGTGCGAGCTTGCCACGAGTACATGCTCAGATTCGAACGAACGAGGATTGAAGCCCCATGAGAGCGTTCTATTACGCCCAAAGAGTGCGAGCTTGCCACGAGTACATGCTCAGATTCGAACGAACGAGGATTGAAGCCCCATGAGAGCGTTCTATTACGCCCAAAGAGTGCGAGCTTGCCACGAGTACATGCTCAGATTCGAACGAACGAGGATTGAAGCCCCATGAGAGCGTTCTATTACGCCCAAAGAGTGCGAGCTTGCCACGAGTACATGCTCAGATTCGAACGAACGAGGATTGAAGCCCCATGAGAGCGTTCTATTACGCCCAAAGAGTGCGAGCTTGCCACGAGTACATGCTCAGATTCGAACGAACGAGGATTGAAGCCCCATGAGAGCGTTCTATTACGCCAAAAGAGTGCGAGCTTGCCACGAGTACATGCTCAGATTCGAACGAACGAGGATTGAAGCCCCATGAGAGCGTTCTATTACGCCCAAAGAGTGCGAGCTTGCCACGAGTACATGCTCAGATTCGAACGAACGAGGATTGAAGCCCCATGAGAGCGTTCTATTACGCCCAAAGAGTGCGAGCTTGCCACGAGTACATGCTCAGATTTGAACGAACGAGGATTCTAAGCCCAAAGATGCGATGAGAGCGTTCTATTACGCCCAAAGAGTGCGAGCGACTTGAGAGCGTTCTATTACGTCCAAAGAGTTCGAGCTAGTGTACATGCTCAGATTCGAACGAACGAGGATTGAAGCCCCATGAGAGCGTTCTATTACGCCCAAAGAGTGCGAGCTTGCCACGAGTACATGCTCAGATTCGAACGAACGAGGATTGAAGCCTCATGAGAGCGTTTCTATTACGCCCAAAGAGTGCGAGCTTGCCACGAGTACATGCTCAGATTCGAACGAACGAGGATTGAAGCCCCATGAGAGCGTTCTATTACGCCCAAAGAGTGCGAGCTTGCCACGAGTACATGCTCAGATTCGAACGAACGAGGATTGAAGCCCCATGAGAGCGTTCTATTACGCCCAAAGAGTGCGAGCTTGCCACGAGTACATGCTCAGATTCGAACGAACGAGGATTGAAGCCCCATGAGAGCGTTCTATTACGCCAAAAGAGTGCGAGCTTGCCACGAGTACATGCTCAGATTCGAACGAACGAGGATTGAAGCCCCATGAGAGCGTTCTATTACGCCCAAAGAGTGCGAGCTTGCCACGAGTACATGCTCTCATCGATTCGAACGAACGAGGATTGAAGCCCCATGAGAGCGTTCTATTACGCCCCAAAGAGTGCGAGCTTGCCACGAGTCAAAGTGCGATTGCCACGAGATTCGAACGAACGAGGATTGAAGCCCCATGAGAGAGCGTTCTATTACGCCCAAAGAGTGCGAGCTTGCCACGAGTACAGTCGAGTACATGCTCAGATTCGAACGAACGAGGATTGAAGCCCCATGAGAGCGTTCTATTACGCCCAAAGAGTGCGAGCTTGCCACGAGTACATGCTCAGATTCGAACGAACGAGGATTGAAGCCCCATGAGAGCGTTCTATTACGCCCAAAGAGTGCGAGCTTGCCACGAGTACATGCTCAGATTCGAACGAACGAGGATTGAAGATTGAAGCCCCCATGAGAGCGTTCTATTACGCCCAAAGAGTGCGAGCTTGCCACGAGTACATGCTCAGATTCGAACGAACGAGGATTGAAGCCCCATGAGAGCGTTCTATTACGCCCAAAGAGTGCGAGCTTGCCACGAGTACATGCTCAGATTCGAACGAACGAGGATTGAAGCCCCATGAGAGCGTTCTATTACGCCCAAAAGAGTGCGAGCTTGCCACGAGTACATGCTCAGATTCGAACGAACGAGGATTGAAGCCCCATGAGAGCGTTCTATTACGCCCAAAGAGTGCGAGCTTGCCACGAGTACATGCTCAGATTCGAACGAACGAGGATTGAAGCCCCATGAGAGCGTTCTATTACGCCCAAAGAGTGCGAGCTTGCCACGAGTACATGCTCAGATTCGAACGAACGAGGATTGAAGCCCCATGAGAGCGTTCTATTACGCCCAAAGAGTGCGAGCTTGCCACGAGTACATGCTCAGATTCGAACGAACGAGGATTGAAGCCCCATGAGAGCGTTCTATTACGCCCAAAGAGTGCGAGCTTGCCACGAGTACATGCTCAGATTCGAACGAACGAGGATTGAAGCCCCATGTGGGCGTTCTATTACGCCCAAAGAGTGCGAGCTTGCCACGAGTACATGCTCAGATTCGAACGAACGAGGATTGAAGCCCCATGAGAGCGTTCTATTACGCCCAAAGAGTGCGAGCTTGCCACGAGTACATGCTCAGATTCGAACGAACGAGGATTGAAGCCCCATGAGAGCGTTCTATTACGCCCAAAGAGTGCGAGCTTGCCACGAGTACATGCTCAGATTCGAACGAACGAGGATTGAAGCCCCATGAGAGCGTTCTATTACGCCCAAAGAGTGCGAGCTTGCCACGAGTACATGCTCAGATTCGAACGAACGAGGATTGAAGCCCCATGAGAGCGTTCTATTACGCCCAAAGAGTGCGAGCTTGCCACGAGTACATGCTCAGATTCGAACGAACGAGGATTGAAGCCCCATGAGAGCGTTCTATTACGCCCAAAGAGTGCGAGCTTGCCACGAGTACATGCTCAGTTTCGAATGCTCAGATTCGAACGAACGAGGATTGAAGCCCCATGAGAGCGTTCTATTACGCCCAAAGAGTGCGAGCTTGCCACGAGTACATGCTCAGTTTTGAACGAACGAGGATTGAAGTCCCATGAGAGCGTTCTATTACGCCCAAAGAGTGCGAGCTTGCCACGAGTACATGCTCAGATTCGAACGAACGAGGATTGAAGCCCCATGAGAGCGTTCTATTACGCCCAAAGAGTGCGAGCTTGCCACGAGTACATGCTCAGATTCGAACGAACGAGGATTGAAGCCCCATGAGAGCGTTCTATTACGCCCAAAGAGTGCGAGCTTGCCACGAGTACATGCTCAGATTCGAACGAACGAGGATTGAAGCCCCATGAGAGCGTTCTATTACGCCCAAAGAGTGCGAGCTTGCCACGAGTACATGCTCAGATTCGAACGAACGAGGATTGAAGCCCCATGAGAGCGTTCTATTACGCCCAAAGAGTGCGAGCTTGCCACGAGTACATGCTCAGATTCGAACGAACGAGGATTGAAGCCCCATGAGAGCGTTCTATTACGCCCAAAGAGTGCGAGCTTGCCACGATTACATGCTCAGATTCGAACGAACGAGGATTGAAGCCCCATGAGAGCGTTCTATTACGCCCAAAGAGTGCGAGCTTGCCACGAGTACATGCTCAGATTCGAACGAACGAGGATTGAAACCCCATGAGAGCGTTCTATTACGCCCAAAGAGTGCGAGCTTGCCACGAGTACATGCTCAGATTCGAACGAACGAGGATTGAAGCCCCATGAGAGCGTTCTATTACGCCCAAAGAGTGCGAGCTTGCCACGAGTACATGCTCAGATTCGAACGAACGAGGATTGAAGCCCCATGAGAGCGTTCTATTACGCCCAAAGAGTGCGAGCTTGCCACGAGTACATGCTCAGATTCGAACGAACGAGGATTGAAGCCCCATGAGAGCGTTCTATTACGCCCAAAGAGTGCGAGCTTGCCACGAGTACATGCTCAGATTCGAACGAACGAGGATTGAAGCCCCATGAGAGCGTTCTATTACGCCCAAAGAGTGCGAGCTTGCCACGAGTACATGCTCAGATTCGAACGAACGAGGATTGAAGCCCCATGAGAGCGTTCTATTACGCCCAAAGAGTGCGAGCTTGCCACGAGTACATGCTCAGATTCGAACGAACGAGGATTGAAGCCCCATGAGAGCGTTCTATTACGCCCAAAGAGTGCGAGCTTGCCACGAGTACATGCTCAGATTCGAACGAACGAGGATTGAAGCCCCATGAGAGCGTTCTATTACGCCCAAAGAGTGCGAGCTTGCCACGAGTACATGCTCAGATTCGAACGAACGAGGATTGAAGCCCCATGAGAGCGTTCTATTACGCCCAAAGAGTGCGAGCTTGCCACGAGTACATGCTCAGATTCGAACGAACGAGGATTGAAGCCCCATGAGAGCGTTCTATTACGCCCAAAGAGTGCGAGCTTGCCACGAGTACATGCTCAGATTCGAACGAACGAGGATTGAAGCCCCATGAGAGCGTTCTATTACGCCCAAAGAGTGCGAGCTTGCCACGAGTACATGCTCAGATTCGAACGAACGAGGATTGAAGCCCCATGAGAGCGTTCTATTACGCCCAAAGAGTGCGAGCTTGCCACGAGTACATGCTCAGATTCGAACGAACGAGGATTGAAGCCCCATGAGAGCGTTCTACTCGCCCAAAGAGTGCGAGCTTGCCACGAGTACATGCTCAGATTCGAACGAACGAGGATTGAAGCCCCATGAGAGCGTTCTATTACGCCCAAAGAGTGCGAGCTTGCCACGAGTACATGCTCAGATTCGAACGAACGAGGATTGAAGCCCCATGAGAGCGTTCTATTACGCCCAAAGAGTGCGAGCTTGCCACGAGTACATGCTCAGATTCGAACGAACGAGGATTGAAGCCCCATGAGAGCGTTCTATTACGCCCAAAAAGAGTGCGAGCTTGCCACGAGTACATGCTCAGATTCGAACGAACGAGGATTGAAGCCCCATGAGAGCGTTCTATTACGCCCAAAGAGTGCGAGCTTGCCACGAGTACATGCTCAGATTCGAACGAACGAGGATTGAAGCCCCATGAGAGCGTTCTATTACGCCCAAAGAGTGCGAGCTTGCCACGAGTACATGCTCAGATTCGAACGAACGAGGATTGAAGCCCCATGAGAGCGTTCTATTACGCCCAAAGAGTGCGAGCTTGCCACGAGTACATGCTCAGATTCGAACGAACGAGGATTGAAGCCCCATGAGAGCGTTCTATTACGCCCCAAAGAGTGCGAGCTTGCCACGAGTACATGCTCAGATTCGAACGAACGAGGATTGAAGCCCCATGAGAGCGTTCTATTACGCCCAAAGAGTGCGAGCTTGCCACGAGTACATGCTCAGATTCGAACGAACGAGGATTGAAGCCCCATGAGAGCGTTCTATTACGCCCAAAGAGTGCGAGCTTGCCACGAGTACATGCTCAGATTCGAACGAACGAGGATTGAAGCCCCATGAGAGCGTTCTATTACGCCCAAAGAGTGCGAGCTTGCCACGAGTACATGCTCAGATTCGAACGAACGAGGATTGAAAACCCATGAGAGCGTTCTATTACGCCCAAAGAGTGCGAGCTTGCCACGAGTACATGCTCAGATTCGAACGAACGAGGATTGAAGCCCCATGAGAGCGTTCTATTACGCCCAAAGAGTGCGAGCTTGCCACGAGTACATGCTCAGATTCGAACGAACGAGGATTGAAGCCCCATGAGAGCGTTCTATTACGCCCAAAGAGTGCGAGCTTGCCACGAGTACATGCTCAGATTCGAACGAACGAGGATTGAAGCCCCATGAGAGCGTTCTATTACGCCCAAAGAGTGCGAGCTTGCCACGAGTACATGCTCAGATTCGAACGAACGAGGATTGAAGCCCCATGAGAGCGTTCTATTACGCCCAAAGAGTGCGAGCTTGCCACGAGTACATGCTCAGATTCGAACGAACGAGGATTGAAGCCCCATGAGAGCGTTCTATTACGCCCAAAGAGTGCGAGCTTGCCACGATTACATGCTCAGATTCGAACGAACCGTGGATTGTAGCCACCATTAGAGCGTTCCCAATACGCCCATAGAGTTTCGAGCTTAGCCAAGATTACATGCTCAGATACAGAAACGAATGAGGAAAATTTTTTTGAAAACCCCCAAGAGAGCGTTTCTAATAACGCCCATAGAGTGCGAAGCTCAATACCACGTGTACCCAATGCTATAGATTCGAAGCGAACGAGTAATTGAAGAGCCCCATAAAGGAGCGTTACTATTACGACCAAAGAGTGGCGAGCCTTTGCCACGAGTACAAGCTCAGATCAGATTTCGAACGAACGAGAATTGAAAAGGCCCCATGAAAGCGATCTATTACGCCCAAAAGAGTTCTAGCTTACCACGAGTACCTTTGTTTCAGATTTCGAACGAACGAGGATTGAAGCCCACGAGATCGTTCTATTAACGCCCTAAATAGTTTTCGTGCATTGCCCACGAGTACATGCTGCATATTCGAACGAACTGGGGATTGACAACCCAAATAGAAAGAGCCGTTCTATTACGCCCAAAAGCGTGCTATCTTTTCCGATGAGTACTTGTTCTAGCTACAAACGAAACGAGGATTGCGAAGCCCCCATAAAGAGCATTATATCCTACTCACAAAGCTTGCGGGTCTTTGACACGAGTAAATGCTCAGAATCGTAACGAAACGAGGAATTCTGAAGCCCCATGAGAGAGTTTCTATAAGCCCAAAGAGTGGGCGAGCTTGCCACGAGTACAATGCTCAGATGCGAACGAGAACGAGGATAGAAGCCCCCATGAGGGGCGTTCTATTACCCCCAAATAGTGCGAGCTTGCCACGAGTACATGCTCAGATTTCGAAGGCGAACGAAGAATTGAAGAGCCACATGAGATGAGCGTTCTATACGGCCAAACAGAAGTGCGGAGCTTTGCCATCGAGTACATGCTCAGAGTCGAAACGAACGAGGGATTGAATGCCCCATGAAGAGCGTTCAATTACGCCCAAAAAGTGCGATCTTGCCACGAGTACAAGCACTTAGATTCGAATGAAACGAGGATTGAAGCTCCATAAGAGCGTTTCAATATACGCCCAAAAAAAGAGGCGGGCTTGCCACGAGAACATGCTCAGAACACGAACGTATGAGGAGGGTGAGAACCCCATAGAGAGCATATCCATAAACTCCCAACGAGTTCGGGCTTGCCACAATTACATGCTCAGATTCGAACGAACGAGGATTGAGAGCCCCATGAGAGCGTTCTCGCCCAAAGAGTGTGGCTTGCCACGAGTAAAGCTCAGATTCGAACGAACTAGGAATGAAGCCCCATGAGAGCGTTCTATTTAACGTCCCAAATAGTGCGAGCTTGCCACACGAGTTACATGCTCAGATTTCGAACGAAAGGAGGATTCTGAAACCCCAAGAGAACGTTCCCATTACGCCCCAAAAACTGCGGATTCATTGTGCCACGAGTACATGCTCAACAATTCGAACGAAACGAGGATTCGAAACCCCATGCGAAGCGTTTCTATTACGCCCAAATAGAGTGCTAGCTTGCCACGAGTCCAAGTTCAGATTCCAACGAACGAGGATTGAAGCCCCATGAGAGTGTTCTATAACGCCCAAAGAGTGCGAGCTTGCCACGAGTACATCCTCAGATTCGAACGAACGAGGATTGAAGCCCCATGAGAGCGTTCTATTACGCCCAAAGAGTGCGAGCTTGCCACGAGTACATGCTCAGATTCGAACGAACGAGGATTGAAGCCCCATGAGAACGTTCTATTACGCCCAAAGAGTGCGAGCTTGCCACGAGTACATGCTCAGATTCGAACGAACGAGGATTGAAGCCCCATGAGAGCGTTCTATTACGCCCAAAGAGTGCGAGCTTGCCACGAGTACACGCTCAGATTCGAACTAACGAGGATTGAAGCCCCATGAGAGCGTTCTATTACGCCCAAAGAGTGCGAGCTTTTGCCACGAGTACATGCTCAGATTCGAACGAACGAGGATTGAAGCCCCATGAGAGCGGTCTATTACGCCCAAAGAGTGCGAGCTTGCCACGAGTACATGCTCAGATTCGAACGAACGAGGATTGAAGCCCCATGAGAGCGTTCTATTACGCCCAAAGAGTGCGAGCTTGCCACGAGTACATGCTCACATTCGAACGAACGAGGATTGAAACCCCATGAGAGCGTTCTATTACGCCCAAAGAGTGCGAGCTTGGCACGAGTACATGCTCAGATTCGAACGAACGAGGATTGAAGCCCATGAGAGCGTTCTATTACGCCCAAAGAGTGCGAGCTTGCCACGAGTACTTGTTCAGATTCCAACGAACGAGGATTGAAGCCCCATGAGAGCGTTCTATTACGCCCAAAGAGTGCGAGCTTGCCACGAGTACATGCTCAGATTCGAACGAACGAGGATTGAAGCCCCATGAGAGCGTTCTATTACTCCCAAAGAGTGCGAGCTTGCCACGAGTACATGCTCAGATTCGAACGAACGAGGATTGAAGCCCCATGAGAGCGTTCTATTACGCCCAAAGAGTGCGAGCTTGCCACGAGTACATGCTCAGATTTCGAACGAACGAGGATTGAAGCCCCATGAGAGCGTTCTATTACGTCCCCAAAGAGTGCGAGCTTGCCACGAGTACATGCTCATATTCGAACGAACGAGGATTGAAGCCCCATGAGAAGCGTTCTATTACGCCCAAAGAGTGCGAGCTTGCCACGAGTCATGCTCCAGATTCGAACGAACGAGGATTGAAGCCCCATGAGAGCGTTCTATTACGCCCAAAGAGTGCTAGCTTGCCACGAGTACATGCTCAGATTCGAACGAACGAGGATTGAAGCCCATTAGAGCGTTCTATTACTCCCAAAGAGTGCGAGCTTGCCACGAGTACATGCTCAGATTCGAACGAACGAGGATTGAAGCCCCATGAGACGTTCTATTACGCCCAAAGAGTGCGAGCTTGCCACGAGTACATGCTCAGTTTGAAACGAACAAGGATTGAAGCCCCATGAGAGCGTTCTATTACGCCCAAAGAGTGCGAGCTTGCCACGAGTACATGCTCAGATTCGAACGAACGAGGATTGAAGCCCCATTAGATCGTTCTATTCCCCAAAAGAGTGCGAGCTTGGCACGAGTACATGCTCAGTTTCGAACGAACGAGGATTGAAGCCCCATGAGAGCGTTCTATTACGCCCAAAGAGTGCGAGTTTGGCACGAGTACATGCTCAGATTCGAACGAACGAGGATTGAAGCCCCATGAGAGCGTTCTATTACGCCCAAAGAGTGCGAGCTTGCCACGAGTACATGCTCAGATTCGAACGAACGAGGATTGAAGCCCCATGAGAGCGTTCTATTACGCCCAAAGAGTGCGAGCTTGCCACGAGTACATGCTCAGATTCGAACGAACGAGGATTGAAGCCCCATGAGAGCGTTCTATTACGCCCAAAGAGTGCGAGCTTGCCACGAGTACATGCTCAGATTCGAACGAACGAGGATTGAAACCCCATGAGAGCGTTCTATTACGCCCAAAGATGCGAGCTTGCCACGAGTACATGCTCAGATTCGAACGAACGAGGATTGAAGCCCCATGAGAGCGTTCTATTACGCCCAAAGAGTGCGAGCTTGCCACGAGTACATGCTCAGATTCGAACGAACGAGGATTGAAGCCCCATGAGAGCGTTCTATTACGCCCAAAGAGTGCGAGCTTGCCACGAGTACATGCTCAGATTCGAACGAACGAGGATTGAAGCCCATAAGAGCGTTCTATTACTCCCAAAGAGTGCGGGCTTGCCACGAGTACATGCTCAGATTCGAACGAACGAGGATTGAAGCCCCATGAGAGCGTTCTATTCGCCCAAAGAGTGCGAGCTTGCCACGAGTACATGCTCATATTCGTACGAACAAGGATTGAAGCCCCATGAGAGCGTTCTATTACGCCCAAAGAGTGCGAGCTTGCCACGAGTACATGCTCAGATTCGAACGAACGAGGATTGAAGCCCCATGAGAGCGTTCTATTCGCCCAAAGAGTGCGAGCTTGCCACGAGTACATGCTCAGTTTCGAACGAACGAGGATTGAAGCCCCATGAGAGCGTTCTATTACGCCCAAAGAGTGCGAGCTTGCCACGAGTACATGCTCAGATTCGAACGAACGAGGATTGAAGCCCCATGAGAGCGTTCTATTACGCCCAAAGAGTGCGAGCTTGCCACGAGTACATGCTCAGATTCGAACGAACGAGGATTGAAGCCCCATGAGAGCGTTCTATTACGCCCAAAGAGTGCGAGCTTGCCACGAGTACATGCTCAGATTCGAACGAACGAGGATTGAAGCCCCATGAGAGCGTTCTATTACGCCCAAAGAGTGCGAGCTTGCCACGAGTACATGCTCAGATTCGAACGAACGAGGATTGAAGCCCCATGAGAGCGTTCTATTACGCCCAAAGAGTGCGAGCTTGCCACGAGTACATGCTCAGATTCGAACGAACGAGGATTGAAGCCCCATGAGAGCGTTCTATTACGCCCAAAGAGTGCGAGCTTGCCACGAGTACATGCTCAGATTCGAACGAACGAGGATTGAAGCCCCATGAGAGCGTTCTATTACGCCCAAAGAGTGCGAGCTTGCCACGAGTACATGCTCAGATTCGAACGAACGAGGATTGAAGCCCCATGAGAGCGTTCTATTACGCCCAAAGAGTGCGAGCTTGCCACGAGTACATGCTCAGATTCGAACGAACGAGGATTGAAGCCCCATGAGAGCGTTCTATTACGCCCAAAGAGTGCGAGCTTGCCACGAGTACATGCTCAGATTCGAACGAACGAGGATTGAAGCCCCATGAGAGCGTTCTATTACGCCCAAAGAGTGCGAGCTTGCCACGAGTACATGCTCAGATTCGAACGAACGAGGATTGAAGCCCCATGAGAGCGTTCTATTACGCCCAAAGAGTGCGAGCTTGCCACGAGTACATGCTCAGATTCGAACGAACGAGGATTGAAGCCCCATGAGAGCGTTCTATTACGCCCAAAGAGTGCGAGCTTGCCACGAGTACATGCTCAGATTCGAACGAACGAGGATTGAAGCCCCATGAGAGCGTTCTATTACGCCCAAAGAGTGCGAGCTTGCCACGAGTACATGCTCAGATTCGAACGAACGAGGATTGAAGCCCCATGAGAGCGTTCTATTACGCCCAAAGAGTGCGAGCTTGCCACGAGTACATGCTCAGATTCGAACGAACGAGGATTGAAGCCCCATGAGAGCGTTCTATTACGCCCAAAGAGTGCGAGCTTGCCACGAGTACATGCTCAGATTCGAACGAACGAGGATTGAAGCCCCATGAGAGCGTTCTATTACGCCCAAAGAGTGCGAGCTTGCCACGAGTACATGCTCAGATTCGAACGAACGAGGATTGAAGCCCCATGAGAGCGTTCTATTACGCCCAAAGAGTGCGAGCTTGCCACGAGTACATGCTCAGATTCGAACGAACGAGGATTGAAGCCCCATGAGAGCGTTCTATTACGCCCAAAGAGTGCGAGCTTGCCACGAGTACATGCTCAGATTCGAACGAACGAGGATTGAAGCCCCATGAGAGCGTTCTATTACGCCCAAAGAGTGCGAGCTTGCCACGAGTACATGCTCAGATTCGAACGAACGAGGATTGAAGCCCCATAAGAGCGTTCTATTACGCCCAAAGAGTGCGGGCTTGCCACGAGTACATGCTCAGATTCGATCGAACGAGGATTGAAACCCCAAGAGAGCGTTCCATTACGCCCAAAGAGTGCGCGCTTGCCACGAGTACATGCTCAGATTCGAACGAACGAGGATTGAAGCCCCATGAGGGCGTTCTATTACGCCGAAAGAGTGCGAGCTTGCCACGAGTACATGCTCAGATTCGAACGAACGAGGATTGAAGCCCCATGGGAGCGTTCTATTACGCCCAAAGAGTGCGAGCTTGCCACGAGTACATGCTCAGTTTTGAACGAACGAGGATTGAAGCCCCATGAGAGCGTTCTATTACGCCCAAAGAGTGCGAGCTTGCCACGATACATGCTCAGATTCGAATGAACGAGGATTGAAGCCCCATGAGAGTGTTCTATTACGCCCAAAGAGTGCGAGCTTGCCACGAGTACATGCTCAGATTCGAACGAATTAGGACTGAAGCCCCATGAGAGCGTTCTATTACGCCCAAAGAGTGCGAGCTTGCCACGAGTACATGCTCAGATTCGTACGAACTAGGATTGAAACCCCATGAGTGCGTTCTATTATGTAAGTTAGGGGGGTGCCCTAGGATCTATCTAGATACTATCAATCACCTAGAGGGGGGTGAATAGGTGTATAACAAAAATCACAAATCTCAATGCGATAAAGTAATGCGGAAAATAAAATCAGCACACCGAGATTTACGTGGGAAACTCCACCTTGGAGAAAAACCCACGGGACCAACACGCGATAACAATCCACTAAGAATAAAAGATTACAAGGTGATTACCGACTCCACGGACTTAACCTCTCCTTTATCTTCTTTGGATCTCGCGCACACCACCGGGTTGTCCACGCCCCACGTTCGAATCCACGAACGCCACGCCTCGAATCCACGAGACGCCCAACTTCGAATCCACGAAGCCCTCAACACGTCGAATCCACGACGCCCACTCGAATCCACGAGCGCACTCCGTCCGGAGCAAGATCAACAAAATTGATGATGATTTATTGCTTAGAATATCATGAAAAAACTGTGGGAATAATCTCTAAGCAATCCTCAAATTGATTCTAAAAGAATATTGGGCATTGGGGCACCATGAATCAATTTGAGAGAAGCTTGATGTAGAAGATGAGGAAAACCGGTCACCTACAAGCTTCTAGGGTTTCTCAAAGATAATATGTGATTCACTCCTTTTTGAGACACCCCCACATCCTATTTATATGGTTTGGAGACAAAGAATTAGGTTAGGGTTGAAAAACTGGACAATCAGGAAATTTCGTCGGGTCGGGGTCCGGACCGCGGGTATGGGGTCCGGACCCGGACACTGCTTAGGCGTTTCATTTTTCGGACCCCAGCCATCAGGGTCCGGACCCGATCTGCCAGTCTGCTTTGCAGACCTACGGGTTCCGGACCTCAACTTCTGGGGTCCGGACCCGGACTGCGTGACTGCTTTGCAGACCTACGGGTTCCGGACCTCAACCTTAGGGTCCGGACCTCGGAAGTTGGAAAACTTAATTTTTTTTTATTTTAAAACACTTTTTATCCATTCTAATGTCTTCCAAACACTTGTAAAAGAATCTAAATCATCATCAAGATTATTTAAACTTACCAAGCATCGTGAATTCATACGTGGAGTCTTCGAGTCTTTGTTCTTCGTCTTTTCTTCTTCGAACCTTCAAGACTCCGACTCACTTCACGAAATATGCCAATATAAAATCCGTAACAATCTCCCCCTTTGGCAATTTCGTGACAAAAACACAAAAATACATAAAACACTCACGATGCTCATCTCTCTAAAAATGAAATTCATTGCCATCACCAAAACAATGAACTTCTCGCGTGAAAGATCCAAAAGAAAAATACAATTACAATTTAGTAACTCCTAAAACAAACTCTATAACTTAGACAAACATGGAGTCTTGAAGTCTTGAGAGACCTGCAAAATATTTTCATTCTCCACGAACAAAGTTAGTAGAAAAAGTATCAAAATCGCTCCCCCTTTGTTCATGCACTCTCTCCCCCTATGTTTATGCGTCTAAGTTATCATTACCATTACCTCTCTCTCTCCCCCTTTTTGTCAAAAATTGCCAAAAAAGAGAAACACCAAAAATAGAGAGAAGTTCGAGAGAAATCAATCAAAATACAAGTTTAAAGCTTTTTCAATTTTGAAACAACTTGTGATAAAAATTTCAAGCAATGTTAGTGCATGAGAAATATAAATTCACATTGACTTCTTTCAATCCCTATTAATTTCATAAGAATTAAGAACTTTACTACACACTCATCATAATGTAGACAAAATATTATCCGATTTCTTAATTCATATAAACTTCAAAAACAAGTCATCAATGATAATCTAAAGGCTCAAAAGCTATCAAGATGTAAACGGATTATGAAGATGACTTAAGTGATTCATCAAAGAGACAGAAAATTTGTCGCACAAACATTCAAATTTGAGATAAAACAAATAGCACAAGGGGTGGCTCTTTGAGCATCTTTCATGTATGTGGACCACCTTATAACTCCGAAAAATAAAAATTGTGACATTTTTCCTTTTGCATGCTTTTGCACTTATATATTTTTTTTTTTCGGATATGCAATTCAAATCTCATGTGGTAGCTTCACACACTAACCGGACGACCGGGGTGGTAGCTCTTTCCTCCATGTGGTGGTAGTTTTCACACTCCTTTTAAGGATGTAACTCTTTCCACATCTTTCAAAGCATATGAGCATTTTATAATAATAATTCCCCCTCGCTTATGCAATCTCTTATTTGAAAGAACATGTGACAAATTTTAGTCCATAAGAGAATGACTATTCATCAAATTCAACACACACAACCGAGATAGGTTAAGCTCCTAGAGATTACACATGATTGCCTAAATTTGATGAATATAAGTATTAAGAATTCTCATAATAGATTACCTTCAAATATAATGAAAATAAAGTAAAACCGATAATTAATATGAAATTCATTAAGAGTGAATGAAAGTGAACTTATTGATATTCAATGCACTATTTAATGTTCTAATCATTCAAAGAATCCAAAAAAAATTGTAACAATGAAAGCACCAAAAACGTGTAATGCAATGAACAAAAGATATGCAATAAAAACCGATCAAAGCATTACTCTAAGTCAAAAACAAATTAAGGTTTAAGACAAGGAAAAATATCACCTTTCCGAACCCAAACTTGTCGAATTGTTGGTTGTCTTGCTTTGTTGTATTTGGGCACCGTTTTGTTTTTGACTTTTGATCAACCTTTGGTCTCACCATCGCATTCCGCTTTGGAGTATTTGAGTGTTGTGGCTTTGACTTTCGGTTGACCTCGAGTACTCGACCTTTTTGATATTGCTTTTGAAACCGAGAGGCTTGTCGAGTGTTGAAAAGGCCGATAGATGTTTAGAAGATGCCGATTGAGTATTCTTACCTTTTCTAGGGCATGTCTTCTTGATGTGACCTTTCTTTCCACATCTATGACATACTTTCTCTTTTACACTTGTTGAGACTTTGGGAATAGAATTATTTACCTTCTCAACAAATGTCCGCTCATATCCAACACCAAGTTTGTCCGTTTGACCCAAACCGAGCATACTATCAAGTTTCTTTGATCCGGAGGAGAATTTTTGTATGTCGGACTTGAGTTGATGGACTTGTTTGGTCAAAACTTGATTAGAGACATGAATTTCCTTGTATTGTAGTTCTAGAAAGCCAACCTTTTCTTGATGCGATTTGATCATTATCTCCGATTGGTTGAGCTTTTCTTGGAGGATTTTGTTGTTCTTCAATATGTTTTCCCTTTCCTCCGCAAGAGCTTTAGATGACTCCTTCAAGTTATTGTTTTCACTTTCAAGCTCCAACATTCGCCTCCTTAGCTTCTTGTTAAGCTTAGCCATCTTTTTCGATTCAATTAGAAGTTGGTTGTAGGCATCGGCTAAACCTTCATCATCCGACTCCCCCTCGCTAGTGCCATTTTCGCTCGATGTTTTTCATGCACAGAAGAAGAAGCTGAGGGGTTAGCAACAACAGATGATAAACAAAAAACAGAGGGAGAAGAAGAAACATGTGAACATAAAGCAGTAGCATCATTGTGTTCTTCTTCATTAGAACTCGAATCGTTTGAGATAGAATCATCCCAAGTTTTAGCTTGTAAGGCCTTCTTATCATAGGATTTCTTCGAGGGACAAACTGTGGCGATATGACCATATCCTCGGCATTTGTAGCATCGGATTTCCCCTACGAGTTCATCCGATTCTTTGGAAGACTTTCCAAGCTTCTTTTCTTTAGAATATTTAGAATGAGAAGATCCGTTAAAAAAAGGCTTTCGATTTGAGGATGAAGCTTGAATGTTGTGATTCTTCCTAAACTTCCGACGAAACTTCTTAGTAAGAAGTGCCATTTGTCGTTCGAAATTCTCAATAGAAACTTCATCGTCAGAGTCTGTATCCTCGTCTTCCTCCTTTGTCGTATTGAGTGCAGCACCTGTACTTTTAGAGAAAGACTTGGAAGAAGATTGATTAGTAGGAAAAGTCATTTCATAAGTTTGTAAAGCCCCTACTAATTCATCAACTTTCATATCATCCGGATGATTGATAGTTTCAATGGCCGCGACTTTCGCCCTAAAGCGCTCCGGAAGTGTTCGAAGGATTTTTCTCACGACTTTAGAATCCGAAATTTTCTCTCCCAAATTAGCACATGTATTAATGATATCTTGGAGTCTAGTAAAATAATCAATAAACGATTCATGCTCCTCCATGCGTATAGAATCAAATTGACTCGTAAGCATTTGAAGCTTTTGTATTTTTACTAGACTTGTACCCTCATGTGTAACTCGTAGAGTATCCCAAATTTCTTTAGCCGTTTCACACGCTGAAACACGTGTAAACTCAGTTTGAGATAAGGCATTAAATAGCGCATTAATACCCTTACCATTAAAAGAAGATAAATCAATTTCATCCTTCGACCACTTATTCCGTGGCTTAGGTACAGTCGCGGTATCAACCACTTCGGTTGGATGTTTCCACCCGACTTCTATGGTTTGCCATACTCGCTCATCAATTGCGATGAGGAAGGCTCTCATCCGGACTTTCCAATAGGCGTAATTGGTTCCATCAAAATATGGTGGCCTAAAGATGTTACCTCCTTCACCCATTAAGATAGATAAGGCCTAGAACCCGCTCTGATACCAATTGTAAGTTAGGGGGGTGCCCTAGGATCTATCTAGATACTATCAATCACCTAGAGGGGGGTGAATAGGTGTATAACAAAAATCACAAATCTCAATGCGATAAAGTAATGCGGAAAATAAAATCAGCACACCGAGATTTACGTGGGAAACTCCACCTTGGAGAAAAACCCACGGGACCAACACGCGATAACAATCCACTAAGAATAAAAGATTACAAGGTGATTACCGACTCCACGGACTTAACCTCTCCTTTATCTTCTTTGGATCTCGCGCACACCACCGGGTTGTCCACGCCCCACGTTCGAATCCACGAACGCCACGCCTCGAATCCACGAGACGCCCAACTTCGAATCCACGAAGCCCTCAACACGTCGAATCCACGACGCCCACTCGAATCCACGAGCGCACTCCGTCCGGAGCAAGATCAACAAAATTGATGATGATTTATTGCTTAGAATATCATGAAAAAACTGTGGGAATAATCTCTAAGCAATCCTCAAATTGATTCTAAAAGAATATTGGGCATTGGGGCACCATGAATCAATTTGAGAGAAGCTTGATGTAGAAGATGAGGAAAACCGGTCACCTACAAGCTTCTAGGGTTTCTCAAAGATAATATGTGATTCACTCCTTTTTGAGACACCCCCACATCCTATTTATATGGTTTGGAGACAAAGAATTAGGTTAGGGTTGAAAAACTGGACAATCAGGAAATTTCGTCGGGTCGGGTCGGGGTCCGGACCGCGGGTATGGGGTCCGGACCCGGACACTGCTTAGGCGTTTCATTGTCCGGACCCCAGCCATCAGGGTCCGGACCCGATCTGCCAGTCTGCTTTGCAGACCTACGGGTTCCGGACCTCAACTTCTGGGGTCCGGACCCGGACTGCGTGACTGCTTTGCAGACCTACGGGTTCCGGACCTCAACCTTAGGGTCCGGACCTCGGAAGTTGGAAAACTTAATTTTTTTATTTTAAAACACTTTTTATCCATTCTAATGTCTTCCAAACACTTGTAAAAGAATCTAAATCATCATCAAGATTATTTAAACTTACCAAGCATCGTGAATTCATACGTGGAGTCTTCGAGTCTTTGTTCTTCGTCTTTTCTTCTTCGAACCTTCAAGACTCCGACTCACTTCACGAAATATGCCAATATAAAATCCGTAACATATTACGCCCAAAGAGTGCGAGCTTGCCACGAGTACATGCTCAGATTTGAACGAACTAGGATTGAAACCCCATGAGAGCGTTCTATTACGCCCAAAGAGTGCTAGCTTGCCACGAGTAGATGCTCAGATTCGAACGAACGAGGATTGAAGCCACATGAGAGCGTTCTATTACGCCCAAAGAGTGCGAGCTTGCCACGAGTAGATGCTCAGATTCGAACGAACGAGGATTGAAGCCCCATGAGAGCGTTCTATTACGCCCAAAGAGTGCGAGCTTGCCACCAGTACATGCTCAGATTCGAACGAACGAGGATTGAAGCCCCATGAGAGCGTTCTATTACGCCCAAAGAGTGCGGGCTTGCCACGAGTACATGCTCAGGTTCGAACGAACGAGGATTGAAACCCCATGAGAGCGTTCTATTACGCCCAAAGAGTGCGGGCTTGCCACGAGTACATGCTCAGATTCGAACGAACGAGGATTGAAACCCCATGAGAGCGTTCTATTACGCCTAAAGAGTGCGGGCTTGCCACGAGTACATGCTCAGATTCGAACGAACGAGGATTGAAACCCCATGAGAGCGTTCTATTACGCCCAAAGAGTGGGAGCTTGCCACGAGTACATGTTCAGATTCGAACGAACGAGGATTGAAACCGCGTATGAGGGTTCTATTACGCCCAAAGAGTGGGAGCTTGCCACGAGTACATGCTCAGATTCGAACGAACTAGGATTGAAACCCCATGAGAGGGTTCTATTACGCCCAAAGAGTGCGAGCTTGCCACGAGTACATGCTCAGATTCGAACGAACGAGGATTGAAGCCCCATGAGAGCGTTCTATTACGCCCAAAGAGTGCGAGCTTGCCACGAGTACATGCTCAGATTCGAACGAACGAGGATTGAAACCCCATGAGAGCGTTCTATTACGCCCAAAGAGTGCGAGCTTGCCACGAGTACATGCTCAGATTCGAACGAACGAGGATTGAAGCCCATAAGAGCGTTCTATTACGCCCAAAGAGTGCGGGCTTGCCACGAGTACATGCTCAGATTCGAACGAACGAGGATTGAAACCCCATGAGAGCGTTCTATTACGCCCAAAGAGTGCGAGCTTGCCACGAGTACATGCTCAGATTCGATTCGAACGAACGAGGATTGAAGCCCCATGAGAGCGTTCTATTACGCCCAAAGAGTGCGAGCTTGCCACGAGTACATGCTCAGATTCGAACGAACGAGGATTGAAGCCCCATGAGAGCGTTCTATTACGCCCAAAGAGTGCGAGCTTGCCACGAGTACATGCTCAGATTCGAACGAACGAGGATTGAAGCCCCATGAGAGCGTTCTATTACGCCCAAAGAGTGCGAGAGTGCCACGAGTACATGCTCAGATTCGAACGAACGAGGATTGAAGCCCCATGAGAGCGTTCTATTACGCCCAAAGAGTGCGAGCTTGCCACGAGTACATGCTCAGATTCGAACGAACGAGGATTGAAGCCCCATGAGAGCGTTCTATTACGCCCAAAAAGTGCGAGCTTGCCACGAGTACATGCTCAGATTCGAACGAACGAGGATTGAAACCCCATGAGAGCGTTCTATTACGCCCAAAGAGTGCGAGCTTGCCACGAGTACATGCTCAGATTCGAACGAACGAGGATTGAAGCCCCATGAGAGCGTTCTATTACGCCCAAAGAGTGCGAGCTTGCCACGAGTACATGCTCAGATTCGAACGAACGAGGATTGAAACCCCATGAGAGCGTTCTATTACGCCCAAAGAGTGCGAGCTTGCCACGAGTACATGCTCAGATTCGAACGAACGAGGATTGAAGCCCCATGAGAGCGTTCTATTACGCCCAAAGAGTGCGAGCTTGCCACGAGTACATGCTCAGATTCGAACGAACGAGGATTGAAGCCCCATGAGAGCGTTCTATTACGCCCAAAGAGTGCGAGCTTGCCACGAGTACATGCTCAGATTCGAACGAACGAGGATTGAAGCCCCATGAGAGCGTTCTATTACGCCCAAAGAGTGCGAGCTTGCCACGAGTACATGCTCAGATTCGAACGAACGAGGATTGAAGCCCCCATGAGAGCGTTCTATTACGCCCAAAGAGTGCGAGCTTGCCACGAGTACATGCTCAGATTCGAACGAACGAGGATTGAAGCCCCATGAGAGCGTTCTATTACGCCCAAAGAGTGCGAGCTTGCCACGAGTACATGCTCAGATTCGAACGAACGAGGATTGAAAGTCCCATGAGAGCGTTCTATTACGCCCAAAGAGTGCGAGCTTGCCACGAGTACATGCTCAGATTCGAACGAACGAGGATTGAAGCCCCATGAGAGCGTTCTATTACGCCCAAAGAGTGCGAGCTTGGGAGCTTGCCACGAGTACATGCTCAGATTCGAACGAACGAGGATTAAAGCCCCATGAGAGCGTTCTATTACGCCCAAAGAGTGCGAGCTTGCCACGAGTACATGCTCAGATTCGAACGAACGAGGATTGAAACCCCATGAGAGCGTTCTATTACGCCCAAAGAGTGCGAGCTTGCCACGAGTACATGCTCAGATTCGAACGAACGAGGATTGAAGCCCCATGAGAGCGTTCTATTACGCCCAAAGAGTGCGAGCTTGCCACGAGTACATGCTCAGATTCGATTCAAACGAACGAGGATTGAAGCCCCATGAGAGCGTTCTATTACGCCCAAAGAGTGCGAGCTTGCCACGAGTACATGCTCAGATTCGAACGAACGAGGATTGAAGCCCCATGAGAGCGTTCTATTACGCCCAAAGAGTGCGAGCTTGCCACGAGTACATGCTCAGATTCGAACGAACGAGGATTGAAGCCCCATGAGAGCGTTCTATTACGCCCAAAGAGTGCGAGCTTGCCACGAGTACATGCTCAGATTCGAACGAACGAGGATTGAAGCCCCATGAGAGCGTTCTATTACGCCCAAAGAGTGCGAGCTTGCCACGAGTACATGCTCAGATTCGAACGAACGAGGATTGAAACCCCATGAGAGCGTTCTATTACGCCCAAAGAGTGCTAGCTTGCCACGAGTACATGCTCAGATTCGAACGAACGAGGATTAAAGCCCCATGAGAGCGTTCTATTACGCCCAAAGAGTGCGAGCTTGCCACGAGTACATGCTCAGATTCGAACGAACGAGGATTGAAGCCCCATGAGAGCGTTCTATTACGCCCAAAGAGTGCGAGCTTGCCACGAGTACATGCTCAGATTCGAACGAACGAGGATTGAAACCCCATGAGAGCGTTCTATTACGCCCAAAGAGTGCGAGCTTGCCACGAGTACATGCTCAGATTCGAACGAACGAGGATTGAAGCCCCATGAGAGCGTTCTATTACGCCCAAAGAGTGCGAGCTTGCCACGAGTACATGCTTAGATTCGAACAAACGAGGATTGAACCCCCCATGAGAGCGTTCTATTACGCCCAAAGAGTGCGAGCTTGCCACGAGTACATGCTCAGATTCGAACGAACGAGGATTGAAACCCCATGAGAGGTTCTATAACGCCCAAAGAGTGCGAGCTTGCCACGAGTACATGCTCAGATTCGAACGAACGAGGATTGAAACCCCATGAGAGGGTTCTTTTACGCCCAAAGAGTGCGAGCTTGCCACGAGTACATGCTCAGATTCGAACGAACGAGGATTGAACCCCATGAGAGCGTTCTATTACGCCCAAAGAGTGCGAGCTTGCCACGAGTACATGCTCAGATTCGAACGAACGAGGATTGAAACCCCATGAGAGCGTTCTATTACGCCCAAAGAGTGCGAGCTTGCCACGAGTACATGCTCAGATTCGAACGAACGAGGATTGAAGCCCCATGAGAGCGTTCTATTACGCCCAAAGAGTGCGAGCTTGCCACGAGTACATGCTCAGATTCGAACGAACGAGGATTGAAACCCCATGAGAGCGTTCTATTACGCCCAAAGAGTGCGAGCTTGCCACGAGTACATGCTCAGATTCGAACGAACGAGGATTGAAACCCCATGAGAGCGTTCTATTACGCCCAAAGAGTGCGAGCTTGCCACGAGTACATGCTCAGATTCGAACGAACGAGGATTGAAGCCCCATGAGAGCGTTCTATTACGCCCAAAGAGTGCGAGCTTGCCACGAGTACATGCTCAGATTCGAACGAACGAGGATTGAAGCCCCATGAGAGCGTTCTATTACGCCCAAAGAGTGCGAGCTTGCCACGAGTACATGCTCAGATTCGAACGAACGAGGATTGAAGCCCCATGAGAGCGTTCTATTACGCCCAAAGAGTGCGAGCTTGCCACGAGTACATGCTCAGATTCGAACGAACGAGGATTGAAGCCCCATGAGAGCGTTCTATTACGCCCAAAAGAGTGCGAGCTTGCCACGAGTACATGCTCAGATTCGAACGAACGAGGATTGAAACCCCATGAGAGCGTTCTATTACGCCCAAAGAGTGCGAGCTTGCCACGAGTACATGCTCAGATTCGAACGAACGAGGATTGAAGCCCCATGAGAGCGTTCTATTACGCCCAAAGAGTGCGAGCTTGCCACGAGTACATGCTCAGATTCGAACGAACGAGGATTGAAACCCCATGAGAGCGTTCTATTACGCCCAAAGAGTGCGAGCTTGCCACGAGTACATGCTCAGATTCGAACGAACGAGGATTGAAGCCCCATGAGAGCGTTCTATTACGCCCAAAGAGTGCGAGCTTGCCACGAGTACATGCTCAGATTCGAACGAACGAGGATTGAAACCCCCCATGAGAGCGTTCTATTACGCCCAAAGAGTGCGAGCTTGCCACGAGTACATGCTCAGATTCGAACGAACGAGGATTGAAGCCCCATGAGAGCGTTCTATTACGCCCAAGGAGTGCGAGCTTGCCACGAGTACATGCTCAGATTCGAACGAACGAGGATTGAAACCCCATGAGAGCGTTCTATTACGCCCAAAGAGTGCGAGCTTGCCACGAGTACATGCTCAGATTCGAACGAACGAGGATTGAAGCCCCATGAGAGCGTTCTATTACGCCCAAAGAGTGCGAGCTTGCCACGAGTACATGCTCAGATTCGAACGAACGAACGAGGATTGAAGCCCCATGAGAGCGTTCTATTACGCCCAAAGAGTGCGAGCTTGCCACGAGTACATGCTCAGATTCGAACGAACGAGGATTGAAGCCCCATCCATGAGAGCGTTCTATTACGCCCAAAGAGTGCGAGCTTGCCACGAGTACATGCTCAGATTCGAACGAACGAGGATTGAAGCCCCATGAGAGCGTTCTATTACGCCCAAAGAGTGCGAGCTTGCCACGAGTACATGCTCAGATTCGAACGAACGAGGATTGAAACCCCATGAGAGCGTTCTATTACGCCCAAAGAGAGCGAGCTTGCCACGAGTACATGCTCAGATTCGAACGAACGAGGATTGAAGCCCCATGAGAGCGTTCTATTACGCCCAAAGAGTGCGAGCTTGCCACGAGTACATGCTCAGATTCGAACGAACGAGGATTGAAGCCCTATGAGAGCGTTCTATTACGCCCAAAGAGTGCGAGCTTGCCACGAGTACATGCTCAGATTCGAACGAACGAGGATTGAAGCCCCATGAGAGCGTTCTATTACGCCCAAAGAGTGCGAGCTTGCCACGAGTACATGCTCAGATTCGAACGAACGAGGATTGAAGCCCCATGAGAGCGTTCTATTACGCCCAAAGAGTGCGAGCTTGCCACGAGTACATGCTCAGATTCGAACGAACGAGGATTGAAGCCCCATGAGAGCGTTCTATTACGCCCAAAGAGTGCGAGCTTGCCACGAGTACATGCTCAGATTCGAACGAACGAGGATTGAAAACCCCATGAGAGCGTTCTATTACGCCCAAAGAGTGCGAGCTTGCCACGAGTACATGCTCAGATTCGAACGAACGAGGATTGAAGCCCCCCATGAGAGCGTTCTATTACGCCCAAAGAGTGCGAGCTTGCCACGAGTACATGCTCAGATTCGAACGAACGAGGATTGAAGCCCCATGAGAGCGTTCTATTACGCCCAAAGAGTGCGAGCTTGCCACGAGTACATGCTCAGATTCGAACGAACGAGGATTGAAGCCCCATGAGAGCGTTCTATTACGCCCAAAGAGTGCGAGCTTGCCACGAGTACATGCTCAGATTCGAACGAACGAGGATTGAAACCCCATGAGAGCGTTCTATTACGCCCAAAGAGTGCGAGCTTGCCACGAGTACATGCTCAGATTCGAACGAACGAGGACCCCATGAGAGCGTTCTATTACGCCCAAAGAGTGCGAGCTTGCCACGAGTACATGCTCAGATTCGAACGAACGAGGATTGAAGCCCCATGAGGGCGTTCCATTACGCCTAAGAGTGCGAGCTTGCCACGAGTACATGCTCAGATTCGAACGAACGAGGATTGAAACCCCATGAGAGGTTCTATTACGCCCAAAGAGTGCGAGCTTGCCACGAGTACATGCTCAGATTCGAAAGAACGAGGATTGATTGAAACCCCATGATAGCGTTCTATTACGCCCAAAGAGTGCAAGCTTGCCACGAGTACTTGCTCAGATTCGAACGAACGAGGATTGAAAGCCCCCCATGAGAGCGTTCTATTACGCCCAAAGAGTGCGAGCTTGCCACGAGTACATGCTCAGATTCGAACGAACGAGGATTGAAACCCCATGAGAGCGTTCTATTACGCCCAAAGAGTGCGAGCTTGCCACGAGTACATGCTCAGATTCGAACGAACGAGGATTGAAGCCCCATGAGAGCGTTCTATTACGCCCAAAGAGTGCGAGCTTGCCACGAGTACATGCTCAGATTCGAACGAACGAGGATTGAAACCCCATGAGAGCGTTCTATTACGCCCAAAGAGTGCGAGCTTGCCACGAGTACATGCTCAGATTCGAACGAACGAGGATTGAAGCCCCATGAGAGCGTTCTATTACGCCCAAAGAGTGCGGGCTTGCCACGAGTACATGCTCAGATTCGAACGAACGAGGATTGAACCCCATGAGAGCGTTCTATTACGCCCAAAGAGTGCGAGCTTGCCACGAGTACATGCTCAGATTCGAACGAACGAGGATTGAAGCCCCATGAGAGCGTTCTATTACGCCCAAAGAGTGCGAGCTTGCCACGAGTACATGCTCAGATTCGAACGAACGAGGATTGAAGCCCCATGAGAGCGTTCTATTACGCCCAAAGAGTGCGAGCTTGCCACGAGTACATGCTCAGATTCGAACGAACGAGGATTGAAGCCCATAAGAGCGTTCTATTACGCCCAAAGAGTGCGAGCTTGCCACGAGTACATGCTTAGATTCGAACAAACGAGGATTGAACCCCCCATGAGAGCGTTCTATTACGCCCAAAGAGTGCGAGCTTGCCACGAGTACATGCTCAGATTCGAACGAACGAGGATTGAAGCCCCATGAGAGCGTTCTATTACGCCCAAAGAGTGCGAGCTTGCCACGAGTACATGCTCAGATTCGAACGAACGAGGATTGAAACCCCATGAGAGCGTTCTATTACGCCCAAAGAGTGCGAGCTTGCCACGAGTACATGCTTAGATTCGAACGAACGAGGATTGAACCCCCATGAGAGCGTTCTATTACGCCCAAAGAGTGCGAGCTTGCCACGAGTACATGCTCAGATTCGAACGAACGAGGATTGAAACCCCATGAGAGCGTTCTATTACGCCCAAAGAGTGCGAGCTTGCCACGAGTACATGCTCAGATTCGAACGAACGAGGATTGAAGCCCCATGAGAGCGTTCTATTACGCCCAAAGAGTGCGAGCTTGCCACGAGTACATGCTCAGATTCGAACGAACGAGGATTGAAGCCCCATGAGAGCGTTCTATTACGCAAAAGAGTGCGAGCTTGGCACGAGTACATGCTCAGATTCGAACGAACGAGGATTGAAGCCCCATGAGAGCGTTCTATTACGCCCAAAGAGTGCGAGCTTGCCACGAGTACATGCTCAGATTCGAACGAACGAGGATTGAAACCCCATGAGAGCGTTCTATTACGCCCAAAGAGTGCGAGCTTGCCACGAGTACATGCTCAGATTCGAACGAACGAGGATTGAAGCCCCATGAGAGCGTTCTATTACGCCCAAAGAGTGCGAGCTTGCCACGAGTACATGCTCAGATTCGAACGAACGAGGATTGAAACCCCATGAGAGCGTTCTATTACGCCCAAAGAGTGCGAGCTTGCCACGAGTACATGCTCAGATTCGAACGAACGAGGATTGAAGCCCCATGAGAGCGTTCTATTACGCCCAAAGAGTGCGAGCTTGCCACGAGTACATGCTCAGATTCGAACGAACGAGGATTGAAGCCCCATGAGAGCGTTCTATTACGCCCAAAGAGTGCGAGCTTGCCACGAGTACATGCTCAGATTCGAACGAACGAGGATTGAAGCCCCATGAGAGCGTTCTATTACGCCCAAAGAGTGCGAGCTTGCCACGAGTACATGCTCAGATTCGAACGAACGAGGATTGAAACCCCATGAGAGCGTTCTATTACGCCCAAAGAGTGCGAGCTTGCCACGAGTACATGCTCAGATTCGAACGAACGAGGATTGAAGCCCCATGAGAGCGTTCTATTACGCCCAAAGAGTGCGAGCTTGCCACGAGTACATGCTCAGATTCGAACGAACGAGGATTGAAACCCCATGAGAGCGTTCTATTACGCCCAAAGAGTGCGAGCTTGCCACGAGTACATGCTCAGATTCGAACGAACGAGGATTGAAACCCCATGAGAGCGTTCTATTACGCCCAAAGAGTGCGAGCTTGCCACGAGTACATGCTCAGATTCGAACGAACGAGGATTGAAGCCCCATGAGAGCGTTCTATTACGCCCAAAGAGAGTGAGCTTGCCACGAGTACATGCTCAGATTCGAACGAACGAGGATTGAAACCCCATGAGAGCGTTCTATTACGCCCAAAGAGTGCGAGCTTGCCACGAGTACATGCTCAGATTCGAACGAACGAGGATTGAAGCCCCATGAGAGCGTTCTATTACGCCCAAAGAGAGCGAGCTTGCCACGAGTACATGCTCAGATTCGAACGAACGAGGATTGAAACCCCATGAGAGCGTTCTATTACGCCCAAAGAGTGCGAGCTTGCCACGAGTACATGCTCAGATTCGAACGAACGAGGATTGAAGCCCCATGAGAGCGTTCTATTACGCCCAAAGAGTGGGAGCTTGCCACGAGTACATGCTCAGATTCGAACGAACGAGGATTGAAGCCCCATGAGAGCGTTCTATTACGCCCAAAGAGTGCGAGCTTGCCACGAGTACATGTTCAGATTCGAACGAACGAGGATTGAAACCGCGTATGAGGGTTCTATTACGCCCAAAGAGTGGGAGCTTGCCACGAGTACATGCTCAGATTCGAACGAACTAGGATTGAAACCCCATGAGAGGGTTCTATTACGCCCAAAGAGTGCGAGCTTGCCACGAGTACATGCTCAGATTCGAACGAACGAGGATTGAAGCCCCATCCATGAGAGCGTTCTATTACGCCCAAAGAGTGCGAGCTTGCCACGAGTACATGCTCAGATTCGAACGAACGAGGATTGAAACCCCATGAGAGCGTTCTATTCGCCCAAAGAGTGCGAGCTTGCCACGAGTACATGCTCAGATTCGAACGAACGAGGATTGAAGCCCCATGAGAGCGTTCTATTACGCCCAAAGAGTGCGAGCTTGCCACGAGTACATGCTCAGATTCGAACGAACGAGGATTGAAACCCCATGAGAGCGTTCTATTACGCCCAAAGAGTGCGAGCTTGCCACGAGTACATGCTCAGATTCGAACGAACGAGGATTGAAGCCCCATGAGAGCGTTCTATTACGCCCAAAGAGTGCGAGCTTGCCACGAGTACATGCTCAGATTCGAACGAACGAGGATTGAAACCCCATGAGAGCGTTCTATTACGCCCAAAGAGTGCGAGCTTGCCACGAGTACATGCTCAGATTCGAACGAACGAGGATTGAAGCCCCATGAGAGCGTTCTATTACGCCCAAAGAGTGCGAGCTTGCCACGAGTACATGCTCAGATTCGAACGAACGAGGATTGAAACCCCATGAGAGCGTTCTATTACGCCCAAAGAGTGCGAGCTTGCCACGAGTACATGCTCAGATTCGAACGAACGAGGATTGAAGCCCCATGAGAGCGTTCTATTACGCCCAAAGAGTGCGAGCTTGCCACGAGTACATGCTCAGATTCGAACGAACGAGGATTGAAGCCCCATGAGAGCGTTCTATTACGCCCAAAGAGTGCGAGCTTGCCACGAGTACATGCTCAGATTCGAACGAACGAGGATTGAAGCCCCATGAGAGCGTTCTATTACGCCCAAAGAGTGCGAGCTTGCCACGAGTACATGCTCAGATTCGAACGAACGAGGATTGAAACCCCATGAGAGCGTTCTATTACGCCCAAAGAGTGCGAGCTTGCCACGAGTACATGCTCAGATTTCGAACGAACGAGGATTGAAGCCCCATGAGAGCGTTCTATTACGCCCAAAGAGTGCGAGCTTGCCACGAGTACATGCTCAGATTCGAACGAACGAGGATTGAAAGCCCCATGAGAGCGTTCTATTACGCCCAAAGAGTGCGAGCTTGCCACGAGTACATGCTCAGATTCGAACGAACGAGGATTGAAACCCCATGAGAGCGTTCTATTACGCCCAAAGAGTGCGAGCTTGCCACGAGTACATGCTCAGATTCGAACGAACGAGGATTGAAGCCCCATGAGAGCGTTCTATTACGCCCAAAAGAGTGCGAGCTTGCCACGAGTACATGCTCAGATTCGAACGAACGAGGATTGAAACCCCATGAGAGCGTTCTATTACGCCCAAAGAGTGCGAGCTTGCCACGAGTACATGCTCAGATTCGAACGAACGAGGATTGAAGCCCCATGAGAGCGTTCTATTACGCCCAAAGAGTGCGAGCTTGCCACGAGTACATGCTCAGATTCGAACGAACGAGGATTGAAGCCCCATGAGAGCGTTCTATTACGCCCAAAGAGTGCGAGCTTGCCACGAGTACATGCTCAGATTCGAACGAACGAGGATTGAAGCCCCATGAGAGCGTTCTATTACGCCCAAAGAGTGCGAGCTTGCCACGAGTACATGCTCAGATTCGAACGAACGAGGATTGAAACCCATGAGAGCGTTCTATTACGCCCAAAGAGTGCGAGCTTGCCACGAGTACATGCTCAGATTCGAACGAACGAGGATTGAAGCCCCATGAGAGCGTTCTATTACGCCCAAAGAGTGCGAGCTTGCCACGAGTACATGCTCAGATTCGAACGAACGAGGATTGAAACCCCATGAGAGCGTTCTATTACGCCTAAGAGTGCGAGCTTGCCACGAGTACATGCTCAGATTCGAACGAACGAGGATTGAAGCCCCATGAGAGCGTTCTATTACGCCCAAAGAGTGCGAGCTTGCCACGAGTACATGCTCAGATTCGAACGAACGAGGATTGAAGCCCCATGAGAGCGTTCTATTACGCCCAAAGAGTGCGAGCTTGCCACGAGTACATGCTCAGATTCGAACGAACGAGGATTGAAGCCCCATGAGAGCGTTCTATTACGCCCAAAGAGTGCGAGCTTGCCACGAGTACATGCTCAGATTCGAACGAACGAGGATTGAAAGCCCCCATGAGAGCGTTCTATTACGCCCAAAGAGTGCGAGCTTGCCACGAGTACATGCTCAGATTCGAACGAACGAGGATTGAAACCCCATGAGAGCGTTCTATTACGCCCAAAGAGTGCGAGCTTGCCACGAGTACATGCTCAGATTCGAACGAACGAGGATTGAAGCCCCATGAGAGCGTTCTATTACGCCCAAAGAGTGCGAGCTTGCCACGAGTACATGCTCAGATTCGAACGAACGAGGATTGAAGCCCCCATGAGAGCGTTCTATTACGCCCAAAGAGTGCGAGCTTGCCACGAGTACATGCTCAGATTCGAACGAACGAGGATTGAAGCCCCATGAGAGCGTTCTATTACGCCCAAAGAGTGCGAGCTTGCCACGAGTACATGCTCAGATTCGAACGAACGAGGATTGAAACCCCATGAGAGCGTTCTATTACGCCCAAAGAGTGCGGGCTTGCCACGAGTACATGCTCAGATTCGAACGAACGAGGATTGAAACCCCATGAGAGCGTTCTATTACGCCCAAAGAGTGCGAGCTTGCCACGAGTACATGCTCAGATTCGAACGAACGAGGATTGAAGCCCCATGAGAGCGTTCTATTACGCCCAAAGAGTGGGAGCTTGCCACGAGTACATGCTCAGATTCGAACGAACGAGGATTGAAACCCCATGAGAGCGTTCTATTACGCCCAAAGAGTGCGAGCTTGCCACGAGTACATGCTCAGATTCGAACGAACGAGGATTGAAGCCCCATGAGAGCGTTCTATTACGCCCAAAGAGTGCGAGCTTGCCACGAGTACATGCTCAGATTCGAACGAACGAGGATTGAAGCCCCATGAGAGCGTTCTATTACGCCCAAAGAGTGCGAGCTTGCCACGAGTACATGCTCAGATTCGAACGAACGAGGATTGAAGCCCCATGAGAGCGTTCTATTACGCCCAAAGAGTGCGAGCTTGCCACGAGTACATGCTCAGATTCGAACGAACGAGGATTGAAACCCCATGAGAGCGTTCTATTACGCCCAAAGAGTGCGAGCTTGCCACGAGTACATGCTCAGATTCGAACGAACGAGGATTGAAGCCCCATGAGAGCGTTCTATTACGCCCAAAGAGTGCGAGCTTGCCACGAGTACATGCTCAGATTCGAACGAACGAGGATTGAAGCCCCATGAGAGCGTTCTATTACGCCCAAAGAGTGCGAGCTTGCCACGAGTACATGCTCAGATTCGAACGAACGAGGATTGAAGCCCCATGAGAGCGTTCTATTACGCCCAAAGAGTGCGAGCTTGCCACGAGTACATGCTCAGATTCGAACGAACGAGGATTGAACCCCCCATGAGAGCGTTCTATTACGCCCAAAGAGTGCGAGCTTGCCACGAGTACATGCTCAGATTCGAACGAACGAGGATTGAAGCCCCATGAGAGCGTTCTATTACGCCCAAAGAGTGCGAGCTTGCCACGAGTACATGCTCAGATTCGAACGAACGAGGATTGAAGCCCCATGAGAGCGTTCTATTACGCCCAAAGAGTGCGAGCTTGCCACGAGTACATGCTCAGATTCGAACGAACGAGGATTGAAGCCCCATGAGAGCGTTCTATTACGCCCAAAGAGTGCGAGCTTGCCACGAGTACATGCTCAGATTCGAACGAACGAGGATTGAAGCCCCATGAGAGCGTTCTATTACGCCCAAAGAGTGTGCGCTTGCCACGAGTACATGCTCAGATTCGAACGAACGAGGATTGAAACCCTATGAGAGCGTTCTATTACGCCCAAAGAGTGCGAGCTTGGCACGAGTACATACTCAGATTCGAAGGAACGAGGATTGAAGCCCATGAGAGCGTTCTTTTACGCCCAAAGAGTGCGAGCTTGCCACGAGTACATGCTCAGTTTGGAACGAACGAGGATTGAAGCCCCATGAGAGCGTTCTATTACGCCCAAAGAGTGCGAGCTTGCCACGAGTACATGCTCAGATTCGAACGAACGAGGATTGAGGATTGAAGCCCCATGAGAGCGTTCTATTACGCCCAAAGAGTGCGAGCTTGCCACGAGTACATGCTCAGATTCGAACGAACGAGGATTGAAACCCCATGAGAGCGTTCTATTACGCCCAAAGAGTGCGAGCTTGCCACGAGTACATACTCAGATTCGAAGGAACGAGGATTGAAGCCCCCCATGAGAGCGTTCTATTACGCCCAAAGAAGAGTGCGAGCTTGCCACGAGTACATGCTCAGATTCGAACGAACGAGGATTGAAACCCCATGAGAGCGTTCTATTACGCCCAAAGAGTGCGAGCTTGCCACGAGTACATGCTCAGATTCGAACGAACGAGGATTGAAGCCCCATGAGAGCGTTCTATTACGCCCAAAGAGTGCGAGCTTGCCACGAGTACATGCTCAGATTCGAACGAACGAGGATTGAAGCCCCATGAGAGCGTTCTATTACGCCCAAAGAGTGCGAGCTTGCCACGAGTACATGCTCAGATTCGAACGAACGAGGATTGAAGCCCCATGAGAGCGTTCTATTACGCCCAAAGAGTGCGGGCTTGCCACGAGTACATGCTCAGATTCGAACGAACGAGGATTGAAACCCCATGAGAGCGTTCTATTACGCCCAAAGAGTGCGGGCTTGCCACGAGTACATGCTCAGATTCGAACGAACGAGGATTGAAGCCCCATGAGAGCGTTCTATTACGCCAAAGAGTGCGAGCTTGGCACGAGTACATGCTCAGATTCGAACAAACGAGGATTGAAGCCCCATGAGAGCGTTCCATTACGCCCAAAGAGTGCGAGCTTGCCACGAGTACATGCTCAGATTCGAACGAACGAGGATTGAAGCCCCATGAGAGCGTTCTATTACGCCAAAAGAGTGCGAGCTTGCCACGAGTACATGCTCAGATTCGAACGAACGAGGATTGAAGCCCCATGAGAGAGCGTTCTATTACGCCCAAAGAGTGCGAGCTTGCCACGAGTACATGCTCAGATTCGAACGAACGAGGATTGAAGCCCCATGAGAGCGTTCTATTACGCCCAAAGAGTGCGAGCTTGCCACGAGTACATGCTCAGATTCGAACGAACGAGGATTGAAACCCCATGAGAGCGTTCTATTACGCCCAAAGAGTGCGAGCTTGCCACGAGTACATGCTCAGATTCGAACGAACGAGGATTGAAGCCCCATGAGAGCGTTCTATTACGCCCAAAGAGTGCGAGCTTGCCACGAGTACATGCTCAGATTCGAACGAACGAGGATTGAAGCCCCATGAGAGCGTTCTATTACGCCCAAAGAGTGCGAGCTTGCCACGAGTACATGCTCAGATTCGAACGAACGAGGATTGAAGCCCCATGAGAGCGTTCTATTACGCCCAAAGAGTGCGAGCTTGCCACGAGTACATGCTCAGATTCGAACGAACGAGGATTGAAACCCCATGAGAGCGTTCTATTACGCCCAAAGAGTGCGAGCTTGCCACGAGTACATGCTCAGATTCGAACGAACGAGGATTGAAGCCCCATGAGAGCGTTCTATTACGCCCAAATAGTGCGAGCTTGCCACGAGTACATGCTCAATTTCGAACGAACGAGGATTGAAGCCCCATGAGAGCGTTCTATTACGCCGAAAGAGTGCGAGCTTGCCACGAGTACATGCTCAGATTCGAACGAACGAGGATTGAAACCCTATGAGAGCGTTCTATTACGCCCAAAGAGTGCGAGCTTGCCACGAGTACATGCTCAGATTCGAACGAACGAGGATTGAAAGCCCCATGAGAGCGTTCTATTACGCCCAAAGAGTGCGAGCTTGCCACGAGTACATGCTCAGATTCGAACGAACGAGGATTGAAGCCCCATGAGAGCGTTCTATTACGCCCAAAGAGTGCGAGCTTGCCACGAGTACATGCTCAGATTCGAACGAACGAGGATTGATTGAAGCCCCATGAGAGCGTTCTATTACGCCCAAAGAGTGCGAGCTTGCCACGAGTACATGCTCAGATTCGAACGAACGAGGATTGAAACCCCATGAGAGCGTTCTATTACGCCCAAAGAGTGCGAGCTTGCCACGAGTACATGCTCAGATTCGAACGAACGAGGATTGAAACCCCATGAGAGCGTTCTATTACGCCCAAAGAGTGCGAGCTTGCCACGAGTACATGCTCAGATTCGAACGAACGAGGATTGAAACCCCATGAGAGCGTTCTATTACGCCCAAAGAGTGCGAGCTTGCCACGAGTACATGCTCAGATTCGAACGAACGAGGATTGATGCCCCATGAGAGCGTTCTATTACGCCCAAAGAGTGCGAGCTTGCCACGAGTACATGCTCAGATTCGAACGAACGAGGATTGAAACCGCGTATGAGGGTTCTATTACGCCCAAAGAGTGGGAGCTTGCCACGAGTACAAAAGAGTGCGAGCTTGCCACGAGTACATGCTCAGATTCGAACGAACGAGGATTGAAACCCCATGAGAGCGTTCTATTACACCTAAGAATGTGAGTTTGCCACGAGTACATGCTCAGATTCGAAAGAACGAGGATTGAAACCCCATGAGAGCGTTCTATTACGCCCAAAGAGTTGGAGTTTGCCCCGAGTACATGCTCAGATTCGAACGAACAAGGATTGAAACCCCATGAGAGCGTTCTATTACACCTAAGAATGCGAGTTTGCCACGAGTACATGCTCAGATTCGAACGAACGAGGATTGAAACCCCATGAGAGCGTTCTATTACGCCCAAGAGAGTGGAGTTTGCCACGAGTACATGCTCAAGATTCAGATTCGAAACGAACGAGGATTGAAAACCCCCATGAGAGCGTTCTATTACGTCCAAAGAGTGGGAGTTTGCCACGAGTACATGTTCATATTCGAACGAACGAGGATTGAAACCCCATGAGAGCGTTCTATTACGCCCAAAGAGTGCGAGCTTGCCACGAGTACATGCTCAGATTCGAACGAACGAGGATTGAAACCCCATGAGAGCGTTCTATTACACCTAAGAATGCGAGTTTTCCACGAGTACATGCTCAGATTCGAACGAACGAGGATTGAAACCCCATGAGAGCGTTCTATTACCCCTAAGAGTGCGAGTTTGCCACGAGTACATGCTCAGATTCGAACGAACGAGGATTGAAACCCCATGAGAGCGTTCTATTACGCCCAAAGAGTGGGAGTTTGCCACGAGTACATGCTCAGATTCGAACGAACGAGGATTGAAACCCCATGAGAGCGTTCTATTACGCCCAAAGAGTGGAGTTTGCCACGAGTCCATGCTCAGATTCGAACGAACGAGGATTGAAACCCCATTAGAGCGTTCTATTACGCCCAAAGAGTGCGAGTTTGCCACGAGTACATGCTCAGATTCGAACGAACGAGGATTGAAACCCCATGAGAGCGTTCTATTACGCCCAAAGAGTGGGAGTTTGCCACGAGTACATGCTCAGATTCGAACGAACGAGGATTGAAACCCCATGAGAGCGTTCTATTACGCCCAAAGAGTGCGAGCTTGCCACGAGTACATGCTCAGATTCGAACGAACTAGGATTGAAACCCCATGAGAGCGTTCTATTACACCAAAGAGTGCGCGAGTTTGCCACAGAGTACATGCTCAGATTCGAACGAACGAGGATTGAAACCCCATGATGAGAGCGTTCTATTACGCCCAAAGAGTGGGAGTTTGCCACGAGTACATGCTCAGATTCGAACGAACGAGGATTGAAACCCCATGATGAGAGCGTTCTATTACACCCTAAGAATGCGAGTTTGCCACGAGTACATGCTCAGATTCGAACGAACGAGGATTGAAACCCCATGAGAGCGTTCTATTACGCCCAAAGAGTGGGAGTTTGCCACGAGTACATGTTTAGATTCGAACGAACGAGGATTGAAACCCCATGAGAGCGTTCAATTACATCTAAGAAGCGAGTGCGAGTTCGCCATGAGTACATGCTCAGATTCGAAAGAACGAGGATTGAAACCCCATGAGAGCGCTCTATTACGCCAAAAGAGTGGGAGTTTGTCACGAGTACATGTTCAGATTAGAACGAACGAGGATTGAAACCCCATGAGAGCATTCTATTACACCTAAGAATGCGAGTTCGCCACGAGTACATGCTCAGATTCGACAAACGAAACGAGGATTGAAAACCCCATGAGAGCGTTCTATTACGCCCAAAGAGTGGGAGTTTGCCACGAGTACATGCTCAGATTCGAACGAACAAGGATTGAAACCCCCATGAGAGCGTTCTATTACACCTAAGAATGCGAGTTTGCCACGAGTACATGCTCAGATTCGAAAGAACGAGGATTGAAACCCCATGAGAGCGTTCTATTACGCCCAAAGAGTGGGAGTTTGCCACGAGTACATGTTCAGATTCGAACGAACGAGGATTGAAACCCCATGAGAGCGTTCTATTACACCTAAGAATGCGAGTTCGCCACGAGTACATGCTCAGATTCGAACGAAACGAGGATTGAAACCCCATGAGAGCGTTCTATTACGCCCAAAGAGTGGGAGTTTGCCACGAGTACATGCTCAGATTCGAACGAACGAGGATTGAAACCCCATGAGAGCGTTCTATTACGCCCAAAGAGTGCGAGTTTGCCACGAGTACATGCTCAGATTCGAACGAACGAGGATTGAAACCCCATGAGAGCGTTCTATTACGCCCAAAGAGTGCGAGTTTGCCACGAGTACATGCTCAGATTCGAACGAACGAGGATTGAAACCCCATGAGAGCGTTCTATTACGCCCTAAGAGTGCGAGATTGCCACGAGTACATGCTCAGATTCGAACGAACGAGGATTGAAACCCCCATGAGAGCGTTCTATTACGCCCAAAGAGTGGGAGTTTGCCACGAGTACATGCTCAGATTCGAAAGAACGAGGATTGAAACCCCATGAGAGCGTTCTATTACACCAAAGAGTGCGAGTTTGCCACGAGTACATGCTCAGATTCGAAAACGAACGAGGATTGAAAACCCCATGAGAGCGTTCTATTACGCCCAAAGAGTGCGAGTTTGCCACGAGTACATGTTCAGATTCGAACGAACGAGGATTGGAACCCCATGAGAGCGTTCTATTACACCTAAGAGTGGAGTTTGCCACGAGTACATGCTCAGATTCGAACGAACGAGGATTGAAACCCCATGAGAGCGTTCTATTACGCCAAAGAGTGGGAGTTTGCCACGAGTACATTGCTCAGATTCGAACGAACGAGGATTGAAACCCCATGAGAGCGTTCTATTACCCAAAGAGTGGTGAGTTTGCCACGAGTACATGCTCAGATTCGAACGAACGAGGATTGAAACCCCATGAGAGCGTTCTATTACGCCCAAAGAGTGGAGTTTGCCACGAGTACATGCTCAGATTCGAACGAACGAGGATTGAAACCCCATGAGAGCGTTCTATTACACCTAAGAGCGAGTTTGCCACGATGAGTACATGCTCAGATTCGAAAGAACGAGGATTGAAACCCCATGAGAGCGTTCTATTACGCCCAAAGAGTGGGAGTTTGCCACGAGTACATGCTCAGATTCGAACGAACGAGGATTGAAACCCCATGAGAGCGTTCTATTACACCCAAAGAGTGCGAGCTTGCCACGAGTCCATGCTCAGATTCGAACGAACGAGGATTGAAACCCCATGAGAGCGTTCTATTACGCCCAAAGAGTGGGAGTTTGCCACGAGTACATGCTCAGATTCGAACGAACGAGGATTGAAACCCCATGAGAGCGTTCTATTACACCTAAGAATGCGAGTTTGCCACGAGTACATGCTCAGATTCGAACGAAAGAGGATTGAAACCCCATGAGAGCGTTCTATTACGCCCAAAGAGTGGGAGTTTGCCACGAGTACATGTTCAGATTCGAATGAACGAGGATTAAAACCCCATGAGAGCGTTCTATTACACCTAAGAATGCGAGTTTGCCACGAGTACATGCTCAGATTCGAACGAACGAGGATTGAAACCCCATGAGAGCGTTCTATTACGCCTAAGAGTGGGAGTTTGCGACGAGTACATGTTCAGATTCGAACGAACGAGGATTGAAAACCCCATGAGAGCGTTCTATTACACCAAAGAATGCGAGTTTGCCACGAGTACATGCTCAGATTCGAACGAACGAGGATTGAAACCCCATGAGAGCGTTCTATTACGCCAAAGAGTGCGAGTTTGCCACGAGTACATGCTCAGATTCGAACGAACGAGGATTGAAAACCCCATGAGAGCGTTCTTCTATTACCCCTAAGAATGCGAGTTCGCCACGAGTACATGCTCAGATTCGAACGAAAGAGGATTGAAACCCCATGAGAGCGTTCTATTACGCCTAAGAGTGCGAGTTCGCCACGAGTACATGCTAAGATTCGAACGAAAGAGGATTGAAACCCCATGAGAGCGTTCTATTACACCAAAGAGTGGGAGATTGCCACGAGTACATGCTCAGATTCGAACGAACAAGGATTGAAACCCCATGAGAGCGTTCTATTACGCCCAAAGAGTGGGAGTTTGCCACGAGTACATGCTCAGATTCGAACGAACGAGGATTGAAACCCTATGAGAGCGTTCTATTACGCACCAAAGAGTGGGAGTTTGCCACGAGTACATGCTCAGATTCGAAACGAACGAGGATTGAAACCCCATGAGAGCGTTCTATTACGCCCTAAGAGTGAGGAGTTTGCCACGAGTACATGCTCAGATTCGAACGAACGAGGATTGAAACCCCATGAGAGCGTTCTATTACGCCTAAGAATGCGAGTTTGCCACGAGTACATGCTCAGATTCGAACGAAGGAGGATTGAAACCCCATGAGAGCGTTCTATTACCCAGAAGAGTGTGGAGTTTGCCACGAGTACATGCTCAGATTCGAACGAACGAGGATTGAAACCCCATGAGAGCGTTCTATTACGCCTAAGATGGAGTTTGCCACGAGTACATGTTCAGATTCGAACGAACGAGGATTGAAACCCCATGAGAGCGTTCTATTACACCTAAGAATGCGAGTTTGCCACGAGTACATGCTCAGATTCGAACGAACGAGGATTGAAACCCCATGAGAGCGTTCTATTACGCCCAAAGAGTGGGAGTTTGCCACGAGTACATGTTCAGATTCGAACGAACGAGGATTGAAACCCCATGAGAGCGTTCTATTACACCTAAGAATGCGAGTTTGCCACGAGTACATGCTCAGATTCGAACGAACGAGGATTGAAACCCCATGAGAGCGTTCTATTACGCCCAAAGAGTGGGAGTTTGCCACGAGTACATGTTCAGATTCGAACGAACGAGGATTGAAACCACATGAGAGCGTTCTATTACACCTAAGAATGCGAGAGTTTGCCACGAGTACATGCTCAGATTCGAACGAACGAGGATTGACCCCATGAGAGCGTTCTATTAGGCGCAAAGAGTGTGAGTTTGCCACGAGTACATGCTCAGATTCGAAAGAAAGAGGATTGAAACCCCATGAGAGCGTTCTATTACGCCTAAGAGTGGGAGTTTGCCACGAGTACATGCTCAGATTCGAACGAACGAGGATTGAAACCCCATGAGAGCGTTCTATTACGCCCAAAGAGTGGGAGTTTGCCACGAGTACATGTTCAGATTCGAACGAACGAGGATTGAAACCACATGAGAGTGTTCTATTACACCTAAGAGTGGGAGTTTGCATGAGTACACAGTGCTCAGATTCGAACGAACGAGGATTGAAACCCCATGAGAGCGTTCTATTACGCACCCAAAGATGCGAGTTTGCCACGAGTACATGCTCACTTTCGAAAGAACGAGGATTGAAACCCCATGAGACCGTTCTTTTACGCCCAAAGAGTGGGAGTTTGCCACGAGTACATGTTCAGATTCGAAAGAACGAGGATTGAAACCCCATGAGAGCGTTCTATTACACCTAAGAATGAGAGTTTGCCACGAGTACATGCTCAGATTCGAACGAAAGAGGATTGAAACCCCATGAGAGCGTTCTATTACGCCCAAAGAGTGGGAGTTTGCCACGAGTACATGTTCAGATTCGAACGAACGAGGATTGAAACCCCATGAGAGCGTTCTATTACACCTAAGAATGGGAGTTTGCCACGAGTACATGCTCAGATTCGAACGAAAGAGGATTGAAACCCCATGAGAGCGTTCTATTACGCCCAAAGAGTGGGAGTTTGCCACGAGTACATGTTCAGATTCGAACGAACGAGGATCGAAGCCCAAGAGAGCATTCTATTACGCCCAAAGAGTGCGAGTTTGCCACGAGTACATGCTCAGATTCGAAAGAACGAGGATTGAAACCCCATGAGACCGTTCTATTACGCCCAAAGAGTGGGAGTTTGCCACGAGTACATGCTCAGATTCGAACGAACGAGGATTGAAATCCCATGAGACCGTTCTATTTCGCCAAAGAGTGGGAGTTTGCCACGAGTACATGCTCAGATTCGAACGAAAGAGGATTGAAACCCCATGAGAGCGTTCTATTACACCTAAGAATGCGAGTTCGCCACGAGTACATGCTCAGATTCGAACGAAAGAGGATTGAAACCCCATGAGAGCGTTCTATTACGCCCAAAGAGTGGGAGTTTGCCACGAGTACATGTTCAGATTCGAACGAACGAGGATTGAAACCCCATGAGAGCGTTCTATTACACCTAAGAATGCGAGTTTGCCACGAGTACATGCTCAGATTCGAAAGAACGAGGATTGAAACCCCATGAGAGCGTTCTATTACCCCCAAAGAGTGGGAGTTTGCCACGAGTACATGTTCAGATTCGAACGAACGAGGATTGAAACCCCATGAGAGCGTTCTATTACACCTAAGAATGCGAGTTTGCCACGAGTACATGCTCAGATTCGAAAGAACGAGGATTGAAACCCCATGAGAGCGTTCTATTACGCCCAAAGAGTGGGAGTTTGCCACGAGTACATGTTCAGATTCGAACGAACGAGGATTGAAACCCCATGAGAGCGTTCTATTACACCTAAGAATGTGAGTTTGCCACGAGTACATGCTCAGATTCGAAAGAACGAGGATTGAAACCCCATGAGAGCGTTCTATTACGCCCAAAGAGTGGGAGTTTGCCACGATTACATGTTCAGATTCGAACGAACGCGGATTGAAACACCATGAGAGCGTTCTATTACACCTAAGAATGCGAGTTTGCAATGAGTACATGCTCAATTCGAACGAACGAGGATTGAAACCCCATGAGAGCGTTCTATTACGCCCCAAAGAGTGGGAGTTTGCCACGAGTACATGCTCAGATTCGAAACGAACGAGGATTGAAACCCCATGAGAGCGTTCTATTACGCCCAAAGAGTGGGAGTTTGCCACGAGTACATGCTCAGATTCGAACGAACGAGGATTGAAACCCCATGAGAGCGTTCTATTACACCTAAGAATGCGAGTTTGCCACGAGTACATGCTCAGATTTGAACGAACGAGGATTGAAACCCCATGAGAGCATTCTATTACACCTAAGAATGCGAGTTTGCAACGAGTACATGCTCAGATTCGAAAGAACGAGGATTGAAACCCCATGAGACCGTTCTATTACGCCCAAAGAGTGGGAGTTTGCCACGAGTACATGTTCATATTCGAACGAACGAGGATTGAAACCCCATGAGAGCGTTCTATTACGCCTAAGAGTGGGAGTTTGCCACGAGTACATGCTCAGATTCGAACGAACGAGGATTGAAACCCCATGAGAGCGTTCTATTACGCCCAAAGAGTGGGAGTTTGCCACGAGTACATGTTCAGATTCGAACGAACGAGGATTGAAACCCCATGAGAGCGTTCTATTACACCTAAGAATGCGAGTTTGCCACGAGTACATGCTCAGATTCGAACGAACGAGGATTGAAACCCCATGAGAGCGTTCTATTACGCCCAAAGAGTGGGAGTTTGCCACGAGTACATGTTCAGATTCGAACGAACGAGGATTGAAACCCCATGAGAGCGTTCTATTACACCTAAGAATGCGAGTTTGCCACGAGTACATGCTCAGATTCGAAACGAACGAGGATTGAAACCCCATGAGAGCGTTCTATTACGCCCAAAGAGTGGGAGTTTGCCACGAGTACATGTTCAGATTCGAACGAACGAGGATTGAAACCCCATGAGAGCGTTCTATTACACCTAAGAATGCTAGTTCGCGACGAGTATATGCTCAGATTCGAACGAAAGAGGATTGAAACCCCATGAAAGCGTTCTATTACGCCCAAAGAGTGGCAGTTTGCCATGAGTACATGCTCAGATTCGAAAGAACGAGGATTGAAACCCCATGAGAGCGTTTTATTACGTCCAAAGAATGCGAGTTTGCCATGAGTACATGCTCAGATTCGAAACGAACGAGGATTGAAACCCCATGAGTGCGTTCTATTACGCCCAAAGAGTGGGAGTTTGCCACGAGTATATGCTCAGATTCGAAAGAACGAGGATTGAAACCCCATGAGAGTGTTCTATTACGCCCAAAGAATGGGAGTTTGCCACGAGTACATGCTCAGATTCGAACGAACGAGGATTGAAACCCCATGAGAGCGTTCTATTACACCTAAGAATGCGAGTTTGCCACGAGTACATGCTCAGATTCGAACGAACGAGGATTGAAACCCCATGAGAGCGTTCTATTACACCTAAAATGCGAGTTCGCCACGAGTACATGCTCAGATTCGAACGAACGAGGATTGAAACCCCATGAGAGCGTTCTATTACGCCCAAAGAGTGGGAGTTTGCCACGAGTACATGCTCAGATTCGAACGAACGAGGATTGAAACCCCATGAGAGCGTTCTATTACACCTAAAAATGCGAGTTTCCCACGAGTACATGCTCAGATTCGAACGAAAGAGGATTGAAACCCCATGAGAGCGTTCTATTACGCCCAAAGAGTGGGAGTTTGCCACGAGTACATGTTCAGATTCGAACGAACGAGGATTGAAACCCCATGAGAGCGTTCAATTACACCTAAGAATGCGAGTTTGCCACGAGTACATGCTCAGATTCGAACGAACGAGGATTGAAACCCCATGAGAGCGTTCTATTACGCCCAAAGAGTGGGAGTTTGCCACGAGTACATGTTCATATTCGAACGAACGAGGATTGAAACCACATGAGAGCGTTCTATTACACCAAAGAATGTGAGTTTGCCACGAGTACATGCTCAGATTCGAACGAACGAGGATTGAAAAACCCCATGAGAGCGTTCTATTACGCCCAAAGAGTGGGAGTTTGCCACGAGTACATGTTCAGATTCGAACGAACGAGGATTGAAACCCCATGAGAGCGTTCTATTACACCTAAGAATGCGAGTTTGCCACGAGTACATGCTCAGATTCGAACGAACGAGGATTGAAACCCCATGAGAGCGTTCTATTACGCCCAAAGAGTGGGAGTTTGCCACGAGTACATGCTCAGATTCGAACGAACGAGGATTGAAACCCCATGAGAGCGTTCTATTACACCTAAGAATGCGAGTTTGCCACGAGTACATGCTCAGATTCGAACGAACGAGGATTGAAACCCCATGAGAGCGTTCTATTACGCCCAAAGAGTGGGAGTTTGCCACGAGTACATGTTCAGATTCGAACGAACGAGGATTGAAACCCCATGAGAGCGTTCTATTACACCTAAGAATGCGAGTTTGCCACGAGTACATGCTCAGATTCGAACGAACGAGGATTGAAACCCCATGAGAGCGTTCTATTAGGCCCAAAGAGTGGGAGTTTGCCACGAGTACATGCTCAGATTCGAACGAACGAGGATTGAAACCCCATGAGAGCGTTCTATTACACCAAAGAGTGGGAGATTGCCACGAGTACATGCTCAGATTCGAAACGAACGAGGATTGAAACCCCATGAGAGCGTTCTATTACGCCCAAAGAGTGGGAGTTTGCCACGAGTACATGCTCAGATTCGAACGAACGAGGATTGAAACCCCATGAGAGCGTTCTATTACACCTAAGAATGCGAGTTTGCCACGAGTACATGCTCAGATTCGAACGAACGAGGATTGAAACCCCATGAGAGCGTTCTATTACGCCCAAAGAGTGGGAGTTTGCCACGAGTACATGCTCAGATTCGAACGAACGAGGATTGAAACCCCATGAGAGCGTTCTATTACACCTAAGAATGCGAGTTTGCCACGAGTACATGCTCAGATTCGAACGAACGAGGATTGAAACCCCATGAGAGCGTTCTATTACGCCCAAAGAGTGGGAGTTTGCCACGAGTACATGTTCAGATTCGAACGAACGAGGATTGAAACCCCATGAGAGCGTTCTATTACACCTAAGAATGCGAGTTTGCCACGAGTACATGCTCAGATTCGAACGAACGAGGATTGAAACCCCATGAGAGCGTTCTATTACGCCCAAAGAGTGGGAGTTTGCCACGAGTACATGCTCAGATTCGAACGAACGAGGATTGAAACCCCATGAGAGCGTTCTATTACACCTAAGAATGCGAGTTTGCCACGAGTACATGCTCAGATTCGAACGAACGAGGATTGAAACCCCATGAGAGCGTTCTATTACGCCCAAAGAGTGGGAGTTTGCCACGAGTACATGTTCAGATTCGAACGAACGAGGATTGAAACCCCATGAGAGCGTTCTATTACACCTAAGAATGCGAGTTTGCCACGAGTACATGCTCAGATTCGAACGAACGAGGATTGAAACCCCATGAGAGCGTTCTATTACGCCCAAAGAGTGGGAGTTTGCCACGAGTACATGTTCAGATTCGAAAGAACGAGGATTGAAACCCCATGAGAGCGTTCTATTACGCCTAAGAGTGGGAGTTTGCCACGAGTACATGTTCAGATTCGAACGAACGAGGATTGAAACCCCATGAGAGCGTTCTATTACGCCCAAAGAGTGGGAGTTTGCCACGAGTACATGTTCAGATTCGAACGAACGAGGATTGAAACCCCATGAGAGCGTTCTATTACACCTAAGAATGCGAGTTTGCCACGAGTACATGCTCAGATTCGAAAGAACGAGGATTGAAACCCCATGAGAGCGCTCTATTACGCCCAAAGAGTGGGAGTTTGCCACGAGTACATGTTCAGATTAGAACGAACGAGGATTGAAACCCCATGAGAGCATTCTATTACACCTAAGAATGCGAGTTCGCCATGAGTACATGCTCAGATTCGAACGAAAGAGGATTGAAACCCCATGAGAGCGTTCTATTACGCCCAAAGAGTGGGAGTTTGCCACGAGTACATGCTCAGATTCGAAAGAACGAGGATTGAAACCCCATGAGAGCGTTCTATTACACCTAAGAATGCGAGTTTGCCACGAGTACATGCTCAGATTCGAACGAACGAGGATTGAAACCCCATGAGAGCGTTCTATTACACCTAAGAATGCGAGTTTCCCACGAGTACATGCTCAGATTCGAAAGAACGAGGATTGAAACCCCATGAGAGCGTTCTATTACGCCCAAAGAGTGGGAGTTTGCCACGAGTACATGCTCAGATTCGAACGAACGAGGATTGAAACCCCATGAGAGCGTTCTATTACGCCCAAAGAGTGGGAGTTTGCCACGAGTACATGTTCAGATTCGAACGAACGAGGATTGAAACCCCATGAGAGCGTTCTATTACACCTAAGAATGCGAGAGTTCCCACGAGTACATGCTCAGATTCGAACGAACGAGGATTGAAACCCCATGAGAGCGTTCTATTACGCCCAAAGAGTGGGAGTTTGCCACGAGTACATGCTCAGATTCGAACGAACGAGGATTGAAACCCCATGAGAGCGTTCTATTACACCTAAGAATGCGAGTTTGCCACGAGTACATGCTCAGATTCGAAAGAACGAGGATTGAAACCCCATGAGAGCGTTCTATTACGCCCAAAGAGTGGGAGTTTGCCACGAGTACATGTTCAGATTCGAACGAACGAGGATTGAAACCCCATGAGAGCGTTCTATTACACCTAAGAATGCGAGTTTGCCACGAGTACATGCTCAGATTCGAACGAAAGAGGATTGAAACCCCATGAGAGCGTTCTATTACGCCCAAAGAGTGGGAGTTTGCCACGAGTACATGTTCAGATTCGAACGAACGAGGATTGAAACCCCATGAGAGCGTTCTATTACACCTAAGAATGCGAGTTTGCCACGAGTACATGCTCAGATTCGAACGAACGAGGATTGAAACCCCATGAGAGCGTTCTATTACGCCCAAAGAGTGGGAGTTTGCCACGAGTACATGCTCAGATTCGAACGAACGAGGATTGAAACCCCATGAGAGCGTTCTATTACACCTAAGAATGCGAGTTTGCCACGAGTACATGCTCAGATTCGAACGAACGAGGATTGAAACCCCATGAGAGCGTTCTATTACGCCCAAAGAGTGGGAGTTTGCCACGAGTACATGTTCAGATTCGAACGAACGAGGATTGAAACCCCATGAGAGCGTTCTATTACACCTAAGAATGCGAGTTTGCCACGAGTACATGCTCAGATTCGAACGAACGAGGATTGAAACCCCATGAGAGCGTTCTATTACGCCCAAAGAGTGGGAGTTTGCCACGAGTACATGTTCAGATTCGAACGAACGAGGATTGAAACCCCATGAGAGCGTTCTATTACACCTAAGAATGCGAGTTTGCCACGAGTACATGCTCAGATTCGAAAGAACGAGGATTGAAACCCCATGAGAGCGTTCTATTACGCCCAAAGAGTGGGAGTTTGCCACGAGTACATGTTCAGATTCGAACGAACGAGGATTGAAACCCCATGAGAGCGTTCTATTACACCTAAGAATGCGAGTTTGCCACGAGTACATGCTCAGATTCGAAAGAACGAGGATTGAAACCCCATGAGAGCGTTCTATTACGCCCAAAGAGTGGGAGTTTGCCACGAGTACATGTTCAGATTCGAACGAACGAGGATTGAAACCCCATGAGAGCGTTCTATTACACCTAAGAATGCGAGTTTGCCACGAGTACATGCTCAGATTCGAACGAAAGAGGATTGAAACCCCATGAGAGCGTTCTATTACGCCCAAAGAGTGGGAGTTTGCCACGAGTACATGTTTCAGATTCGAACGAACGAGGATTGAAACCCCATGAGAGCGTTCTATTACCGCCCTAAGAATGCGAGTTTGCAATGAGTACATGCCCAGAATCGAACGAACGAGGATTGAAACCCCATGAGAGCGTTCTATTACGCCCAAAGAGTGGGAGTTTGCCACGAGTACATGCTCAGATTCGAACGAACGAGGATTGAACTCCCATGAGACCGTTCTATTACGCCTAAGAGTGGGAGTTTGCCACGAGTACATGCTCAGATTCGAACGAAAGAGGATTGAAACCCCATGAGAGCGTTCTATTACGCCCAAAGAGTGGGAGTTTGCCACGAGTATATGCTCAGATTCGAACGAACGAGGATTGAAACCCCATGAGAGCGTTCTATTACGCCTAAGAGTGCGAGCTTGCCACGAGTACATGCTCAGATTCGAACGAACGAGGATTGAAACCCCATTAGAGCGTTCTATTACGCCCAAAGAGTGGGAGTTTGCCACGAGTACATGCTCAGATTCGAACGAACGAGGATTGAAACCCCATGAGAGCGTTCTATTACGCCCAAAGAGTGGCAGTTTGCCACGAGTACATGCTCAGATTCGAAAGAACGAGGATTGAAACCCCATGAGACCGTTCTATTATGCCCAAAGAGTGGGAGTTTGCCACGAGTACATGTTCAGATTCGAACGAACGAGGATTGAAACCCCATGAGAGCGTTCTATTACACCTAAGAATGGGAGTTTGCCACGAGTACATGCTCAGATTCGAACGAACGAGGATTGAAACCCCATGAGAGCGTTCTATTACACCTAAGAATGCGAGTTTGCCACGAGTACATGCTCAGATTCGAAAGAACGAGGATTGAAACCCCATGAGAGCGTTCTATTACGCCCAAAGAGTGGGAGTTTGCCACGAGTACATGTTCAGATTCGAACGAACGAGGATTGAAACCCCATGAGAGCGTTCTATTACACCTAAGAATGGGAGTTTGCCACGAGTACATGCTCAGATTCGAAAGAACGAGGATTGAAACCCCATGAGAGCGTTCTATTACGCCCAAAGAGTGGGAGTTTGCCACGAGTACATGTTCAGATTCGAACGAACGAGGATTGAAACACCATGAGAGCGTTCTATTACACCTAAGAATGCGAGTTTGCAACGAGTACATGCTCAGATTCGAACGAACGAGGATTGAAACCCCATGAGAGCGTTCTATTACGCCCAAAGAGTGGGAGTTTGCCACGAGTATATGTTCAGATTCGAACGAACGAGGATTGAAACCCCATGAGAGCGTTCTATTACGCCCAAAGAGTGGGAGTTTGCCACGAGTACATGCTCAGATTCGAACGAACGAGGATTGAAACCCCATGAGAGCGTTCTATTACACCTAGGAATGCGAGTTTGCCACGAGTACATGCTCAGATTCGAACGAACATGGATTGAAACCCCCTGAGAGCGTTCTATTACACCTAAGAATGCGAGTTTGCCACGAGTACATGCTCAGATTCGAACGAACGAGGATTGAAACCCCATGAGAGCGTTCTATTACGCCCTAAGAGTGCAAGTTTGCCACGAGTACATGCTCAGATTCGAACGAACGAGGATTGAAACCCCATGAGAGCGTTCTATTACACCAAAGAGTGGGAGTTTGCCACGAGTACATGCTCATCAGATTCGAAAGAACGAGGATTGAAACCCCATGAGAGCGTTCTATTACGCCCAAAGAGTGGGAGTTTGCCACGAGTACATGTTCAGATTCGAACGAGCGAGGATTGAAACCCCATGAGAGCGTTCAATTACACCTAAGAATGCGAGTTTGCCACGAGTACATGCTCAGATTCGAACGAACGAGGATTGAAACCCCATGAGAGCGTTCTATTACGCCCAAAGAGTGGGAGTTTGCCACGAGTACATGTTCATATTCGAACGAACGAGGATTGAAACCCCATGAGAGCGTTCTATTACACCTAAGAGTGCGAGCTTGCCACGAGTACATGCTCAGATTCGAACGAACGAGGATTGAAACCCCATGAGAGCGTTCTATTACGCCCAAAGAGTGGGAGTTTGCCACGAGTACATGTTCAGATTCGAACGAACGAGGATTGAAACCCCATGAGAGCGTTCTATTACACCTAAGAATGCGAGTTTGCCACGAGTACATGCTCAGATTCGAAAGAACGAGGATTGAAACCCCATGAGAGCGTTCTATTACGCCCAAAGAGTGGGAGTTTGCCACGAGTACATGTTCAGATTCGAACGAACGAGGATTGAAACCCCATGAGAGCGTTCTATTACGCCCAAAGAGTGGGAGTTTGCCACGAGTACATGTTCAGATTCGAACGAACGAGGATTGAAACCCCATGAGAGCGTTCTATTACACGCCCAAAGAATGGAGTTTGCCACGAGTACATTTTCAGATTCGAACGAACGAGGATTGAAACCCCATGAGAGCGTTCTATTACACCTAAGAGTGGGAGTTTGCCACGAGTACATGCTCAGATTCGAACGAACGAGGATTGAAACCCCATGAGAGCGTTCTATTACGCCCAAAGAATGGAGTTTGCCACGAGTACATGTTCAGATTCGAACGAACGAGGATTGAAACCCCATGAGAGCGTTCTATTACGCCCTAAGAGTGCGAATTTGCCACGAGTACATGCTCCCATTCGAAGGAACGAGGATCGAAGCCCATGAGAGCGTTCTATTACGCCCAAAGAGTGGGAGTTTGCCACGAGTACATGTTCAGATTCGAACGAGCGAGGATTGAAACCCCATGAGAGCGTTCAATTACACCTAAGAATGCGAGTTTGCCACGAGTACATGCTCAGATTCGAACGAACGAGGATTGAAACCCCATGAGAGCGTTCTATTACGCCCAAAGAGTGGGAGTTTGCCACGAGTACATGTTCAGATTCGAACGAACGAGGATTGAAACCCCATGAGAGCGTTCTATTACACCTAAGAATGCGAGTTTGCCACGAGTACATGCTCAGATTCGAACGAACGAGGATTGAAACCCCATGAGAGCGTTCTATTACGCCAAAAGAGTGGGAGTTTGCCACGAGTACATGTTCAGATTCGAACGAACGAGGATTGAAACCCCATGAGAGCGTTCTATTACACCTAAGAATGCGAGTTTGCCACGAGTACATGCTCAGATTCGAACGAAAGAGGATTGAAAACCCATGAGAGCGTTCCATTACGCCCAAAGAGTGGGAGTTTGCCACGAGTACATGTTCAGATTCGAACGAACGAGGATTGAAACCACATGAGAGCGTTCTATTACACCTAAGAATGTGAGTTTGCCACGAGTACATGCTCAGATTCGAACGAACGAGGATTGAAACCCCATGATGAGAGCGTTCTATTACGCCCAAAGAGTGGGAGTTTGCCACGAGTACATGCTCAGATTCGAACGAACGAGGATTGAAACCCCATGAGAGCGTTCTATTACGCCCAAAGAGTGGGAGTTTGCCACGAGTACATGTTCATATTCGAACGAACGAGGATTGAAACCCCATGAGAGCGTTCTATTACGCCCAAAGAGTGGGAGTTTGCCACGAGTACATGTTCAGATTCGAACGAACGAGGATTGAAACCCCATGAGAGCGTTCTATTACACCTAAGAATGCGAGTTTGCCACGAGTACATGCTCAGATTCGAACGAACGAGGATTGAAACCCCATGAGAGCGTTCTATTACGCCCAAAGAGTGGGAGATTTTTGCCACGAGTACATGTTCAGATTCGAACGAACGAGGATTGAAACCCCATGAGAGCGTTCTATTACACCTAAGAATGCGAGTTTGCCACGAGTACATGCTTAGATTCGAAAGAAAGAGGATTGAAACCCGATGAGAGCGTTCTATTACGCCCAAAGAGTGGGAGTTTGCCACGAGTACATGTTCAGATACGAACGAACGAGGATTGAAACCCCATGAGAGCGTTCTATTACACCTAAGAATGCGAGTTTGCCACGAGTACATGCTCAGATTCGAAAGAACGAGGATTGAAACCCCATGAGACTGTTCTATTACCCCCAAAGAGTGGGAGTTTGCCACGAGTACATGTTCAGATTCGAACGAACGAGGATTGAAACCCCATGAGAGCGTTCTATTACACCTAAGAATGTGAGTTTGCCACGAGTACATGCTCAGATTCGAAAGAACGAGGATTGAAACCCCATGAGAGCGTTCTATTACGCCCAAAGAGTGGGAGTTTGCCACGATTACATGTTCAGATTCGAACGAACGCGGATTGAAACACCATGAGAGCGTTCTATTACACCTAAGAATGCGAGTTTGCCACGAGTACATGCTCAGATTCGAACGAACGAGGATTGAAACCCCATGAGAGCGTTCTATTACGCCCAAAGAGTGGGAGTTTGCCACGAGTACATGTTCAGATTCGAACGAACGAGGATTGAAACCCCATGAGAGCGTTCTATTACGCCCAAAGAGTGGGAGTTTGCCACGAGTACATGTTCAGATTCGAACGAACGAGGATTGAAACCCCATGAGAGCGTTCTATTACACCTAAGAATGCGAGTTCGCCACGAGTACATGTTCAGATTCGAATGAACGAGGATTAAAACCCCATGAGAGCGTTCTATTACACCTAAGAATGCGAGTTTCCCACGAGTACATGCTCAGATTCGAACGAAAGAGGATTGAAACCGATGAGAGCATTCTATTACGCCCAAAGAGTGGGAGTTTGCCACGAGTATATGTTCAGATTCGAACGAACGAGGATTGAAACCCCATGAGAGCGTTCTATTACGCCCAAAGAGTGGGAGTTTGCCACGAGTACATGCTCAGATTCGAACGAAAGAGGATTCAAAACCCCATGAGAGCGTTCTATTACGCCCAAAGAGTGGGAGTTTGCCACGAGTACATGTTCAGATTCGAACGAACGAGGATTGAAACCCCATGAGAGCGTTCTATTACACCTAAGAATGCGAGTTTGCCACGAGTACATGCTCAGATTCGAACGAACGAGGATTGAAACCCCATGAGAGCGTTCTATTACGCCCAAAGAGTGGGAGTTTGCCACGAGTACATGCTCAGATTCGAACGAACGAGGATTGAAACCCAATGAGAGCGTTCTATTACACCTAAGAATGAGAGTTTGCCACGAGTACATGCTCAGATTCGAACGAACGAGGATTGAAACCCCATGAGAGCGTTCTATTACGCCCAAAGAGTGGGAGTTTGCCACGAGTACATGTTCAGATTCGAACGAACGAGGATTGAAACCCCATGAGAGCGTTCTATTACACCTAAGAATGGAGTTTGCCACGAGTACATGCTCAGATTCGAACGAACGAGGATTGAAAACCCCATGAGAGCGTTCTATTACGCCCAAAGAATGTGAGTTTGCCACGAGTACATGCACAGATTCGAAAGAACGAGGATTGAAACCCCATGAGAGCGTTCTATTACACCAAAGAGTGGGAGTTTGCCACGAGTACATGCTCAGATTCGAACGAACGAGGATTGAAACCCCATGAGAGCGTTCTATTACACCTAAGAATGGAGTTTGCCACGAGTACATGCTCAGATTCGAACGAACGAGGATTGAAACCCCATGAGAGCGTTCTATTACACCTAAGAGTGCGAGTTTGCCCACGAGTACATGCTCAGATTCGAACGAACGAACGAGGATTGAAACCCCATGAGAGCGTTCTATTACGCCCAAAAGAGTGGGAGTTTGCCACGAGTATATGCTCTGATTCGAACGAACGAGGATTGAAACCCCATGAGCGCGTTCTATTACGCCCAAAGAGTGGGAGTTTGCCACGAGTACATGCTCAGATTCGAAAGAACGAGGATTGAAACCCCCCATGAGAGCGTTCTATTACGCCCAAAGAGTGGGAGTTTTGCCACGAGTACATGTTCAGATTCGAACGAGCGAGGATTGAAACCCCATGAGAGCGTTCAATTACACCTAAGAATGCGAGTTTGCCACGAGTACATGCTCAGATTCGAACGAACGAGGATTGAAACCCCATGAGAGCGTTCTATTACGCCCAAAGAGTGGGAGTTTGCCACGAGTACATGTTCAGATTCGAACGAACGAGGATTGAAACCACATGAGAGCGTTCTATTACACCTAAGAATGCGAGTTTGCCACGAGTACATGCTCAGATTCGATTCGAACGAACGAGGATTGAAACCCCATGAGAGCGTTCTATTACGCCCAAAGAGTGGGAGTTTGCCACGAGTACATGTTCAGATTCGAACGAACGAGGATTGAAACCCCATGAGAGCGTTCTATTACACCTAAGAATGTGGGAGTTTGCCACGAGTACATGCTCAGATTCGAACGAACGAGGATTGAAACCCCATGAGAGCGTTCTATTACGCCCAAAGAGTGGGAGTTTGCCACGAGTACATGTTCAGATTCGAACGAACGAGGATTGAAACCCCATGAGAGCGTTCTATTACACCTAAGAATGCGAGTTTGCCACGAGTACATGCTCAGATTCGAACGAACGAGGATTGAAACCCCATGAGAGCGTTCTATTACGCCCAAAGAGTGGGAGTTTGCCACGAGTACATGTTCAGATTCGAACGAACGAGGATTGAAACCCCATGAGAGCGTTCTATTACACCTAAGAATGCGAGTTTGCCACGAGTACATGCTCAGATTCGAAACGAACGAGGATTGAACCCCCATGAGAGCGTTCTATTACGCCCAAAGAGTGGGAGTTTGCCACGAGTACATGTTCAGATTCGAACGAACGAGGATTGAAACCCCATGAGAGCGTTCTATTACACCTAAGAATGTGAGTTTGCCACGAGTACATGCTCAGATTCGAAACGAACGAGGATTGAAACCCCATGAGAGCGTTCTATTACGCCCAAAGAGTGGGAGTTTGCCACGAGTACATGTTCAGATTCGAACGAACGAGGATTGAAACCCCATGAGAGCGTTCTATTACACCTAAGAATGCGAGTTTGCCACGAGTACATGCTCAGATTCGAACGAACGAGGATTGAAACCCCATGAGAGCGTTCTATTACGCCCAAAGAGTGGGAGTTTGCCACGAGTACATGCTCAGATTCGAAACGAACGAGGATTGAAACCCCATGAGAGCGTTCTATTACACCAAAGAGTGGGAGATTGCCACGAGTACATGCTCAGATTCGAACGAACAAGGATTGAAACCCCATGAGAGCGTTCTATTACACCTAAGAATGGGAGTTTGCCACGAGTACATGCTCAGATTCGAACGAACGAGGATTGAAACCCCATGAGAGCGTTCTATTACGCCTAAGAGTGGGAGTTTGCCACGAGTACATGCTCAGATTCGAACGAACGAGGATTGAAATCCCATGAGACCGTTCTATTACGCCTAAGAGTGGGAGTTTGCCACGAGTACATGCTCAGATTCGAACGAACGAGGATTGAAACCCCATGAGACCGTTCTATTACGCCCAAAGAGTGGGAGTTTGCCACGAGTACATGCTTTCAGATTCGAACGAACGAGGATTGAAACCCCATGAGAGCGTTCTATTACACCTAAGAATGCGAGTTTGCCACGAGTACATGCTCAGATTCGAAAGAACGAGGATTGAAACCCCATGAGAGCGTTCTATTACGCCCAAAGAGTGGGAGTTTGCCACGAGTACATGTTCAGATTCGAACGAACGAGGATTGAAACCCCATGAGAGCGTTCTATTACACCTAAGAATGTGAGTTTGCCACGAGTACATGCTCAGATTCGAAAGAACGAGGATTGAAACCCCATGAGAGCGTTCTATTACGCCCAAAGAGTGGGAGTTTGCCACGATTACATGTTCAGATTCGAAACAACGAGGATTGAAACCCCATGAGAGCGTTCTATTACACCTAAGAATGCGAGTTTGCACGAGTACATGCCTCAGATTCGAACGAACGAGGATTGAAACCCCATGAGAGCGTTCTATTACGCCCAAAGAGTGGGAGTTTGCCATGAGTACATGCTCAGATTCGAAAGAACGAGGATTGAAACCCCATGAGAGTGTTCTATTACACCAAAGAGTGCGAGCTTGCCACGAGTACATGCTCAGATTCGAACGAACGAGGATTGAAACCCCATGAGAGCGTTCTATTACACCTAAGAATGCAAGTTTGCCACGAGTACATGCTCAGATTCGAACGAACGAGGATTGAAACCCCATGAGAGCGTTCTATTACACCTAAGAATGCGAGTTTGCCACGAGTACATGCTCAGATTCGAACGAACGAGGATTGAAACCCCATGAGAGCGTTCTATTACGCCAAAGAGTGGGAGTTTGCCACGAGTACATGCTCAGATTCGAACGAAAGAGGATTGAAACCCCATGAGAGCGTTCTATTACGCACAAAGAGGGGAGTTTGCCACGAGTACATGCTCAGATTCGAAAGAACGAGGATTGAAACCCCATGAGAGCGTTCTATTACGCCCAAAGAGTGGGAGTTTGCCACGAGTACATGTTCAGATTCGAACGAACGAGGATTGAAACCCCATGAGAGCGTTCTATTACACCTAAGAATGAGAGTTTGCCACGAGTACATGCTCAGATTCGAACGAAAGAGGATTGAAACCCCATGAGAGCGTTCTATTACGCCCAAAGAGTGGGAGTTTGCCACGAGTACATGTTCAGATTCGAACGAACGAGGATTGAAACCCCATGAGAGCGTTCTATTACACCTAAGAATGCGAGTTCGCCACGAGTACATGCTCAGATTCGAACGAACGAGGATTGAAACCCCCATGAGAGCGTTCTATTACGCCCAAAGAGTGGGAGTTTGCCACGAGTACATGTTCAGATTCGAACGAACGAGGATTGAAACCCCATGAGAGCGTTCAATTACACCTAAGAATGCGAGTTTGCCACGAGTACATGCTCAGATTCGAACGAACGAGGATTGAAACCCCATGAGAGCGTTCTATTACGCCCAAAGAGTGGGAGTTTGCCACGAGTACATGTTCATATTCGAACGAACGAGGATTGAAACCACATGAGAGCGTTCTATTACACCTAAGAATTTGAGTTTGCCACGAGTACATGCTCAGATTCGAAACGAACGAGGATTGAAACCCCATGAGAGCGTTCTATTACACCCCAAAGAGTGGGAGTTTGCCACGAGTACATGTTCAGATTCGAACGAACGAGGATTGAAACCCCATGAGAGAGCGTTCTATTACACCCAAAGAAGTGGAGTTTGCCACGAGTACATGCTCAGATTCGAACGAACGAGGATTGAAACCCCATGAGAGCGTTCTATTACGCCCAAAGAGTGGGATTTTGCCACGAGTACATGTTCAGATTCGAACGAACGAGGATTGAAACCCCATGAGAGCGTTCTATTACACCAAAGAATGTGAGTTTGCCACGAGTACATGTTCAGATTCGAACGAACGAGGATTGAAACCCCATGAGAGCGTTCTATTACACCTAAGAATGCGAGTTTGCCACGAGTACATGCTCAGATTCGAACGAACGAGGATTGAAACCCCATGAGAGCGTTCTATTACGCCCAAAGAGTGGGAGTTTGCCACGAGTACATGTTCAGATTCGAACGAACGAGGATTGAAACCCCATGAGAGCGTTCTATTACACCTAAGAATGCGAGTTTGCCACGAGTACATGCTCAGATTCGAACGAACGAGGATTGAAACCCCATGAGAGCGTTCTATTACGCCCAAAGAGTGGGAGTTTGCCACGAGTACATGTTCAGATTCGAACGAACGAGGATTGAAACCCCATGAGAGCGTTCTATTACACCTAAGAATGCGAGTTTGCCACGAGTACATGCTCAGATTCGAACGAACGAGGATTGAAACCCCATGAGAGCGTTCTATTATGCCCAAAAAGAGTGGGAGTTTGCCACGAGTACATGTTCAGATTCGAACGAACGAGGATTGAAACCCCATGAGAGCGTTCTATTACACCTAAGAATGCGAGTTTGCCACGAGTACATGCTCAGATTCGAAAGAACGAGGATTGAAACCCCATGAGAGCGTTCTATTACGCCCAAAGAGTGGGAGTTTGCCACGAGTACATGTTCAGATTCGAACGAACGAGGATTGATTGAAACCCCATGAGAGCGTTCTATTACACCTAAGAATGCGAGTTTGCCACGAGTACATGCTCAGATTCGAAAGAACGAGGATTGAAACCCCATGAGAGCGTTCTATTACGCCCAAAGAGTGGGAGTTTGCCACGATTACATGTTCAGATTCGAACGAACGAGGATTGAAACACCATGAGAGCGTTCTATTACACCTAAGAATGCGAGTTTGCCACGAGTACATGCTCAGATTCGAACGAACGAGGATTGAAAAACCCCATGAGAGCGTTCTATTACGCCCAAAGAGTGGGAGTTTGCCACGAGTACATGCTCAGATTCGAACGAACGAGGATTGAAACCCCATGAGAGCGTTCTATTACGCCCAAAGAGTGGGAGTTTGCCACGAGTACATGTTCAGATTCGAAAGAACGAGGATTGAAACCCCATGAGACCGTTCTATTACGCCTAAGAGTGGGAGTTTGCCACGAGTACATGCTCAGATTCGAACGAACGAGGATTGAAACCCCATGAGAGCGTTCTATTACACCTAAGAATGCGAGTTTGCCACGAGTACATGCTCAGATTCGAACGAACGAGGATTGAAACCCCATGAGAGCGTTCTATTACACCTAAGAGTGGGAGTTTGCCACGAGTACATGCTCAGATTCGAACGAAACGAGGATTGAAACCCCATGAGAGCGTTCTATTACGTCCAAAGAGTGGGAGTTTGCAACGAGTACATGCTCAGATTCGAACGAACGAGGATTGAAATCCCATGAGACCGTTCTATTACGCCTAAGAGTGGGAGTTTGCCACGAGTACATGCTCAGATTCGAACGAAAGAGGATTGAAACCCCATGAGAGCGTTCCATTACGCCCAAAGAGTGGGAGTTTGCCACGAGTACATGCTCAGATTCGAACGAACGAGGATTGAAACCCCATGAGAGCGTTCTATTACACCTAAGAATGCGAGTTTGCCACGAGTACATGCTAAGATTCGAACGAACGAGGATTGAAACCCCATGAGAGCGTTCTATTACGCCCAAAGAGTGGGAGTTTGCCACGAGTACATGCTCAGATTCGAACGAACGAGGATTGAAACCCCATGAGAGCGTTCTATTACACCTAAGAATGCGAGTTTGCCACGAGTACATGCTCAGATTCGAAAGAACGAGGATTGAAACCCCATGAGAGCGTTCTATTACGCCCAAAGAGTGGGAGTTTGCCACGAGTACATGTTCAGATTCGAACGAACGAGGATTGAAACCCCATGAGAGCGTTCTATTACACCTAAGAATGTGAGTTTGCCACGAGTACATGCTCAGATTCGAAAGAACGAGGATTGAAACCCCATGAGAGCGTTCTATTACGCCCAAAGAGTGGGAGTTTGCCACGATTACATGTTCAGATTCGAACGAACGCGGATTGAAACCCCATGAGAGCGTTCTATTACACCTAAGAATGCGAGTTGTGCAATGAGTACATGCTCAGAGATTCGAACGAACGAGGATTGAAACCCCATGAGAGCGTTCTATTACGCCCAAAGAGTGGGAGTTTGCCACGAGTACATGCTCAGATTCGAACGAACGAGGATTGAAATCCCATGAGAGCGTTCTATTACCTAAAAGAGTGGGAGTTTGCCACGAGTACATGCTCAGATTCGAACGAACGAGGATTGAAACCCCATGAGAGCGTTCTATTACACCTAAGAATGCGAGTTTGCCACGAGTACATGCTCAGATTCGAACGAACGAGGATTGAAACCCCATGAGAGAGCGTTCTATTACACCTAAGATGCGAGTTTGCCACGAGTACATGCTCAGATTTCGAACGAACGAGGATTGAAACCCCATGAGAGCGTTCTATTACGCCTTAAGAGTGGGAGTTTGCCACGAGTACATGCTCAGATTCGAAAGAACGAGGATTGAAACCCCATGAGAGCGTTCTATTACGCCTTAAGAGTGGGAGTTTGCCACGAGTACATGCTCAGATTCGAAAGAACGAGGATTGAAACCCCATGAGAGCGTTCTATTACGTCCAAAGAGTGGGAGTTTGCCACGAGTACTTGCTCAGATTCGAACGAACAAGGATTGAAACCCCATGAGAGCGTTTTTATTACACCTAAGAATGCGAGTTTGCCACGAGTACATGCTCAGATTCGAACGAACGAGGATTGAAACCCCATGAGAGCGTTCTATTACGCCCAAAGAGTGGGAGTTTGCCACGAGTACATGTTCAGATTCGAACGAACGAGGATTGAAACCCCATGAGAGCGTTCTATTACACCTAAGAATGCGAGTTTGCCACGAGTACATGCTCAGATTCGAACGAACGAGGATTGAAACCCCATGAGAGCGTTCTATTACGCCCAAAGAGTGGGAGTTTGCCACGAGTACATGTTCAGATTCGAACGAACGAGGATTGAAACCCCATGAGAGCGTTCTATTACACCTAAGAATGCGAGTTTGCCACGAGTACATGCTCAGATTCGAACGAACGAGGATTGAAACCCCATGAGAGCGTTCTATTACGCCCAAAGAGTGGGAGTTTGCCACGAGTACATGTTCAGATTCGAACGAACGAGGATTGAAAACCACATGAGAGCGTTCTATTTACACAAAGAATGCGAGTTTGCCACGATTACATGCTCAGATTCGAACGAACGAGGATTGAAACCCAATGAGAGCGTTCTATTACACCTAAGAATGAGAGTTTGCCACGAGTACATGCTCAGATTCGAACGAACGAGGATTGAAACCCCATGAGAGCGTTCTATTACACCCAAAGAGTGGGAGTTTGCCACGAGTACATGTTCAGATTCGAACGAACGAGGATTGAAACCCCATGAGAGCGTTCTATTACGCCCAAAGAGTGGGAGTTTGCCACGAGTACATGCTCAGATTCGAACGAAACGAGGATTGAAACCCCATGAGAGCGTTCTATTACGCCCAAAGAGTGGGAGTTTGCCACGAGTACATGTTCAGATTCAGATTCGAACGAACGAGGATTGAAACCCCATGAGAGCGTTCTATTACACCTAAGAATGCGAGTTTGCCACGAGTACATGCTCAGATTCGAACGAACGAGGATTGAAAACCCCATGAGAGTGTTCTATTACGCCCAAAGAGTGGGAGTTTGCCACGAGTACATGTTCAGATTCGAACGAACGAGGATTGAAACCCCATGAGAGCGTTCTATTACACCTAAGAAGAGTGGGAGTTTGCCACGAGTACATGCTCAGATTCGAAAGAACGAGGATTGAAACCCCCATGAGAGCGTTCTATTACGCCCAAAGAGTGGGAGTTTGCCACGAGTACATGTTCAGATTCGAACGAACGAGGATTGAAACCCCATGAGAGCGTTCTATTACACCTAAGAATGCGAGTTTGCCACGAGTACATGCTCAGATTCGAACGAACGAGGATTGAAACCCCATGAGAGCGTTCTATTACGCCCAAAGAGTGGGAGAGTTTGCCACGAGTACATGCTCAGATTCGATTCGAACGAACGAGGATTGAAACCCCATGAGAGCGTTCTATTACGCCCAAAGAGTGGGAGTTTGCCACGAGTACATGCTCAGATTCGAACGAACGAGGATTGAAAACCCCATGAGAGCGTTCTATTACGCACCAAAGAGTGGGAGTTTGCCACGAGTACATGTTCAGATTCGAACGAACGAGGATTGAAAACCCCATGAGAGCGTTCTATTACACCTAAGAATGCGAGTTTGCCACGAGTACATGCTCAGATTCGAACGAACGAGGATTTGAAACCCCATGAGAGCGTTCTATTACGCCCAAAGAGTGTGGGAGTTTGCCACGAGTACATGCTCAGATTCGAACGAACGAGGATTGAAACCCCATGAGAGCGTTCTATTACGCCCAAAGAGTGGGAGTTTGCCACGAGTACATGCTCAGATTCGAACGAACGAGGATTGAAACCCCATGAGAGCGTTCTATTACACCCAAAATGCGAGTTCGCCACGAGTACATGCTCAGATTCGAACGAAAGAGGATTGAAACCCCATGAGAGCGTTCTATTACGCCCAAAGAGTGGGAGTTTGCCACGAGTACATGTTCAGATTCGAATGAACGAGGATTAAAACCCCATGAGAGCGTTCTATTACACCTAAGAATGCGAGTTTGCCACGAGTACATGCTCAGATTCGAACGAACGAGGATTGAAACCCCATGAGAGCGTTCTATTACGCCCAAAGAGTGGGAGTTTGCCACGAGTACATGTTCAGATTCGAACGAACGAGGATTGAAACCCCATGAGAGCGTTCTATTACACCTAAGAATGTGAGTTTGCCACGAGTACATGCTCAGATTCGAAAGAACGAGGATTGAAACCCCATGAGAGCGTTCTATTACGCCCAAAGAGTGGGAGTTTGCCACGATTACATGTTCAGATTCGAACGAACGCGGATTGAAACACCATGAGAGCGTTCTATTACGCCCAAAGAGTGGGAGTTTGCCACGAGTACATGCTTAGATTCGAACGAACGAGGATTGAAACCCCATGAGAGCGTTCTATTACGCCCAAAGAGTGGGAGTTTGCCACGAGTACATGCTCAGATTCAAAAGAACGAGGATTGAAACCCCATGAGAGCATTCTATTAGGTCCAAAGAGTGGGAGTTTGCCATGAGTACATGCTCAGATTCGAAAGAACGAGGATTGAAACCCCATGAGAGCGTTCTATTACGCCCTAAGAATGCGAGTTCGCCACGAGTACATGCTCAGATTCGAACGAAACGAGGATTGAAACCCCATGAGAGCGTTCTATTACACCTAAGAATGCGAGTTTTGCCACGAGTACATGCTCAGATTCGAACGAACGAGGATTGAAACCCCATGAGAGCGTTCTATTACGCCTAAGATGGAGTTTGCCACGAGTACATGCTCAGATTCGAACGAACGAGGATTGAAACCCCATGAGAGCGTTCTATTACGCCCAAAGAGAGTGGGAGTTTGCCACGATTACACATGCTCAGATTCGAACGAACGAGGATTGAAACCCCATGAGAGCGTTCTATTACACCCAAAGAATGCGAGTTTGCCACGAGTACATGCTCAGATTCGAACGAACGAGGATTGAAAACCCCATGAGAGCGTTCTATTACGCCCAAAGAGTGGGAGTTTGCCACGAGTACATGCTCAGATTCGAACGAACGAGGATTGAAACCCCATGAGAGCGTTCTATTACGCCCAAAGAATGCGAGTTTGCCACGAGTACATGCTCAGATTCGAACGAACAAGGATTGAAAACCCATGAGAGCGTTCTATTACGCCCAAAGAGTGGGAGTTTGCCACGAGTACATGCTCAGATTCGAACGAACGAGGATTGAAACCCCATGAGAGCGTTCTATTACGCCCAAAGAGTGGAATTTGCCACGAGTACATGTTCAGATTCGAACGAACGAGGATTGAAACCCCATGAGAGCGTTCTATTACACCTAAGAATGCGAGTTTGCCACGAGTACATGCTCAGATTCGAACGAACGAGGATTGAAACCCCATGAGAGCGTTCTATTACGCCCAAAGAGTGGGAGTTTGCCCCGAGTACATGCTCAGATTCGAACGAACAAGGATTGAAACCACATGAGAGAGCGTTCTATTACGCCCAAAGAGTGGGAGTTTGCCACGAGTAGTACATGCTCAGATTCGAACGAACGAGGATTGAAACCCCATGAGAGCGTTCTATTACACCTAAGAATGCGAGTTTGCCACGAGTACATGCTCAGATTCGAACGAACGAGGATTGAAACCCCATGAGAGCGTTCTATTACGCCCAAAGAGTGCGAGCTTGCCACGAGTACATGCTCAGATTCGAACGAACGAGGATTGAAACCCCATGAGAGCGTTCTATTACACCTAAGAATGCGAGTTTGCCACGAGTACATGCTCAGATTCGAACGAACGAGGATTGAAACCCCATGAGAGCATTCTATTACGCCCAAAGAGTGCGAGTTTGCCACGAGTACATGCTCAGATTCGAAAGAACGAGAATTGAAACCCCATGAGAGCGTTCCATTACGCCCAAAGAGTGGGAGTTTGCCACGAGTACATGCTCAGATTCGAATGAACGAGGATTAAAACCCCATGAGAGCGTTCTATTACACCTAAGAATGCGAGTCTGCCACGAGTACATGCTCAGATTCGAACGAACGAGGATTGAAACCCCATGAGAGCGTTCTATTACGCCCAAAGAGTGGGAGTTTGCCACAAGTACATGTTCAGATTCGAACGAACGAGGATTGAAAACCCATGAGAGCGTTCTATTACACCTAAGAATGCGAGTTTGCCACGAGTACATGCTCAGATTCGAACGAACGAGGATTGAAACCCCATGAGAGCGTTCTATTACGCCCAAAGAGTGGGAGTTTGCCACGAGTACATGTTCAGATTCGAACGAACGAGGATTGAAACCCCATGAGAGCGTTCTATTACACCTAAGAATGCGAGTTTGCCACGAGTACATGCTCAGATTCGAACGAACGAGGATTGAAACCCCATGAGAGCGTTCTATTACGCCCAAAGAGTGGGAGTTTGCCACGAGTACATGCTCAGATTCGAACGAACGAGGATTGAAACCCCATGAGAGCGTTCTATTACGCCCAAAGAGTGGGAGTTTGCCACGAGTACATGCTCAGATTCGAACGAACGAGGATTGAAACCCCATGAGAGCGTTCTATTACACCTAAGAATGCGAGTTTGCCACGAGTACATGCTCAGATTCGAACGAACGAGGATTGAAACCCCATGAGAGCGTTCTATTACACCTAAGAATGGAGTTTGCACGACGAGTACATGCTCAGATTCGAACGAACGAGGATTGAAACCCCATGAGAGCGTTCTATTACCCAAAGAGTGGGAGTTTGCCACGAGTACATGCTCAGATTCGAACGAACGAGGATTGAAAACCCCATGAGAGCGTTCTATTACGCCCAAAGAAGTGGGAGTTTGCCACGAGTACATGCTCAGATTCGAAACGAACGAGGATTGAAACCCCATGAGAGCGTTCTATTACGCCCAAAGAGTGGGAGTTTGCCACGAGTACATGTTCAGATTCGATTCGAACGAACGAGGATTGAAACCCCATGAGAGCGTTCTATTACACCTAAGAATGCGAGTTTGCCACGAGTACATGCTCAGATTCGAACGAACGAGGATTGAAACCCCATGAGAGCGTTCTATTACGCCCAAAGAGTGAGAGTTTGCCACGAGTACATGTTCAGATTCGAACGAACGAGGATTGATTGAAACCCCATGAGAGCGTTCTATTACACCTAAGAATGCGAGTTTGCCACGAGTACATGCTCAGATTCGAAAGAACGAGGATTGAAACCCCATGAGAGCGTTCTATTACGCCCAAAGAGTGGGAGTTTGCCACGAGTACATGTTCAGATTCGAACGAACGAGGATTGAAACCCCATGAGAGCGTTCTATTACACCTAAGAATGTGAGTTTGCCACGAGTACATGCTCAGATTCGAACGAACGAGGATTGAAACCCCATGAGAGCGTTTCTATTACGCCCAAAGAGTGGGAGTTTGCCACGAGTACATGTTCAGATTCGAACGAACGAGGATTGAAACCCCATGAGAGCGTTCTATTACACCTAAGAATGCGAGTTTGCCACGAGTACACCTCAGATTCGAACGAACGAGGATTGTAACCACATGAGAGCGTTCTATTACGCCCAAAGAGTGGGAGTTTGCCACGAGTACATGCTCAGATTCGAACGAACGAGGATTGAAACCCCAAAAAAGCGTTCTATTACGCCCTAAGAGTGGGAGTTTGCCACGAGTACATGCTCAGATTCGAACGAACGAGGATTGAAACCCCCTGAGAGCGTTCTATTACGCCCAAAGAGTGCGAGTTTGCCCCAAGTACATGCTCAGATTCGAAACGAACGAGGATTGAAACCCCATGAGAGCGTTCTATTACCTAAAGAATGCGAGTTTTGCCACGAGTACATGCTCAGATTCGAACGAACGAGGATTGAAACCCCATGAGAGCGTTCTATTACGCCCAAAGAGTGGGAGTTTGCCACGAGTACATGCTCAGATTCGAACGAACGAGGATTGAAACCCCATGAGAGCATTCTATTACACCTAAGAATGGGAGTTTGCAACGAGTACATGCTCAGATTCGAACGAACGAGGATTGAAACCCCATGAGAGCGTTCTATTACGCCCAAAGAGTGGGAGTTTGCCACGAGTACATGTTCAGATTCGAATGAACGAGGATTAAAACCCCATGAGAGCGTTCTATTACACCTAAGAATGCGAGTTTCCCACGAGTACATGCTCAGATTCGAACGAAAGAGGATTGAAACCCCATGAGAGTGTTCTATTACGCCCAAAGAGTGGGAGTTTGCCACGAGTACATGCTAAGATTCGAACGAACGAGGATTGAAACCCCATGAGAGCGTTCTATTACACCTAAGAATGCGAGTTTCCCACGAGTACATGCTCAGATTCGAACGAACGAGGATTGAAACCCCATGAGAGCGTTCTATTACGCCCAAAGAGTGGGAGTTTGCCACGAGTACATGCTCAGATTCGAACGAACAAGGATTGAAACCCCATGAGAGCGTTCTATTACACCTAAGAATGCGAGTTTGCCACGAGTACATGCTCAGATTCGAACGAGGATTGAAACCCCATGAGAGCGTTCTATTACGCCCAATGAGTGGGAGTTTGCCACGAGTACATGTTCAGATTCGTTCGAACGAGGATTGAAACCCCATGAGAGCGTTCTATTACACCTAAGAATGCGAGTTTGCCACGAGTACATGCTCAGATTCGAAAGAACGAGGATTGAAACCCCATGAGACCGTTCTATTACGCCCAAAGAGTGGGAGTTTGCCACGAGTACATGTTCAGATTCGAACGAACGAGGATTGAAACCCCATGAGAGCGTTCTATTACACCTAAGAATGTGAGTTTGCCACGAGTACATGCTCAGATTCGAAAGAACGAGGATTGAAACCCCATGAGAGCGTTCTATTACGCCCAAAGAGTGGGAGTTTGCCACGATTACATGTTCAGATTCGAACGAACGCGGATTGAAACACCATGAGAGCGTTCTATTACACCTAAGAATGCGAGTGTGCAATGAGTACATGCCCAGAATCGAACGAACGAGGATTGAAACCCCATGAGAGCGTTCTATTACGCCCAAAGAGTGGGAGTTTGCCACGAGTACATGCTCAGATTCGAAAGAACGAGGATTGAAACCCCATGAGAGCGTTCTATTACGTCCAAAGAGTGGGAGTTTGCCACGAGTACATGCTCAGATTCGAACGAACGAGGATTGAAACCCCATGAGAGCGTTCTATTACACCTAAGAATGCGAGTTTGCCACGAGTACATGCTCAGATTCGAACGAACGAGGATTGAAACCCCATGAGAGCGTTCTATTACACCTAAGAATGCGAGTTTGCCACGAGTACATGCTCAGATTCGAACGAACGAGGATTGAAACCCCATGAGAGCGTTCTATTACACCTAAGAGTGGGAGTTTGCCACGAGTACATGCTCAGATTCGAACGAACGAGGATTGAAACCCCATGAGAGCGTTCTATTACGCCTACGCCCAAAGAGTGGGAGTTTGCCACGAGTACATGCTCAGATTCGAACGAACGAGGATTGAAACCCCATGAGAGCGTTCTATTACACCTAAGAATGCGAGTTTGCCACGAGTACATGCTCAGATTCGAACGAACGAGGATTGAAACCCCATGAGAGCGTTCTATTACGCCCAAAGAGTGGGAGTTTGCCACGAGTACATGCTCAGATTCGAACGAACGAGGATTGAAACCCCATGAGAGCGTTCTATTACACCTAAGAATGCGAGTTTGCCACGAGTACATGCTCAGATTCGAACGAACGAGGATTGAAACCCCATGAGAGCGTTCTATTATGCCCAAAGAGTGGGAGTTTGCCACGAGTACATGTTCAGATTCGAACGAACGAGGATTGAAACCCCATGAGAGCGTTCTATTACACCTAAGAAGAGTGGGAGTTTGCCACGAGTACATGCTCAGATTCGAACGAACGAGGATTGAAACCCCATGAGAGCGTTCTATTACGCCCAAAGAGAGTGGGAGTTTGCCACGAGTACCTGTTCAGATTCGAACGAACGAGGATTGAAACCCCATGAGAGCGTTCTATTACACCTAAGAATGCGAGTTTGCAACGAGTACATGCTCAGATTCGAACGAACGAGGATTGAACCCCATGAGAGCGTTCTATTACGCCCAAAGAGTGGGAGTTTGCCACGATTACATGTTCAGATTCGAACGAACGAGGATTGAAACACCATGAGAGCGTTCTATTACACCTAAGAATGCGAGTTTGCCACGAGTACATGCTCAGATTCGAACGAACGAGGATTGAAACCCCATGAGAGCGTTCTATTACACCAAAGAATGCGAGTTCGCCACGAGTACATGCTCAGATTCGAACGAAAGGGGATTGAAACCACATGAGAGCGTTCTATTACGCCCAAAGAGTGGGAGTTTGCAACGAGTACATGCTCAGATTCGAAAGAACGAGGATTGAAACCCCATGAGAGCGTTCTATTACACCTAAGAATGCGAGTTTGCCACGAGTACATGCTCAGATTCGAACGAACGAGGATTGAAGCCCCATGAGAGCGTTCTATTACACCTAAGAATGCGAGTGTGCAATGAGTACATGCCCAGAATCGAACAAACGAGGATTTAAACCTAATGAGAGCGTTCTATTACGCCTAAAAGTGGGAGTTTGCCACGAGTACATGCTCAGATTCGAACAAAAGATGATTGAAACCCTATGAGAGCGTTCTATTATGCCCAAAGAGTGGGAGTTTGCCACGAGTACATGCTCAGATTCGAAAGAACGAGGATTGAAACCCCATGAGAGCGTTCTATTACGCCCAAAGAGTGTGGAGTTTGCCACGAGTACATGCTCAGATTCGAAAGAACGAGGATTGAAACCCCATGAGAGCGTTCTATTACGCCGAAAGAGTGTGGGAGTTTGCCACGAGTACATGCTCAGATTCGAAACGAACGAACGAGGATTGAAACCCCATGAGAGCGTTCTATTACACCTAAGAGTGGAGTTTGCCACGAGTACATGCTCAGATTCGAACGAACGAGGATTGAAACCCCATGAGAGCGTTCTATTACACCAAAGAGTGGAGTTTGCCACGAGTACATGCTCAGATTCGAACGAAACGAGGATTGAAACCCCATGAGAGCGTTCTATTACACCTAAGAGTGGAGAGTTTGCCACGAGTACATGCTCAGATTCGAAGAACGAGGAGGATTGAAACCCCATGAGAGCGTTCTATTACGCCCAAAGAGTGGGAGTTTGCCACGAGTACATGTTCAGATTCGAACGAACGAGGATTGAAACCCCATGAGAGCGTTCTATTACACCTAAGAATGCGAGTTTGCCACGAGTACATGCTCAGATTTGAACGAACGAGGATTGAAACCCCATGAGAGCGTTCTATTACGCCCAAAGAGTGGGAGTTTGCCACGAGTACATGTTCAGATTCGAAACAACGAGGATTGAAACCCCATGAGAGCGTTCTATTACACCTAAGAATGCGAGTTTGCCACGAGTACATGCTCAGATTCGAACGAACGAGGATTGAAACCCCATGAGAGCGTTCTATTACGCCCAAAGAGTGGGAGTTTGCCACGAGTACATGTTCAGATTCGAACGAACGAGGATTGAAACCACATGAGAGCGTTCTATTACACCTAAGAATGCGAGTTTTCCACGAGTACATGCTCAGATTCGAAAGAACGAGGATTGAAACCCCATGAGACCGTTCTATTACGCCCAAAGAGTGGGAGTTTGCCACGAGTACATGCTCAGATTCGAACGAACGAGGATTGAAATCCCATGAGACCGTTCTATTTCGCCTAAGAGTGGGAGTTTGCCACGAGTACATGCTCAGATTCGAAAGAACGAGGATTGAAACCCCATGAGAGCGTTCTATTACACCTAAGAATGCGAGTTTGCAACGAGTACATGCTCAGATTCGAACGAACGAGGATTGAAACCCCATGAGAGCGTTCTATTACACCTAAGAATGCGAGTTTGCCACGAGTACATGCTCAGATTCGAACGAACGAGGATTGAAACCCCATGAGAGCGTTCTATTACGCCCAAAGAGTGGGAGTTTGCCACGAGTACATGCTCAGATTCGAACGAACGAGGATTGAAACCCCATGAGAGCGTTCTATTACACCTAAGAATGTGAGTTTGCGCACGAGTACATGCTCAGATTCGAAACGACGAACGAGGATTGAAACCCCATGAGAGCGTTCTATTACGCCCAAAGAGTGGGAGTTTGCCACGAGTACATGTTCAGATTCGAACGAACGAGGATTGAAACCCCATGAGAGCGTTCTATTACACCTAAGAATGCGAGTTTGCCACGAGTACATGCTCAGATTCGAAAGAACGAGGATTGAAACCCCATGAGAGCGTTCTATTACGCCCAAAGAGTGGGAGTTTGCCACGAGTACATGTTCAGATTCGAACGAACGAGGATTGAAACCCCATGAGAGCGTTCTATTACACCTAAGAATGTGAGTTTGCCACGAGTACATGCTCAGATTCGAAAGAACGAGGATTGAAACCCCATGAGAGCGTTCTATTACGCCCAAAGAGTGGGAGTTTGCCACGATTACATGTTCAGATTCGAACGAACGAGGATTGAAACACCATGAGAGCGTTCTATTACACCTAAGAATGCGAGTTTGCCCCGAGTACATGCTCAGATTCGAACGAACGAGGATTGAAACCCCATGAGAGCGTTCTATTACGCCCAAAGAGTGGGAGTTTGCCACGAGTACATGCTCAGATTCGAAAGAACGAGGATTGAAACCCCATGAGAGCGTTCTATTACGCCTAAGAGTGGGAGTTTGCCACGAGTACATGCTCAGATTCGAACGAACGAGGATTGAAACCCCATGAGAGCGTTCTATTACGCCCAAAGAGTGGCGAGTTTGCCACGAGTACATGCTCAGATTCGAACGAACGAGGATTGAAACCCCATGAGAGCGTTCTATTACACCAAAGAGTGGGAGAGTTTGCCACGAGTACATGCTCAGATTCGAACGAACGAGGATTGAAACCCATGAGAGCGTTTCTATTACACCTAAGAATGCGAGTTTGCCACGAGTACATGCTCAGATTCGAACGAACGAGGATTGAAACCCCATGAGAGCGTTCTATTACGCCCAAAGAGTGGGAGTTTGCCACGAGTACATGCTCAGATTCGAACGAACGAGGATTGAAATCCCATGAGACCGTTCTATTACGCCTAAGAGTGGGAGTTTGCCACGAGTACATGTTCAGATTCGAACGAACGAGGATTGAAACCCCATGAGAGCGTTCTATTACACCTAAGAATGCGAGTTTGCCACGAGTATATGCTCAGATTCGAACGAAAGAGGATTGAAACCCTATGAGAGCGTTCTATTACGCCCAAAGAGTGGGAGTTTGCCACGAGTACATGCTCAGATTCGAACGAACGAGGATTGAAACCCCATGAGAGCGTTCTATTACGCCCTAAGAGTGGGAGTTTGCCACGAGTACATGCTCAGATTCGAACGAACGAGGATTGAAACCCCATGAGAGCGTTCTATTACCAAAGAGAAGCGAGTTTGCCACGAGTACATGCTCAGATTCGAACGAACGAGGATTGAAACCCCATGAGAGCGTTCTATTACGCCCAAAGAGTGGGAGTTTGCCACGAGTACATGCTCAGATTCGAACGAACGAAGAGGATTGAAACCCCATGAGAGCGTTCTATTACGCCCTAAGAGTGGGAGTTTGCCACGAGTACATGCTCTCAGATTCGAAAGAACGAGGATTGAAACCCCATGAGAGCGTTCCATTACGCCCAAAGAGTGCGAGTTTGCCACGAGTACATGCTCAGATTCGAACGAACGAGGATTGACCCCATGAGAGCGTTCTCTTACGCCCTAAGAGTGGAGTTTGCCACGAGAGTACATGTTCAGATTCGAACGAACGAGGATTGAAACCCCATGAGAGAGCGTTCTATTACGCCCAAGGAAGAGTGGAGAGTTTGCCACGAGTACATGCTCAGATTCGAACGAACGAACGAGGATTGAAACCCCCATGAGAGCGTTCTATTACGCCCTAAGAGTGCGAGTTTGCCACGAGTACATGCTCAGATTCGAACGAACGAGGATTGAAACCACATGAGAGCGTTCTATTACGCCCAAAGAGTGCGAGTTTGCCACGAGTACAAATGCTCAGATTCGAACGAACGAGGATTGAAACCCATGAGAGCGTTCTATTACACCTAAAGAGTGCGAGAGTTTTTGCCACGAGTACATGCTCAGATTCGAACGAACGAGGATTGAAACCCCATGAGAGCGTTCTATTACGCCCAAAGAGTGCGAGTTTGCCACGAGTACATGCTCAGATTCGAACGAACGAGGATTGAAACCCCATGAGAGCGTTCTATTACGCCTAAAAGTGGGAGTTTGCCACGAGTACATGCTCAGATTCGAACGAACGAGGATTGAAACCCCATGAGAGCGTTCTATTACGCCCAAAGAGTGGGAGTTTGCCACGAGTACATGCACAGATTCGAAAGAACGAGGATTGAAACCCCATGAGAGCGTTCTATTACACCCAAAGAGTGGGAGTTTGCCACGAGTACATATTCAAATTCGAACGAACGGGGATTGAAACCCCATGAGAGCGTTCTATTTAACGCCCAAAGAGTGGGAGTTTGCCACGAGTACATGCTCAGATTCGAACGAAAACGAGGATTGAAACCCCATGAGAGCGTTCTATTACACCTAAGAATGCGAGTTTGCCACGAGTACATGCTCAGAATCGAACGAACGAGGATTGAAACCCCATGAGAGCATTCTATTACGCCCTAAGAATGCGAGTTTGCAACGAGTACATGCTCAGATTCGAACGAACGAGGATTGAAATCCCATGAGACCGTTCTATTACGCCAAAGAGTGGGAGTTTGCCACGAGTACATGCTCAGATTCGAACGAACAAGGATTGAAACCCCATGAGAGCGTTCTAATTACGCCCAAAGAGTGGGAGTTTGCCACGAGTACATGCTCAGATTCGAACGAACGAGGATTGAAACCCCATGAGAGCGTTCATATTACGCCTAAGAGTGCGAGTTTAGCCCACGAGTACATGCTCAGATTCGAACGAACGAGAGGATTTGAAAAAACCCCCCCATGAGAGCTTCTATTACGCCTAAGAGTGGCGATGCTTGCCACGAGTACATTGCTCTTGATTCGAACGAAACGAGGATTGAAACCCCGTGAGAGCGTTTCTATTACTACCAAAGAGTGCGAGCTGTGTGCCACGTAGTACATGCTCAGATTCGAACGAACGCGAGGATTGAAATGCCCATGAGAGCGTTCTATTACGCCTGCAAAGAGTGGGAGTTTGCCACGAGTACATGCTCAGATTCGAACGAACGAAGGATTGATCATTGAAACCCCATGAAGGAGCGTTCCTATTACGCCTAAGAGTGCGAGTTTTTGCCACGAGTACATGCTCATATTCGAACGAACGAGGATTGGAACCCCGTGAGAGCGCCAGATTCGCCTTAAGAGCAGAGCTTGAGCGATTTCTGAACCCCCGTATACGACGCCCCAAAGAGAGTGCGGAGCTTTGCCACGAGTAATTACATGCTCAGATTCGAACGAACGAGGATTGAAAACCCCATGAGAGCGAGCTTTCTATTACGTACCTCACAAAAACGAGTAGATTTTATTCCGAGAGTTTGCCACGAGTAACATGCTCCAGATTCGAACGAACGAGGATTGAAACCCCCATGAGAGCGTTTCTATTACCGCCTAAGAAGAGTGCGAGTTTTGCCACGAGTACATGCTCAGATTCGAACGAACATCATGGATTTGAAAACCCATGAGAGCTTTCTATTGCGCCTAAGAGTGCGGCGTGTTTGCCACGGAGTACATGCTTCAGATTCGAAACCGAACGAGGATTGAAACCCAATGGAGAGCGTTCTATTACGCCCTGTAAGAGTGAGAAGCCTTGCCACGAGTACATGCTCAGATTCGAAAGAACGAGGATTGAAACCCCATGAGCGAGCGTTCTATATACGCGCCAAAAGAGTGCGACTTTTGCCACGAGTACATGCTCAGATTTCGAACGAAACGAGGATTGACCGCCAACAGCCAAGAAGCTTGCCTATCGAGTCTATTGCGCCTGAAAGAGCGAGCGAGTTTGCCAACGTAGTACATGCTCAGGATTCGAACGAACTAGGATTGAACCACCGTGAGAGGTTTCTAAATACAGCGCCTAAGAGTGCGAGTTTGCCACGAATACATGCTCAATTTCGAACGAACGAGGATTGAAACCCCATGAGAGCGTTCTATAACGCCCAAAAGAGTGCGAGCTTGCCACGAGTACATGCTCAGATTCGAACGAACGAGGATTGAAAACCCCATGAGAGCGTTCTATTGTTGCGCCCTAATGCCGAGTGCGAGCTTTGCCACGAGTTACTTGCTCTAGATTCGAACGAACGTGGAATTGAAAACCCCGTGAGAGCGTTCTATTACGCCCAAAGAGTGCGGCTGTGCCACGAGTACATGCTCAGATTTCGAACGAACGAGGAATTGAAACCCCGTGAGAGCGTTCTATTGCTCCTAATGCGTGCGAGCTTGCCACGAGTACATGCTCAGATTCGAACGAACGAGGATTGGAATCCCCGTGAGAGCGTTTTTATTCCGCCAAAGAGTGGCGAGCTATTGCCACGAGTACATGCTCAGATTCGAACGGACCGAGGATTGGAACACCCGTGAGAGCTTTCAATTACGCCTAAGAGTGCTAGCTTGCCACGAGTACATGCTCAGATTCGAACGAACGAGGATTGAAACCCAGTGAGAGCGTTCTATTGCGCTAAGAAGTGCGAGCTTGCCACGAGTACATGCTCAGATTCGAACGAACGAGGGATTGGAACCCCGTGAGAGCGTTCTATTACGCCCAAAGAGTGCGAGCTTGCCACGAGTACATGCTCAGATTCGAACGAAGGAGGATTGAAACCCATGAGAGCGTTCTATTGCGCCTAAGAGTGCGAGCTTGCCACGTGTACATGCTCAGATCTCGAACGAACGAGGATTGAAACCCCATGAGAGCGTTCTATTTACGCCAAAGAGTGCGAGCTTGCCACGAGTACATGCTCAGATTCGAACGAACGTGGATTGGAACCCGTTGAGAGCTTTCTTATTGCGCCTAAGAGTGCGAGCTTGCCACGAGTACATGCTAAATTCGAACGTCGAGGATTGAAAACCCAATGAGAGCGTTCTATTAACGCCAAAGAGTGCAAGCTTGCCACGAGTACATGCTCAGATTCGAACGAACGAGGATTGGAACCCCGTGAGAGCGTTCTATTGCGCCTAAGAGTGCGAGCTTGCCACGAGTACATGCTCAGATTCGAACGAACGAGGATTGAAACCCCATGAGAGCGTTCTATTACGCCCTAAGAGTGCGAGCTTGCGACGAGTACATGCTCAGATTCGAACGAAGGAGGATTGAAACCCATGAGAGCGTTCTATTGCGCCTAAGAGTGCGAGCTTGCCACGAGTACATGCTCAGATTCGAACGAACGAGGATTGAAAACCCGTGAGAGCGTTCTATTACGCCAAAGAGTGCGAGCTTGCCACGAGTACATGCTCAGATTCGAACGAACGAGGATTGGAACCCCGTGAGAGCGTTCTATTGCGCCTAAGAGTCGTGCGAGCTTGCCAACGAGTACATGCTCAGATTCGAACGAACGAGGATTTGGAACCCCGAGATGAGAGCGTTCTATTGCGCCAAAGAGAGCGAGCTTGCCACGAGTACATGCTCAGATTCGAACGAACGAGGATTGGAACCCCGTGAGAGCGTTCTATTGCGCCTAAGAGTGCGAGCTTTGCCACGAGTACATGCTACAGATTCGAACGAACGTGGATTGGAAACCCCGTTGAGAGCTTTTCTATTGCGCCTAAGAGTGCGAGCTTGCCACGAGTACATGCTCAGATTCGAACGAACGTGGATTGGAACCCCGTGAAAGCTTTCTATTGCGCCTAAGAGTGCGAGCTTGCCACGCCACGAGTACATGCTCAGATTCGAATACGAACGAGGATTGAAACCCATGAGAGCGTTCTATTACGCCCTAAGAGTGCGAGCTTGCCACGAGTACATGCTCAGATTCGAACGAACGAGGATTGAAACCCCGTGAGAGCGTTCTATTGCGCCTAAGAGTGCGAGCTTGCCACGAGTACATGCTCAGATTCGAATCCTCGAACGAGGATTTGAAAACACCGTGAGAGCGATTTAAATTCCGCCAAAGAGTTCAGCTTGCCATCGAGTAGCTCATGCTCGATTCGACTACGAAGAGGATTGAAATCCCCGTGAGAGCTTTTCTATTACGCCTAAGAGTGCGAGCTTGCCACGTTGTACATGCTCAGATTCGAACGAACGAGGATTGAATCCCCATGAGAGCGTTCTATTGCGCCAAAGAGTGCGAGCTTGCCACGAGTACATGCTCAGATTCGAACGAACGAGGATTGGAACCCCGTGAGAGCGATTCTTCAAACTCCCCGCCTAGAGAGTGCCGAGCTTGACCCACTAGTACATGCTCAGATTCGAACGAACGAGGATTGGAACCCCAGTGAGAGCTTTCTATTACGCCTAAGATGTGCGAGGCATGCCACGAGTACATGCTCTGGATTCGAAACGAACGAGGATTGAAATCCCCATTGAGAGCGTTCTATTACGCCCAAAGAGTGCGCGAGCTTTGCCACGAGTACATGCTTTCGAAGAACGTGAGGATTGAAACCCCATGAGAGCGTTTCTATTGCGCTTGCCTAAGAGAGCGAATTGCCAGAGTATCTTGCTCAGATTCGAACAGAAAACGTGATGGATTGAAAAACCCATGAGAGCGTTCTATTACGCCCTAAGAGTGCGAGCTTGCCACGAGAGTACATGCTCATTATTCGAACGAACTAGGATTTGAAACCCCGTGAGAGCGTTCTATTACGCCAAAAAGAGTGCGAGCTTGCCACGAGTACATGCTCAGATTCGAACACGACGAGGATTGAAAAACCCCATGAGAGCGTTCTATTGCGCCTAAGAGTGCGAGCTTGCCACGAGTACATGCTCAGATCATTCGAACGAACGAGGATTGAAACCCCGTGAGATTTGCGTTCTATTACGCCAAAGAGTGCGAGCTTGCCACGAGTACATGCTCAGATTCGAACGAACGAGGATTGGAACCCATGAGACAGCGTTCTATTTGCGCCTAAGAGTGCGAGCTTGCCACGAGTACATGATCAGATTCGAACGAACGAGGATTGAAACCCCGTGAGAGCGTTCGAATTACGCCAAAGAGAGCGAGCTTGCCCACGATTGTACATGCTCAGATTCGAACGAACGAGGATTGAAACCCCGTGAGAGCGTTCTATTACGCCCTATGAGTGCGAAATTGCCACGAGTACATGCTCAGATTCGAACGAACGAGCATTGAAACCCCGTGAGAGCGTTCTATTGCGCCTAAGAGTGCGAGCTTGCCACGAGTACATGCTCATGATTCGAAACGAACGAGGATTGAAACCCCGTGAGAGCGTTCTATTACGCCAAAGAGTGCGAGCTAATGCCACGAGTACATGCTCAGATTCGAACGAACGAACGAGGATTGAAACCCACCTTTGAGAGCGTTCTATTGCGCCTAAGAGTGCGAGCTTGCCACGAGTACTATGCTCAGATTCGAACGAACGAGGATTGAAACCCGTGAGAGCGTTCTATACGCCAAAGAGTGCGAGCTTGCCACGAGTACATGCTCAGATTCGAACGAACGAGGATTGAAACCCTGTGAGAGCTTTTCTATTACTCCCTAAGAGTGCGAGCTTGCCACGAGTACATGCTCAGATTCGAACGAACGAGGATTGAAACCCATGAGAGCGTTCTATCGCGCCTAAGAGTGCGAGCTTGCCACGAGTACATGCTCAGATTCGAACGAACGAGGATTGAAACCCCATGAGAGCGTTCTATTACGCCCTAAGAGGGCGAAATTGCCACGAGTACTTGCTCAGATTCGAACGAACGAGGATTGAAACCCATGAGAGCGTTCTATTGCGCCTAAGAGTGCGAGCTTGCCACGAGTACATGCTCAGATTCGAACGAACGAGGATTGGAACCCCATGAGAGCTTTCTATTACGCCAAAGAGTGCGAGCTTGCCACGAGTACATGCTCAGATTCGAATGAACGAGGATTGAAACGCATGAGAGCTTTCTATTACGCCTAAGAGTGCGAGCTTGCCACGAGTACATGCTCAGATTCGAACGAACGAGGATTGTTGAAACCCCGTGAGAGCGTTCTATTCCGCCAAAGAGTGCGAGCTTGCCACGAGTACATGCTCAGATTCGAACGAACGAGGTAGATTGGAACCCCGTGAGAGCTTTCTATTACGCCTAAGAGTGGCGAGCTTGCCACGAGTACATGCTCAGATTCGAACGAACGAGGATTGAAACCCCATGAGAGCGTTCTATTAGCGCCTAAGAGTGCGAGCTTGCCACGAGTACATGCTCAGATTCGCCGAACGAACGAGGATTGAAACCCCATGAGAGCGTTCTATTACGCCTTTGAGTGCGAACTTGCCACGAGTACATGCTCAGATTCGAACGAAAACGAGGATTGAATCCCCGTGAGAGCGTTCTATTCCGCCAAAGAGTGCGAGCTTGCCACGAGTACATGCTCAGATTCGAACGAACGAGGATTGGAACCCCGTGAGAGCGTTCTATTACGCCAAAGAGTGCGAGCTTTCCACGAGTATATGCTCAGATTCGAACGAACGAGGATTGGAATCCCGTGAGAGCTTTCTATTGCGCCTAAGAGTGCGAGCTTGCCACAAGTACATGCTCAGATTCGAACGAACGAGGATTGAAACCCATGAGAGCGTTTTATTCCGCCTAAGAGTGCGAGCTTGCCACGAGTACATGCTCAGATTCGAACGAACGAGGATTGAAACCCATGAGAGCGTTCTATTGCGCCTAAGAGTGCGAGCTTGCCACGAGTACATGCTCAGATTCGAACGAACGAGGATTGAAACCCCATGAGAGCGTTCTATTACGCCAAAGAGTGCAAGCTTGCCACGAGTACATGCTCAGATTCGAACAAAACGATTCGAGGATTGAAACCCCGTTGAGAGCGTTCTATTACGCCAAAGTAGTGCTGAGCTTGCCACGAGTACATGCTCAGATTCGAACGAACGAGGATTGAAACCCCGTGAGTGCTTTCAATTACGCCTAAGAGTGCGAGCTTGCCACGAGTACATGCTCAGATTCGAACGAAAGAGGATTGAAACCCCATGAGAGCGTTCTATTACGCCTAAGAGTGCGAGCTTGCCACGAGTACATGCTCAGATTCGAACGAACGAGGATTGAAACCCATGAGAGCGTTCTATTGCGCCCTAAGAGTGCGAGCTTGCCACGAGTACATGCTCAGATTCGAGAACGAACGAGGATTGGAAAACCCCGTGAGAGCGTTCTATTACGCCTAAGAGTGCGAGATTGCCACGAGTACATGCTCAGATTCGACACGAACGAGGATTGAAACCCCGTGAGAGCGTTCTATTTCGCCAATGAGAGTGCGAGCTTGCCACGAGTTACATGCTCAGATTCGAGACGAACGAGGATTGGAACCCCGTTGAGAGCGTTCTATTACGCCCAAAGAGTGCGAGCTTGCCACGAGTACATGCTCAGATTCGAACGAACGAGGATTGAAACCCCGTGAGAGAGTTCTATTGCGCCAAAGAGAGCGAGCTTGCCACGAGTACATGCTCAGATTCGAACGAACGAGGATTGGAACCCCGTGAGAGCGTTCTATTGCGCCTAAGAGTGCGAGCTTGCCACGAGTACATGCTCTTATTCGAACGAACGAGGATTGAAACCCAATGAGAGCGTTCTATTACGCCCAAAGAGTGCGAGCTTGCCACGAGTACATGCTCAGATTCGAACGAACGAGGATTGAAATCCAATGAGACCGTTCTATTACGCCCTAAGAGTGTGAGATTGCCACGAGTACATGCTCAGATTCGAACGAACGAGGATTGAAACCCCGTGAGAGCGTTCTATTACGCCAAAGAGTGCGAGCTTGCCACGAGTAGTACATGCTCAGATTCGAACGAACGAGGATTGAAACCCCGTGAGAGCTTTTCTATTACGCCTAAGAGTGCGAGCTTGCCACGAGTACTGCTCAGGATTCGAACGAACGAGGATTGAAACCCATGAGTGCGTTCTATTGCGCCTAAGAGTGCGAGCTTGCCACGTAGTACATGCTCAGATTCGACACACGAACGAGGATTGAAACCCCCGTGAGAGCTTTCTATTAACGCCTAAGAGTGCGAGCTTGCCACGAGTACATGCTCAGATTCGAACGAACGAGGATTGAAAACCCAAATGAGAGCGTTCTAATATCGCGCCTAAGAGTGCGAGCTTGCCACGAGTACATGCTCAGATTCGAACGAACGAGGATTGAAAAACCCATGAGAAGCGTTCTATTCGCCTAAGAGGGCGAGCTTCCACGAAGTACATGCTCAGATTCGAACGAACGAGGATTGAAACCCGTGAGAGCGTTCTATTGCGCCTAAGAGTGCGAGCTTGCCACGAGTACATGCTCAGATTCGAACGAACGAGGATTGGAACCCCGTGAGAGCGCTTTTCTATTACGCCTAAGAGTGCGAGCTTTGCCACGAGTACATGCTCAGATTTCGAACGAACGAGGATTGAAATCCCCGTGAGAGCGTTCTATTGCGCCTAAGAGTGCGAGCTTGCCCACGAGTACATGCTCAGATTCGAACGAACGAGGATTGAAACCCCGTGAGAGCGTTTCTATTACGCCAAAGAGTGCGAGCTTGCCACGAGTACATGCTCAGATTCGAACGAACGAGCATTGAAACCCCATGAGGGAGCGTTCTATTGCGCCCAAAGAGTGCGAGCTTTCGAGTACTCATGCTCAGATTCGAACGAACGACGGGATTGAACCCCGTAGTGGTGAGAGCATTTCTATTACGCCAAAAGAGTGCGAGCTTGCCACGAGTACATGCTCAGATTCGAACGAACGAGGAATTGAAACCCCGTGCAAGAAGCATTCTATTGCGCCTAAGAGTGCGAGCTTGCACGAGTACATGCTCAGATTCGAACGAACGAGGATAGAAACCCCATGAGAGCGTTCTATTACGCCTAAGAGTGCGAGCTTGCCACGAGTACATGCTCAGATTCGAACGAACGAGGATTGAAACCCCATGAGAGCGTTCTATTACGCCTAAGAGTGCGAGCTTGCCACGAGTTCATGCTCAGATTCGAACGAACGAGGATTGAAACCGCATGAGAGCGTTCTATTACGCCTAAGAGTGCGAGCTTGCCACGGGTACATGCTCAGATTCGAACGAACGAGGATTGAAACCCCATGAGAGCGTTCTATTACGCCTTAGAGTGCGAGCTTGCCACGAGTACATGCTCAGATTCGAACGAACGAGGATTGGGAAACCCGTGAGAGCGTTCTATTTTAAGAGTGCGAGCTTGACACGAGTACATGCTCAGATTCGAACGAACAAAGGATTGAAACCCCGAGAGAGCGTTCTGTTAACCTAAGAGTGCGAGCTTGCCACGAGTACATGCTCAGATTCGAACGAACGAGGATTGAAACCCCGTGAGAGCGTTCTATTGCGCCCAAAGAGAGCGGAGCTTGCCACGAGTACATGCTCAGATTCGAACGAACGAGGATTGAACCCCGTGAGAGCGGTTTCTATTACGCCTAAGAGTGCGAGCTTGCCACGAGTACATGCTCAGATTCGAACGAACGAGGATTGAAACCCCTGTGAGAGCGTTCTATTGCCTAAGAGTGCGAGCTTGCCACGAGTACATGCTCAGATTCGAACGAACGAGGATTGAAACACATGAGAGCGTTCTGTTGCGCCTAAGAGTGCGAGCTTGCCACGAGTACTTGCTCAGATTCGAACGAACGAGGATTGAAATTCCCCGTGAGAGCGTTTCTATTACGAACAAAGGAGTGCGAGCTTGCCCACGAGTACATGCTCAGATTCGAACGAACGAGGATTGAAACCCATGAGAGCGTTCTATTGCACCTAAGAGTGCGAGCTTGCCACGAGTACATGCTCAGATTCGAACGAACGAGGATTGAAACCCCATGAGAGCGTTCTATTACGCCCTAAGAGTGCGAAATTGCCACGAGTACATGCTCAGATTCGAACGAACGAGCATTGACACCCCCCCGTGAGAGTGTTCTATTGCGCCTAAGAGTGCGAGCTTGCCACGAGTACATGCTCAGATTCGAACGAACGAGGATTGAAACCCCGTGAGAGCGTTCTATTACGTCAAAGAGTGCGAGCTTGCCACGAGTACATGCTCAGATTCGAACGAACGAGGATTGAAACCCATGAGAGCGTTCTATTGCGCCTAAGAGTGCGAGCTTGCCACGAGTACATGCTCAGATTCGAACGAACGAGGATTGAAACCCCGTGAGAGCGTTCTATTCCGCCTAAAGAGTGCGAGCTTGCCACGAGTACATGCTCAGATACGAACGTAACGAGGATTGGGAAATCCCCATAGTGAGAGCGTTCTATTGCGCCTAAGAGTGCGAGCTTGCCACGAGTACATGCTCAGATTCGAACGAACGAGGATTGAAACCCCGTGAGAGCGTTCTATTACGCCAAAGAGAGCGAGCTTGCCACGAGTACATGCTCAGATTCGAAAACGAACGAGGATTGGAAACCCGTGAGAGCTTCTATTGCGCCTAAGAGTGCGAGCTTGCCACGAGTACATGCTCAGATTCGAACGAACGAGGATTGAAACCCATGAGAGCGTTCTATTACGCCAAAGAGTGCGAGCTTGCCACGAGTACATGCTCAGATTCGAACGAACGAGGATTGGAACCCATGAGAGCGTTCTATTAACGCCTAAATGAGTGCGAGCTTGCCACGAGTACATGCTCAGATTCGTCTCTAACGAACGAGGATTGAAATTCCCCGTGAGAGCGTTCTATACGCGCCTAAAGAGTGCGAGTACTTGCCACGAGTACATGCTCAGATTCGAACGAACGAGGATTGAACCCGTGAGAGCGTTCTATTACGCCTAAGAGTGCGAGCTTGCCACGAGTACATGCTCAGATTCGAACGAACGAGGATTGAAACCCATGAGAGCGTTCTATTGCGCCTACGAGTGCGAGCTTGCCACGAGTACATGCTCAGATTCGAACGAACGAGGATTGAAACCCGTGAGAGCGTTCTATTACGCCTAAGAGTGCGAGCTTGCCACGAGTACATGCTCAGATTCGAACGAACGAGGATTGAAACCCATGAGAGCGTTCTATTGCGCCTAAGAGTGCGAGCTTGCCACGAGTACATGCTCAGATTCGAACGAACGAGGATTGAATCTCCGTGAGAGCGTTCTATTACGCCAAAGAGTGCGAGCTTGCCACGAGTACATGCTCAGATTCGAACGAACGAGGATTGAAACCCCGTGAGAGCGTTCTATTGCGCCTAAGAGTGCGATCGAGCTTGCCACGAGTACATGCTCAGATTCGAACGAACGAGGATTGAAACCCATGAGAGCGTTCTATTAACGCCTAAGAGTGCGAGCTTGCCACGAGTACATATTCTCAGATTCGAACGAACGAGGATTGAAACCCATGAGAGCGTTCTATTGCGCCTAAGAGTGCGAGCTTGCCACGAGTACATGCTCAGATTCGAACGAACGAGGATTGAAACCCCGTGAGAGCTTTCAATTACGCCTAAGAGTGCGAGCTTGCCACGAGTACATGCTCAGATTCGAACGAACGAGGATTGAAACCCCGTGAGAGCGTTCTATTACGCCAAAGAGTGCGAGCTTGCCACGAGTACATGCTCAGATTCGAACGAACGAGGATTGAAACCCATGAGAGCGTTCTATTGCGCCTAAGAGTGCGAGCTTGCCACGAGTACATGCTCAGATTCGAACGAACGAGGATTGAATCTCCGTGAGAGCGTTCTATTACGCCAAAGAGTGCGAGCTTTCCACGAGTATATGCTCAGATTCGAACGAACGAGGATTGGAATCCCGTGAGAGCTTTCTATTGCGCCTAAGAGTGCGAGCTTGCCACAAGTACATGCTCAGATTCGAACGAACGAGGATTGAAACCCCATGCCGAGCTGTTCCAAATATGCTAAGGCCTAAGAGTGCGAGCTTGCCACGAGTACATGTTAGATTTTCGAACAGAAACGAGGATTGAAACCCCATGAGTGAACGCTTTTCTATTACCCGCCTAAAGAGTGCGAGCTTGCCACGAGTACATGCTCAGATTCGAACGAACGAGGATTGAAACCCCGTGAGAGCGTTTCTATTGAAGCTAAGAGTGCGAGCTTGCCACGGAGTACAACATGCTCAGATTCGAAACGAACGGAGGGTTGTAACCCCGGGAATGAGGGGTTATATTAAGCGATAAAGTCGTGCGAGCTTGAACCAACGAGTACATGCTCGTATTGGACATCGAACGAGGATTGAAACCTTTAAGCATGGATAGTGAGCGTACTAGAATTGCGGCCTAAGTCGTGCGACATTTGAACACGAGTACATGAAGCGTCAGATATCGAACGAACACGGAATCCATTTGAAAAAACCCGTAATGAGAGCGTTCTATTACGCCCAAAGAGTGCGAGCTTGCCACGAGTACATGCTCAGATTCATCGACACGAGGGTTGAAAAACCCATTCAGAGCGTTCGTATTATGGCCTAAGAGTGCAAGCTTGCCACGAGTACATGCTTCAGATTCGAACGAACGACATTGAAACCCCGTGATGAGCTCAGATTCGAACGAACGGGATTGAAACCCATGAGGAGCGTTCTTACTACGCCTAAAGAGTGCGAGCTTGCCAGGAGTACATGCTCAGATTCGAACGAACGAGGATTGAAACCCCATGAGAGCGTTCTATTACGCCCAAAGAGTGCGAGCTTGCCACGAGTACATGCTCAGATTCGAACGAACGAGGATTGAAACCCATGAGAGCGTTCTATTACGCCCAAAGAGTGCTAGCTTGCCACGAGTACATGCTCAGATTCGAACGAACGAGGATTGAAAACACCCATGAGAGCGTTCTATTACGAATAAGAGTGCGAGCTTGCCACGAGTACATGCTCAGATTCGAATACGAACGAGGATTGAAACCCCATGAGAGCGTTCTATTACGCCCAAAAGAGTGCGAGTTTTGCACGAGTACATGCTCAGATTCGAACGAACGAGGATTGAAACCCCATGAGAGCGTTCTATTACGCCCAAAGAGTGCGAGTTTGCCACGAGTACATGCTCAGATTCGAACGAACGAGGATTGGAAATTGAAAGCGTTCCCATGAGAGCGTTCATGCTATTACACCATAGAGAATGCGAGTTTGCCACGAGTACATGCTCAGATTCGAAACGAACGAGGATTGAAACCCATGAGAGCGTTTATTACGCGCCTCAAAAAGAGTGCGAGTTTGCCACGAGTACATGCTCAGATTCGAAAACGAACGAGGATTGAAGCCCCATGAGAGCGTTCTATTACGCCAAAGAGTGCGAGTTTGCCACGAGTACATGCTCAGATTCGAACGAACGAGGATTGAAACCCCGTGAGAGCGTTCTATTACGCCAAAGAGTGCGAGTTTGCCACGAGTCGAGTACATGCTCAGATTCGAAAGAACGAGGATTGAAACCCCATGAGAGCGTTCTATTACGCCTCATAAGAGTGCGAGAGTTTGCCACGAGTACATGCTCAGATTCGAACGAACGAGGATTGAAACCCCAATGAGAGCGTTCTATTACGCCAAAGAGTGCGTGTGCAACGAGAGGAGTTTGCCACGAGTACATGCTCAGATTCGATTCGAACGAGAGGATTGAAACCCCATGAGAGCGTTCTATTACACCTTTAAGAGTGCGAGTTTGCCACGAGTACATGCTCAGATTCGAACGAAACGAGGATTGAAACCCCCATGAGAGCGTTCTATTACGCCCTGAGAGAGAATTGGAGTTTGCCAGCGAGTTCATATTACGACCAAGTACATTGCTCAGATTCGATTCGAACGAACGAGGATTGAAACCCCATGAGAGCGTTCTATTACGCCCAAAGAGTGGGAGTTTGCCACGAGTACATGCTCAGATTCGAACGAACGAGGATTGAAACCCCATGAGAGCGTTCTATTTACACCTAAGAGAGTGCGAGTTCGCCACGAGTACATGCTCAGATTCGAACGAAAGAGGATTGAAACCCCATGAGAGCGTTCTATTACGCCCAAAGAGTGGGAGTTTGCCACGAGTACATGTTCAGATTAGAACGAACGAGGATTGAAAACCCATGAGAGCGTTCTATTACACCCAAAGAATGCGAGAGTTTGCCACGAGTACATGCTCAGATTCGAACGAACGAGGATTGAAGCCCCATGAGAGCGTTCTATTACGCCCAAAGAGTGCGAGCTTGCCACGAGTACATGCTCAGATTCGAACGAACGAGGATTGAAGCCCCATGAGAGCGATCTATGCTCAGATTCGAAAGAACGAGGATTGAAGCCCCATGAGAGCGTTCTATTACGCCCAAAGAGTGCGAGCTTGCCACGAGTACATGCTCAGATTCGAACGAACGAGGATTGAGCCCCATGAGAGCGATCTATTACACCAAAGATTGCGGAGTTTGCCACGAGTACATGCTCAGATTCGAACGAACGAGGATTGAACCCCATGAGAGCGTTCTATTATGCCCAAAGAGTGGGAGTTTGCCATGAGTACATGCTCAGATTCGAACGAACGAGGATTGAAACCCCATGAGAGCGTTCTATTACACCTAAGAATGCGAGTTTGCCACGAGTACATGCTCAGATTCGAACGAACGAGGATTGAAACCCCATGAGAGCGTTCTATTACACCAAAGAATGCGAGTTCGCCACGAGTACATGCTCAGATTCGAACGAAAGAGGATTGAAACCCCATGAGAGCATTCTATTACGCCTAAAAGAGTGGGAGTTTGCAACGAGTACATGCTCTGATTCGAAAGAACGAGGATTGAAACCCCATGAGAGCGTTCTATTACGCCCAAAGAGTGGAGTTTGCCACGAGTACATGCTCAGATTCGAACGAACGAGGATTGAAACCCCATGAGAGCGTTCTATTACGCCTAAAGAGTGGGAGTTTGCCACGAGTACATGCTCAGATTCGAACGAACGAGGATTGAAACCCCATGAGAGCGTTCTATTTACTCCCCAAAGAGTGGGAGTTTGCCACGAGTACATGTTCAGATTCGAACGAACGAGGATTGAAACCCCATGAGAGCGTTCTATTACACCTAAGAGTGCGAGTTTGCCACGAGTACATGTTCAGATTCGAACGAACGAGGATTGAAACCCCATGAGAGCGTTCTATTCGCCCAAAGAGTGCGAGCTTGCCACGAGTACATGCTCAGATTCGAACGAACGAGGATTGAAACCCCATGAGAGCGTTCTATTACGCCCAAAGAGTGGGAGTTTGCCACGAGTACATGCTCAGATTCGAACGAACGAGGATTGAAACCCCATGAGAGCGTTCTATTACACCTAAGAATGCGAGTTTGCCACGAGTACATGCTCAGATTCGAACGAACGAGGATTGAAACCCCATGAGAGCGTTCTATTACGCCCAAAAGTGTGGAGTTTGCCACGAGTACATGCTCAGATTCGAAACGAACGAGTATTGAAACCCCATGAGAGCGTTCTATTACGCCCAAAGAGTGGGAGTTTGCCACGAGTACATGCTCAGATTCGAACGAACGAGGATAGAAACCCCATGAGAGCGTTCTATTACGCCTAAGAGTGCGAGCTTGCCACGAGTACATGCTCAGATTCAGATTCGAACGAACGAGGAATGAAACCCCATGAGAGCGTTCTATTACGCCCAAAGAGTGGGAGTTTGCCACGAGTACATGCTCAGATTCGAACGAACGAGGATTGAAACCCCATGAGAGCGTTCTATTACACCTAAGAGTGCGAGCTTGCCACGAGTACATGCTCAGATTCGAACGAACGAGGATTGAAACCCCATGAGAGCGTTCTATTACCCCTAAGAGAGGGAGTGGGAGTTTGCCACGAGTACATGCTCAGATTCGAAACGAACGAGGATTGAAACCCCATGAGAGCGTTCTATTACGCCCAAAGAGTGGGAGTTTGCCACGTTTGCCACGAGTACATGCTCAGATTCGAAACGAACGAGGATTGAAAACCCCATGAGAGCGTTCTATTACACCCCAAAGAGTGGGAGTTTGCCACGAGTACATGCTCAGATTCGAACGAACGAGGATTGAAACCCCATGAGAGCGTTCTATTACGCCCAAGAGATGGAGTTTGCCACGAGTACATGCTCAGATTCGAACGAACGAGGATTGAAACCCCATGAGAGCGTTCTATTACGCCCAAAGAATGGGAGTTTGCCACGAGTACATGCTCAGATTCGAGCGAACGAGGATTGAAACCCCAAGAGAGCGTTCTATTACGCCCAAAGAGTGGGACTTTGCCATGAGTACATGCTCAGATTCGAAAGAACGAGGATTGAAACCCCCATGAGAGCGTTCTTTTACGCCCAAAGAGTGGGAGTTTGCCACGAGTACATGCTCAGATTCGAACGAACGAGGATTGAAAAACCCCATGAGAGCGTTCTATTACACCTAAAAAGAGTGGGAGTTTGCCACGAGTACATGTTACATGCTCAGATTCGAACGAACGAGGATTGAAACCCCATGAGAGCGTTCTATTACGCCCAAAGAGTGGGAGTTTGCCACGAGTACATGCTCAGATTCGAACGAACGAGGATTGAAAACCCCATGAGAGCGTTCTATTACGCCCAAAAAAGAGTGCGAGTTTGCACACGAGTACATGCTCAGATTCGAACGAACGAGGATTGAAACCCCATGAGAGCGTTCTATTACACCTAAGAGTGGAGCGAGTTTGCCACGAGTACATGCTCAGATTCGAAAGAACGAGGATTGAAACCCCATGAGAGCGTTCTATTACGCCCAAAGAGTGGGAGTTTGCCACGAGTACATGCTCAGATTCGAACGAACGAGGATTGAAACCCCATGAGAGCGTTCTATTACGCCTAAGAGTGGGAGTTTGCAACAAGTACATGCTCAGATTCGAACGAACAAGGATTGAAACCCCATGAGAGCGTTCTATTACACCTAAGAATGCGAGTTTGCCACGAGTACATGCTCAGATTCGAACGAACGAGGATTGAAACCCCATGAGACCGTTCTATTACGCCTAAGAGTGGGAGTTTGCCACGAGTACATGCTCAGATTCGAACGAAAGAGGATTGAAACCCCATGAGAGCGTTCTATTACGCCCAAAGAGTGGGAGTTTGCCACGAGTACATGTTCAGATTCGAACGAACGAGGATTGAAACCCCATGAGAGCGTTCTATTACGCCCAAAGAGTGGGAGTTTGCCACGAGTACATGTTCAGATTCGAACGAACGAGGATTGAAACCCCATGAGAGCGTTCTATTACACCTAAGAATGCGAGTTTGCCACGAGTACATGCTCAGATTCGAACGAAAGAGGATTGAAACCCCATGAGAGCGTTCTATTACGCCCAAAGAGTGGGAGTTTGCCACGAGTACATGTTCAGATTCGAACGAACGAGGATTGAAACCCCATGAGAGCGTTCTATTACACCTAAGAATGCGAGTTTGCCACGAGTACATGCTCAGATTCGAAAGAACGAGGATTGAAACCCCATGAGACCGTTCTATTACGCCCAAAGAGTGGGAGTTTGCCACGAGTACATGTTCAGATTCGAACGAACGAGGATTGAAACCCCATGAGAGCGTTCTATTACACCTAAGAATGTGAGTTTGCCACGAGTACATGCTCAGATTCGAAAGAACGAGGATTGAAACCCCATGAGAGCGTTCTATTACGCCCAAAGAGTGGGAGTTTGCCACGATTACATGTTCAGATTCGAACGAACGCGGATTGAAACACCATGAGAGCGTTCTATTACACCTAAGAATGCGAGTGTGCAATGAGTACATGCCCAGAATCGAACGAACGAGGATTGAAACCCCATGAGAGCGTTCTATTACGCCCAAAGAGTGGGAGTTTGCCACGAGTACATGCTCAGATTCGAAAGAACGAGGATTGAAACCCCATGAGAGCGTTCTATTACGCCCAAAGAGTGGGAGTTTGCCACGAGTACATGTTCAGATTCGAACGAACGAGGATTGAAACCCCATGAGAGCGTTCTATTACACCTAAGAATGCGAGTTTGCCACGAGTACATGCTCAGATTCGAACGAACGAGGATTGAAACCCCATGAGAGCGTTCTATTACGCCCAAAGAGTGGGAGTTTGCCACGAGTACATGTTCAGATTCGAACGAACGAGGATTGAAACCCCATGAGAGCGTTCTATTACACCTAAGAATGCGAGTTTGCCACGAGTACATGCTCAGATTCGAACGAACGAGGATTGAAACCCCATGAGAGCGTTCTATTACGCCCAAAGAGTGGGAGTTTGCCACGAGTACATGCTCAGATTCGAACTAACGAGGATTGAAACCCCATGAGAGCGTTCTATTACACCTAAGAATGGGAGTTTGCCACGAGTACATGCTCAGATTCGAACGAACGAGGATTGAAACCCCATGAGAGCGTTCTATTACACCTAGGAATGCGAGTTTGCCACGAGTACATGCTCAGATTCGAACGAACGAGGATTGAAACCCCATGAGAGCGTTCTATTACGCCCAAAGAGTGGGAGTTTGCCACGATTACATGTTCAGATTCGAACGAACGAGGATTGAAACCCCATGAGAGCGTTCTATTACACCTAAGAATGCGAGTTTGCCACGAGTACATGCTCAGATTCGAACGAACGAGGATTGAAACCCCATGAGAGCGTTCTATTACGCCCAAAAGAGTGGGAGTTTGCCACGAGTACATGCTCAGATTCGAACGAACGAGGATTGAAACCCCATGAGAGCGTTCTATTACACCTAAGAATGCGGGAGTTTGCCACGAGTACATGCTCAGATTCGAAACGAACGAGGATTGAAACCCCATGAGAGCGTTCTATTACGCCCAAAGAGTGGGAGTTTGCCACGAGTACATGCTCAGATTCGAACGAACGAGGATTGAAACCCCATGAGAGCGTTCTATTACGCACCTAAGAAGTGGAGAGTTTGCCACGAGTACATGCTCAGATTCGAACGAACGAGGATTGAAACCCCATGATGAGAGCGTTCTATTACGCCCAAAGAGTGGGAGTTTGCCACGAGTACATGCTCAGATTCGAACGAACGAACGAGGATTGAAACCCCATGAGAGCGTTCTATTACACCAAAGAGAGTTTGCCACGATGCGAGTTTGCCACGAGTACATGCCCAGAGTTTGAACGATTCATGCTCAACGAAACGAACGAACGAGGATTGAAACCCCATGAGAGCGTTCTATTACGCCCAAAGAGTGGGAGTTTGCCACGAGTATATGTTCAGATTCGAACGAACGAGGATTGAAACCCCATGAGACCGTTCTATTACGCCCAAAGAGTGGGAGTTTGCCACGAGTACATGCTCAGATTCGAACGAACGAGGATTGAAACCCCATGAGAGCGTTCTATTACACCAAAGAATGCGAGTTTGCCACGAGTACATGCTCAGATTCGAACGAAAGAGGATTGAAACCCCATGAGAGCGTTCTATTACGCCCAAAAGAGTGGGAGTTTTGCCACGAGTACATGCTCAGATTCGAACGAACGAGGATTGAAACCCCATGAGAGCGTTCTATTACGCCCTAAGAAAGAGTGGGAGTTTGCCACGAGTACATGCTCAGATTCGAACGAACGAGGATTGAAACCCCATGAGAGCGTTCTATTACACCTAAAGATGCGAGTTTGCCACGAGTAGTACATGCTCAGATTCGAACGAAAGAGGATTGAAACCCCATGAGAGCGTTCTATTACGCCCAAAGAGTGGGAGTTTGCCACGAGTACATGTTCAGATTCGAACGAGCGAGGATTGAAACCCCATGAGAGCGTTCAATTACACCTAAGAATGCGAGTTTGCCACGAGTACATGCTCAGATTCGAACGAACGAGGATTGAAACCCCATGAGAGCGTTCTATTACGCCCAAAGAGTGGGAGTTTGCCACAAGTACATGTTCAGATTCGAACGAACGAGGATTGAAACCACATGAGAGCGTTCTATTACACCTAAGAATGTGAGTTTGCCACGAGTACATGCTCAGATTCGAACGAACGAGGATTGAAACCCCCATGAGAGCGTTCTATTACGCCCAAAGAGTGGGAGTTTGCCACGAGTACATGTTCAGATTCGAACGAACGAGGATTGAAACCCCATGAGAGCGTTCTATTACACCTAAGAATGCGAGTTTGCCACGAGGAGTACATGCTCAGATTCGAACGAACGAGGATTGAAACCCCATGAGAGCGTTCTATTACGCCCAAAGAGTGGGAGTTTGCCACGAGTACATGCTCAGATTCGAACGAACGAGGATTGAAACCCCATGAGAGCGTTCTATTACGCCCAAAGAGTGGGAGTTTGCCACGAGTACATGCTCAGATTCGAACGAACGAGGATTGAAACCCCATGAGAGCGTTCTATTACGCCCAAAGAGTGGGAGTTTGCCACGAGTACATGTTCAGATTCGAACGAACGAGGATTGAAACCCCATGAGAGCGTTCTATTACACCTAAAAATGCGAGTTTGCCACGAGTACATGCTCAGATTCGAACGAACGAGGATTGAAACCCCATGAGAGCGTTCCATTACGCCCAAAGAGTGGGAGTTTGCCACGAGTACATGCTCAGATTCGAAAGAACGAGGATTGAAACCCCATGAGAGCGTTCTATTACGCCCAAAGAGTGGGAGTTTGCCACTAGTACATGCTCAGATTCGAAAGAACGAGGATTGAAACCCCATGAGGGCGTTCTATTACGCCCAAAGAGTAGGAGTTTGTCACGATTACATGTTCAGATTCGAACGAACGAGGATTGAAACACCATGAGAGCGTTCTATTACACCTAAGAGTGGGAGTTTGCCACGAGTACATGCTCAGATTCGAACGAAAGAGGATTAAAACCCCATGAGAGCGTTCCATTACGCCCAAAGAGTGGGAGTTTGCCACGAGTAGTACATGTTCAGATTCGAACGAACGAGGATTGAAACCCCATGAGAGCATTCTATTACACCCAAAGAATGCGAGTTTGCCACGAGTACATGCTCAGATTCGAACGAAAGAGGATTGAAACCCCATGAGAGCGTTCTATTACGCCCAAAGAGTTAGAGTTTGCCACGAGTACATGGTCAGATTCGAACGAACGAGGATTGAAACCCCATGAGAGCGTTCTATTACCCCAAAGAATGCGAGTTTGCCACGAGTACATGCTCAGATTCGAACGAAAGAGGATTGAAACCCCATGAGAGCGTTCTATTACGCCCAAAGAGTGGGAGTTTGCCACGAGTACATGTTCAGATTCGAACGAGCGAGGATTGAAACCCCATGAGAGCGTTCAATTACACCTAAGAATGCGAGTTTGCCACGAGTACATGCTCAGATTCGAACGAACGAGGATTGAAACCCCATGAGAGCGTTCTATTACGCCCAAAGAGTGGGAGTTTGCCACGAGTACATGCTCAGATTCGAACGAAACGAGGATTGAAAACCCCATGAGAGCGTTCTATTACACCTAAGAATGGGAGTTTGCCACGAGTACATGCTCAGATTCGAATGAACGAGGATTGAAACCCCATGAGAGCGTTCTATTACGCCCAAAGAGTGGGAGTTTGCCACGAGTACATGTTCAGATTCGAACGAGTGAGGATTGAAACCCCATGAGAGCGTTCTATTACACCTAAGAATGCGAGTTTGCCACGAGTACATGCTCAGATTCGAACGAACGAGGATTGAAACCCCATGAGAGCGTTCTATTACGCCCAAAGAGTGGGAGTTTGCCACGAGTACATGCTCAGATTCGAACGAACGAGGATTGAAACCCCATGAGAGCGTTCTATTACGCCTAAGAGTGGGAGTTTGCCACGAGTACATGCTCAGATTCGAACGAAAGAGGATTGAAACCCCATGAGAGCGTTCCATTACGCCCAAAGAGTGGGAGTTTGCCACGAGTACATGCTCAGATTCGAAAGAACGAGGATTGAAACCCCATGAGAGCGTTCTATTACGCCCAAAGAGTGGGAGTTTGCCACGAGTATATGTTCAGATTCGAACGAACGAGGATTGAAACCCCATGAGACCGTTCTATTACGCCCAAAGAGTGGGAGTTTGCCACGAGTATATGTTCAGATTCGAACGAACGAGGATTGAAACCCCATGAGAGCGTTCTATTACACCAAAGAATGCGAGTTCGCCACGAGTACATGCTCAGATTCGAACGAAAGAGGATTGAAACCACATGAGAGCGTTCTATTACGCCCAAAGAGTGGGAGTTTGCCACGAGTACATGCTCAGATTCGAAAGAACGAGGATTGAAACCCCATGAGAGCGTTCTATTACGCCCAAAGAGTGGGAGTTTGCCACGAGTACATGTTCAGATTCGAACGAACGAGGATTGAAACCCCATGAGAGCGTTCTATTACACCTAAGAATGCGAGTTTGCCACGAGTACATGCTCAGATTCGAAAGAACGAGGATTGAAACCCCATGAGACCGTTCTATTACGCCCAAAGAGTGGGAGTTTGCCACGAGTACATGTTCAGATTCGAACGAACGAGGATTGAAACCCCATGAGAGCGTTCTATTACACCTAAGAATGTGAGTTTGCCACGAGTACATGCTCAGATTCGAAAGAACGAGGATTGAAACCCCATGAGAGCGTTCTATTACGCCCAAAGAGTTGGAGTTTGTCACGAGAATGTTCAGATTCGAACGAACGCGGATTGAAACACCATGAGAGCGTTCTATTACACCTAAGAATGTGAGTGTGCAATGAATACATGCCCAGAATCGAACGAACGAGGATTGAAACCCCATGAGAGCGTTCTATTACGCCCAAAGAGTGGGAGTTTGCCACGAGTACATGCTCAGATTCGAAAGAACGAGGATTGAAACCCCATGAGAGCGTTCTATTACGTCCAAAGAGTGGGAGTTTGCCACGAGTACATGCTCAGATTCGAACGAACGAACGAGGATTGAAACCCCATGAGAGCGTTCTATTACACCTAAGAATGCGAGTTTGCCACGAGTACATGCTCAGATTCGAACGAACGAGGATTGAAACCCCATGAGAGCGTTCTATTACACCTAAGAATGCGAGTTTGCCACGAGTACATGCTCAGATTCGAACGAACGAGGATTGAAACCCCATGAGAGCGTTCTATTACGCCCAAAGAGTGGGAGTTTGCCACGAGTACATGCTCAGATTCGAACGAAAGAGGATTGAAACCCCATGAGAGCGTTCTATTACGCCCAAAGAGTGGGAGTTTGCCACGAGTACATGCTCAGATTCGAAAGAACGAGGATTGAAACCCCATGAGAGCGTTCTATTACGCCCAAAGAGTGGGAGTTTGCCACGAGTATATGTTCAGATTCGAACGAACGAGGATTGAAACCCCATGAGACCGTTCTATTACACCTAAAAATGCGAGTTTTCCACGAGTACATGCTCACTTTCGAAAGAACGAGGATTGAAACCCCATGAGAGCATTCTATTACGCCCAAAGAGTGGGAGTTTGCCACGAGTACATGTTCAGATTCGAACGAACGAGGATTGAAACCCCATGAGAGCGTTCTATTACACCTAAGAATGCGAGTTTGCCACGAGTACATGCTCAGATTCGAACGAACGAGGATTGAAACCCCATGAGAGCGTTCTATTACGCCCAAAGAGTGGGAGTTTGCCACGAGTACATGCTCAGATTCGAACGAACAAGGATTGAAACCCCATGAGAGCGTTCTATTACACCTAAGAATGCGAGTTTGCCACGAGTACATGCTCAGATTCGAACGAACGAGGATTGAAACCCCATGAGAGCGTTCTATTACGCCCAAAGAGTGGGAGTTTGCCACGAGTACATGCTCAGATTCGATTCGAACGAACGAGGATTGAAACCCCATGAGAGCGTTCTATTACGCCCTAAGAGTGGGAGCTTGCCACGAGTACATGCCCAGAATCGAACGAACGAGGATTGAAACCCCATGAGAGCGTTCTATTACGCCCTAAGAGTGGGAGTTTGCCACGAGTACATGTTCAGATTCGAACGAACGAGGATTGAAACCCCATGAGAGCGTTCCATTACGCCCAAAGAGTGGGAGTTTGCCACGAGTACATGTTCAGATTCGAACGAACGAGGATTGAAACCCCATGAGAGCGTTCTATTACACCTAAGAATGGGAGTTTGCCACGAGTACATGCTCAGATTCGAACGAACGAGGATTGAAACCCCATGAGAGCGTTCTATTACGCCCAAAGAGTGGGAGTTTGCCACGAGTACATGCTCAGATTCGAACGAACAAGGATTGAAACCCCATGAGAGCGTTCTATTACACCTAAGAATGCGAGTTTGCCACGAGTACATGCTCAGATTCGAACGAACGAGGATTGAAACCCCATGAGAGCGTTCTATTACGCCCAAAGAGTGGGAGTTTGCCACAAGTACATGTTCAGATTCGAACGAACGAGGATTGAAACCACATGAGAGCGTTCTATTACACCTAAGAATGCGAGTACATGCTCAGATTCGAACGAAAGAGGATTGAAACCCCATGAGAGAGTTCTATTACGCCCAAAGAGTGGGAGTTTGCCACGAGTACATGTTCAGATTCGAACGAACGAGGATTGAAACCCCATGAGAGCGTTCTATTACACCTAAGAATGCGAGTTTGCCACGAGTACATGCTCAGATTCGAACGAACGAGGATTGAAACCCCATGAGAGCGTTCTATTACGCCCAAAGAGTGGGAGTTTGCCACGAGTACATGTTCAGATTCGAACGAACGAGGATTGAAACCCCATGAGAGCGTTCTATTACACCTAAGAATGCGAGTTTGCCACGAGTACATGCTCAGATTCGAACGAACGAGGATTGAAAACCCCATGAGAGCGTTCTATTACGCCCAAAGAGTGGGAGTTTGCCACGAGTACATGCTCAGATTCGAACGAACGAGGATTGAAACCCCATGAGAGCGTTCTATTACACCTAAGAATGCGAGTTTGCCACGAGTACATGCTCAGATTCGAACGAACGAGGATTGAAACCCCATGAGAGCGTTCTATTACGCCCAAAGAGTGGGAGTTTGCCACGAGTACATGCTCAGATTCGAACGAACGAGGATTGAAACCCCATGAGAGCGTTCTATTACACCAAAGAGTGGGAGTTTTGCCACGAGTACATGCTCAGATTCGAACGAACGAGGATTGAAACCCCATGAGAGCGTTCTATTACGCCCAAAGAGTGGGAGTTTGCGACGAGTACATGCTCAGATTCGAAACGAACGAGGATTGAAACCCCATGAGAGCGTTCTATTACACCCAAAGAGTGGGAGTTTGCCACGACGAGTACATGTTCAGATTCGAACGAACAAGGATTTAAACCCCATGAGAGCGTTCTATTACACCTAAGAATGGGAGTTTGCCACGAGTACATGCTCAGATTCGAACGAACGAGGATTGAAACCCCATGAGAGCGTTCTATTACGCCCAAAGAGTGGGAGTTTGCCACGAGTACATGCTCAGATTCGAATGAACGAGGATTGAAACCCCATGAGAGCGTTCTATTACGCCCAAAGAGTGGGAGTTTGCCACGAGTACATGCTCAGATTCGAACGAACGAGGATTGAAACCCCATGAGAGCGTTCTATTACGCCCAAAGAGTGGGAGTTTGCCACGAGTACATGTTCAGATTCGAACGAACGAGGATTGAAACCCCATGAGAGCGTTCTATTACACCCAAAAGAATGCGAGTTTGCCACGAGTACATGCTCAGATTCGAAACGAACGAGGATTGAAACCCCATGAGAGCGTTCTATTACGCCCCAAAAAGAGTGGAGAGTTTGCCACGAGTACATGTTCAGATTCGAACGAACGAGGATTGAAAAACCCCATGAGAGCGTTCTATTACACCTAAGAATGCGAGTTTGCCACGAGTACATGCTCAGATTCGAACGAACGAGGATTGAAACCCCATGAGAGCGTTCTATTACGCCCCAAAGAGTGGGAGTTTGCCACGAGTACATGTTCAGATTCGAACGAACGAGGATTGAAAACCCCATGAGAGCGTTCTATTACACCAAAGAATGCGAGTTTGCCACGAGTACATGCTCAGATTCGTACGAAAGAGGATTGAAACCCCATGAGAGCGTTCTATTACGCCCAAAGAGTGGGAGTTTGCCACGAGTATATGTTCAGATTCGAACGAACGAGGATTGAAACCCCATGAGAGAGCGTTCTATTACACCTAAAAGAGTGGAGTTTGCCACGAGTACATGCTCAGATTCGAAAGAACGAGGATTGAAACCCCATGAGAGCGTTCTATTACGCCCAAAGAGTTGGAGTTTGCCACGATTACATGCTCAGATTCGAACGAACAAGGATTGAAACCCCATGAGAGCGTTCTATTACACCTAAGAATGCGAGTTTGCCACGAGTACATGCTCAGATTCGAACGAACGAGGATTGAAACCCCATGAGAGCGTTCTATTACGCCCAAAGAGTGGGAGTTTGCCACGAGTACATGCTCAGATTCGAAAAGAACGAGGATTGAAACCCCATGAGAGCGTTCTATTACGCCCAAAGAGTGGGAGTTTGCCACGAGTACATGCTCAGATTCGAACGAAAGAGGATTGAAACCCCATGAGAGCGTTCTATTACGCCCAAAGAGTGGGAGTTTGCCACGAGTACATGTTCAGATTCGAACGAGCGAGGATTGAAACCCCATGAGAGCGTTCAATTACACCTAAGAATGCGAGTTTGCCACGAGTACATGCTCAGATTCGAACGAACGAGGATTGAAACCCCATGAGAGCGTTCCATTACGCCCAAAAGAGTGGGAGTTTGCCACGAGTACATGTTCAGATTCGAACGAACGAGGATTGAAAACCCCATGAGAGCGTTCTATTATTACACCTAAGAATGCGAGTTTGCCACGAGTACATGCTCAGATTCGATTCGAAAGAACGAGGATTGAAACCCCATGAGACCGTTCTATTACGCCCAAAGAGTGGGAGTTTGCCACGAGTACATGTTAAGATTCGAACGAACGAGGATTGAAAACCACATGAGAGCGTTCTATTACACCTAAGAATGCGAGTTTGCCACGAGTACATGCTCAGATTCGAACGAACGAGGATTGAAAACCCCATGAGAGCGTTCTATTACGCCCAAAGAGTGGGAGTTTGCCACGAGTACATGCTCAGATTCGAACGAACGAACGAGGATTGAAACCCCATGAGAGCGTTCTATTACACCAAAGAGTGGGAGTTTGCCACGAGTACATGCTCAGATTCGAACGAACGAGGATTGAAACCCCATGAGAGCGTTCTATTACACCTAAAATGTGGGAGTTTGCCACGAGTACATGCTCAGATTCGAACGAACGAGGATTGAAACCCCATGAGAGCGTTTCTATTACCCTAAGAATGGGAGTTTGCCACGAGTACATGCTCAGATTCGAACGAACGAGGATTGAAAAAACCCCATGAGAGCGTTCTATTACGCCCAAAGAGTGGGAGTTTGCCACGAGTACATATTCAGATTCGAACGAACGAGGATTGAAACCCCATGAGAGCGTTCTATTACACCTAAAAGAGTGGGAGTTTGCCACGAGTATATGTTCAGATTCGAACGAACGAGGATTGAAACCCCATGAGAGCGTTCTATTACGCCCAAAGAGTGGGAGTTTGCCACGAGTACATGTTCAGATTCGAACGAACGAGGATTGAAACCCCATGAGAGCGTTCTATTACACCTAAAAGAATGGAGTTTGCCACGAGTACATGCTCAGATTCGAACGAACGAGGATTGAAACCCCATGAGAGCGTTCTATTACACCTAAGAATGCGAGTTCGCCACGAGTACATGCTCAGATTCGAACGAAAGAGGATTGAAACCCCATGAGAGCGTTCTATTACGCCCAAAGAGTGGGAGTTTGCCACGAGTACATTCTCAGATTAGAACGAACGAGGATTGAAACCCCATGAGAGCGTTCTATTACGCCCAAAGAGTGGGAGTTTGCCACGAGTACATGCTCAGATTCGAACGAACGAGGATTGAAATCCCATGAGAGCGTTCTATTACACCCAAAGAATGCGAGTTTGCACACGAGTACATGCTCAGATTCGAACGAAACGAGGATTGAAACCCCATGAGAGCGTTCTATTACGCCCTAAGAATGCGAGTTTGCACACGAGTACATGCTCAGATTCGAACGAACGAGGATTTGAAACCCCATGTGACCGTTCTATTACTCCTAAGAGTGGGAGTTTGCCACGAGTACATGCTCAGATTCGAAAGAACGAGGATTGAAACCCCATGAGAGCGTTCTATTACGCCCAAAGAGTGGGAGTTTGCCACGAGTACATGCTCAGATTCGAAAGAACGAGGATTGAAACCCCATGAGAGCGTTCTATTACGCCCAAAGAGTGGGAGTTTGCCACGAGTACATGTTCAGATTCGAACGAACGAGGATTGAAACCCCATGAGAGCGTTCTATTACACCTAAGAATGCGAGTTCGCCACGAGTACATGCTCAGATTCGAACGAAAGAGGATTGAAACCCCATGAGAGCGTTCTATTACGCCCAAAGAGTGGGAGTTTGCCACGAGTACATGTTCAGATTCGAACGAACGAGGATTGAAACCCCATGAGAGCGTTCTATTACACCTAAGAATGCGAGTTTGCCACGAGTACATGCTCAGATTCGAAAGAACGAGGATTGAAACCCCATGAGAGCGTTCTATTACGCCCAAAGAGTGGGAGTTTGCCACGAGTACATGTTCAGATTCGAACGAACGAGGATTGAAACCACATGAGAGCGTTCTATTACACCTAAGAATGTGAGTTTGCCACGAGTACATGCTCAGATTCGAAAGAACGAGGATTGAAACCCCATGAGAGCGTTCTATTACGCCCAAAGAGTAGGAGTTTGTCACGATTACATGTTCAGATTCGAACGAACGCGGATTGAAACACCATGAGAGCGTTCTATTACACCTAAGAATGCGAGTTTGCCACGAGTACATGCTCAGATTCGAAAGAACGAGGATTGAAACCCCATGAGACCGTTCTATTACGCCCAAAGAGTGGGAGTTTGCCACGAGTACATGTTCAGATTCGAACGAACGAGGATTGAAACCCCATGAGAGCGTTCTATTACACCTAAGAATGTGAGTTTGCCACGAGTACATGCTCAGATTCGAAAGAACGAGGATTGAAACCCCATGAGACCGTTCTATTACGCCCAAAGAGTGGGAGTTTGCCACGAGTACATGTTCAGATTCGAACGAACGAGGATTGAAACCCCATGAGAGCGTTCTATTACACCTAAGAATGCGAGTTTGCCACGAGTACATGCTCAGATTCGAACGAACGAGGATTGAAACCCCATGAGAGCGTTCTATTACACCTAAGAATGCGAGTTTGCCACGAGTACATGCTCAGATTCGAACGAACGAGGATTGAAACCCCATGAGAGCGTTCTATTACGCCCAAAGAGTGGGAGTTTGCCACGAGTACATGCTCAGATTCGAACGAAAGAGGATTGAAACCCCATGAGAGCGTTCTATTACGCCCAAAGAGTGGGAGTTTGCCACGAGTACATGCTCAGATTCGAACGAACGAGGATTGAAACCCCATGAGAGCGTTCTATTACGCCCAAAGAGTGGGAGTTTGCCACGAGTACATGCTCAGATTCGAACGAACGAGGATTGAAACCCCATGAGAGCGTTCTATTACGCCCAAAGAGTGGGAGTTTGCCACGAGTACATGTTCAGATTCGAACGAACGAGGATTGAAACCCCATGAGAGCGTTCTATTACGCCCAAAGAGTGGGAGTTTGCCACGAGTACATGTTCAGATTCGAACGAACGAGGATTGAAACCCCATGAGAGCGTTCTATTACGCCCAAAGAGTGGGAGTTTGCCACGAGTATATGTTCAGATTCGAACGAACGAGGATTGAAACCCCATGAGAGCGTTCTATTACGCCCAAAGAGTGGGAGTTTGCCACGAGTACATGTTCAGATTCGAACGAACGAGGATTGAAACCCCATGAGAGCGTTCTATTACACCTAAGAATGCGAGTTTGCCACGAGTACATGCTCAGATTCAAACGAACGAGGATTGAAACCCCATGAGACCGTTCTATTACGCCCAAAGAGTGGGAGTTTGCCACGAGTACATGTTCAGATTCGAACGAACGAGGATTGAAACCCCATGAGAGCGTTCTATTACACCTAAGAATGCGAGTTTGCCACGAGTACATGCTCATGCTCAGATTCGAAAGAACGAGGATTGAAACCCCATGAGAGCGTTCTATTACGCCCAAAGAGTGGGAGTTTGCCACGAGTACATGTTCAGATTCGAACGAACGAGGATTGAAACCCCATGAGAGCGTTCTATTACACCTAAGAATGCGAGTTTGCCACGAGTACATGCTCAGATTCGAACGAACGAGGATTGAAACCCCATGAGAGCGTTCTATTACGCCCAAAGAGTGGGAGTTTGCCACGAGTACATGTTCAGATTCGAACGAACGAGGATTGAAACCCCATGAGACCGTTCTATTACGCCCAAAGAGTGGGAGTTTGCCACGAGTACATGCTCAGATTCGAAAGAACGAGGATTGAAACCCCATGAGAGCGTTCTATTACACCCTAAGAAGTGAGTTTGAGTTTGCCACGAGTACATGCTCAGATTCGAAAGAACGAGGATTGAAACCCCATGAGAGCGTTCTATTACGCCCAAAGAGTGGGAGTTTGCCACGAGTACATGTTCAGATTCGAACGAACGAGGATTGAAACCCCATGAGAGCGTTCTATTACGCCCAAAGAGTGGGAGTTTGCCACGAGTACATGTTCAGATTCGAACGAACGAACGAGGATTGAAACCCCATGAGAGCGTTCTATTACGCGCAAAGAGTGGGAGTTTGCAACGAGTACATGCTCAGATTCGAACGAACGAGGATTGAAATCCCATGAGACCGTTCTATTACGCCTAAGAGTGGGAGTTTGCCACGAGTACATGCTCAGATTCGAACGAACGAGGATTGAAATCCCATGAGAGCGTTCTATTACTCCCAAAGAGTGGGAGTTTGCCATGAGTACATGCTCAGATTCGAAAGAACGAGGATTGAAACCCCATGAGAGCGTTTTATTACGTCCAATGAGTGGGAGTTTGCCCCGAGTACTTGCTCAGATTCGAACGAACGAGGATTGAAACCCCATGAGAGCGCTCTATTACGCCCAAAGAGTGGGAGTTTGCCACGAGTACATGCTCAGATTCGAAAGAACGAGGATTGAAACCCCATGAGAGCGTTCTATTACACCAAAGAGTGGGAGTTTGCCACGAGTACATGCTCAGATTCGAACGAAACGAGGATTGAAACCCCATGAGAGCGTTCTATTACGCCCAAAGAGTGGGAGTTTGCCACGAGTACATGTTCAGATTCGAACGAACGAGGATTGAAATCCCATGAGACCGTTCTATTACGCCTAAGAGTGGGAGTTTGCCACGAGTACATGTTCAGATTCGAACGAACGAGGATTGAAACCCCATGAGAGCGTTCTATTACACCTAAGAATGCGAGTTTGCCACGAGTACATGCTCAGATTCGAATGAACGAGGATTGAAACCCCATGAGAGCGTTCTATTACGCCCAAAGAGTGGGAGTTTGCCACGAGTACATGTTCAGATTCGAAACAACGAGGATTGAAACCCCCCATGAGAGCGTTCTATTACACCTAAAATGCGAGTTCGCCACGAGTACATGCTCAGATTCGAACGAACGAGGATTGAAACCCCATGAGAGCGTTCTATTACGCCCAAAGAGTGGGAGTTTGCCACGAGTACATGTTCAGATTCGAAAGAACGAGGATTGAAACCCCATGAGAGCGTTCTATTACACCTAAGAATGCGAGTTTGCCACGAGTACATGCTCAGATTCGAACGAACGAGGATTGAAACCCCATGAGAGCGTTCTATTACGCCCAAAGAGTGGGAGTTTGCCACAAGTACATGTTCAGATTCGAACGAACGAGGATTGAAACCACATGAGAGCGTTCTATTACACCTAAGAATGCGAGTTCGCCACGAGTACATGCTCAGATTCGAACGAAAGAGGATTGAAACCCCATGAGAGCGTTCTATTACGCCCTAAAAGAGTGGGAGTTTGCCACGAGTACATGTTCAGATTCGAACGAACGAGGATTGAAACCCCATGAGAGCGTTCTATTACACCTAAGAATGGAGTTTGCCACGAGTACATGCTCAGATTCAGATTCGAACGAACGAGGATTGAAGCCCCATGAGCGCGTTCTATTACGCCCAAAGAGTGCGAGCTTGCCACGAGTACATGCTCAGATTCGAACGAACGAGGATTGAAGCCCCACGAGAGCGTTCTATTACACCTAAGAATGCGAGTTTGCCACGAGTACATGCTCAGATTCGAACGAACGAGGATTGAAAAACCCCATGAGAGCGTTCTATTACGCCCAAAGAGTGGGAGTTTGCCACGAGTACATGCTCAGATTCGAACGAACGAGGATTGAAACCCCATGAGAGCGTTCTATTACGCCCAAAGAGTGGAGTTTGCCACGAGTACATGCTCAGATTCGAACGAACGAGGATTGAAACCCCATGAGAGCGTTCTATTACCCCAAGAGTGTGGGAGTTTGCCACGAGTACATGCTCAGATTCGAACGAACGAGGATTGAAACCCCATGAGAGCGTTCTATTACGCCTAAGAGATGGGAGTTTGCCACGAGTACATGCTCAGATTCGAAAGAACGAGGATTGAAACCCCATGAGAGCGTTCTATTACACCCAAAGAGTGGGAGTTTGCCACGAGTACATGCTCAGATTCGAACGAACGAGGATTGAAACCCCATGAGAGCGTTCTATTACGCCCAAAGAGTGGGAGTTTGCCACGAGTACATGCTCAGATTCGAACGAACGAGGATTGAAACCCCATGAGAGCGTTCTATTACGCCGAAAGAGTGGGAGTTTGCCACGAGTACATGCTCAGATTCGAACGAACGAGGATTGAAACCCCATGAGAGCTTTCTATTACGCCCAAAGAGTGGGAGTTTGCCACGAGTACATGCTCAGATTCGAACGAACGAGGATTGAAACCCCATGAGAGCGTTCTATTACACCCTAAGAATGGGAGTTTGCCACGAGTACATGCTCAGATTCGAACGAACGAGGATTGAAACCCCATGAGAGCGTTCTATTACACCTAAAGAGTGGGAGTTTGCCACGAGTACATGCTCAGATTCGAAACGAACGAGGATTGAAACCCCATGAGAGCGTTCTATTACGCCCAAAGAGTGGGAGGAGTTTGCCAAGAGTACATGTTCAGATTCGAACGAACGAGGATTGAAACCCCATGAGAGCGTTCTATTACACCTAAGAATGGGAGTTTGCCACGAGTACATGCTCAGATTCGAACGAACGAGGATTGAAACCCCATGAGAGCGTTCTATTACGCCCAAAGAGTGGGAGTTTGCCACGAGTACATGCTCAGATTCGAACGAACGAGGATTGAAACCCCATGAGAGCGTTCTATTACACCTAAGAATGCGAGTTTGCCACGAGTACATGCTCAGATTCGAAAGAACGAGGATTGAAACCCCATGAGAGCGTTCTATTACGCCCAAAGAGTGGGAGTTTGCCACGAGTACATGTTCAGATTCGAACGAACGAGGATTGAAACCCCATGAGAGCATTCTATTACACCTAAGAATGCGAGTTTGCCACGAGTACATGCTCAGATTCGAACGAACAAGAGGATTGAAACCCCATGAGAGCGTTCTATTACGCCCAAAGAGTGAGAGTTTGCCACGAGTACATGTTCAGATTCGAACGAACGAGGATTGAAACCCCATGAGAGCGTTCTATTACACCAAAGAATGCGAGTTTGCCACGAGTACATGCTCAGATTCGAAAGAACGAGGATTGAAACCCCATGAGAGCATTCTATTACACCTAAGAATGCGAGTTTGCCACGAGTACATGCTCAGATTCGAACGAACGAGGATTGAAACCCCCTGAGAGCGTTCTATTACACCTAAAAGAGTGGGAGTTTGCCACGAGTACATGCTCAGATTCGAAACGAACGAGGATTGAAACCCCATGAGAGCGTTTCTATTACGCCCAAAGAGTGGGAGTTTGCCACGAGTACATGCTCAGATTCGAAAGAATGAGGATTGAAACCCCATGAGAGCGTTCTATTACGCCCAAAGAGTGGGAGTTTGCCACGAGTACATGCTCAGATTCGAACGAACGAGGATTGAAACCCCATGAGAGCGTTCTATTATTACCTAAGAATGCGAGTTTGCCACGAGTACATGCTCAGATTCGAAAGAACGAGGATTGAAACCCCATGAGAGCGTTCTATTACGCCCAAAGAGTGGGAGTTTGCCACGAGTACATGCTCAGATTCGAACGAACGAGGATTGAAACCCCATGAGAGCGTTCTATTACGCCCAAAGAGTGGGAGTTTGCGACGAGTACATGCTCAGATTCGAAAGAACGAGGATTGAAACCCCATGAGACCGTTCTATTACACCTAAGAATGCGAGTTTGCCACGAGTACATGCTCAGATTTGAACGAACGAGGATTGAAACCCCATGAGAGCATTCTATTACACCTAAGAATGCGAGTTTGCAACGAGTACATGCTCAGATTCGAACGAACGAGGATTGAAACCCCATGAGAGCGTTCTATTACCCAAAGAGTGGGAGTTTGCCACGAGTACATGCTCAGATTCGAACGAAAGAGGATTCAAAACCCCATGAGAGCGTTCTATTATGCCCAAAGAGTGGGAGTTTGCCACGAGTACATGTTCAGATTCGAACGAACGAGGTTTGAAACCCCATGAGAGCGTTCTATTACACCTAAGAATGCGAGTTTCCCACGAGTACATGCTCAGATTCGAAAGAACGAGGATTGAAACCCCATGAGACCGTTCTATTACGTCCAAAGAGTTGGAGTTTGCCACGAGTACATGCTCAGATTCGAACGAACAAGGATTTAAACCCCATGAGAGCGTTCTATTACACCTAAGAATGGGAGTTTGCCACGAGTACATGCTCAGATTCGAACGAAAGAGGATTGAAACCCCATGAGAGCGTTCTATTACGCCCAAAGAGTGGGAGTTTGCCACGAGTACATGTTCAGATTCGAACGAGCGAGGATTGAAACCCCATGAGAGCGTTCAATTACACCTAAGAATGCGAGTTTGCCACGAGTACATGCTCAGATTCGAACGAACGAGGATTGAAACCCCATGAGAGCGTTCTATTACGCCCAAAGAGTGGGAGTTTGCCACAAGTACATGTTCAGATTCGAACGAACGAGGATTGAAACCCCAAGAGAGCGTTCTATTACACCTAAGAATGCGAGTTTGCCACGAGTACATGCTCAGATTCGAACGAACGAGGATTGAAACCCCATGAGAGCGTTCTATTACGCCCAAAGAGTGGGAGTTTGCCACGAGTACATGTTCAGATTCGAACGAACGAGGATTGAAACCCCATGAGAGCGTTCTATTACACCTAAGAATGCGAGTTTGCCACGAGTACATGCTCAGATTCGAAAGAACGAGGATTGAAACCCCATGAGAGCGTTCTATTACGCCCAAAGAGTGGGAGTTTGCCACGAGTACATGTTCAGATTCGAACGAACGAGGATTGAAACCCCATGAGAGCGTTCTATTACACCTAAGAATGCGAGTTTGCCACGAGTACATGCTCAGATTCGAACGAACGAGGATTGAAACCCCATGAGAGCGTTCTATTACGCCCAAAGAGTGGGAGTTTGCCACAAGTACATGTTCAGATTCGAACGAACGAGGATTGAAACCACATGAGAGCGTTCTATTACACCTAAGAATGTGAGTTTGCCACGAGTACATGCTCAGATTCGAACGAACGAGGATTGAAACCCCATGAGAGCGTTCTATTACGCCCAAAGAGTGGGAGTTTGCCACGAGTACATGTTCAGATTCGAACGAACGAGGATTGAAACCACATGAGAGCGTTCTATTTACACCTAAGTTTGCCACGAGTACATTTTGCGAGTTTGAGAGCGTTCTATTACACCTAAGAATGTGAGTTTGCCACGAGTACATGCTCAGATTCGTATGAACGAGGATTGAAACCCCATGAGAGCGTTCTATTACGCCCAAAGAGTGGGAGTTTGCCACGAGTACATGCTCAGATTCAGATTCGAACGAACGAGGATTGAAACCCCATGAGAGCGTTCTATTACGCCCAAAGAGTGGGAGTTTGCCACGAGTACATGCTAAGATTCGAACGAAAGAGGATTGAAACCCCATGAGAGCGTTCTATTACACCAAAGAGTGGGAGATTGCCACGAGTACATGCTCAGATTCGAACGAACAAGGATTGAAACCCCATGAGAGCGTTCTATTACGCCTAAGAATGCGAGTTTGCCACGAGTACATGCTCAGATTCGAACGAACGGGGATTGAAACCCCATGAGAGCATTCTATTACACCAAAAGAGTGGGAGTTTGCCACGAGTACATGCTCAGATTCGAACGAACGAGGATTGAAACCCCATGAGAGCGTTCTATTTACCCAAAGAATGGGAGTTTGCCACGAGTACATGCATGCTCAGATTCGAACGAACGAGGATTGAAACCCCATGAGAGCGTTCTATTACGCCCAAAGAGTGGGAGTTTGCCACGAGTACATGTACATGTTCAGATTCGAACGAACAAGGACTGGAACCCCATGAGAGCGTTCTATTACACCTAAGAATGCGAGTTTGCCACGAGTACATGCTCAGATTCGAACGAACGAGGATTGAAACCCCATGAGAGCGTTCTATTACGCCTAAAAGAGGGAGGAGTTTGCCACGAGTACATGTTCAGATTCGAACGAACGAGGATTGAAACCCCATGAGAGCGTTCTATTACACCTAAGAATGCGAGTTTGCCACGAGTACATGCTCAGATTCGAACGAACGAGTATTGAAAACCCCATGAGAGCGTTCTATTACGCCCAAAGAGTGGGAGTTTGCCACGAGTACATGTTCAGATTCGAACGAACGAGGATTGAAACCCCATGAGAGCGTTCTATTACACCTAAGAATGCGAGTTTGCCACGAGTACATGCAGATTCGAACGAAACGAAGGAGGATTGAAACCCCATGAGAGCGTTCTATTACGCCCAAAGAGTGGGAGTTTGCCACGAGTACATGTTCAGATTCGAACGAACGAGGATTGAAACCCCATGAGAGCGTTCTATTACACCTAAGAATGCGAGTTTGCCACGAGTACATGCTCAGATTCGAACGAACGAGGATTGAAACCCCATGAGAGCGTTCTATTACGCCCAAAGAGTGGGAGTTTGCCACGAGTACATGTTCAGATTCGAACGAACGAGGATTGAAACCCCATGAGAGCGTTCTATTACACCTAAGAATGCGAGTTTGCCACGAGTACATGCTCAGATTCGAACGAACGAGGATTGAAACCCCATGAGAGCGTTCTATTACGCCCAAAGAGTGGGAGTTTGCCACGAGTACATGTTCAGATTCGAACGAACGAGGATTGAAACCCCATGAGAGCGTTCTATTACACCTAAGAATGCGAGTTTGCCACGAGTACATGCTCAGATTCGAACGAACGAGGATTGAAACCCCATGAGAGCGTTCTATTACGCCCAAAGAGTGGGAGTTTGCCACGAGTACATGTTCAGATTCGAACGAACGAGGATTGAAACCCCATGAGAGCGTTCTATTACACCTAAGAATGCGAGTTTGCCACGAGTACATGCTCAGATTCGAAAGAACGAGGATTGAAACCCCATGAGAGCGTTCTATTACGCCCAAAGAGTGGGAGTTTGCCACGAGTACATGTTCAGATTCGAACGAACGAGGATTGAAACCCCATGAGAGCGTTCTATTACACCTAAGAATGCGAGTTTGCCACGAGTACATGCTCAGATTCGAACGAAAGAGGATTGAAACCCCATGAGAGCGTTCTATTACGCCCAAAGAGTGGGAGTTTGCCACGAGTACATGTTCAGATTCGAACGAACGAGGATTGAAACCCCATGAGAGCGTTCTATTACACCTAAGAATGCGAGTTTGCCACGAGTACATGCTCACGAACGAACGAGGATTGAAACCCCATGAGAGCGTTCTATTACGCCCAAAGAGTGGGAGTTTGCCACGAGTACATGTTCAGATTCGAAACAACGAGGATTGAAACCCCATGAGAGCGTTCTATTACACCCAAAGAGTAGGAGTTTGCCACGAGTACATGTTCAGATTCGAACGAACGAGGATTGAAACCCCATGAGAGCGTTCTATTACGCCCAAAGAGTGGGAGTTTGCCACGAGTACATGCTCAGATTCGAACGAACGAGGATTGAAACCCCATGAGAGCGTTCTATTACACCTAAAGAATGCGAGTTTGCCACGAGTACATGCTCAGATTCGAAACGAACGAGGATTGAAACCCCATGAGAGCGTTCTATTACGCCCTAAGAGTGGGAGTTTGCCACGAGTACATGTTCAGATTCGAATGAACGAGGATTAAAACCCCATGAGAGCGTTCTATTACACCTAAGAATGCGAGTTTGCCACGAGTACATGCTCAGATTCGAACGAACGAGGATTGAAACCCCATGAGAGCGTTCTATTACGCCCAAAGAGTGGGAGTTTGCCACGAGTACATGTTCAGATTCGAACGAACGAGGATTGAAACCCCATGAGAGCGTTCTATTACACCTAAGAATGCGAGTTTGCCACGAGTACATGCTCAGATTCGAAACGAACGAGGATTGAAACCCTATGAGAGCGTTCTATTACGCCCAAAGAGTGGGAGTTTGCCACGAGTACATGTTCAGATTCGAACGAACGAGGATTGAAACCCCATGAGAGCGTTCTATTACACCTAAGAATGGTGAGAGTTTGCCACGAGTACATGCTCAGATTCGAACGAACGAGGATTGAAACCCCATGAGAGCGTTCTATTACGCCCAAAGAGTGGGAGTTTGCCACGAGTACATGTTCAGATTCGAACGAACGAGGATTGAAACCCCATGAGAGCGTTCTATTACACCTAAGAATGCGAGTTTGCCACGAGTACATGCTCAGATTCCGAACGAACGAGGATTGAAACCCCATGAGAGCGTTCTATTACGCCCAAAGAGTGGGAGTTTGCCACGAGTACATGTTCAGATTCGAACGAACGAGGATTGAAACCCCATGAGAGCGTTCTATTACACCTAAGAATGCGAGTTTGCCACGAGTACATGCTCAGATTCGAACGAACGAGGATTGAAAACCCCATGAGAGCGTTCTATTACGCCCAAAGAGTGGGAGTTTGCCACGAGTACATGCTCAGATTCGAACGAACGAGGATTGAAACCCCATGAGAGCGTTCTATTACACCTAAGAATGGGAGTTTGCCACGAGTACATGCTCAGATTCGAACGAAAGAGGATTGAAACCCCATGAGAGCGTTCTATTACGCCCAAAGAGTGGGAGTTTGCCACGAGTACATGTTCAGATTCGAACGAGCGAGGATTGAAACCCCATGAGAGCGTTCAATTACACCTAAGAATGCGAGTTTGCCACGAGTACATGCTCAGATTCGAACGAACGAGGATTGAAACCCCATGAGAGCGTTCTATTACGCCCAAAGAGTGGGAGTTTGCCACGAGTACATGTTCAGATTCGAACGAACGAGGATTGAAACCACATGAGAGCGTTCTATTACACCTAAGAATGCGAGTTTGCCACGAGTACATGCTCAGATTCGAACGAACGAGGATTGAAACCCCATGAGAGCGTTCTATTACGCCCTCCTAAAGAGTGGGAGTTTGCCACGAGTACATGTTCAGATTCGAACGAACGAGGATTGAAACCCCATGAGAGCGTTCTATTACACCTAAGAATGCGAGTTTGCCACGAGTACATGCTCAGATTCGAACGAACGAGGATTGAAACCCCATGAGAGCGTTCTATTACGCCCAAAGAGTGGGAGTTTGCCACGAGTACATGTTCAGATTCGAATGAACGAGGATTAAAACCCCATGAGAGCGTTCTATTACACCTAAGAATGCGAGTTTGCCACGAGTACATGCTCAGATTCGAACGAACGAGGATTGAAACCCCCCATGAGAGCATTCTATTACGCCCAAAGAGTGGGAGTTTGCCACGAGTACATGTTCAGATTCGAACGAACGAGGATTGAAACCCCATGAGAGCGTTCTATTACACCTAAGAATGCGAGTTTGCCACGAGTACATGCTCAGATTCGAACGAACGAGGATTGAAACCCCATGAGAGCGTTCTATTACGCCCAAAGAGTGGGAGTTTTCCACGAGTACATGCTCATATTCGAAAGAATGATGATTGAAACCCCATGAGAGCGTTCTATTACGCCCAAAGAGTGGGAGTTTGCCAGGAGTACATGTTCAAATTCGAACGAACGAGGATTGAAACCCCATGAGAGCGTTCTATTACACCCAAAGAATGGGAGTTTGCCACGAGTACATGCTCAGATTCGAACGAACGAGGATTGAAACCCCATGAGAGCGTTCTATTACACCTAAGAATGGGAGTTTGCCACGAGTACATGCTCAGATTCGAAAGAACGAGGATTGAAACCCCCATGAGAGCGTTCTATTACGCCCAAAGAGTGGAGTTTGCCACGAGTACATGCTCAGATTCGAACGAACGAGGATTGAAACCCCATGAGAGCGTTCTATTACGCCCAAAGAGTGGGAGTTTGCCACGAGTACATGCTCAGATTCGAACGAACGAGGATTGAAACCCCATGAGAGCGTTCTATTACGCCCAAAGAGTGGGAGTTTGCCACGAGTACATGCTCAGATTCGAACGAACGAGGATTGAAACCCCATGAGAGCGTTCTATTACGCCCAAAGAGTGGGAGTTTGCCACGAGTACATGCTCAGATTCGAACGAACGAGGATTGAAACCCCATGAGAGCGTTCTATTACACCTAAGAATGCGAGTTTGCCACGAGTACATGCTCAGATTCGAACGAACGAGGATTGAAACCCCATGAGAGCGTTCTATTACGCCCAAAGAGTGGGAGTTTGCCACGAGTACATGTTCAGATTCGAACGAACGAGGATTGAAACCCCATGAGAGCGTTCTATTACACCTAAGAATGCGAGTTTGCCACGAGTACATGCTCAGATTCGAACGAACGAGGATTGAAACCCCATGAGAGCGTTCTATTACGCCCAAAGAGTGGGAGTTTGCCACGAGTACATGTTCAGATTCGAACGAACGAGGATTGAAACCCCATGAGAGCGTTCTATTACACCTAAGAATGCGAGTTTGCCACGAGAGTACATGCTCAGATTCGAACGAACGAGGGTTGAAACCCCATGAGAGCGTTCTATTACGCCCAAAGAGTGGGAGTTTGCCACGAGTACATGTTCAGATTCGAACGAACGAGGATTGAAACCCCATGAGAGCGTTCTATTACACCTAAGAATGCGAGTTTTAGCCACGAGTACATGCTCAGATTCGAACGAACGAGGATTGAAACCCCATGAGAGCATTCTATTACACCCAAAGAATGGAGTTTGCCACGAGTACATGTTCAGATTCGAACGAACGAGGATTGAAACCCCATGAGAGCGTTCTATTACACCTAAGAATGGGAGTTTGCCACGAGTACATGCTCAGATTCGAACGAACGAGGATTGAAACCCCATGAGAGCGTTCTATTACGCCCAAAGAGTGGGAGTTTGCCACGAGTACATGTTCAGATTCGAACGAACGAGGATTGAAACCCCAAGAGAGCGTTCTATTACACCTAAGAATGCGAGTTTGCCACGAGTACATGCTCAGATTCGAACGAACGAGGATTGAAACCCCATGAGAGCGTTCTATTACGCCCAAAGAGTGGGAGTTTGCCACGAGTACATGCTCAGATTCGAACGAACGAGGATTGAAACCCCATGAGAGCGTTCTATTACACCTAAGAATGGAGTTTGCCACGAGTACATGCTCAGATTCGAACGAACGAGGATTGAAACCCCATGAGAGCGTTCTATTACGCCCAAAGAGTGGAGTTTGCCACGAGTACATGCTCAGATTCGAACGAACGAGGATTGAAACCCCATGAGAGCGTTCTCTATTACGCCCAAAGAGTGGGAGTTTGCCACGAGTACATGCTCAGATTCGAACGAACGAGGATTGAAACCCCATGAGAGCGTTCTATTACACCAAAAGAATGCGAGTTTGCCACGAGTACATGCTCAGATTCGAACGAACGAGGATTGAAACCCCATGAGAGCGTTCTATTACGCCCAAAGAGTGGGAGTTTGCCCACGAGTACATGCTCAGATTCGAACGAACGAGGATTGAAACCCCATGAGAGCGTTCTATTACACCAAAGAATGCGAGTTTGCCACGAGTACATGCTCACTTTCGAACGAACGAGAACGAGGATTGAAACCCCATGAGAGCGTTCTATTACGCCCAAAGAGTGGGAGTTTGCCACGAGTACATGTTCAGATTCGATTCGAATGAACGAGGATTAAAACCCCATGAGAGCGTTCTATTACACCTAAGAATGCGAGTTTGCCACGAGTACATGCTCAGATTCGAACGAACGAGGATTGAAACCCCATGAGAGCGTTCTATTACGCCCAAAGAGTGGGAGTTTGCCACGAGTACATGTTCAGATTCGAACGAACGAGGATTGAAACCCCATGAGAGCGTTCTATTACACCTAAGAATGCGAGTTTGCCACGAGTACATGCTCAGATTCGAAAGAACGAGGATTGAAACCCCATGAGAGCGTTCTATTACGCCCAAAGAGTGGGAGTTTGCCACGAGTACATGTTCAGATTCGAACGAACGAGGATTGAAACCCCATGAGAGCGTTCTATTACACCTAAGAATGTGAGTTTGCCACGAGTACATGCTCAGATTCGAAAGAACGAGGATTGAAACCCCATGAGAGCGTTCTATTACGCCCAAAGAGTGGGAGTTTGCCACGATTACATGTTCAGATTCGAACGAACGAGGATTGAAACACCATGAGAGCGTTCTATTACACCTAAGAATGCGAGTTTGCCACGAGTACATGCTCAGATTCGAACGAACGAGGATTGAAACCCCATGAGAGCATTCTATTTACGCCCAAAGAGTGGGAGTTTGCCACGAGTACATGCTCAGATTCGAACGAAAGAGGATTGAAACCCCATGAGAGCGTTCCATTACGCCCACCTAAGAATGGAGTTTGCCACGAGTACATGCTTAGATTCGAACGAACGAGGATTGAAACCCCATGAGAGCGTTCTATTACGCCCAAAGAGTGGGAGTTTGCCACGAGTACATGTTCAGATTCGAACGAACGAGGATTGAAACCCCATGAGAGCGTTCTATTACACCTAAGAATGTGGAGAGTTTGCCACGAGTACATGCTCAGATTCGAACGAACGAGGATTGAAACCCCATGAGAGCGTTCTATTACCCAAAGAGTGGGAGTTTGCCACGAGTACATGCTCACTTTCGAACGAACGAGGATTGAAACCCCATGAGAGCGTTCCATTACGCCCAAAGAGTGGGAGTTTGCCACGAGTACATGCTCAGATTCGAACGAACGAGGATTGAAACCCCATGAGAGCGTTCTATTACACCTAAGAATGCGAGTTTGCCACGAGTACATGCTCACTTTCGAAAGAACGAGGATTGAAACCCCATGAGACCGTTCTATTACGCCCAAAGAGTGGGAGTTTGCCACGAGTACATGTTCAGATTCGAACGAACGAGGATTGAAACCCCATGAGAGCGTTCTATTACACCTAAGAATGAGAGTTTGCCACGAGTACATGCTCAGATTCGAAAGAACGAGGATTGAAACCCCATGAGAGCGTTCTATTACGCCCAAAGAGTGGGAGTTTGCCACGAGTACATGTTCAGATTCGAACGAACGAGGATTGAAACCCCATGAGAGCGTTCTATTACACCTAAGAATGCGAGTGTTTGCCACGAGTACATGCTCAGATTCGAACGAACGAGGATTGAAACCCCATGAGAGCGTTCTATTACGCCCAAAGAGTGGGAGTTTGCCATGAGTACATGCTCAGATTCGAAAGAACGAGGATTGAAACCCCATGAGAGCGTTCTATTACGCCCAAAGAGTGGGAGTTTGCCCCGAGTACATGCTCAGATTCGAACGAACAAGGATTGAAACCCCATGAGAGCGTTCTATTACACCTAAGAATGCGAGTTTGCCACGAGTACATGCTCAGATTCGAACGAACGAGGATTGAAACCCCATGAGAGCGTTCTATTACACCTAAGAATGCGAGTTTGCCACGAGTACATGCTCAGATTCGAAAGAACGAGGATTGAAACCCCATGAGACCGTTCTATTACGCCCAAAGAGTGGGAGTTTGCCACGAGTACATGTTCAGATTCGAACGAACGAGGATTGAAACCCCATGAGAGCGTTCTATTACACCTAAGAATGTGAGTTTGCCACGAGTACATGCTCAGATTCGAAAGAACGAGGATTGAAACCCCATGAGAGCGTTCTATTACGCCCAAAGAGTAGGAGTTTGTCACGATTACATGTTCAGATTCGAACGAACGCGGATTGAAACACCATGAGAGCGTTCTATTACACCTAAGAATGCGAGTGTGCAATGAGTACATGCCCAGAATCGAACGAACGAGGATTGAAACCCCATGAGAGCGTTCTATTACGCCCAAAGAGTGGGAGTTTGCCACGAGTACATGCTCAGATTCGAAAGAACGAGGATTGAAACCCCATGAGAGCGTTCTATTACGTCCAAAGAGTGGGAGTTTGCCACGAGTACATGCTCAGATTCGAACGAACGAGGATTGAAACCCCATGAGAGCGTTCTATTACACCTAAGAATGCGAGTTTGCCACGAGTACATGCTCAGATTCGAACGAACGAGGATTGAAACCCCATGAGAGCGTTCTATTACACCTAAGAATGCGAGTTTGCAACGAGTACATGCTCAGATTCGAACGAACGAGGATTGAAATCCCATGAGACCGTTCTATTACGCCTAAGAGTGGGAGTTTGCCACGAGTACATGCTCAGATTCGAACGAAAGAGGATTGAAACCCCATGAGAGCGTTCCATTACACCCAAAGAGTGGGAGTTTGCCACGAGTACATGCTCAGATTCGAAAGAACGAGGATTGAAACCCCATGAGAGCGTTCTATTACGCCCAAAGAGTGGGAGTTTGCCACGAGTACATGTTCAGATTCGAACGAACGAGGATTGAAACCCCATGAGAGCGTTCTATTACACCTAAGAATGCGAGTTCGCCACGAGTACATGCTCAGATTCGAACGAACGAGGATTGAAACCCCATGAGAGCGTTCTATTACGCCCAAAGAGTGGGAGTTTGCCACGAGTACATGTTCAGATTCGAACGAACGAGGATTGAAACCCCATGAGAGCGTTCTATTACACCTAAGAATGCGAGTTTGCCACGAGTACATGCTCAGATTCGAACGAACGAGGATTGAAACCCCATGAGAGCGTTCTATTACGCCCAAAGAGTGGGAGTTTGCCACGAGTACATGTTCAGATTCGAATGAACGAGGATTAAAACCCCATGAGAGCGTTCTATTACACCTAAGAATGCGAGTTTTGCCACGAGTACATGCTCAGATTCGAACGAACGAGGATTGAAACCCCATGAGAGCGTTCTATTACGCCCAAAGAGTGGGAGTTTGCCACGAGTACATGTTCAGATTCGAACGAACGAGGATTGAAACCCCATGAGAGCGTTCTATTACACCTAAGAATGCGAGTTTGCCACGAGTACATGCTCAGATTCGAAAGAACGAGGATTGAAACCCCATGAGAGCGTTCTATTACGCCCAAAGAGTGGGAGTTTGCCACGAGTACATGTTCAGATTCGAACGAACGAGGATTGAAACCCCATGAGAGCGTTCTATTACACCTAAGAATGAGAGTTTGCCACGAGTACATGCTCAGATTCGAACGAAAGAGGATTGAAACCCCATGAGAGCGTTCTATTACGCCCAAAAAGAGTGGGAGTTTGCCACGAGTATACATGTTCAGATTCGAACGAACGAGGATTGAAACCCCATGAGAGCGTTCTATTACACCTAAGAATGCGAGTGGGAGTTTGCCACGAGTACATGTTCATATTCGAACGAACGAGGATTGAAATCCCATGAGAGCGTTCTATTACTCCCAAAGAGTGGGAGTTTGCCACGAGTACATGTTCAGATTCGAACGAACGAGAATTGAAAACCCCATGAGAGCGTTCTATTACACCTAAGAATGCGAGTTTGCCCGACGAGTACATGCTCAGATTCGAACGAACGAGGATTGAAACCCCATGAGAGCGTTCTATTACGCCCAAAGAGTGGGAGTTTGCCACGAGTACATGTTCAGATTCGAACGAACGAGGATTGAAACCCCATGAGAGCGTTCTATTACACCTAAGAATGCGAGTTTGCCACGAGTACATGCTCAGATTCGAACAAAAGAGGATTGAAACCCCATGAGAGCGTTCTATTACGCCCAAAGAGTGGGAGTTTGCCACGAGTACATGTTCAGATTCGAACGAACGAGGATTGAAACCCCATGAGAGTGTTCTATTACACCTAAAATGAGAGTTTGCCACGAGTACATGCTCAGATTCGAAAGAACGAGGATTGAAACCCCATGAGAGCGTTCTATTACGCCCAAAGAGTGGGAGTTTGCCACGAGTACATGTTCAGATTCGAACGAACGAGGATTGAAACCCCATGAGAGCGTTCTATTACACCTAAGAATGCGAGTTTGCCACGAGTACATGCTAAGATTCGAACGAACGAGGATTGAAACCCCATGAGAGCGTTCTATTACGCCCAAAGAGTGGGAGAGTTTTGCCACGAGTACATGTTCAGATTCGAACGAACGAGGATTGAAACCCCATGAGAGCGTTCTATTACACCTAAGAATGCGAGTTTGCCACGAGTACATGCTCAGATTCGAACGAACGAGGATTGAAACCCCATGAGAGCGTTCTATTACGCCCAAAGAGTGGGAGTTTGCCACGAGTACATGCTCAGATTCAGATTCGAACGAACGAGGATTGAAACCCCATGAGAGCGTTCTATTACACCCAAAGAATGCGAGTTTGCCACGAGTACATGCTCAGATTCGAAAGAACGAGGATTGAAACCCCATGAGAGCGTTCCATTACGCCCAAAGAGTGGGAGTTTGCCACGAGTACATGCTCAGATTCGAACGAACGAGGATTGAAACCCCATGAGAGCGTTCTATTACGCCAAAGAGTGGGAGTTTGCCACGAGTACATGCTCAGATTCGAACGAACGAGGATTGAAACCCCATGAGAGCGTTCTATTACGCCCAAAGAGTGGGAGTTTGCCACGAGTACATGTTCAGATTCGAACGAACGAGGATTGAAACCCCATGAGAGCGTTCTATTACACCTAAGAATGCGAGTTTGCCACGAGTACATGCTCAGATTCGAACGAACGAGGATTGAAACCCCATGAGAGCGTTCTATTACCAAAAAGATGCGAGTTTGCCACGAGTACATGCTCAGATTCGAACGAACGAGGATTGAAACCCCATGAGAGCGTTCTATTACACCTAAGAATGCGAGTTTGCCACGAGTACATGCTCAGATTCGAACGAACGAGGATTGAAACCCCATGAGAGCGTTCTATTACGCCCAAAGAGTGGGAGTTTGCCACGAGTACATGTTCAGATTCGAACGAACGAGGATTGAAACCCCATGAGAGCGTTCTATTACACCTAAGAATGCGAGTTTGCCACGAGTACATGCTCAGATTCGAAGAACGAGGATTGAAACCCCATGAGAGCGTTCTATTACGCCCAAAGAGTGGGAGTTTGCCACGAGTACATGTTCAGATTCGAACGAACGAGGATTGAAACCCCATGAGAGCGTTCTATTACACCTAAGAATGCGAGTTTGCCACGAGTACATGCTCAGATTCGAACGAACGAGGATTGAAACCCCATGAGAGCGTTCTATTACGCCCAAAGAGTGGGAGTTTGCCACGAGTACATGTTTAGATTCGAACGAACGAGGATTGAAACCCCATGAGAGCGTTCTATTACACCTAAGAATGCGAGTTCGCCACGAGTACATGCTCAGATTCGAAACAACGAGGATTGAAACCCCATGAGAGCGTTCTATTACGTCCAAAGAGTGGGAGTTTGCCACGAGTACATGCTCAGATTCGAACGAACAAGGATTGAAACCCCATGAGAGCGTTCTATTACACCCTAAGAATGGGAGTTTGCCACGAGTACATGCTCAGATTCGAAAGAACGAGGATTGAAACCCCATGAGAGCGTTCTATTACACCCAAAGAGTGGGAGTTTGCCACGAGTACATGCTCAGATTCGAACGAACGAGGATTGAAATCCCATGAGACCGTTCTATTACGCCTAAGAGTGGGAGTTTGCCACGAGTACTTGCTCAGATTCGAACGAACGAGGATTGAAACCCCATGAGAGCGTTCTATTACACCTAAGAATGCGAGTTTGCCACGAGTACATGCTCAGATTCGAACGAACGAGGATTGAAACCCCATGAGAGCGTTCTATTACGCCCAAAGAGTGGGAGTTTGCCACGAGTACATGTTCAGATTCGAACGAACGAGGATTGAAACCCCATGAGAGCGTTCTATTACACCTAAGAATGCGAGTTTGCCACGAGTACATGCTCAGATTCGAACGAACGAGGATTGAAACCCCATGAGACCGTTCTTTTACGCCCAAAGAGTGGGAGTTTGCCACGAGTACATGTTCAGATTCGAACGAACGAGGATTGAAACCCCATGAGAGCGTTCTATTACACCTAAGAATGAGAGTTTGCCACGAGTACATGCTCAGATTCGAAAGAACGAGGATTGAAACCCCATGAGAGCGTTCTATTACGCCCAAAGAGTGGGAGTTTGCCACGAGTACATGTTCAGATTCGAACGAACGAGGATTGAAACCCCATGAGAGCGTTCTATTACACCTAAGAATGCGAGTTTGCCACGAGTACATGCTCAGATTCGAACGAACGAGGATTGAAACCCCATGAGAGCGTTCTATTCGCCCAAAGAGTGGGAGCTTGCCACGAGTACATGCTCAGATTCGAACGAACGAGGATTGAAACCCCATGAGAGCGTTCTATTACGCCCAAAGAGTGGGAGTTTTGCCACGAGTACATGCTCAGATTCGAACGAACGAACGAGGATTGAAACCCCATGAGAGCGTTCTATTACCCTAAGAGTGGGAGTTTGCCACGAGTACATGCTCAGATTCGAACGAACGAGGATTGAAACCCCATGAGAGCGTTCTATTACACGCCCTAAGAATGCGAGTTTGCCACGAGTACATGCTCAGATTCGAACGAACAAGGATTGAAACCCCATGACAGCGTTCCATTACGCCCAAAGAGTGGGAGTTTGCCACGAGTACATGCTCAGATTCGAACGAACGAGGATTGAAACCCCATGAGAGCGTTCTATTACACCTAAGAATGCGAGTTTGCCACGAGTACATTCTCAGATTCGAACGAACGGGGATTGAAACCCCATGAGAGCGTTCTATTACGCCCAAAGAGTGGGAGTTTGCCACGAGTACATGTTCAGATTCGAACGAACGAGGATTGAAACCCCATGAGAGCGTTCTATTACACCTAAGAATGCGAGTTTGCCACGAGTACATGCTCATATTCGATTCGAACGAAAGAGGATTGAAACCCCATGAGAGCGTTCTATTACGCCCAAAGAGTGGGAGTTTGCCACGAGTACATGTTCAGATTCGAACGAACGAGGATTGAAACCCCATGAGAGCGTTCTATTACACCTAAGAATGGGAGTTTGCCACGAGTACATGCTCAGATTCGAACGAAAGAGGATTGAAACCCCATGAGAGCGTTTTATTACGCCAAAAGAGTGGGAGTTTGCCACGAGTACATGTTCAGATTCGAACGAACGAGGATTGAAACCCCATGAGAGCGTTCTATTACACCTAAGAATGCGAGTTTGCCACGAGTACATGCTCAGATTCGAACGAACGAGGATTGAAACCCCATGAGAGCGTTCTATTACGCCCAAAGAGTGGGAGTTTGCAACGAGTACATGCTCAGATTCGAAAGAACGAGGATTGAAACCCCATGAGAGCGTTCTATTACGCCCAAAGAGTGGGAGTTTGCCACGAGTACATGCTCAGATTCGAACGAACGAGGATTGAAACCCCATGAGAGCGTTCTATTACACCTAAGAATGCGAGTTTGCCACGAGTACATGCTCAGATTCGAACGAACGAGGATTGAAACCCCATGAGAGCATTCTATTACGCCCTAAGAATGCGAGTTTGCAACGAGTACATGCTCAGATTCGAACGAACGAGGATTGAAATCCCATGAGACCGTTCTATTACGCCCAAAGAGTGGGAGTTTGCCCCGAGTACATGCTCAGATTCGAACGAAAGAGGATTGAAACCCCATGAGAGCGTTCTATTACGCCCAAAGAGTGGGAGTTTGCCACGAGTACATGCTCAGATTCGAACGAACGAGGATTGAAACCCCATGAGAGCATTCTATTACACCTAAGAATGCGAGTTTGCCACGAGTACATGCTCAGATTCGAACGAACGAGGATTGAAACCCCATGAGAGCGTTCTATTACGCCCAAAGAGTGGGAGTTTGCCACGAGTACATGTTCAAATTCGAACGAACGAGGATTGAAACCCCATGAGAGTGTTCTATTAAACCTAAGAATTGGAGTTTGCCACGAGTACATGCTCAGATTCGAAAGAACGAGGATTGAAACCCCATGAGACCGTTCTATTACGCCCAAAGAGTGGGAGTTTGCCACGAGTACATGTTCAGATTCGAACGAACGAGGATTGAAAACCACATGAGAGCGTTCTATTACACCTAAGAATGCGAGTTTGCAACGAGTACATGCTCAGATTCGAACGAACGAGGATTGAAACCCCATGAGAGCGTTCTATTACGCCCAAAGAGTGGGAGTTTGCCACGAGTACATGCTCAGATTCGAACGAACGAGGATTGAAACCCCATGAGAGCGTTCTATTACGCCCAAAGAGTGGGAGTTTGCCACGAGTACATGCTCAGATTCGAACGAACGAGGATTGAAACCCCATGAGAGCGTTCTATTACACCTAAGAATGCGAGTTTGCCACGAGTACATGCTCAGATTCGAACGAACGAGGATTGAAACCCCATGAGAGCGTTCTATTACGCCCAAAGAGTGGGAGTTTGCCACGATTACATGTTCAGATTCGAACGAACGAGGATTGAAACCCCATGAGAGCGTTCTATTACACCTAAGAATGCGAGTTTGCCACGAGTACATGCTCAGATTCGAACGAACGAGGATTGAAACCCCATGAGAGCGTTCTATTACGCCCAAAGAGTGGGAGTTTGCCACGAGTACATGTTCAGATTCGAACGAACGAGGATTGAAACCCCATGAGAGCGTTCTATTACACCTAAGAATGCGAGTTTGCCACGAGTACATGCTCAGATTCGAAACGAACGAGGATTGAAACCCCATGAGAGCGTTCTATTACGCCCAAAGAGTGGGAGTTTGCCACGAGTACATGTTCAGATTCGAACGAACGAGGATTGAAACCCCATGAGAGCGTTCTATTACACCTAAGAATGCGAGTTTGCCACGAGTACATGCTCAGATTCGAAAGAACGAGGATTGAAACCCCATGAGAGCGTTCTATTACGCCCAAAGAGTGGGAGTTTGCCACGAGTACATGTTCAGATTCGAACGAACGAGGATTGAAACCCCATGAGAGCGTTCTATTACACCTAAGAATGCGAGTTTGCCACGAGTACATGCTCAGATTCGAACGAACGAGGATTGAAACCCCATGAGAGCGTTCTATTACGCCCAAAGAGTGGGAGTTTGCCACGAGTACATGCTCAGATTCGAAAGAACGAGGATTGAAACCCCATGAGAGCGTTCTATTACACCTAAGAAGTGGGAGTTTGCCACGAGTACATGCTCAGAATCGAACGAACGAGGATTGAAACCCCTTGAGAGCGTTCTATTACGCCCAAAGAGTGGGAGTTTGCCACGAGTACATGGTCAGATTCGAACGAACGAGGATTGAAACCCCAAGAGAGCGTTCTATTACACCCTAAGAATGCGAGTTTGCCACGAGTACATGCCCAGAATCGAACGAACGAGGATTGAAACCCCATGAGAGCGTTCTATTACGCCCAAAGAGTGGGAGTTTGCCACGAGTACATGTTCAGATTCGAACGAACGAGGATTGAAACCCCATGAGAGCGTTCTATTACACCTAAGAATGAGCGAGTTTGCCACGAGTACATGTTCAGATTCGAACGAACGAGGATTGAAACCCCATGAGAGCGTTCTATTACGCCCAAAGAGTGGGAGTTTGCCACGAGTACATGTTCAGATTCGAACGAACGAGGATTGAAACCCCATGAGAGCGTTCTATTACACCTAAGAATGCGAGTTTGCCACGAGTACATGCTCAGATTCGAACGAACATGGATTGAAACCCCCTGATTCGAAACGAGAGAGCGTTCTATTACGCCCAAAGAGTGGGAGTTTGCCACGAGTACATGTTCAGATTCGAACGAACGAGGATTGAAACCCCATGAGAGCGTTCTATTACACATAAGAATGCGAGTTTGCAACGAGTACATGCTCAGATTCGAACGAAAACGAGGATTGAAACCCCATGAGAGCGTTCTATTACGCCTAAGAAGTGGGAGTTTGCCACGAGTACATGTTCAGATTCGAACGAACGAGGATTGAAACCCCATGAGAGCGTTCTATTACGCCCAAAGAAGTGGGAGTTTGCCACGAGTACATGCTCAGATTCGAACGAACGAGGATTGAAACCCCATGAGAGCGTTCTATTACGCCCTAAGAGAGTGGGAGTTTGCCACGAGTACATGCTCAGATTCGAACGAACGAGGATTGAAACCCCATGAGAGCGTTCTATTACACCTAAGAATGCGAGTGGGAGTTTTGCCACGAGTACATGCTCAGATTCGAAGAGAACGAGGATTGAAACCCCATGAGAGCGTTCTATTACGCCCAAAGAGTGGGAGTTTGCCACGAGTACATGTTCAGATTCGAACGAACGAGGATTGAAACCCCATGAGAGCGTTCTATTACACCTAAGAATGCGAGTTTGCCACGAGTACATGCTCAGATTCGAAACGAACGAGGATTGAAACCCCATGAGAGCGTTCTATTACGCCCAAAGAGTGGGAGTTTGCCACGAGTACATGTTCAGATTCGAACGAACGAGGATTGAAACCCCATGAGAGCGTTCTATTACACCTAAGAATGCGAGTTTGCCACGAGTACATGCTCAGATTCGAACGAACGAGGATTGAAACCCCATGAGAGCGTTCTATTACGCCCAAAGAGTGGGAGTTTGCCACGAGTACATGCTCAGATTCGAACGAACGAGGATTGAAACCCCATGAGAGCGTTCTATTACACCTAAGAATGCGAGTTTGCCACGAGTACATGCTCAGATTCGAAAGAACGAGGATTGAAACCCCATGAGAGCGTTCTATTACGCCCAAAGAGTGGGAGTTTGCCACGAGTACATGTTCAGATTCGAACGAACGAGGATTGAAACCCCATGAGAGCGTTCTATTACACCTAAGAATGCGAGTTTGCCACGAGTACATGCTCAGATTCGAACGAACGAACGAGGATTGAAACCCCATGAGAGCGTTCTATTACGCCCAAAGAGTGGGAGTTTGCCACGAGTACATGTTCAGATTCGAACGAACGAGGATTGAAACCCCATGAGAGCGTTCTATTACACCTAAGAATGCGAGTTTGCCACGAGTACATGCTCAGATTCGAACGAACGAGGATTGAAACCCCATGAGAGCGTTCTATTACGCCCAAAGAGTGGGAGTTTGCCACGAGTACATGCTCAGATTCGAACGAACGAGGATTGAAACCCCATGAGAGCGTTCTATTACACCTAAGAGTGCGAGCTTGCCACGAGTACATGCTCAGATTCGAACGAACGAGGATTGAAACCCCATGAGAGCGTTCTATTACGCCCAAAGATGGGAGTTTGCCACGAGTACATGCTCAGATTCGAACGAACGAGGATTGAAACCCCATGAGAGCGTTCTATTATTACCTAAGAGTGGGAGTTTGCCACGAGTACATGCTCAGATTCGAAAGAACGAGGATTGAAACCCCATGAGAGCGTTCTATTACGCCCAAAGAGTTGGAGTTTGCCCCGAGTACATGCTCAGATTCGAAACGAACGAGGATTGAAACCCCATGAGAGCGTTCTATTACGCCAAAAAGAGTGGGAGTTTGCCACGAGTACATGTTCAGATTCGAACGAGCGAGGATTGAAACCCCATGAGAGCGTTCAATTACACCTAAGAATGCGAGTTTGCCACGAGTACATGCTCAGATTCGAACGAACGAGGATTGAAACCCCATGAGAGCGTTCTATTTACCCCAAAGAGTGGGAGTTTGCCACGAGTACATGTTCAGATTCGAACGAACGAGGATTGAAACCCCATGAGAGCGTTCTATTACACCTAAGAATGCGAGTTTGCCACGAGTACATGCTCAGATTCGAACGAACGAGGATTGAAACCCCATGAGAGCGTTCTTTATTACGCCCAAAAGAGTGGGAGTTTGCCACGAGTACATGTTCAGATTCGAACGAACGAGGATTGAAACCCCATGAGAGCGTTCTATTACACCTAAGAATGCGAGTTTGCCACGAGTACATGCTCAGATTCGAACGAACGAGGATTGAAACCCCATGAGAGCGTTCTATTACGCCCAAAGAGTGGGAGTTTGCCACGAGTACATGCTCAGATTCGAACGAACGAGGATTGAAACCCCATGAGAGCGTTCTATTACACCAAAGAGTGGGAGTTTGCCACGAGTACATGCTCAGATTCGAACGAACAAGGATTGAAACCCCATGAGAGCGTTCTATTACGCCCAAAGAGTGGGCGAGTTTTGCCACGAGTACATGTTCAGATTCGAACGAACGAGGATTGAAACCCCATGAGAGCGTTCTATTACACCTAAGAATGCGAGTTTGCCACGAGTACATGCTCAGATTCGAACGAACGAGGATTGAAACCCCATGAGAGCGTTCTATTACGCCCAAAGAGTGGGAGTTTGCCACGAGTACATGCTCAGATTCGAACGAACGAGGATTGAAACCCCATGAGAGCGTTCTATTACACCTAAGAATGCGAGTTTGCCACGAGTACATGCTCAGATTCGAACGAACGAGGATTGAAACCCCATGAGAGCGTTCTATTACGCCCAAAGAGTGGGAGTTTGCCACGAGTACATGCTCAGATTCGAACGAACGAGGATTGAAACCCCATGAGAGCGTTCTATTACACCTAAGAATGCGAGTTTGCCACGAGTACATGCTCAGATTCGAACGAAAGAGGATTGAAAACCCCATGAGAGCGTTCTATTACGCCCTAAGAGTGGGAGTTTGCCACGAGTACATGCTCAGATTCGAACGAACGAGGAAAGAGGATTGAAACCCCATGAGAGCGTTCTATTACGCCCAAAGAGTGGGAGTTTGCCACGAGTACATGCTCAGATTCGAACGAACGAGGATTGAAACCCCATGAGAGCGTTCTATTACGCCCAAAGAGTGGGAGTTTGCCACGAGTACATGTTCAGATTCGAACGAACGAGGATTGAAACCCCATGAGAGCGTTCTATTACACTAAGAAAGAGTGGGAGTTTGCCACGAGTACATGCTCAGATTCGAATGAACGAGGATTGAAACCCCATGAGAGCGTTCTATTACGCCCAAAGAGTGGGAGTTTGCCACGAGTACATGTTCAGATTCGAACGAGCGAGGATTGAAACCCCATGAGAGCGTTCAATTACACCTAAGAATGCGAGTTTGCCACGAGTACATGCTCAGATTCGAACGAACGAGGATTGAAACCCCATGAGAGCGTTCTATTACGCCCAAAGAGTGGGAGTTTGCCACGAGTACATGTTCATATTCGAACACGACGAGGATTGAAACCCCATGAGAGCGTTCTATTACACCTAAGAATGCGAGTTTGCCACGAGTACATGCTCAGATTCGAACGAACGAGGATTGAAACCCCATGAGAGCGTTCTATTACGCCCTAAGAGTGCGAGTACATGCTCAGATTCGAACGAACGAGGATTGAAACCCCATGAGAGCGTTCTATTACGCCTAAAGAGTGCGAGATTGCCACGAGTACATGCTTAGATTCGAACGAACGAGGATTGAAACCCCATGAGAGCGTTCTATTACGCCCAAAGAGTGGGAGTTTGCCACGAGTACATGTTCAGATTCGAACGAACGAGGATTGAAACCCCATGAGAGCGTTCTATTACACCTAAGAATGCGAGTTTCCCACGAGTACATGCTCAGATTCGAACGAAAGAGGATTGAAACCCCATGAGAGCGTTCTATTACGCCCAAAGAGTGGGAGTTTGCCACGAGTACATGTTCAGATTCGAACGAACGAGGATTGAAACCCCATGAGAGCGTTCTATTACACCTAAGAATGCGAGTTTGCCACGAGTACATGCTCAGATTCGAAAGAACGAGGATTGAAACCCCATGAGAGCGTTCTATTACGCCCAAAGAGTGGGAGTTTGCCACGAGTACATGTTCAGATTCGAACGAACGAGGATTGAAACCCCATGAGAGCGTTCTATTACACCTAAGAATGTGAGTTTGCCACGAGTACATGCTCAGATTCGAAAGAACGAGGATTGAAACCCCATGAGAGCGTTCTATTACGCCCAAAGAGTGGGAGTTTGCCACGAGTACATGTTCAGATTCGAACGAACGAGGATTGAAACCCATGAGAGCGTTCTATTACACCTAAGAATGCGAGTTTGTGCAATGAGTACATGCTCAGATTCGAACGAACGAGGATTGAAACCCCATGAGAGCGTTCTATTACGCCCAAAGAGTGGGAGTTTGCCACGAGTACATGCTCAGATTCGAACGAACGAGGATTGAAACCCCATGAGAGCGTTCTATTACGCCCTAAGAGTGGGAGTTTGCCACGAGTACATGCTCAGATTCGAACGAACAAGGATTGAAACCCCAAGAGAGCGTTCTATTACACCTAAGAAGTGGGCGTTTGCCACGAGTACATGCTCAGATTCGAACGAACGAGGATTGAAACCCCATGAGAGCGTTCTATTACACCTAAGAATGGAGTTTGCCACGAGTACATGCTCAGATTCGAACGAACGAGGATTGAAACCCCATGAGAGCGTTCTATTACCCAAAGAGTGGGAGTTTGCCACGAGTACATGTTCAGATTCGAACGAACGAGGATTGGAAAAACCCCATGAGAGCGTTCTATTACGCCCAAAGAGTGGGAGTTTGCCACGAGTACATGCTCAGATTCGAACGAACGAGGATTGAAACCCCATGAGAGCGTTCTATTACACCCAAAGAGGGCGAGTTTGCCACGAGTACATGCTCAGATTCGAACGAACGAGGATTGAAACCCCATGAGAGCGTTCTATTACACCTAAAGATGGGAGTTTGCCACGAGTACATGCTCAGATTCGAACGAACGAGGATTGAAACCCCATGAGAGCGTTCTATTACGCCTAAAAGAGTGGGAGTTTGCCACGAGTACATGCTCAGATTCGAACGAACGAGGATTGAAACCCCATGAGAGCGTTCTATTACGCCCAAGATTCGAACGAACAAAGTACATGAGGATTCGAAAGGATTGAAACCCCATGAGAGCGTTCTATTACGCCCTAAGAGTGGAGTTTGCCACGAGTACATGCTCAGATTCGAACGAACGAGGATTTAAACCCCATGAGAGCGTTCTATTACACCCAAAGAGTGGGAGTTTGCCACGAGTACATGCTCAGATTCAGATTCGAACGAACGAGGATTGAAACCCCATGAGAGCGTTCGTTCTATTACGCCCTAAGAGTGGGAGTTTGCACACGAGTACATGTTCAGATTCGAACGAACGAGGATTGAAACCCCATGAGAGCGTTCTATTACACCTAAGAATGCGAGTTTGCCACGAGTACATGCTCAGATTCGAACAAACGAGGATTGAAACCCCATGAGAGCATTCTATTACTCCCAAAGAGGGGAGATTGCCACGAGTACATGCTCAGATTCGAACGAACGAGGATTGGAACCCCATGAGAGCGTTCTATTACACCTAAGAATGGGAGTTTGCCACGAGTACATGCTCAGATTCGAAGGAACGAGGATTGAAACCCCATGAGACCGTTCTATTACGCCCAAAGAGTGGGAGTTTGCCACGAGTAAATGCTCAGATTCGAACGAAAACGAGGATTGAAACCCCATGAGAGCGTTCTATTACACCTAAGAGTGGAGTTTGCCACGAGTACATGCTCAGATTCGAACGAACGAACGAGGATTGAAAACCCCATGAGAGCGTTCTATTACGCCCAAAGAGTGGGAGTTTGCCACGAGTACATGCTCAGATTCGAACGAACGAGGATTGAAACCCCATGAGAGCGTTCTATTACACCTAAGAAGAGTGGGAGTTTGCCACGAGTACATGCTCAGATTCGAACGAACGAGGATTGAAACCCCATGAGAGCGTTCTATTACGCCCAAAGAATGGGAGTTTGCACGACGAGTACATGCTCAGATTCGAACGAACGAGGATTGAAACCCCATGAGAGCGTTCTATTACACCTAAGAATGGGAGTTTGCCACGAGTACATGCTCAGATTCGAACGAACGAACGAGGATTGAAACCCCATGAGAGCGTTCTATTACACCAAAGAATGGGAGTTTGCCACGAGTACATGCTCAGATTTCGAACGAACGAGGATTGAAACCCCATGAGAGCGTTCTATTACACCCAAAGAATGTGGGAGTTTGCCACGAGTACATGCTCAGATTCGAACGAAGAACGAGGATTGAAACCCCATGAGAGCGTTCGTTTACACCTAAGAAAGAGTGGGAGTTTGCCACGAGTACATGCTCAGATTCGAACGAACGAGGATTGAACCCCCCATGAGAGCGTTCTATTACGCCCAAAGATGGGAGTTTGCCACGAGTACATGCTCAGATTCGAACGAACGAGGATTGAAAACCCCATGAGAGCGTTCTATTACACCAAAGAGTGGGAGTTTGCCACGAGTACATGCTCAGATTCGAACGAACGAGGATTGAAACCCCATGAGAGCGTTCTATTACACCTAAGAATGCGAGTTTGCCACGAGTACATGCTCAGATTCGAACGAACGAGGATTGAAACCCCATGAGAGCGTTCTATTACACCTAAGAATGCGAGAGTTCCCACGAGTACATGCTCAGATTCGAAAGAACGAGGATTGAAACCCCATGAGAGCGTTCTATTACGCCCTAAGAGTGGGAGTTTGCCACGAGTACATGCTCAGATTCGAACGAACGAGGATTGAAACCCCATGAGAGCGTTCCATTACGCCCAAAGAGTGGGAGTTTGCCACGAGTACATGCTCAGATTCGAACGAACAAGGATTGAAACCCCATGAGAGCGTTCTATTACGCCCAAAGAGTGGGAGTTTGCCACGAGTACATGCTCAGATTCGAACGAACGAGGATTGAAACCCCATGAGAGCGTTCTATTACACCTAAGAATGCGAGTTTGCCACGAGTACATGCTCAGATTCGAACGAACGAGGATTGAAACCCCATGAGAGCGTTCTATTACACCAAAGAGTGGGAGTTTGCCACGAGTACATGCTCAGATTCGAAAGAACGAGGATTGAAACCCCATGAGAGCGTTCTATTACCCAAAGAGTGGGAGTTTGCCACGAGTACATGCTCAGATTCGAACGAAAGAGGATTGAAAACCCATGAGAGCGTTCCATTACGCCTAAGAGTGGGAGTTTGCCACGAGTATATGTTCAGATTCGAACGAACGAGGATTGAAACCCCATGAGAGCGTTCTATTACGCCCAAAGAGTGGGAGTTTGCCACGATTACATGTTCAGATTCGAACGAACGAGGATTGAAACCACATGAGAGCGTTCTATTACACCTAAGAATGCGAGTTTGCCACGAGTACATGCTCAGATTCGAACGAACGAGGATTGAAACCCCATGAGAGCGTTCTATTACGCCCAAAGAGTGGGAGTTTGCCACGAGTACATGCTCAGATTCGAACGAACGAGGATTGAAACCCCATGAGAGCGTTCTATTACACCAAAGAATGCGAGTTCGCCACGAGTACATGCTCAGATTCGAACGAAAGGGGATTGAAACCACATGAGAGCGTTCTATTACGCCCTAAAATGGGAGTTTGCCACGAGTACATGCTCAGATTCGAACGAACGAGGATTGAAACCCCATGAGAGCGTTCTATTACGCCCAAAGAGTGGGAGTTTGCCACGAGTACATGCTCAGATTCGAACGAACGAGGATTGAAAACCCCATGAGAGCGTTCTATTACACCCAAAGAATGGGAGTTTGCCACGAGTACATGCTCAGAGATTCGAAAGAACGAGGATTGAAACCCCATGAGAGCGTTCTATTACGCCCAAAGAGTGGGAGTTTGCCACGAGTACATGCTCAGATTCGAACGAACAAGGATTGAAACCCCATGAGAGCGTTCTATTACACCAAAGAATGCGAGTTTGCCACGAGTACATGCTCAGATTCGAACGAACGAGTATTGAAAAACCCCATGAGAGCGTTCCATTACGCCCAAAGAGTGGGAGTTTGCCACGAGTACATGCTCAGATTCGAACGAACAAGGATTGAAACCCCATGAGAGCGTTCTATTACACCTAAGAATGGGAGTTTGCCACGAGTACATGCTCAGATTCGAACGAACGAGGATTGAAACCACATGTGAGCGTTCTATTACGCCCAAAAGAGTGGGAGTTTGCCACGAGTACATGTTCAGATTCGAACGAACGAGGATTGAAACCCCATGAGAGCGTTCTATTACACCTAAGAATGGGAGTTTGCCACGAGTACATGCTCAGATTCGAACGAAAGAGGATTGAAACCCCATGAGAGCGTTCTATTACGCCCAAAGAGTGGGAGTTTGCCACGAGTACATGCTCAGATTCGAACGAACGAGGATTGAAACCCCATGAGAGCGTTCTATTACACCTAAAGAATGGGAGTTTGCCACGAGTACATGCTCAGATTCGAACGAACGAGGATTGAAACCCCATGAGAGCGTTCTATTACCCAAAGAGTGGGAGTTTGCCACGAGTACATGTTCAGATTCGAACGAACGAGGATTGAAACCCCATGAGAGCGTTCTATTACACCAAAGAATGCGAGTTTGCCACGAGTACATGCTCAGATTCGTACGAAAGAGGATTGAAACCCCATGAGAGCGTTCTATTACGCCCAAAGAGTGGGAGTTTGCCACGAGTACATGTTCAGATTCGAACGAACGAGGATTGAAACCCCATGAGAGCGTTCTATTACACCTAAGAATGTGAGTTTGCCACGAGTACATGCTCAGATTCGAAAGAACGAGGATTGAAACCCCATGAGAGCGTTCTATTACGCCCAAAGAGTGGGAGTTTGCCACGAGTACATGTTCAGATTCGAACGAACGAGGATTGAAACCCCATGAGAGCGTTCTATTACACCTAAGAATGCGAGTTTGCCACGAGTACATGCTCAGATTCGAACGAACGAGGATTGAAACCCCATGAGAGCGTTCTATTACGCCCAAAGAGTGGGAGTTTGCCACAAGTACATGTTCAGATTCGAACGAACGAGGATTGAAACCACATGAGAGAGCGTTCTATTACACCTAAGAATGCGAGTTTGCCACGAGTACATGCTCAGATTCGAACGAACGAGGATTGAAACCCCATGAGAGCGTTCTATTACGCCCAAAGAGTGGGAGTTTGCCACGAGTACATGTTCAGATTCGAACGAACGAGGATTGAAACCCCATGAGAGCGTTCAATTACACCTAAGAATGCGAGTTTGCCACGAGTACATGCTCAGATTCGAACGAACGAGGATTGAAACCCCATGAGAGCGTTCTATTACGCCCAAAGAGTGGGAGTTTGCCACGAGTACATGTTCAGATTCGAACGAACGAGGATTGAAACCCCATGAGAGCGTTCTATTACACCTAAGAATGGGAGTTTGCCACGAGTACATGCTCAGATTCGAACGAAAGAGGATTGAAACCCCATGAGAGCGTTCTATTACGCCCAAAGAGTGGGAGTTTGCCACGAGTACATGTTCAGATTCGAACGAACGAGGATTGAAACCCCATGAGAGCGTTCTATTACGCCCAAAGAGTGGGAGTTTGCCACGAGTACATGCTCAGATTCGAACGAACGAGGATTGAAACCCCATGAGAGCGTTCTATTACACCAAAGAATGCGAGTTTGCCACGAGTACATGCTCAGATTCGAAACGAACGAGGATTGAAACCCCATGAGAGCGTTCTATTACGCCCAAGAGAGTGGGAGTTTGCCACGAGTATATGTTCAGATTCGAACGAACGAGGATTGAAACCCCATGAGAGCGTTCTATTACACCTAAGAATGCGAGTTTGCCACGAGTACATGCTCAGATTCGAACGAACGAGGATTGAAACCCCATGAGAGCGTTCTATTACGCCCTAAAAGAGTGGGAGTTTGCCACGAGTACATGCTCAGATTCGAACGAACGAGGATTGAAACCCCATGAGAGCGTTCTATTACACCTAAGAATGCGAGTTTGCCACGAGTACATGCTCAGATTCGAACGAACGAGGATTGAAACCCCATGAGAGCGTTCTATTACGCCCAAAGAGTGGGAGTTTGCCACGAGTACATGCTCAGATTCGAAACGAACGAGGATTGAAACCCCATGAGAGCGTTCTATTACACCAAAGAGTGGGAGTTTGCCACGAGTACATGTTCAGATTCGAACGAACGAGGATTGAAACCCCATGAGAGCGTTCTATTACACCAAAAGAATGGAGTTTGCCACGAGTACATGCTCAGATTCGAACGAAAGAGGATTGAAACCCCATGAGAGCGTTCTATTACGCCCAAAGAGTGGGAGTTTGCCACGAGTACATGTTCAGATTCGAACGAACGAGGATTGAAACCCCATGAGAGCGTTCTATTACACCTAAGAATGCGAGTTCGCAACGAGTACATGCTAAGATTCGAACGAAAGAGGATTGAAACCCCATGAGAGCGTTCTATTACACCAAAGAGTGGGAGTTTGCCACGAGTACATGCTCAGATTCGAACGAACAAGGATTGAAACCCCATGAGAGCGTTCTATTACACCAAAGAGTGGGAGATTGCCACGAGTACATGCTCAGATTCGAACGAACAAGGATTGAAACCCCATGAGAGCGTTCTATTACGCCTAAGAATGCGAGTTTGCCACGAGTACATGCTCAGATTCGAACGAACGAGGATTGAAACCCCATGAGAGCGTTCTATTACGCCCAAAGAGTGGGAGTTTGCCACGAGTACATGTTCAGATTCGAACGAACGAGGATTGAAACCCCATGAGAGCGTTCTATTACACCTAAGAATGCGAGTTTGCCACGAGTACATGCTCAGATTCGAACGAACGAGGATTGAAACCCCATGAGAGCGTTCTATTACGCCCAAAGAGTGGGAGTTTGCCACGAGTACATGTTCAGATTCGAACGAACGAGGATTGAAACCCCATGAGAGCGTTCTATTACACCTAAGAATGCGAGTTTGCCACGAGTACATGCTCAGATTCGAACGAACGAGGATTGAAACCCCATGAGAGCGTTCAATTACGCCCAAATAGTGCGAGTTCGCCACGAGTACATGTTCAGATTTGAACGAGCGAGGATTGAAACCCCATGAGAGCGTTCAATTACACCTAAGAATGCGAGTTTGCCACGAGTACATGCTCAGATTCGAACGAACGAGGATTGAAACCCCATGAGAGCGTTCTATTACGCCCAAAGAGTGGGAGTTTGCCACGAGTACATGTTCAGATTCGAACGAACGAGGATTGAAACCACATGAGAGCGTTCTATTACACCTAAGAATGTGAGTTTGCCACGAGTACATGCTCAGATTCGAAAGAACGAGGATTGAAACCCCATGAGAGCGTTCTATTACGCCCAAAGAGTGGGAGTTTGCCACGAGTACATGTTCAGATTCGAACGAACGCGGATTGAAACACCATGAGAGCGTTCTATTACACCTAAGAATGCGAGTGTGCAATGAGTACCTGCCCAGAATCGAACGAACGAGGATTGAAACCCCATGAGAGCGTTCTATTACGCCCAAAGAGTGGGAGTTTGCCACGAGTACATGCTCAGATTCGAACGAACGAGGATTGAAACCACATGAGAGCGTTCTATTACACCTAAGAATGTGAGTTTGCCACGAGTACATGCTCAGATTCGAAAGAACGAGGATTGAAACCCCATGAGAGCGTTCTATTACGCCCAAAGAGTGGGAGTTTGCCACGAGTACATGTTCAGATTCGAACGAACGAGGATTGAAACCCCATGAGAGCGTTCTATTACACCTAAGAATGCGAGTTTGCCACGAGTACATGCTCAGATTCGAACGAACGAGGATTGAAACCCCATGAGAGCGTTCTATTACGTCCAAAGAGTGGGAGTTTGCAACGAGTACATGCTCAGATTCGAACGAACAAGGATTGAAACCCCATGAGAGCGTTCTATTACACCTAAGAATGCGAGTTTGCCACGAGTACATGCTCAGATTCGAACGAAAGAGGATTGAAACCCCATGAGAGCGTTCCATTACGCCCAAAGAGTGGGAGTTTGCCACGAGTACATGCTCAGATTCGAACGATGAGGATTGAAACCCCATGAGAGCGTTCTATTACACCTAAGAATGCGAGTTTGCCACGAGTACATGCTCAGATTCGAACGAACGAGGATTGAAACCCCATGAGAGCGTTCTATTACACCTAAGAATGCGAGTTTGCCACGAGTACATGCTCAGATTCGAAAGAACGAGGATTGAAACCCCATGAGACCGTTCTATTACGCCCAAAGAGTGGGAGTTTGCCACGAGTACATGTTCAGATTCGAACGAACGAGGATTGAAACCCCATGAGAGCGTTCTATTACACCTAAGAATGTGAGTTTGCCACGAGTACATGCTCAGATTCGAAAGAACGAGGATTGAAACCCCATGAGAGCGTTCTATTACGCCCAAAGAGTGGGAGTTTGCCACGATTACATGTTCAGATTCGAACGAACGAGGATTGAAACACCATGAGAGCGTTCTATTACACCTAAGAATGCGTTCTATTACGCCCAAAAGAGTTTGCCACGAGTACATGCTCAGATTCGAACGAACGAGGATTGAAACCCCATGAGAGCGTTCTATTACGCCCAAAGAGTGGGAGTTTGCCACGAGTACATGCTCAGATTCGAACGAACGAGGATTGAAACCCCATGAGAGCATTCTATTACACCTAAGAATGCGAGTTTGCCACGAGTACATGCTCAGATTCGAACGAACGAGGATTGAAACCCCATGAGAGCGTTCTATTACGCCCAAAGAGTGGGAGTTTGCCACGAGTACATGTTCAGATTCGAACGAACGAGGATTGAAACCCCATGAGAGCGTTCTATTACACCTAAGAATGCGAGTTTGCCACGAGTACATGCTCAGATTCGAACGAACGAGGATTGAAACCCCATGAGAGCGTTCTATTACGCCCAAAGAGTGGGAGTTTGCCACGAGTACATGCTCAGATTCGAACGAACGAGGATTGAAACCCCATGAGAGCGTTCTATTACACCTAAGAGTGGGAGTTTGCCACGAGTACATGCTCAGATTCGAACTAAGAGGATTGAAACCCCATGAGAGCGTTCTATTACCCCAAAGAATGAGTTTGCCACGATTACATGCTCAGATTCGAACGAACGAGGATTGAAACAACCCCATGAGAGCGTTCTATTACGCCCAAATGGGAGTTTGCCACGAGTACATGTTCAGATTCGAACGAGCGAGGATTGAAACCCCATGAGAGCGTTCAATTACACCTAAGAATGCGAGTTTGCCACGAGTACATGCTCAGATTCGAACGAACGAGGATTGAAACCCCATGAGAGCGTTCTATTACGCCCAAAGAGTGGGAGTTTGCCACGAGTACATGCTCAGATTCGAACGAACGAGAATTGAAACCCCATGAGAGCGTTCTATTACACCTAAGAGTGGGAGTTTGCCACGAGTACATGCTCAGATTCGAACGAAAATGAGGATTGAAACCCCATGAGAGCGTTCTATTACACCCAAAGAGTGGGAGTTTGCCCACACGAGAGTGGACAAATGGAAAGATTCGCGAACAAACCCTTTGAAACCCATGAGAGCGTTCTATTACCCAAAGAGTGGGAGTTTGCCACGAGTACATGCTCAGATTCGAACGAACGAGGATTGAAAACCCCATGAGAGCTTTCTATCTTACACGCCCAAAGAATGCCCCGAGTTTGCCACGAGTACATGCTCAGATTCGAACGAACGAGGATTGAAACCCCATGAGAGCGTTCTATTACGCCCTAAGAATGGAGTTTGCCACGAGTACATGCTAGCACAGATTCGAACGAACGAGGATTGAAACCCCATGAGAGCGTTCTATTACACCAAGAATGCGAGTTCAAACCACGAAGCGAGTACATGCTCAGATTCGAACGAACGAGGATTGAAACCCCATGAAAGCGTTCTATTACACCTAAGAGTGAGGAGTTTGCCACGAGTACATGCTCAGATTCGAACGAGTAGGATTGAAACCCCATGAGAGCGTTCTCCAGAGCGTGAGTTGGAGAGTTGCACGCCTGAGTTCCATATGCTCGAGGCGTAGAGAAAGATTCGAACGAATCGAGGATTGAAACCCCATGAGAGCGTTCTATTACTGCAGCTAAGTGGAGAGTTTTGCAGAGCACGAGTACATGGTCAGATTCGAACGAACGAGGATTGAAACCCCATGAGAGCGTTCTATTACGCCCAAAGAGTGGGAGTTTGCCACAGAGTACATGATTCAGATTCAAACGAACGAGGATTGAAAAACCCAGAAGGACACTTCTTTTACTTCCCAGAAGAGTCTGCAGCCAACATTTCACGAGTAAGATGCTCATAATCCCTTCACTCTTCCTACAAAGGAAGGATTCAAAAACCCCATGAGAGCGACTTTCGCGATACCTAAAGTCTCTCTCGTCATTCTTAGGTCTGTTTATCTTAGGTTTCCTAAGCCCTCTTGACCTATTCCTAAGCTCTGATACCAACTTAATCTGTCACGCCCCGGGTTACCTATTACCCCAAAGAGTGCGAGTTTGACCAGATCCGCCGTACATACACAGATTCGACCATGAACGAGGATTGAAACAACATGAGAGCGTTCTATTAACACAAAGAGCTGGGAGTTTCAACGAGTACATGCTCAGATTCGAAACGAACAAAAGATCACTGACAACCCCATCCAGAGCGCGTTCATTACTCTCATATAAGACTGGGAGTTTGCCACAATCATACTGTATGTCAGATTCAACCATCTAACCAAAAATGGGATTGAAATCCGATGAGAGCGTTCTATTACGCCCGAAGAGTGGGAGTTTGCCACAGAGTACATGCTCAGATTCGAAAAACGAGATGTGAAAACCCCATGAGAGCGTTCTATTACGTCCCAGTGGGAGTTTGCCACGAGTCTGCCCACTAAGAAGAGGTCCTCAATCTCAAGAGATATGAAAGACCAATAAAAGAGTAGGAGATTTACTACCACTACTATGCACAAAGCTCAACTGAACGAACGAGGATTGAAACCCCATGAAGCGTTCTATTATACCTAAGAATGAGGACTTTGCCACGACAATACAATACCTCAGATTCGAACGAACGAGGAACCCCATCTGAGAGCGTTCTATTACGCCCAAAATGGGAGTTTGCCACGAGTACATGCTCAGATTCGAACTCAACCCAATGAGGGAGCTGCTCTAACACAATAGGGAGGACTTGACACGAGTACCATGTCAGATTCTAGTTCCTCGTACACCAAACCCTGTAGAGAACATGCCAACTCTAGAGTGGTACTCGTCAGGAGCGACCCAACGAGAAAAACCCCATAGAGCGCCAAGCACCCGCAGGTATATGATCGACACGAGTTTGCCACAAAGGATCATGTGCCCTCGGCATTCAAAGGATAGTCAACAAGTAAGACCCAATCCACTGTGCCCTCGGCACCACAAAGGATAATCAACAAGTATAACCCAATCCATGCTTTCTCACAAAGAACCACGTGCCCTCGGCACAATCAATGCTCAGTGCTCACGAGTACAATCAGATTCTCGAGGATTGAACCACCCAGAGGAGGCTTCAACTATTACGCACAAAGAGGAGTTTGCCACGAGTACATGTTCAGATTCGAACATGAACTACACTACATGAAACAACATGAGAGCGGAATTAACCAGAAAGAATGTGTAGGTCCAATCATGCACGAGAAATGCATGCTTATATACGAATCATTAGCAACGAGGATTAAAACCCCATGAGATCAGTCTATTACCCCAAAGAGTGGGAGTTTGCACGAGTACATCATAATCAATATCGAACGAACGAGGATTGAAATCCCATGAGAGCGTAATCTATTACACCAAGATGAGTTTGCCTACGAGTTATGCTAACATGAGATAAAACATGTAGGAGGATTCGAACGAATCTGGAGGATTCAACCCACCTGAAGCGCTAAGGATTGGAGAGCGTTGAAACCGGTGGGGAAAGACAATATCCTCAGATCCAACCCTCCACGAGTACATGCTCAGATTCGAACAGAACGAGGATTGTCAAAACCCCATGAGAGCTCTATTACCCCAAAGAACGGAGTTTGCACCAGATACATGCTCAGATTCGAGGAGAGCGAGGAGGGTTACAAACCCCATGAGACACTATTACCCAAAAAGTGGGAGTTTTCTCTCTCGAGTACATGCTCAGATTCGAAACGAACGAGGATTGAAACCCCATGAGAGCGTTCTATTTTACGCCCAAAAGTGGGAGTTTTCGGGCGAGTACATGCTCAGATTTCGAAACGTCCGGATTGAAACCCCATGTAGAGTCGTCGTCGTTCTATTCACAGTACCTCAGCAGTCAGCAGGCGGTGGGGGGAGCGTTCTCCGGCGATCGACACGTGTCCTGCGTCGCGACGAACGTGGCCCTCCACGTCACAACTCAAACCGGATCCTCCGTCCGGGCGTCCGGTACATGCATCCAGATCCGATCTCCGCGGCTAAAATGGGATTCGTGCCACAAAGTGCAACATTTTCCACGAGATTCGAACGAACGAGGATTGAAACCCCATGAGAGCGTTCTATTACACCCTAAGAAGTGGGAGTTTGCCACGAGTACATGCTCAGATTCAAAAGAACGAAGATTGAAACCCCATGAGAGCATTCTATTACGTCCAAAGAGTGGGAGTTTGCCACGAGTACATGCTCAAATTCGAACGAACAAGGATTGAAACCCCATGAGAGCGTTCTATTACACCTAAGAATGCGAGTTTTCCACGAGTACATGCTCAGATTCGAACGAACGAGGATTGAAACCCCATGAGAGCGTTCTATTACGTCCAAAGAGTGGGAGTTTGCCACGAGTACATGCTCAGATTCGAACGAACAAGGATTGAAACCCCATGAGAGCGTTCTATTACGCCCAAAGAGTGGGAGTTTGCCACGAGTACATGCTCAGATTCGAAAGAACGAGGATTGAAACCCAATGAGAGCGTTCTATTACGCCCAAAGAGTGGGAGTTTGCCACGAGTACATGTTCAGATTCGAACGAACGAGGATTGAAACCCCATGAGAGCGTTCTATTACACCTAAGAATGCGAGTTTGCCACGAGTACATGCTCAGATTCGAACGAACGAGGATTGAAACCCCATGAGAGCGTTCTATTACGCCTAAAAGTGGGAGTTTGCCACGAGTACATGCTCAGATTCGAACGAACGAGGATTGAAACCCCATGAGAGCGTTCTATTACGCCCAAAGAGTGGGAGTTTGCCACGAGTATATGTTCAGATTCGAACGAACGAGGATTGAAACCCCATGAGAGCGTTCTATTACACCTAAGAATGCGAGTTCGCCACGAGTACATGCTCAGATTCGAACGAAAGAGGATTGAAACCCCATGAGAGCGTTCTATTACGCCCAAAGAGTGGGAGTTTGCCACGAGTACATGTTCAGATTCGAATGAACGAGGATTAAAACCCCATGAGAGCGTTCTATTACACCTAAGAATGCGAGTTTCCCACGAGTACATGCTCAGATTCGAACGAAAGAGGATTGAAACCCCATGAGAGCATTCTATTACGCCCAAAGAGTGGGAGTTTGCCACGAGTACATGTTCAGATTCGAACGAACGAGGATTGAAACCCCATGAGAGCGTTCTATTACACCTAAGAATGCGAGTTTGCCACGAGTACATGCTCAGATTCGAACGAACGAGGATTGAAACCCCATGAGAGCGTTCTATTACGCCCAAAGAGTGGGAGTTTGCCACAAGTACATGTTCAGATTCGAACGAACGAGGATTGAAACCACATGAGAGCGTTCTATTACACCTAAGAATGTGAGTTTGCCACGAGTACATGCTCAGATTCAAAAGAACGAGGATTGAAACCCCATGAGAGCGTTCTATTACGCCCAAAGAGAGGGAGTTTACCACGAGTACATGTTCAGATTCGAACGAACGAGGATTGAAACCCCATGAGAGCGTTCTATTACACCAAAGAATGCGAGTTTGCCACGAGTACATGCTCAGATTCGAAAGAACGAGGATTGAAACCCCATGAGACCGTTCTATTACCCAAAGAGTGGAGTTTGCCACGAGTACATGTTCAGATTCGAACGAACGAGGATTGAAACCCCATGAGAGCGTTCTATTACACCTAAGAATGTGAGTTTGCCACGAGTACATGCTCAGATTCGAAAGAACGAGGATTGAAACCACATGAGAGCGTTCTATTACACCTAAGAATGCGAGTTTGCCACGAGTACATGCTCAGATTCAGATTCGAACGAACGAGGATTGAAATCCCATGAGACCGTTCTATTACGCCTAAGAGTGGGAGTTTGCCACGAGTACATGCTCAGATTCGAACGAACGAGGATTGAAACCCCATGAGACCGTTCTATTACGCCCAAAGAGTGGGAGTTTGCCACGAGTACATGTTCAGATTCGAACGAACGAACGAACGAGGATTGAAACCCCATGAGAGCGTTCTATTACACCTAAGAAAGAATGCGAGTTTGCCACGAGTACATGCTCAGATTCGAAAGAACGAGGATTGAAACCCCATGAGAGCGTTCTATTACGCCCAAAGAGTGGGAGTTTGCCACGAGTACATGTTCAGATTCGAACGAACGAGGATTGAAACCCCATGAGAGCGTTCTATTACACCTAAGAATGTGAGTTTGCCACGAGTACATGCTCAGATTCGAAAGAACGAGGATTGAAACCCCATGAGAGCGTTCTATTACGCCCAAAGAGTGGGAGTTTGCCACGATTACATGTTCAGATTCGAACGAACGCGGATTGAAACACCATGAGAGCGTTCTATTACACCTAAGAATGCGAGTTTGCCACGAGTACATGCTCAGATTCGAACGAACGAGGATTGAAACCCCATGAGAGCGTTCTATTACGCCCAAAGAGTGGGAGTTTGCCACGAGTACATGCTCAGATTCGAAAGAACGAGGATTGAAACCCCATGAGAGCGTTCTATTACGTCCAAAGAGTTGGAGTTTGCCACGAGTACATGCTCAGATTCGAACGAACGAGGATTGAAACCCCATGAGAGCGTTCTATTACACCTAAGAATGCGAGTTTGCCACGAGTACATGCTCAGATTCGAACGAACGAGGATTGAAACCCCATGAGAGCGTTCTATTACACCTAAGAATGCGAGTTTGCAACGAGTACATGCTCAGATTCGAACGAACGAGGATTGAAATCCCATGAGACCGTTCTATTTCGCCTAAGAGTGGGAGTTTGCCACGAGTACATGCTCAGATTCGAACGAAAGAGGATTGAAACCCCATGAGAGCGTTCTATTACGCCCAAAGAGTGGGAGTTTGCCACGAGTACATGCCCAGAATCGAACGAACGAGGATTGAAACCCCATGAGAGCGTTCTATTACGCCCAAAGAGTGGGAGTTTGCCACGAGTATATGTTCAGATTCGAACGAACGAGGATTGAAACCCCATGAGAGCGTTCTATTACGCCCTAAGAATGCGAGTTCGCCACGAGTACATGCTCAGATTCGAACGAAAGAGGATTGAAACCCCATGAGAGCGTTCTATTACGCCCAAAGAGTGGGAGTTTGCCACGAGTACATGTTCAGATTCGAACGAACGAGGATTGAAACCCCATGAGAGCGTTCTATTACACCTAAGAATGCGAGTTTGCCACGAGTACATGCTCAGATTCGAAAGAACGAGGATTGAAACCCCATGAGACCGTTCTATTACGCCCAAAGAGTGGGAGTTTGCCAAGAGTACATGTTCAGATTCGAACGAACGAGGATTGAAACCCCAAGAGAGCGTTCTATTACACCTAAGAATGTGAGTTTGCCACGAGTACATGCTCAGATTCGAAAGAACGAGGATTGAAACCCCATGAGAGCGTTCTATTACGCCCAAAGAGTGGGAGTTTGCCACGAGTACATGCTCAGATTCGAACGAACAAGGATTGAAACCCCATGAGAGCGTTCTATTACACCTAAGAATGCGAGTTTGCCACGAGTACATGCTCAGATTCGAACGAACGAGGATTGAAACCCCATGAGAGCGTTCTATTACACCTAAGAATGCGAGTTTGCCACGAGTACATGCTCAGATTCGAAAGAACGAGGATTGAAACCCCATGAGAGCGTTCTATTACGTCCAAAGAGTGGGAGTTTGCCACGAGTACATGCTCAGATTCGAACGAACGAGGATTGAAACCCCATGAGAGCGTTCTATTACACCTAAGAATGTGAGTTTGCCACGAGTACATGCTCAGATTCGAAAGAACGAGGATTGAAACCCCATGAGAGCGTTCTATTACGCCCAAAGAGTGGGAGTTTGCCACGAGTACATGTTCAGATTCGAACGAACGAGGATTGAAACCCCATGAGAGCGTTCTATTACACCTAAGAATGCGAGTTCGCCACGAGTACATGCTCAGATTCGAACGAACGAGGATTGAAACCCCATGAGAGCGTTCTATTACGCCCAAAGAGTGGGAGTTTGCCACGAGTACATGCTCAGATTCGAACGAAAGAGGATTGAAACCCCATGAGAGCGTTCTATTACACCTAAGAATGCGAGTTCGCCACGAGTACATGCTCAGATTCGAACGAAAGAGGATTGAAACCCCATGAGAGCGTTCTATTACACCCAAAGAGTGGGAGTTTGCCACGAGTACATGTTCAGATTCGAACGAACGAGGATTGAAACCCCATGAGAGCGTTCTATTACACCTAAGAATGCGAGTTTGCCACGAGTACATGCTCAGATTCGAAAGAACGAGGATTGAAACCCCATGAGACCGTTCTATTACGCCAAAAGAGAGGGAGTTTGCCATGAGTACATGTTCAGATTCGAACGAACGAGGATTGAAACCACATGAGAGCGTTCAATTACACCTACATGCTCAGATTCGAACGAAAGAGGATTGAAACCACATGAGAGCGTTCTATTACGCCCAAATAGTGGGAGTTTGCCACGAGTACATGTTCAGATTCGAACGAACGAGGATTGAAACCCCATGAGAGCGTTCTATTACACCTAAGATTGCGAGTTCGCGACGAGTATATGCTCAGATTCGAACGAAAGAGGATTGAAACCCCATGAGAGCGTTCTATTACGCCCAAAGAGTGGGAGTTTGCCACGAGTACATGTTCAGATTCGAAAGAACGAGGATTGAAACCCCATGAGAGCGTTCTATTACGCCCAAAGAGTGGGAGTTTGCCACGAGTACATGTTCAGATTCGAACGAACGAGGATTGAAACCCCATGAGAGCGTTCTATTACACCTAAGAATGCGAGTTCGCCACGAGTACATGCTCAGATTCGAACGAAAGAGGATTGAAACCCCATGAGAGCGTTCTATTACACCTAAGAATGCGAGTTCGCCACGAGTACATGCTCAGATTCGAACGAAAGAGGATTGAAACCCATGAGAGCGTTCTATTACGCCCAAAGAGTGGGAGTTTGCCACGAGTACATGTTCAGATTCGAACGAACGAGGATTGAAACCCCATGAGAGCGTTCTATTACACCTAAGAATGCGAGTTTGCCACGAGTACATGCTCAGATTCGAAAGAACGAGGATTGAAACCCCATGAGACCGTTCTATTACGCCCAAAGAGTGGGAGTTCGCCACGAGTACATGTTTAGATTCGAACGAACGAGGATTGAAACCACATGAGAGCGTTCTATTACACCTAAGAATGTGTGTTTGCCACGAGTACATGCTCAGATTCGAAAGAACGAGGATTGAAACCCCATGAGAGCGTTCTATTACGCCCAAAGAGTGGGAGTTGTCCACGATTACATGTTCAGATTCGAACGAACGCGGATTGAAACCCCATGAGCGCGTTCTATTACACCTAAGAATGCGAGTTCGCCACGAGTACATGCTCAGATTCGAACGAAAGAGGATTGAAACCCCATGAGAGCGTTCTATTACGCCCAAAGAGTGGGAGTTTGCCACGAGTACATGCTCAGATTCGAAAGAACGAGGATTGAAACCCCATGAGAGCGTTCTATTACGTCCAAAGAGTGGGAGTTTGCCACGAGTACATGCTCAGATTCGAACGAACAAGGATTGAAACCCCATGAGAGCGTTCTATTACACCTAAGAATGCGAGTTTGCCACGAGTACATGCTCAGATTCGAACGAACGAGGATTGAAACCCCATGAGAGCGTTCTATTACACCTAAGAATGCGAGTTTGCTTCGAGTACATGCTCAGATTCGAACGAACGAGGATTGAAATCCCATGAGACCGTTATATTAAACTCTAGATCTCGCCTCCGAGTATCAGAATAACTCTTTTGCCTACTCTGAGCCGTCTCAATATGTTGCCGTATCAACTTAACCTTCTCTTCGGCTTCAAGCAAAAGGTCTGGTCCCAACGTCTTCCTTTCACCAACATCATCCCAATACAGAGGTGATCGACATTTGCGCCCATACAATGCTTCAAACGGAGCCATCTTAATGCTCGCTTGATAACTATTGTTGTACGCAAATTCTACCAATCCCAGATGTCGGTCCCAACCTCCACCAAAATCCAAGACACAAGCTCTCAACATATCCTCGAGTGTCTGTATAGTGCGCTCGTACTGACCATCAGTTTGGGGATGAAACGCAGTGCTAAATCGAAGCTGAGTCCCCAAAGCTGTTTGTAAACTCTTCCAGAAATGAGAAACAAACCTTGGGTCTCTATCAGATACTATTGAGATTGGCACTCCATGCAATCTCAATATCTCATCTATATACAGCTGCGCAAGTCGCTCACGTGACCAAGTAATCTGCATAGGCAGAAAATGAGCAGACTTCGTCAGCCTATCGACAATCACCCAAATAGAATCACAACCGCTCGAAGTCCTTGGCAATCCGACGATGAAATCCATCGTAATATGATCCCACTTCCATTCAGGTATTGGAAGACTCTGTAGCTTACCAGCTGGTACACGATGTTCAGCCTTAACTTGCTGACATGTCAAACATTGAGCTACAGCTCTACCAATATCTCGCTTCATACCATTCCACCAGAAGTGAGTCTTCAGATCCTGGTACATCTTTGTCCCTCCAGGATGTACAGAATAAGGAGAATAATGTGCTTCCTTCAATATCTCCTCCCGAATCTCCTGATCTGCTGGTACACACAGTCGTCCTCTATAACGAAGAGTCTCAGCATCATCACAAGTAAAGTCTTCAAGATCTCCACTTTTCAGTTGATCTCGAACTTTCACCAAGTAAGGATCCACACTCTGTTTCTCTCGAATCCTGTCTAACAGGATGTACAGAATAAGGAGAATAATGTGCTTCCTTCAATATCTCCTCTCGAATCTCCTGATCCACTGGTACACACAGACGTCCTCTAAAACGGAGAACTCCAGAATCATCACAAGAAAAACCTTCAAGATCTCCACTCTTCAGTTGATCTCGAATTTTCACCAAGTAAGGATCCACACTCTGTTTCTCTCGAATCCTATCTAACAGAGTGGGCTGTAAGATCAGAGTCATCAGTCTCGCCGTCATCCCGTGAGTAACTACTTCAAGGGACAACCTCCGCATCTCCTCCACTAGGACAGGCTGTTGAGTAATACACAAACTCAAAGTTGCCACAGCCTTCCTACTCAAAGCATCGGCAACAACGTTCGCCTTACCGGGATGGTATAATATAGAGATGTCATAATCCTTCAATAATTCTAACCATCTCCGTTGCCGTAGATTCAACTCTTTCTGTGTAAACAAATACTTAAGACTCTTATGATCTGTATACACTTCACAATGTTCGCCATAAAGATAGTGGCGCCATAGCTTCAGAGCAAAGACTACCGCCGCCAACTCCAGATCATGAGTGGGGTAGTTCTTCTCATATTCCTTTAGTTGTCTTGAAGCATATGCAATCACTTTGCCATGTTGCATCAGCACGCAACCCAAGCCACTATGCGAAGCATCACTATAGATGACAAATCCTTCGCCCATCACAGGTAGTGCAAGAATAGGGGCTGTCATCAATCTCTGCTTAAGCTCATCAAAGCATTCTTGGCACTCATCACTCCAAACATACTTAACTCCTTTCCTGGTTAACCGAGTAAGGGGTGTAGAGAGTTTCGCAAAGCTCTCCACGAATCGTCGATAATACCCGGCTAGACCAAGAAAACTCCGCACTTCGGAAATGGTCGTCGGTCTAGGCCAATCACGAATTGCCTCAATCTTCTTAGGATCAACAGCTACTCCCGAAGCTGAAATCACGTGGCCTAAAAAGGCAACCTCACCTAACCAAAACTCACACTTCTTCAGCTTTGCATACAACTTCTTCTCTCGCAAGAGTTGTAGCACTAATCTCAGATGCTCCTCATGCTCCGCATCATCACGGGAGTAAATCAAAATATCATCGATAAAAACTACCACGAACTTGTCCAAGAAGGACTTAAAGACTCGGTTCATCATATCCATAAATGCAGCTGGGGCATTAGTCAATCCAAACGGCATGACTGTGAACTCATAATGCCCATACCGAGTTCTAAAAGCGGTCTTAGAAATATCCTCGGCCTTCACCCTCAACTGGTGGTAACCGGACTGAAGGTCAATCTTAGAAAAGACACACGCTCCCTGCAATTGATCGAACAGATCATCGATACGTGGGAGGGGGTATCTATTCTTGATGGTCACTTTATTCAATTCTCGATAATCCACACACAACCTAAGTGAACCATCCTTCTTCTTCACAAATAGTACAGGCGCTCCCCAGGGCGACACACTGGGTCTAATAAAACCTTTATCCATCAAATCTTGCAATTGCGCCTTCAACTCTCTCAACTCAGCTGGTGCCATTCTATAGGGTGTCTTCGAGATTGGCGCGGTTCCTGGTACCACATCAATCACGAATTCAATCTCCCTATCAGGAGGAATTGAGGATAACTCAGGAGGAAAAACGTCCGGAAACTCACGGACAATAGGAATATCCTCGAGTCCTGGTACAACAGTGGGCACCTCAGTCACCGTTGCAAAATAGGCCATACATCCACTATTCAACATCTGTCTGGCCTTAGAAGAAGAGATCATCACTGCGAACAGTGAACTCTTACAACCTTCATAAACATACTCCTCATGTCCAGGCTCACGAAAGATTACCGTCTTAGATCCACAATCGATCGTAGCAAAGTATCGAGATAACCAATCCATGCCTAGGATTACATCAAAATCCTGTAACTGTCTCAATACCAATAAATCGGCAGGCATGGTCCAAGGTCCTACTTGCACAGGACATCCTAAACAACTTCTCCATCTCACAAATCCAAGCTTCTACCACCCATGGTTCTATACTACTACCATTGAATCGCGGTGGATCAAACCTACAGAAGCGAGCCAGTCTATCCGCCATCCGCTCCTGCTCCTCTTCAGAAAGCACTTGACTAGGCTGAGTACTTCCTTCTCCATGTTGAGATGTAGTTGGAGTTGTCGTCGCCTGAGGTTCCATAGCTCGAGGCGTAGAGAAAGCATCACACATCTTCTGTAACAAGGCACTCTGCTGCCTTCCAACTGCAGCTATGTCTGCTAGCTGCTCCTGCAGAGCGGGCCGTTCACTAGGTCCCGTCTGCTCAGGCATATCCGAAGGCGTCGGATGCGCTCGCGTCGATGGTCGTCGCGGAGGCATAGTAACAACCTGCAACAGAATACCCGCTTAAGACCACAAACAATCTCATGACCCAATCTGGCGAAAGTCTAGAATGACACTTCTTTTCTTCTCAGATTATTATGTCGTCTGCAGCCAACATAATTCATCCGATAAGAGAAGGCATAATCCTTCAATCACTCTTCCTACACAAGGAAGGATTCAACAACCCAATCTTTGACTTTCGCGATCAATCACGTCTCTCTCGTCATTCTTAGGTCTGTTTATCCTAGGTTTCCTAGGCCCTCTTGACCTATTCCTAAGCTCTGATACCAACTTAATCTGTCACGCCCCGGGTTACCTCTTCCCAGGCGCATGACCAGATCCGCCGCATACATAGTATTTCTACCATGTATACGAAGCGAAACAACATCCACAATAAACACACAGAGCTAAAGGTATCAACAGAGCTGCTATATATCAAAAGATCACTGTACATACATCATCCATAACTCTCACAAATAACTCACATATACAATATACAACACTAATGTCACAATCACACTGTATGTACAGACTCAACCATCTATCCAAAATGGGGTATACCTCTAGCCAAGTATCCGGGGAATAGCTCTACCCGACGGTCTCCTTTCCGCGCTCAGTATGCATGACTGGGGAAGAAGACTCTGCAAAAAGATGTCACCAATGGGTGTGAGAACTACTATCAATCAAGTAGTCCTTAGTGGGTACCGCCACCAGCCTCAGCGGTCTGCCCACTAAGTCCTCAATCTCAAGAGATATGTATAGAGCAATAAAAGAGTAGGAGATATACTACCACTACTATGCACAAAGCTCAACTGTCAGTATGAATACCAATGAACTGAATATACCAAATGAGGACTATCATACACAATACAATACCTGCGAACCAGCTAGTACAGGAACCCCATCTGTACCTAGCTCTCGCCATACAATACCTCTCAATACAATACCATACCACGATACCTGCGGCCTGATCACGCTCAACCCTCCAGGGAGCTGCTCAACCCTCCAGGGAGCCGACTAGTACAGGAAGCCCGTCTGTAACTAGCCCCTCGTACACCTCTCTGTACGGAACATGCCAACTCTAGAGTGGTACTCGTGGGAGCGACCCAACCGAGCAAAGTACAACCATAGTAACGCCAAGCACCCGCAGGTATATGATCGACACGACTGGGTCAACAAAGGATCATGTGCCCTCGGCACCTCAAAGGATAGTCAACAAGTAAGACCCAATCCACTGTGCCCTCGGCACCACAAAGGATAATCAACAAGTAAGACCCAATCCACTGTGCCCTCGGCACCACAAAGGATAATCAACAAGTATGACCCAATCCATGCTCTCACAAAGAACCACGTGCCCTCGGCACAATCAATGCTCCAGTGCTCACAATCATCTCAACTCTATCACAAAGAGGAGGCTCTCAACTCTACCACCAAGAGAAGGTACAACAACATAGCACGAGCCACAACATGATCACCTACACTACATGTACAACAACTGGTACAAGGAATCAACAGAATAGGTGTAGGTCCAATCATGCAACAGGGATACAAGGAAATGCATGCTCACATACATATCATTAGCACATCTAAGATCATAACATGCCCATGCAGTCTATAGATCAGTCTCACCCTAACATGGCATCTCTACATAATCTTAGCATGGCATACTATCATAATCCCAATAACATAATCCAATATCCACATATCATAATCCAATCATGCTAACATAACCCAAACAACATCATATCATATTATGCTAACATGAGATAAAACACGTAGGAGGAAGTCCACGGAATCTGGCAAACATCAACCCACCTCACAAGCTAATCCAACCACGGTGGGGAAAGGACAGTATCCTCAGATCCAACCCTCCAGATAACGCACTCCGGCGGCACCCCGATCTGTCAAAACCTCCAAGGAAACTGCTATCTCCAGCAGAATAACAGCTCAGCACCAGATCAGATCAGCAGAGTAGAGGAGAGCAAGCAGGGTTACAAACTATGCCAACACATGGCCCTAAACCCACTTTCTCTCTCTAGAAACAGGGATCTCGGAGTGGAAATGCACCAAAAACCATCAGGGACTCGCCTATTTATAGGCTGCCAAAAAGTCCACATTCGGGCGCCCACTTCCCAACTTCCGGGCGTCCGGAAATCCTGCCGTACAGGTGTCGTCGTGCGGTCAAGCGGTCGGTCGGCGGTCAGCAGGCGGTGGGGCGGCGTGTCTCCGGCGATCGACACGTGTCCTGCGTCGCGACACGTGGCCCTCCACGTCACAACTCAAACCGGATCCTCCGTCCGGGCGTCCGTTTCATGCATCCAGATCCGATCTCCGTCGGCCACAACCGGATCGTCCACAAAGTGCAACGAACGAGGATTGAAACCCCAAGAGAGCGTTCTATTACACCTAAGAATGTGAGTTTGCCACGAGTACATGCTCAGATTCGAAAGAACGAGGATTGAAACCCCATGAGAGCGTTCTATTACGCCAAAAGAGTGGGAGTTTGCCACGATTACATGTTCAGATTCGAAAGAACGAGGATTGAAACCCCATGAGAGCGTTCTATTACGTCCAAAGAGTGGGAGTTTGCCACGAGTACATGCTCAGATTCGAACGAACAAGGATTGAAACCCCATGAGAGCGTTCTATTACGCCCAAAGAGTGCGAGTTTGCCACGAGTACATGCTCAGATTCGAACGAACGAGGATTGAAACCCCATGAGAGCGTTCTATTACACCTAAGAATGCGAGTTTGCAACGAGTACATGCTCAGATTCGAACGAACGAGGATTGAAATCCCATGAGAGCGTTCTATTACGCCTAAGAGTGGGAGTTTGCCACGAGTACATGCTCAGATTCGAACGAAAGAGGATTGAAACCCCATGAGAGCGTTCCATTACGCCCAAAGAGTGGGAGTTTGCCACGAGTACATGCTCAGATTCGAAAGAACGAGGATTGAAACCCCATGAGAGCGTTCTATTACGCCCAAAGAGTGGGAGTTTGCCAAGAGTACATGCTCAGATTCGAACGAACGAGGATTGAAACCCCATGAGAGCGTTCTATTACACCTAAGAATGTGAGTTTGCCACGAGTACATGCTCAGATTCGAAAGAACGAGGATTGAAACCCCATGAGAGCGTTCTATTACGCCCAAAGAGTGGGAGTTTGCCACGATTACATGTTCAGATTCGAACGAACAAGGATTGAAACCCCATGAGAGCGTTCTATTACACCTAAGAATGCGAGTTTGCCACGAGTACATGCTCAGATTCGAACGAAAGAGGATTGAAACCCCATGAGAGCGTTCCATTACGCCCAAAGAGTGGGAGTTTGCCACGAGTACATGCTCAGATTCGAAAGAACGAGGATTGAAACCCCATGAGAGCGTTCTATTACGTCCAAAGAGTGGGAGTTTGCCACGAGTACATGCTCAGATTCGAACGAACAAGGATTGAAACCCCATGAGAGCGTTCTATTACACCTAAGAATGCGAGTTTGCCACGAGTACATGCTCAGATTCGAACGAACGAGGATTGAAACCCCATGAGAGCGTTCTATTACACCTAAGAATGCGAGTTTGCCACGAGTACATGCTCAGATTCGAACGAACGAGGATTGAAATCCCATGAGACCGTTCTATTACGCCTAAGAGTGGGAGTTTGCCACGAGTACATGCTCAGATTCGAACGAACAAGGATTGAAACCCCATGAGAGCGTTCCATTACGCCCAAAGAGTGGGAGTTTGCCACGAGTACATGCTCAGATTCGAAAGAACGAGGATTGAAACCCCATGAGAGCGTTCTATTACGCCCAAAGAGTGGGAGTTTGCCACGAGTACATGTTCAGATTCGAACGAACGAGGATTGAAACCCCATGAGAGCGTTCTATTACACCTAAGAATGCGAGTTCGCCACGAGTACATGCTCAGATTCGAACGAAAGAGGATTGAAACCCCATGAGAGCGTTCTATTACGCCCAAAGAGTGGGAGTTTGCCACGAGTACATGTTCAGATTCGAACGAACGAGGATTGAAACCCCATGAGAGCGTTCTATTACACCTAAGAATGCGAGTTTGCCACGAGTACATGCTCAGATTCGAAAGAACGAGGATTGAAACCCCATGAGACCGTTCTATTACGCCCAAAGAGTGGGAGTTTGCCACGAGTACATGTTCAGATTCGAACGAACGAGGATTGAAACCCCAAGAGAGCGTTCTATTACACCTAAGAATGTGAGTTTGCCACGAGTACATGCTCAGATTCGAAAGAACGAGGATTGAAACCCCATGAGAGCGTTCTATTACGCCCAAAGAGTGGGAGTTTGCCACGAGTACATGTTCAGATTCGAACGAACGAGGATTGAAACCCCATGAGAGCGTTCTATTACGTCCAAAGAGTGGGAGTTTGCCACGAGTACATGCTCAGATTCGAACGAACAAGGATTGAAACCCCATGAGAGCGTTCTATTACACCTAAGAATGCGAGTTTGCCACGAGTACATGCTCAGATTCGAACGAACGAGGATTGAAACCCCATGAGAGCGTTCTATTACACCTAAGAATGCGAGTTTGCAACGAGTACATGCTCAGATTCGAACGAACGAGGATTGAAATCCCATGAGACCGTTCTATTACGCCTAAGAGTGGGAGTTTGCCACGAGTACATGCTCAGATTCGAACGAAAGAGGATTGAAAACCCATGAGAGCGTTCCATTACGCCCAAAGAGTGGGAGTTTGCCACGAGTACATGCTCAGATTCGAAAGAACGAGGATTGAAACCCCATGAGACCGTTCTATTACGCCAAAGAGTGGGAGTTTGCCACGAGTACATGCTCAGATTCGAACGAACGAGGATTGAAACCCCATGAGAGCGTTCTATTACACCTAAGAATGCGAGTTTGCCACGAGTACATGCTCAGATTCGAAAGAACGAGGATTGAAACCCCATGAGAGCGTTCTATTACGCCCAAAGAGTGGGAGTTTGCCACGAGTACATGTTCAGATTCGAACGAGCGAGGATTGAAACCCCATGAGAGCGTTCAATTACACCTAAGAATGCGAGTTTGCCACGAGTACATGCTCAGATTCGAACGAACGAGGATTGAAACCCCATGAGAGCGTTCTATTACGCCCAAAGAGTGGGAGTTTGCCACGAGTACATGTTCAGATTCGAACGAACGAGGATTGAAACCCCATGAGAGCGTTCTATTACACCTAAGAATGCGAGTTTGCCACGAGTACATGCTCAGATTCGAACGAACGGGGATTGAAACCCCATGAGAGCGTTCTATTACGCCAAAAAGAGTGGGAGTTTGCCACGAGTACATGCTCAGAATCGAAAGAACGAGGATTGAAACCCCATGAGAGCGTTCTATTACGTCCAAAGAGTGGGAGTTTGCCACGAGTACATGTTCAGATTCGAACGAACGAGGATTGAAACCCCATGAGAGCGTTCTATTACGCCTAAGAAAAGAGTGGGAGTTTGCCACGAGTACATGCTCAGATTCGAACGAACGAGGATTGAAACCCCATGAGAGCGTTCTATTACGCCCAAAGAGTGGGAGTTTGCCACGAGTACATGTTCAGATTCGAATGAACGAGGATTAAAACCCCATGAGAGCGTTCTATTACACCTAAGAATGCGAGTTTCCCACGAGTACATGCTCAGATTCGAACGAAAGAGGATTGAAACCCATGAGAGCGTTCTATTACACCTAAGAATGCGAGTTCGCCACGAGTACATGCTCAGATTCGAACGAAAGAGGATTGAAACCCCATGAGAGCGTTCTATTACGCCCAAAGAGTGGGAGTTTGCCACGAGTACATGCTCAGATTCGAACGAAAGAGGATTGAAACCCCATGAGAGCGTTCCATTACACCCAAAGAGTGGGAGTTTGCCACGAGTACATGCTCAGATTCGAAAGAACGAGGATTGAAACCCCATGAGAGCGTTCTATTACGCCCAAAGAGTGGGAGTTTGCCACGAGTACATGTTCAGATTCGAACGAACGAGGATTGAAACCCCATGAGAGCGTTCTATTACACCTAAGAATGCGAGTTTGCCACACGAGTATATGTTCAGATTCGAACGAACGAGGATTGAAACCCCATGAGAGCGTTCTATTACGCCCAAAGAGTGGGAGTTTGCCACGAGTACATGTTCAGATTCGAACGAACGAGGATTGAAACCCCATGAGAGCGTTCTATTACACCTAAGAATGCGAGTTTGCCACGAGTACATGCTCAGATTCGAACGAACGAGGATTGAAACCCCATGAGAGCGTTCTATTACGCCCAAAGAGTGGGAGTTTGCCACAAGTACATGTTCAGATTCGAACGAACGAGGATTGAAACCACATGAGAGCGTTCTATTACACCTAAGAATGCGAGTTTGCCACGAGTACATGCTCAGATTCGAACGAAAGAGGATTGAAACCCCATGAGAGCGTTCTATTACGCCCAAAGAGTGGGAGTTTGCCACGAGTACATGTTCAGATTCGAACGAACGAGGATTGAAACCCCATGAGAGCGTTCTATTACACCTAAGAATGCGAGTTTGCCACGAGTACATGCTCAGATTCGAACGAACGAGGATTGAAACCCCATGAGAGCGTTCTATTACGCCCAAAGAGTGGGAGTTTGCCACAAGTACATGTTCAGATTCGAACGAACGAGGATTGAAACCACATGAGAGCGTTCTCTATTACACCAAAGAATGCGAGTTTTGCACGAGTACATGCTCAGATTCGAACGAACGAGGATTGAAACCCCATGAGAGCGTTCTATTACGCCCAAAGAGTGGGAGTTTGCCACGAGTACATGCTCAGATTCGAAACGAACGAGGATTGAAGCCCCATGAGAGCGTTCTATTACGCCCAAAGAGTGGGAGTTTGCCACGAGTACATGCTCAGATTCGAACGAACGAGGATTGAAACCCCATGAGAGCGTTCTATTACGCCCAAAGAGTGGGAGTTTGCCACGAGTACATGCTCAGATTCGAACGAACGAGGATTGAAACCCCATGAGAGCGTTCTATTACACCTAAGAATGCGAGTTTGCCACGAGTACATGCTCAGATTCGAACGAAAGAGGATTGAAACCCCATGAGAGCGTTCTATTACGCCCAAAGAGTGGGAGTTTGCCACGAGTACATGCTCAGATTCGAAAGAACGAGGATTGAAACCCCATGAGAGCGTTCTATTACGCCCAAAGAGTGGGAGTTTGCCACGAGTACATGCTCAGATTCGAAAGAACGAGGATTGAAACCCCATGAGAGCGTTCTATTACGCCCAAAGAGTGGGAGTTTGCCACGAGTACATGTTCAGATTCGAACGAACGAACGAGGATTGAAACCCCATGAGAGCGTTCTATTACACCTAAGAATGCGAGTTTGCCACGAGTACATGCTCAGATTCGAACGAACGAGGATTGAAACCCCATGAGAGCGTTCTATTACACCTAAGAGTGGGAGTTTGCCACGAGTACATGCTCAGATTCGAACGAACGAGGATTGAAACCCCATGAGAGCGTTCTATTACGCCCAAAGAGTGGGAGTTTGCCACGAGTACATGCTCAGATTCGAACGAACGAGGATTGAAACCCCATGAGAGCGTTCTATTACACCTAAGAATGCGAGTTTGCCACGAGTACATGCTCAGATTCGAACGAACGAGGATTGAAACCCCATGAGAGCGTTCTATTACGCCCAAAGAGTGGGAGTTTGCCACGAGTACATGTTCAGATTCGAACGAACGAGGATTGAAACCCCATGAGAGCGTTCAATTACACCTAAGAATGCGAGTTTGCCACGAGTACATGCTCAGATTCGAACGAACGAGGATTGAAACCCCATGAGAGCGTTCTATTACGCCCAAAGAGTGGGAGTTTTTCACGAGTACATGTTCAGATTCGAACGAACGAGGATTGAAACCCCATGAGAGAGTTCTATTACGCCCAAAGAGTGGGAGTTTGTCACGAGTACATGTTCAGATTCGAACGAACGAAGATTGAAACCCCATGAGAGCGTTCTATTACGCCCAAAGAGTGGGAGTTTGCCACGAGTACATGTTCAGATTCGAACGAACGAGGATTGAAACCCCATGAGAGCGTTCTATTACACCTAAGAATGCGAGTTTGCCACGAGTACATGCTCAGATTCGAACGAACGAGGATTGAAACCCCATGAGAGCGTTCTATTACGCCCAAAGAGTGGGAGTTTGCCACGAGTACATGCTCAGATTCGAACGAACAAGGATTGAAACCCCATGAGAGCGTTCTATTACACCTAAGAATGCGAGTTTGCCACGAGTACATGCTCAGATTCGAACGAACGAGGATTGAAACCCCATGAGAGCGTTCTATTACGCCCAAAGAGTGGGAGTTTGCCACGAGTACATGTTCAGATTCGAACGAACGAGGATTGAAACCCCATGAGAGCGTTCTATTACACCTAAGAATGCGAGTTTGCCACGAGTACATGCTCAGATTCGAAAGAACGAGGATTGAAACCCCATGAGACCGTTCTATTACGCCCAAAGAGTGGGAGTTTGCCACGAGTACATGTTCAGATTCGAACGAACGAGGATTGAAACCCCATGAGAGCGTTCTATTACACCTAAGAATGTGAGTTTGCCACGAGTACATGCTCAGATTCGAAAGAACGAGGATTGAAACCCCATGAGAGCGTTCTATTACGCCCAAAAGAGTGGGAGTTTGCCACGAGTACATGTTCAGATTCGAACGAACGAGGATTGAAACCCCATGAGAGCGTTCTATTACACCTAAGAATGCGAGTTTGCCACGAGTACATGCTCAGATTCGAACGAACGAGGATTGAAACCCCATGAGAGCGTTCTATTACGCCCAAAGAGTGGGAGTTTGCCACGAGTACATGCTCAGATTCGAACGAACAAGGATTGAAACCCCATGAGAGCGTTCTATTACACCTAAGAATGGGAGTTTGCCACGAGTACATGCTCAGATTCGAACGAACGAGGATTGAAACCCCATGAGAGCGTTCTATTACGCCCAAAGAGTGGGAGTTTGCCACGAGTACATGCTCAGATTCGAACGAACAAGGATTGAAACCCCATGAGAGCGTTCTATTACACCTAAGAATGCGAGTTTGCCACGAGTACATGCTCAGATTCGAACGAACGAGGATTGAAACCCCATGAGAGCGTTCTATTACGCCCAAAGAAGTGGGAGTTTGCCACGAGTACATGCTCAGATTCGAACGAACGAGGATTGAAACCCCATGAGAGCGTTCTATTACACCTAAGAATGCGAGTTTGCCACGAGTACATGCTCAGATTCGAACGAACGAGGATTGAAACCCCATGAGAGCGTTCTATTACGCCCAAAGAGTGGGAGTTTGCCACGAGTACATGCTCAGATTCGAAAGAACGAGGATTGAAACCCCATGAGAGCGTTCTATTACGCCCAAAGAGTGGGAGTTTGCCACGAGTACATGTTCAGATTCGAACGAACGAGGATTGAAACCCCATGAGAGCGTTCTATTACGCCCAAAGAGTGGGAGTTTGCCACGAGTACATGTTCAGATTCGAACGAACGAGGATTGAAACCCCATGAGAGCGTTCTATTACACCCAAAGAGTGCGAGTTTGCCACGAGTACATGCTCAGATTCGAACGAACGAGGATTGAAACCCCATGAGAGCGTTCTATTACGCCCAAAGAGTGGGAGTTTGCCACGAGTACATGTTCAGATTCGAACGAACGAGGATTGAAACCCCATGAGAGCGTTCTATTACACCTAAGAATGCGAGTTTGCCACGAGTACATGCTCAGATTCGAAAGAACGAGGATTGAAACCCCATGAGAGCGTTCTATTACGCGCAAAAAGAGTGGGAGTTTGCCACGAGTATATATTCAGATTCGAACGAACGAGGATTGAAACCCCATGAGAGCGTTCTATTACACCTAAGAATGCGAGTTCGCCACGAGTACATGCTCAGATTCGAACGAACGAGGATTGAAACCCCATGAGAGCGTTCTATTACGCCCAAAGAGTGGGAGTTTGCCACGAGTACATGTTCAGATTCGAACGAACGAGGATTGAAACCCCATGAGAGCGTTCTATTACACCTAAGAATGCGAGTTTGCCACGAGTACATGCTCAGATTCGAACGAACGAGGATTGAAACCCCATGAGAGCGTTCTATTACGCCCAAAGAGTGGGAGTTTGCCACGAGTACATGCTCAGATTCGAACGAACGAGGATTGAAACCCCTTGAGAGCATTCTATTACACCTAAGAATGGGAGTTTGCAACGAGTACATGCTCAGATTCGAAAGAACGAGGATTGAAACCCCATGAGAGCGTTCTATTACGTCCAAAGAGTGGGAGTTTGCCACGAGTACATGCTCAGATTCGAACGAACAAGGATTGAAACCCCATGAGAGCGTTCTATTACACCTAAGAATGCGAGTTCGCCACGAGTACATGCTCAGATTCGAACGAAAGAGGATTGAAACCCCATGAGAGCGTTCTATTACGCCCAAAGAGTGGGAGTTTGCCCCGAGTACATGCTCAGATTCGAACGAACAAGGATTGAAACCCCATGAGAGCGTTCTATTACACCTAAGAATGCGAGTTTGCCACGAGTACATGCTCAGATTCGAACGAACGAGGATTGAAACCCCATGAGAGCGTTCTATTACGCCCAAAGAGTGGGAGTTTGCCACGAGTACATGCTCAGATTCGAACGAACAAGGATTTAAACCCCATGAGAGCGTTCTATTACACCTAAGAATGGGAGTTTGCCACGAGTACATGCTCAGATTCGAACGAACGAGGATTGAAACCCCATGTGAGCGTTCTATTACGCACAAAGAGTGGGAGTTTGCCATGAGTACATGCTCAGATTCGAAAGAACGAGGATTGAAACCCCATGAGAGCGTTTTATTACGTCCAATGAGTGGGAGTTTGCCACGAGTACATGCTCAGATTCGAACGAACGAGGATTGAAACCCCATGAGAGCGTTCTATTACACCAAAGAATGCGAGTTTGCCACGAGTACATGCTCAGATTCGTACGAAAGAGGATTGAAACCCCATGAGAGCGTTCTATTACGCCCAAAGAGTGGGAGTTTGCCACGAGTACATGCTCAGATTCGAACGAACGAGGATTGAAACCCCATGAGAGCGTTCTATTACACCTAAGAATGCGAGTTTGCCACGAGTACATGCTCAGATTCGAACGAACGAGGATTGAAACCCCATGAGAGCGTTCTATTACGCCCAAAGAGTGGGAGTTTGCCACGAGTACATGTTCAGATTCGAACGAACGAGGATTGAAACCCCATGAGAGCGTTCTATTACACCTAAGAATGCGAGTTTGCCACGAGTACATGCTCAGATTCGAAAGAACGACGAGGATTGAAACCCCATGAGAGCGTTCTATTACGCCCAAAGAGTGGGAGTTTGCCACGAGTACATGTTCAGATTCGAACGAACGAGGATTGAAACCCCATGAGAGCGTTCTATTACACCTAAGAATGTGAGTTTGCCACGAGTACATGCTCAGATTCGAAAGAACGAGGATTGAAACCCCATGAGAGCGTTCTATTACGCCCAAAGAGTGGGAGTTTGCCACGAGTACATGTTCAGATTCGAACGAACGAGGATTGAAACCCCATGAGAGCGTTCTATTACACCTAAGAATGCGAGTTTGCCACATGCTCAGATTCGAAACGAACGAGGATTGAAACCCCATGAGAGCGTTCTATTACGCCCAAAGAGTGGGAGTTTGCCACGAGTACATGTTTAGATTCGAACGAACGAGGATTGAAACCCCCCCATGAGAGCGTTCTATTACACCAAAGAGTGGGAGTTTGCCACGAGTACATGCTCAGATTCGAACGAACGAGGATTGAAACCCCATGAGAGAGCGTTCTATTACACCTAAGAGAGTGGGAGTTTGCCACGAGTACATGCTCAGATTCGAACGAACGAGGATTGAAACCCCATGAGAGCGTTCTATTACACCAAAAAGAATGGGAGTTTGCCACGAGTACATGCTCAGATTCGAACGAACGAGGATTGAAACCCCATGAGAGCGTTCTATTACGCCCAAAGAGTGGGAGTTTGCCACGAGTATATGTTCAGATTCGAACGAACGAGGATTGAAACCCCATGAGAGCGTTCTATTACCACCTAAGAAGAGTGGGGTTTGCCACGAGTACATGCTCAGATTCGAAACGAACGAGGATTGAAACCCCATGAGAGCGTTCTATTACGCCCAAAGAGTGGGAGTTTGCCACGAGTACATGCTCAGATTCGAACGAACAAGGATTGAAACCCCATGAGAGCGTTCTATTACACCTAAGAATGCGAGTTTGCCACGAGTACATGCTCAGATTCGAACGAACGAGGATTGAAACCCCATGAGAGCGTTCTATTACGCCCAAAGAGTGGGAGTTTGCCACGAGTACATGTTCAGATTCGAACGAACGAGGATTGAAACCCCATGAGAGCGTTCTATTACACCTAAGAATGCGAGTTTGCCACGAGTACATGCTCAGATTCGAACGAACGAGGATTGAAACCCCATGAGAGCGTTCTATTACGCCCAAAGAGTGGGAGTTTGCCACGAGTACATGCTCAGATTCGAAAGAACGAGGATTGAAACCCCATGAGAGCGTTCTATTACACCCAAAGAGTGGGAGTTTGCCACGAGTACATGTTCAGATTCGAACGAACGAGGATTGAAACCACATGAGAGCGTTCTATTACGCCCAAAGAGTAGGAGTTTGCCACGAGTACATGCTCAGATTCGAACGAACGAGGATTGAAACCCCATGAGAGCGTTCTATTACACCTAAGAGTGCGAGCTTGCCACGAGAACATGCTCAGATTCGAACGAACGAGGATGAAACCCCATGAGAGCGTTCTATTACGCCCAAAGAGTGGGAGTTTGCCACGAGTACATGCTCAGATTCGAACGAAAGAGGATTGAAACCCCATGAGAGCGTTCTATTACGCCCAAAGAGTGGGAGTTTGCCACGAGTACATGCTCAGATTCGAACGAACGAGGATTGAAACCCCATGAGAGCGTTCTATTACGTCCAAAGAGTTGGAGTTTGCCACGAGTACATGCTCAGATTCGAACGAACGAGGATTGAAACCCCATGAGAGCGTTCTATTACACCTAAGAATGCGAGAGTACATGCTCAGATTCGAACGAGCGAGGATTGAAACCCCATGAGAGCGTTCAATTACACCTAAGAATGCGAGTTTGCCACGAGTACATGCTCAGATTCGAACGAACGAGGATTGAAACCCCATGAGAGCGTTCTATTACGCCCAAAGAGTGTGAATTTGCCACGAGTACATGCTCAGATTCGAACGAAAGAGGATTGAAACCCCATGAGAGCGTTCCATTACGCCCAAAGAGTGGGAGTTTGCCACGAGTACATGCTCAGATTCGAAGAACGAGGATTGAAACCCCATGAGAGCGTTCTATTACGCCCAAAGAGTGGGAGTTTGCCACGAGTATATGTTCAGATTCGAACGAACGAGGATTGAAACCCCATGAGAGCGTTCTATTACACCTAAGAATGCGAGTTAGCCACGAGTACATGCTCAGATTCGAACGAAACGAGGATTGAAACCCCATGAGAGCGTTCTATTACGCCCAAAGAGTGGGAGTTTGCCACGAGTACATGTTCAGATTCGAACGAACGAGGATTGAAACCCCATGAGAGCGTTCTATTACACCTAAGAATGCGAGTTTGCCACGAGTACATGCTCAGATTCGAACGAACGAGGATTGAAACCCCATGAGAGCGTTCTATTACGCCCAAAGAGTGGGAGTTTGCCACGAGTACATGTTCAGATTCGAACGAACGAGGATTGAAACCCCATGAGAGCGTTCTATTACACCTAAGAATGCGAGTTTGCCACGAGTACATGCTCAGATTCGAACGAACGAGGATTGAAACCCCATGAGAGCGTTCTATTACGCCCAAAGAGTGGGAGTTTGCCACGAGTACATGCTCAGATTCGAAACAACGAGGATTGAAACCCCATGAGAGCGTTCTATTACGCCCAAAGAGTGGGAGTTTGCCACGAGTACATGCTCAGATTCGAACGAACGAGGATTGAAACCCCATGAGAGCGTTCTATTACACCTAAGAATGCGAGTTTGCCACGAGTACATGCTCAGATTCGAACGAACGAGGATTGAAACCCCATGAGAGCGTTCTATTACACCTAAGAATGCGAGTTTGCCACGAGTACATGCTCAGATTCGAACGAACGAGGATTGAAACCCCATGAGAGCGTTCTATTACGCCTAAGAGTGGGAGTTTGCCACGAGTACATGCTCAGACTCGAACGAAAGAGGATTGAAACCCCATGAGAGCGTTCTATTACGCCCAAAGAGTGGGAGTTTGCCACGAGTACATGCTCAGATTCGAACGAACGAGGATTGAAACCCCATGAGAGCGTTCTATTACGCCCAAAGAGTGGGAGTTTGCCACGAGTACATGTTCAGATTCGAACAAACGAGGATTGAAACCCCATGAGAGCGTTCTATTACACCTAAGAATGCGAGTTTGCCACGAGTACATGCTCAGATTCGAACGAACGAGGATTGAAACCCCATGAGAGCGTTCTATTACGCCCAAAGAGTGGGAGTTTGCCACGAGTACATGTTCAGATTCGAACGAACGAGGATTGAAACCCCATGAGAGCGTTCTATTACACCTAAGAATGCGAGTTTGCCACGAGTACATGCTCAGATTCGAAAGAACGAGGATTGAAACCCCATGAGAGCGTTCTATTACGCCCAAAGAGTGGGAGTTTGCCACGAGTACATGTTCAGATTCGAACGAACGAACGAGGATTGAAACCCCATGAGAGCGTTCTATTACACCTAAGAATGCGAGTTTGCCACGAGTACATGCTCAGATTCGAAAGAACGAGGATTGAAACCCCATGAGAGCGTTCTATTACGCCCAAAGAGTGGGAGTTTGCCACGAGTATATGTTCAGATTCGAACGAAAGAGGATTGAAACCCCATGAGAGCGTTCTATTACGCCCAAAGAGTGGGAGTTTGCCACGAGTACATGCTCAGATTCGAACGAACAAGGATTGAAACCCCATGAGAGCGTTCTATTACACCTAAGAATGCGAGTTTGCCACGAGTACATGCTCAGATTCGAACGAACGAGGATTGAAACCCCATGAGAGCATTCTATTACACCTAAGAATGCGAGTTTGCAACGAGTACATGCTCAGATTCGAACGAACGAGGATTGAAATCCCATGAGACCGTTCTATTACGCCTAAGAGTGGGAGTTTGCCACGAGTACATGCTCAGATTCGAACGAACGAGGATTGAAACCCCATGAGAGCGTTCTATTACGCCCAAAGAGTGGGAGTTTGCCACGAGTACATGCTCAGATTCGAAAGAACGAGGATTGAAACCCCATGAGAGCGTTCTATTACGCCCAAAGAGTGGGAGTTTGCCACGAGTACATGTTCAGATTCGAACGAACGAGGATTGAAACCCCATGAGAGCGTTCTATTACACCTAAGAATGCGAGTTTGCCACGAGTACATGCTCAGATTCGAACGAACGAGGATTGAAACCCCATGAGAGCGTTCTATTACACCTAAGAATGCGAGTTTGCAACGAGTACATGCTCAGATTCGAACGAACGAGGATTGAAATCCCATGAGACCGTTCTATTACCCCTAAGAGTGGGAGTTTGCCACGAGTACATGCTCAGATTCGAACGAAAGAGGATTGAAACCCCATGAGAGCGTTCTATTACGCCCAAAGAGTGGGAGTTTGCCACGAGTACATGCTCAGATTCGAAAGAACGAGGATTGAAACCCCATGAGAGCGTTCTATTACGCCCAAAGAGTGGGAGTTTGCCACGAGTACATGTTCAGATTCGAACGAACGAGGATTGAAACCCCATGAGAGCGTTCTATTACACCTAAGAATGCGAGTTTGCCACGAGTACATGCTCAGATTCGAACGAACGAGGATTGAAACCCCATGAGAGCGTTCTATTACGCCCAAAGAGTGGGAGTTTGCCACGAGTACATGTTCAGATTCGAACGAACGAGGATTGAAACCCCATGAGAGCGTTCTATTACACCTAAGAATGCGAGTTTGCCACGAGTACATGCTCAGATTCGAAAGAACGAGGATTGAAACCCCATGAGAGCGTTCTATTACGCCCAAAGAGTGGGAGTTTGCCACGAGTACATGTTCAGATTCGAACGAACGAGGATTGAAACCCCATGAGAGCGTTCTATTACACCTAAGAATGTGAGTTTGCCACGAGTACATGCTCAGATTCGAAAGAACGAGGATTGAAACCCCATGAGAGCGTTCTATTACGCCCAAAGAGTGGGAGTTTGCCACGATTACATGTTCAGATTCGAACGAACGAGGATTGAAACACCATGAGAGCGTTCTATTACACCTAAGAATGCGAGTTTGCCACGAGTACATGCTCAGATTCGAACGAACGAGGATTGAAACCCCATGAGAGCGTTCTATTACGCCCAAAGAGTGGGAGTTTGCCACGAGTACATGCTCAGATTCGAAAGAACGAGGATTGAAACCCCATGAGAGCGTTCTATTACGTCCAAAGAGTGGGAGTTTGCCACGAGTACATGCTCAGATTCGAACGAACAAGGATTGAAACCCCATGAGAGCGTTCTATTACACCTAAGAATGCGAGTTTGCCACGAGTACATGCTCAGATTCGAACGAACGAGGATTGAAACCCCATGAGAGCGTTCTATTACACCTAAGAATGCGAGTTTGCCACGAGTACATGCTCAGATTCGAACGAACGAGGATTGAAACCCCATGAGACCGTTCTATTACGCCTAAGAGTGGGAGTTTGCCACGAGTACATGCTCAGATTCGAACGAACGAGGATTGAAACCCCATGAGAGCGTTCTATTACGCCCAAAGAGTGGGAGTTTGCCACGAGTACATGCTCAGATTCAAAAGAACGAGGATTGAAACCCCATGAGAGCGTTCTATTACGCCCAAAGAGTGGGAGTTTGCCACGAGTACATGTTCAGATTCGAATGAACGAGGATTAAAACCCCATGAGAGCGTTCTATTACACCTAAGAATGCGAGTTTCCCACGAGTACATGCTCAGATTCGAACGAAAGAGGATTGAAACCCCATGAGAGCGTTCTATTACGCCCAAAGAGTGGGAGTTTGCCACGAGTACATGTTCAGATTCGAACGAACGAGGATTGAAACCCCATGAGAGCGTTCTATTACACCTAAGAATGCGAGTTTGCCACGAGTACATGCTCAGATTCGAACGAAAGAGGATTGAAACCCCATGAGAGCGTTCTATTACGCCCAAAGAGTGGGAGTTTGCCACGAGTACATGTTCAGATTCGAACGAACGAGGATTGAAACCCCATGAGAGCGTTCTATTACACCTAAGAATGGAGAGTTTGCCACGAGTACATGCTCAGATTCGAACGAAAGAGGATTGAAACCCCATGAGAGCGTTCTATTACGCCCAAAGAGTGGGAGTTTGCCACGAGTACATGTTCAGATTCGAACGAACGAGGATTGAAACCCCATGAGAGCGTTCTATTACACCTAAGAATGCGAGTTTGCCACGAGTACATGCTCAGATTCGAAAGTACGAGGATTGAAACCCCATGAGACCGTTCTATTACGCCCAAAGAGTGGGAGTTTGCCACGAGTACATGTTCAGATTCGAACGAACGAGGATTGAAACCACATGAGAGCATTCTATTACACCTAAGAGTGGGAGTTTGCCACGAGTACATGCTCAGATTCGAACGAAAGAGGATTAAAACCCCATGAGAGCGTTCCATTACGCCCAAAGAGTGGGAGTTTGCCACGAGTACATGCCCAGAATGAACGAACGAACGTGGATTGAAACCCCATGAGAGCGTTCTATTACGCCCAAAGAGTGGGAGTTTGCCACGAGTACATGCTCAGATTCGAACGAACGAGGATTGAAACCCCATGAGAGCGTTCTATTACGCCCAAAGAGTGGGAGTTTGCCACGAGTACATGCTCAGATTCGAACGAACGAGGATTGAAACCCCATGAGAGCGTTCTATTACACCTAAGAATGCGAGTTTGCCACGAGTACATGCTCAGATTCGAAAGAACGAGGATTGAAACCCCATGAGAGCGTTCTATTACGCCCAAAGAGTGGGAGTTTGCCACGAGTACATGTTCAGATTCGAACGAACGAGGATTGAAATCCTATGAGACCGTTCTATTACGCCTAAGAGTGGGAGTTTGCCACGAGTACATGCTCAGATTCGAACGAAAGAGGATTAAAACCCCATGAGAGCGTTCCATTACGCCCAAAGAGTGGGAGTTTGCCACGAGTACATGCTCAGATTTCGAACGAACGAGGATTGAAACCCCATGAGAGCGTTCTATTACCCTAAGAGTGGAGTTTGCCACGAGTACATGCCCAGAATCGAACGAACGTGGATTGAAACCCCATGAGAGCGTTCTATTACGCCCAAAGAGTGGGAGTTTACCACGAGTACATGCTCAGATTCGAACGAACGAGGATTGAACCCCCCCATGAGAGCGTTCTATTACGCCCAAAGAGTGGGAGAGTTTGCACACGAGTACATGCTCAGATTCGAACGAACGAGGATTGAAACCCCATGAGAGCGTTCTATTACACCTAAAGATGGAGTTTGCCACGAGTACATGCTCAGATTCGAAAAACGAACGAGGATTGAAACCCCATGAGAGCGTTCTATTACACCAAAGAATGGAGTTTGCCACGAGTACATGCTCAGATTCGAAAAACGAACGAGGATTGAAACCCCATGAGAGCGTTCTATTACACCCAAAGATGTGGGAGTTTGCCACGAGTACATGCTCAGATTCGAACGAACGAGGATTGAAAAACCCCATGAGAGCGTTCTATTACGCCCAAAGAGTGGGTTTTTGCCACGAGTACATGCTCAGATTCGAACGAACGAGGATTGAAACCCCATGAGAGCGTTCTATTACGCCCTAAAGAGTGGGAGTTTGCCACGAGTACATGCTCAGATTCGAAACGAACGAGGATTGAAACCCCATGAGAGCGTTCTATTACGCCCAAAGAGTGCGAGTTTGCCACGAGTACATGCTCATGCTCAGATCGAACGAACGAACGAGGATTGAAACCCCATGAGAGCGTTCTATTACGCCCAAAGAGTGGAGTTTGCCACGAGTACATGCTCAGATTCGAACGAAACGAGGATTGAAACCCCTTGAGAGTGTTCTATTACGCCCAAAGATGCGAGCTTGCCACGAGTACATGCACAGATTCGAACGAATGAGGATTGAAACCCCATGAGAGCGTTCTATTACGCCCAAAGAGTGGGAGTTTGCAACGAGTACATGTTCAGATTCGAATGAACGAGGATTAAAACCCCATGAGAGCGTTCTATTACACCTAAGAGTGGGAGTTTGCCACGAGTACATGCTCAGATTCGAACGAACGAGGATTGAAACCCCATGAGAGCGTTCTATTACGCCCAAAGAGGGAGTTTGCCACGAGTACATGCTCAGATTCGAACGAACGAGGATTGAAGGGATTGAAAACCCCATGAGAGCGTTCTATTACGCCCAAAGAGTGGGAGTTTGCCACGAGTACATGCTCAGATTTCGAACGAACGAGGATTGAAACCCCATGAGAGCGTTCTATTACACCCTAAGAATGCGAGTTTGCCACGAGTACATGCTCAGATTCGAACGAACGAGGATTGAAACCCCATGAGAGCGTTCTATTACGCCCAAAGAGTGGGAGTTTGCCACGAGTATGCTCAGATTCGAATCGAACGAACGAGGATTGAAACCCCATGAGAGCGTTCTATTACGCCCTAAAATGGGAGTTTGCCACGAGTACATGCTCAGATTCGAACGAACGAGGATTGAAAAACCCCATGAGAGCGTTCTATTACGCCCAAAGAGTGGGAGTTTGCCACGAGTACATGCTCAGATTCGAACGAACGAGGATTGAAACCCCATGAGAGCGTTCTATTACACCAAAAGAATGCGAGTTTGCCACACGAGTACAGTACATGCTCAGATTCGAACGAACGAGGATTGAAACCCCATGAGAGCGTTCTATTACGCCCAAAGAGTGGGAGTTTGCCACGAGTACATGCTCAGATTCAAAAGAACGAGGATTGAAACCCCATGAGAGCGTTCTATTACGCCCAAAGAGTGGGAGTTTGCCACGAGTACATGGTCAGATTCGAACGAACGAGGATTGAAACCCCATGAGAGCGTTCTATTACACCAAAGAATGGAGTTTGCCACGAGTACATGCTCAGATTCGAACGAACGAGGATTGAAACCCCATGAGAGCGTTCTATTACACCAAAGAGTGCGAGTTTGCCACGAGTACATGCTCAGATTCGATTCGAACGAACGAACGAGGATTGAAACCCCATGAGAGCGTTCTATTACACCTAAGAAGTGGGAGTTTGCCACGAGTACATGCTCAGATTCGATTCGAAACGAACGAGGATTGAAACCCCATGAGAGCGTTCTATTACACCAAAGAGTGGGAGTTTGCCACGAGTACATGCTCAGATTCGAACGAACGAGGATTGAAACCCCATGAGAGCGTTCTATTACACCTAAGAGTGCGAGCTTGCCACGAGTACATGCTCAGATTCGAACGAACGAGGATTGAAACCCCATGAGAGCGTTCTATTACACCTAAGAGTGCGAGCTTGCCACGAGTATATGCTCAGATTCGAACGAACGAGGATTGAAACCCCATGAGAGCGTTCTATTACGCCCTAAAGAGTGGAGTTTGCCACGAGTACATGCTCAGATTCGAACGAACGAGGATTGAAACCCCATGAGAGCGTTCTATTACGCCCAAAAAGAGTGGGAGTTTGCCACGAGTACATGCTCAGATTCGAACGAACGAGGATTGAAACCCCATGAGAGCGTTCTATTACGCCCAAAGAGTGGGAGTTTGCCACGAGAGTACATGCTCAGATTCGAACGAACGAGGATTGAAACCCCATGAGAGCGTTCTATTACACCAAAAGAGTGGGAGTTTGCCACGAGTACATGCTCAGATTCGAACGAACGAGGATTGAAACCCCATGAGAGCGTTCTATTACACCTAAAAAGTGGGAGTTTTGCCACGAGTACATGCTCAGATTCGAACGAACGAGGATTGAAACCCCATGAGAGCGTTCTATTACACCTAAGAGTGTGGAGTTTGCCACGAGTACATGCTCAGATTCGAACGAACGAGGATTGAAACCCCATGAGAGCGTTCTATTACGCCCAAAGAGTGGAGTTTGCCACGAGTACACGCTCAGATTCGAATGAACGAGGATTGAAACCCCATGTGAGCGTTCTATTTCGCCAAAGAGTGCGAGCTTGCCACGAGTACATGCTCAGATTCGAAAGAACGAGGAATGAAACCCCATGAGAGCGTTCTATTGCACCAAAGAATGGGAGTTTGCCACGAGTACATGCTCAGATTCGAACGAACGAGGATTGAAGCCCAAGAGAGCATTCTATTACGCCCCAAGAGTGCGATTTTGCCACGAGTACATGCTCAGATTTGAACGAAAGAGGATTGAAACCCCATGAGAGCGTTCAATTACGCCCAAAGAGTGGGAGTTTGCCACGAGTACATGATCAGATTCGAACGAACGAGGATTGAAACCCCATGAGAGCGTTCTATTACACCTAAAAGATGGAGTTTGCCACGAGTACATGCTCAGATTCGAACGAACGAGGATTGAAACCCCATGAGAGCGTTCTATTACGCCCAAAGAGTGGGAGTTTGCCACGAGTATATGTACAGATTCGAACGAACGAGGATTGAAACCCCATGAGAGCGTTCTATTACGCCCTAAGAGTGCGAGTTTGCCACGAGTACATGCTCAGATTCGAACGAACGAGGATTGAAACCCCATGAGAGCGTTCCATTACGCCCAAAGAGTGGGAGTTTGCCACGAGTACATGCTCAGATTCGAAACGAGGATTGAAACCCCATGAGAGCGTTCTATTACGCCCAAAGAGTGGGAGTTTGCCACGAGTACATGTTCAGATTCGAACGAACGAGGATTGAAACCCCATGAGAGCGTTCTATTACACCTAAGAATGCGAGTTTGCCACGAGTACATGCTCAGATTTGAATGAACGAGGATTGAAACCCCATGAGACCGTTCTATTACGCCCAAAGAGTGGGAGTTTGCCACGAGGACATGTTCAAATTCGAACGAACGAGGATTGAAACCCCATGAGAGTGTTCTATTAAACCTAAGAATTGGAGTTTGCCACGAGTACATGCTCAGATTCGAAAGAACGAGGATTGAAACCCTATGAGTGCGTTCTATTACGCCCAAAGAGTGGGAGTTTGCCACGAGTACATGTTCAGATTCGAACGAACGAGGATTGAAACCCCATGAGAGCGTTCTATTACACCAAAGATTGCTAGCTCAGATTCGAACGAACGAGGATTGAAACCCCATGAGAGCGTTCTATTACGCCCAAAGAGTGGGAGTTTGCCACGAGTACATGCTCAGATTCGAACGAACAAGGATTGAAACCCCATGAGAGCGTTCTATTACGCCCAAAGAGTGGGAGTTTGCCACGAGTACATGCTCAGATTCGAACGAACGAGGATTGAAACCCCATGAGAGCGTTTCTATTACCTAAGAGTGGAGTTTGCCACGAGTACATGATTCAGATTCGAACGAACGAGGATTGAAACCCCATGAGAGCGTTCTATTACGCCCAAAGAGTGGGAGTTTGCCACGAGTACATGTCATTCAGATTCGAACGAACGAACGAGGATTGAAACCCCATGATGAGAGCGTTCTATTACGCCCAAAAGAGTGGGAGTTTGCCACGAGTACATGATTCAGATTCGAACGAACGAGGATTGAAACCCCATGAGAGCGTTCTATTACGCCCAAAAGAGGATTGTGATGAGAGCGTTTGCCACGAGGAGTTTGAGTACATGATTCAGATTCGAAACGAACGAGGATTGAAACCCCATGAGAGCGTTCTATTACACCTAAGAATGTGAGTTTGCCACGAGTACATGCTCAGATTCGAACGAACGAGGATTGAAACCCCATGAGAGCGTTCTATTACGCCCTAAGAATGCGAGTTCGCCACGAGTACATGCTCAGATTCGAACGAAAGAGGATTGAAACCCCATGAGAGCGTTCTATTACGCCCAAAGAGTGGGAGTTTGCCCCGAGTACATGCTCAGATTCGAACGAAACGAACAAGGATTGAAACCCCATGAGAGCGTTCTATTACGCCCTAAGATGGGAGTTTGCCACGAGTACATGCTCAGATTCGAACGAACGAGGATTGAAACCCCATGAGAGCGTTCTATTACGCCCAAAGAGTGGGAGTTTGCCCCGAGTACATGCTCAGATTCGAACGAACAAGGATTGAAACCCCATGAGAGCGTTCTATTACGCCCAAAGAGTGGGAGTTTGCCACGAGTACATGCTCAGATTCGATTCGAACGAACGAGGATTGAAACCCCATGATGAGAGCGTTCTATTACACCTAAAAATGGAGTTTGCCACGAGTACATGCTCAGATTCGAAACGAACGAGGATTGAAACCCCATGAGAGCGTTCTATTACGCCCAAAGAATGGGAGTTTGCCACGAGTACATGCTCAGATTCGAACGAACGAGGATTGAAACCCCATGAGAGCGTTCTATTACGCCCAAAGAGTGGAGTTTGCCACGAGTACATGCTCAGATTCGAACGAACGAGGATTGAAACCCCATGAGAGCGTTCTATTACACCTAAGAGTGGAGTTTGCCACGAGTACATGCTCAGATTCGAACGAACGAGGATTGAAACCCCATGAGAGCGTTCTATTACACTAAAAAGAAGTGCGAGTTTGCCACGAGGACATGTTCAAATTCGAACGAACGAGGATTGAAACCCCATAAGAGTGTTCTATTAAACCTAAGAATTGGAGTTTGCCACGAGTACATGCTCAGATTCGAAAGAACGAGGATTGAAACCCTATGAGTGCGTTCTATTACGCCCAAAGAGTGGGAGTTTGCCACGATTACATGTTCAGATTCGAACGAACGCGGATTGAAACCCCATGAGAGCGTTCTATTACGCCCACCTAAGAATGTGGGAGTTTGCCACGAGTACATGCTCAGATTCGATTCGAAGGAACGAGGATTGAAACCTCATGAGAGCGTTCTATTACGCCTAAAAGTGGGAGTTTGCCACAAGTACATGCTCAGATTCGAACAAAAGAGGATTGAAACCCCATGAGAGCGTTCTATTACGCCCAAAGAGTGGGAGTTTGCCACGAGTACATGCACAGATTCGAACGAACGAGGATTGAAACCCCATGAGAGCGTTCTATTAAACCTAAGAATGCGAGTTTGCAACGAGTACGATGTACATTCAGATTCGAGATTCGAACGAACGAGGATTGAAACCCCATGAGAGCGTTCTATTACGCCCAAAGAGTGGGAGTTTGCCCCGAGTACATGCTCAGATTCGAACGAACAAGGATTGAAACCCCATGAGAGCGTTCTATTACACCTAAGAGTGCGAGTTTCCCACGAGTACATGCTCAGATTCGAACGAGAACGAGGATTGAAACCCCATGAGAGCGTTCTATTACGCCCAAAGAGTGGGAGTTTGCCACGAGTACATGTTCATATTCGAACGAACGAGGATTGAAACCCCATGAGAGCGTTCTATTACACCTAAGAATGCGAGTTTGCCACGAGTACATGCTCAGATTGGAACGAAACGAGGATTGAAACCCCATGAGAGCGTTCTATTACGCCCAAAGAGTGGGAGTTTGCCACGAGTACATTCTCAGATTCGAAAGAACGAGGATTGAAACCCCATGAGAGCGTTCTATTACGCCAAAGAGTGAGAGCTTGCCACGAGTACATGCTCATATTCGAACGAACGAGGATTGAAACCCCATGAGAGCGTTCTATTAGCCCCAAAGAGTGGGAGTTTGCCACGAGTACATGCTCACATTCGAACGAATGAGGATTGAAACCCCATGAGAGCGTTCTATTACTCCCAAAGAGTGCTAGTTTGCCACGAGTACATGCTCACATTCGAACGAATGAGGATTGAAACCCCATGAGAGCGTTCTATTACGCCCAAAGAGTGGGAGTTTGCCACGAGTACATGCTCAGATTCGAACGAACGAGGATTGAAACCCCATGAGAGCGTTCTATTACGCCCAAAGAGTGGGAGTTTGCCACGAGTACATGCTCAGATTCGAACGAACGAGGATTGAAACCCCATGAGAGCGTTCTATTACACCTAAGAATAAGAGTTCGCCACGAGTACATGCTCAGATTCGAACGAAAGAGGATTGAAACCCCATGAGAGCGTTCTATTACGCCCAAAGAGTGGGAGTTTGCCACGAGTACATGTTCAGATTCGAACGAACGAGGATTGAAACCCCATGAGAGCGTTCTATTACACCTAAAATGCGAGTTTGCCACGAGTACATGCTCAGATTCGAACGAACGAGGATTGAAACCCCATGAGAGCGTTCTATTACGCCCAAAGAGTGGGAGTTTGCCACGAGTATATGTTCAGATTCGAACGAACGAGGATTGAAACCCCATGAGAGCGTTCCATTACACCTAAAGAGTTTGCGAGAGTTTTCGAACGAACGAGATTGAAACCACGAGTACATTACACCAGCTCGAGATTCGATTCGAACGAGGATTGAAACCCCATGAGAGCGTTCTATTACGCCCAAAGAGTGGGAGTTTGCCACGAGTACCTGCTCAGATTCGAAGAACGAGGATTGAAACCCCATGAGAGCGTTCTATTACGTCCAAAGAGTGGGAGTTTGCCACGAGTACATGCTCTGATTCGAAAAAACGAGGATTGAAACCCCATGAGAGCGTTCTATTACACCTAAGAATGCGAGTTTGCCACGAGTACATGCTCAGATTCGAACGAACGAGGATTGAAACCCCATGAGAGCGTTCTATTACACCTAAGAATGCGAGTTTGCCACGAGTACATGCTCAGATTCGAACGAACGAGGATTGAAATCCCATGAGACCGTTCTATTACGCCTAAGAGTGGGAGTTTGCCACGAGTACATGCTCAGATTCGAACGAAAGAGGATTGAAACCCCATGAGACCGTTCTATTACGCCTAAGAGTGGGAGTTTGCCACGAGTACATGCTCAGATTCGAAAGAACGAGGATTGAAACCCCATGAGAGCGTTCTATTACGCCCAAAGAGTGGGAGTTTGCCACGAGTACATGTTCAGATTCGAACGAACGAGGATTGAAACCCCATGAGAGCGTTCTATTACACCTAAGAATGCGAGTTTGCCACGAGTACATGCTCAGATTCGAACAAAAGAGGATTGAAACCCCATGAGAGCGTTCTATTACGCCCAAAGAGTGGGAGTTTGCCACGAGTACATGTTTAGATTCGAACGAACGAGGATTGAAACCCCATGAGAGCGTTCAATTACACCTAAGAATGCGAGTTCGCCACGAGTACATGCTCATATTCGAAAGAACGAGGATTGAAACCCCAAGAGACCGTTCTATTACGCCCAAAGAGTGGGAGTTTGCCACGAGTACATGTTCAGATTCGAACGAACGAGGATTGAAACCCCATGAGAGCGTTCTATTACACCTAAGAATGTGAGTTTGCCACGAGTACATGCTCAGATTCGAAAGAACGAGGATTGAAACCCCATGAGAGCGTTCTATTACGCCCAAAGAGTGGGAGTTTGCCACGAGTACATGTTCAGATTCGAAACAACGAGGATTGAAACCCCATGAGACCGTTCTATTACGCCAAAAGTGTGAGTTTGCCACGAGTACATGCTCAGATTCGAACGAACGAGGATTGAAACCCCATGAGAGCGTTCTATTACACCTAAGAATGCGAGTTTGCCACGAGTACATGCTCTCAGATTCGAACGAACGAGGATTGAAACCCCATGAGAGCGTTCTATTACACCAAAGATGGGAGTTTGCCACGAGTACATGCTCAGATTCGAACGAAAGAGGATTGAAACCCCATGAGAGCGTTCTATTACGCCTAAGAGTGGGAGTTTGCCACGAGTACATGCTCAGATTCGAACGAAAGAGGATTGAAACCCCATGAGAGCGTTCTATTACGCCCAAAGAGTGGGAGTTTGCCACGAGTACATGCTCAGATTCGAAAGAACGAGGATTGAAACCCCATGAGAGCGTTCTATTACGCCCAAAGAGTGGGAGTTTGCCACGAGTACATGCTCAGATTCGAACGAACGAGGATTGAAACCCCATGAGAGCGTTCTATTACACCTAAGAATGCGAGTTTGCCACGAGTACATGCTCAGATTCGAACGAAACGAGGATTGAAACCCCATGAGAGCGTTCTATTACGCCCAAAGAGTGGGAGTTTGCCACGAGTACATGTTCAGATTTCGAACGAACGAGGATTGAAACCCCATGAGAGCGTTCTATTACACCTAAGAATGGAGTTTGCCACGAGTACATGCTCAGATTCGAAACGAAACGAGGATTGAAACCCCATGAGAGCGTTCTATTACGCCCAAAGAGTGGGAGTTTGCCACGAGTACATGCTCAGATTCGAACGAACGAGGATTGAACCCCCCATGAGAGCGTTCTATTACGCCCTAAAAGAAGTGCGAGTTTGCCACGAGTACATGCTCAGATTCGAACGAAACGAGGATTGAAACCCCATGAGAGCGTTCTATTACGCCCAAAGAGTGGGAGTTTGCCACGAGTACATGCTCAGATTCGAACGAACGAGGATTGAAACCCCATGAGAGCGTTCTATTACCCAAAGAGTGGGAGTTTGCCACGAGTACATGCTCAGATTCGAACGAACGAGGATTGAAACCCCATGAGAGCGTTCTATTACGCCCAAAGAGTGGGAGTTTGCCACGAGTACATGCTCAGATTCGAACGAACAAGGATTGAAACCCCATGAGAGCGTTCTATTACACCTAAGAATGCGAGTTTGCCACGAGTACATGCTCAGATTCGAACGAACGAGGATTGAAACCCCATGAGAGCGTTCTATTACGCCCAAAGAGTTGGAGTTTGCCCCGAGTACATGCTCAGATTCGAACGAACAAGGATTGAAACCACATGAGAGCGTTCTATTTACCAAAAGAGTGGGAGTTTGCCCACGAGTACATGCTCAGATTCGAACGAACGAGGATTGAAACCCCATGAGAGCGTTCTATTACACCTAAGAAGTGGGAGTTTGCCACGAGTACATGCTCAGATTCGAACGAACGAGGATTGAAACCCCATGAGAGCGTTCTATTACACCAAAGAGTGCGAGTTTGCCACGAGTACATGCTCAGATTCGAACGAACGAGGATTGAAACCCCATGAGAGCGTTCTATTACACCTAAGAGTGGGAGTTTGCCACGAGTACATGCTCAGATTCGAAACGAACGAGGATTGAAACCCCATGAGAGCGTTCTATTACGCCCAAAGAAGTGGGAGTTTGCCAAGAGTACATGCTCAGATTCGAAAGAACGAGGATTGAAACCCCATGAGAGCGTTCTATTACGCCCAAAGAGTGGGAGTTTGCCACGAGTACATGCTCAGATTCGAACGAACAAGGATTGAAACCCCCATGAGAGCGTTCTATTACACCTAAGAATGCGAGTTTGCCACGAGTACATGCTCAGATTCGAACGAACGAGGATTGAAACCCCATGAGAGCGTTCTATTACGCCCAAAGAGTGGGAGTTTGCCACGAGTACATGTTCAGATTCGAACGAACGAGGATTGAAACCCCATGAGAGCGTTCTATTACACCTAAGAATGCGAGTTTCCCACGAGTACATGCTCAGATTCGAAAGAACGAGGATTGAAACCCCATGAGACCGTTCTATTACGCCCAAAGAGTAGGAGTTTGCCACGAGTACATGTTCAGATTCGAAAACGAACGAGGATTGAAACCACATGAGAGCGTTCTATTACACCTAAGAATGTGAGTTTGCCACGAGTACATGCTCAGATTCGAAAGAACGAGGATTGAAACCCCATGAGAGCGTTCTATTACGCCCAAAGAGTGGGAGTTTGCCACGAGTACATGTTCAGATTCGAAACAACGAGGATTGAAACCCCATGAGAGCGTTCTATTACGTCCAAAGAGTGGGAGTTTGCCACGAGTACATGCTCAGATTCGAACGAACGAGGATTGAAACCCCATGAGAGCGTTCTATTACACCTAAGAATGCGAGTTTGCCACGAGTACATGCTCAGATTCGAACGAACGAGGATTGAAACCCCATGAGAGCGTTCTATTACACCTAAGAATGCGAGTTTGCAACGAGTACATGCTCAGATTCGAACGAACGAGGATTGAAACCCCATGTGACCGTTCTATTACTCCTAAGAGTGGGAGTTTGCCACGAGTACATGCTCAGATTCGAACTAAAGAGGATTGAAACCCTATGAGAGCGTTCCATTACGCCCAAAGAGTGGGAGTTTGCCACGAGTACATGCTCAGATTCGAAAGAACGAGGATTGAAACCCCATGAGAGCGTTCTATTACGCCCAAAGAGTGGGAGTTTGCCACGAGTACATGTTCAGATTCGAACGAACGAGGATTGAAACCCCATGAGAGCGTTCTATTACACCTAAGAATGCGAGTTTCCCACGAGTACATGCTCAGATTCGAACGAAAGAGGATTGAAACCCATGAGAGCATTCTATTACGCCCAAAGAGTGGGAGTTTGCCACGAGTACATGTTCAGATTCGAACGAACGAGGATTGAAACCCCATGAGAGCGTTCTATTACACCTAAGAATGCGAGTTTGCCACGAGTACATGCTCAGATTCGAAAGAACGAGGATTGAAACCCCATGAGACCGTTCTATTACGCCCAAAGAGTGGGAGTTTGCCACGAGTACATGTTCAGATTCGAACGAACGAGGATTGAAACCCCATGAGAGCGTTCTATTACACCTAAGAATGTGAGTTTGCCACGAGTACATGCTCAGATTCGAAAGAACGAGGATTGAAACCCCATGAGAGCGTTCTATTACGCCCAAAGAGTGGGAGTTTGCCACGAGTACATGTTCAGATTCGAAACAACGAGGATTGAAACCCCATGAGAGCGTTCTATTACGTCCAAAGAGTGGGAGTTTGCCACGAGTACATGCTCAGATTCGAACGAACAAGGATTGAAACCCCATGAGAGCGTTCTATTACACCTAAGAATGCGAGTTTGCCACGAGTACATGCTCAGATTCGAACGAACGAGGATTGAAACCCCATGAGAGCGTTCTATTACACCTAAGAATGCGAGTTTGCAACGAGTACATGCTCAGATTCGAACGAACGAGGATTGAAATCCCATGAGACCGTTCTATTACGCCTAAGAGTGGGAGTTTGCCACGAGTACATGCTCAGATTCGAACGAAAGAGGATTGAAACCCCATGAGAGCGTTCCATTACGCCCAAAGAGTGGGAGTTTGCCACGAGTACATGCTCAGATTCGAAAGAACGAGGATTGAAACCCCATGAGAGCGTTCTATTACGCCCAAAGAGTGGGAGTTTGCCACGACTACATGTTCATATTCGAACGAACGAAGATTGAAACCCCATGAGAGCGTTCTATTACACCTAAGAATGCGAGTTCGCCACGAGTACATGCTCAGATTCGAACGAAAGAGGATTGAAACCCCATGAGAGCGTTCTATTACGCCCAAAGAGTGGGAGTTTGCCACGAGTACATGTTCAGATTCGAACGAACGAGGATTGAAACCCCATGAGAGCGTTCTATTACACCTAAGAATGCGAGTTTGCCACGAGTACATGCTCAGATTCGAAAGAACGAGGATTGAAACCCCATGAGACCGTTCTATTACGCCCAAAGAGTGGGAGTTTGTCAAGAGTACATGTACAGATTCGAACGAACGAGGATTGAAACCCCAAGAGAGCGTTCTATTACACCTAAGAATGTGAGTTTGCCACGAGTACTTACCATACCTATCTATTTGTTGACCCTCGTGCCGGTGTGTACACCTCTCCTTCGTCGGCTTGCGGTACCCACTGGGAGGGAGAGACATGTTTACATGTTCTCATCCTCCCACCACCATTTTTTAGGTTACTTGGGAGGTGGGAGTCGGGACGGTGCGTGAGGCGCGGTGGACGATCGATCTTTCGATCCCGACTAGTATAGTTGGTTTAGTTCCTTCCCCTTTACTTTCATGCACATAGACTTATTGTGGTTCAGTGGTTATTGTTTTCCTAACACCGTATTAAATGTTTTAAATAAATGACTCAGAATGGTTTTATTGGATTTGCAAATGATGTCTCCTACCCTTCGAGGTAGCTCGTTTTTAAATAAAAAGGCTTTCAAGTGATTTTTGTTCTTTTGGTTGCTAGTGTTTCAAAATGAGGTTCTCGTGTGGGGAACAATTTTAAAAGGTTTCGTGGATTCTCTTTAATGCTTATTAGAGTTCAAAATCAAAGCTTTCGGGTAGGAAGCATTTTTAATAGGATGTCTGTTCTACTGTGCATCGCATCATCCTTCGCCTAAGGAGTGCTTAGAGGCATGTAGGGATAGCTGAATGCAACTGTATTCAAATAATTGTATATGTGGATTGGTGAATGAAAGTGTGATTGTGATCCTGTTGTATGTTGATGGTACGCCGTGCAAATACAGGGGAGACTCTGTCTGCATAGACAGAGGAACCTGTATTTGTGGCGGGTCTGTAAGCCGTGCGGGCTAGGCTTTTCAAAAAAAAAAAATTGACCTGTTTTTCGCAATTAAACTAGCCCGGGGCGTGACAGTGATAGCAAAGGGAACAATAAAAGGTAATAAGGGGTCGATTTTGGCTATGGAACGGGCTTCTTTCTCCAAAAGAAAGCCTAAATGGAGAAATAAGAAATTTAATAAGAAGCCAAAGGCCGATAACAAGAGACAAGTTCCTAGAAAGGCTACTAAAGAAAAATGTTTTCACTGTAATGAAGATGGCCATTAGAAGAGAAACTGCCCCGAATACATATATACTAATATCTTAAATGTTATGATAAAAGTATACATGATTGGATCATATTTTATGTCACGCCCTGGATTGCTCGTTTCCCCGAGCTCGCCAACAGATCCGTCGTATACATAGAATTTTTCATGTATACGAAGCGATAGATAACCTGTAAACAATGCATACAAGCAACTACAAGAGATATAGAGCTGAAATAAGATCATACTAATAAAATATAAGCCACCTGTACATATAGGATCCAAAATACAACAGTTCCTCCAAAGCCAAAAATAGGTGCAAATCCATCTCTCACAGGAACAACAAGTTCACACTATATGTACATGGCACAGCTAAAAAAAAAATATCTCTCGTGGGGTCCTCTTCTAGGAAAAACTGGGAATGGCAGGGATCTAGCTCGCGACTCTCTTACCTCGATCAACAGGAATAGGAGCAGCAGGCGCAACAGTCGAAGGCTCTGCTAGAAAAGGTGGCAACAATGGGTGTGAGAACTACTATCAAAAGAAGTAGTCCTCAGTGGGTACCGCTACCGACCCCAACGGTCCACCCACTAAGTCTACGAGACTAACAGTATAGCTGGTAGGTAAAGAAATAACAAAGTAAGCTGGAGTAAACTCTACAGTTAAAATGCCACTACCCTACCACTATCCAAGTCATACTCTCAAAGTATATGCATCTCTAAAGAGAATAGTCACTCCTGACCCGATCTAATGGAACCGCCCAAACAGGCTCGTCCAGCCAAATGCCTAGCCATACCGCACACTACTAGAAGGTAGCCGGTCAAAGAATCATATCCGATCGAACTGCAGCGACATCAACGCATGAGAGGCCTCACTCCGGAGCGGCACTCGGGGGAGCTACCCAACCGAGTTAGTAAGCGTATCTCTGTCGAGCACAATCAGACTCCGGCAGGCTATAATCAAATAAAAAGGGGTCAAATGGGTCTAAGACTCCAAGCATACGTGCCCTCGGCACAATCTGATACTAAAACAAGAATTTGGGTCCACCGTCAACCCCAACGGCACCCGGCAACACAATACAGCCTAACTCCGCTGTAAACAGAAGCTCGGCACCTCAGCACGAGCGTAAACATGTCCTACAACAATCTAAGTATCCACCTCGCACTAATAGCGGTGATACAAGAACAGAAACGGCTCCTAGAGCTAAATCTGTTAACAGTTTCGAAAAGTGACGGTTGTAGGTTCACGAGTTTTCTCCTAAGTCAAATCTTAGTTCAGCATGTAAATTATGTCTAGAATCATTAAGTTATGCTCCAAATTCAGATTTTATATAAACACATGCAAAATCATGAATTCGAGCTGCTAACATGAAAAATGGATAATAAAACAGCATATTGCACTCTCAACAACTTAGGAGGAAATCCCCGATTTCGGTAACATCAACCCACCTCATACGCTATCCAACTACGGCTAGAAGTCGAGTGGAAGGCGTCCAAACAAAACTAGCCGAAACTGGGCTCAAACCAGCCAAAACCAGAATTCAGATCCACTCTGCAGCACTTCTGGGCGCCCAGAACCTGAGCCCAGAACTGCAGTCTGGCAGCACAACATGCAGGGATTCAACATGCGATAAAATCCGATTCCAAGGTCCAAATGCAGTGAAAATTTACCCAACTCACAAGGAGAGGCTCAAGAACAAGCCCACCAATTCTCAGCCAAAAGCAAGTTCGAATCGATCTCCAAAAAGAAACCCAAGCAGATTCGGATCCACCCCGGGGCACTCCAAAACTGCATCCATAATTTCAGCAACGTAGCAAATAGCACTTCTAGCTTAATTCTGAGAATTCCAACAAGTCTAGCCCAGGAGATAGGGTCACAAACCTCCCAAATATAGTGAGGGATCAATCTAAATCCTCCAATAAACTCTCCACAAAGATCTGGATTCAAAAATCCAAGGAAATCATCAAAATCCACAATTTTCAGCACTTAAGCTTAAAACTCTAAATCTGAGCTAAAACTCACCTTTAAAATGTCAAACCCAAGTGGGAAGAACTTCTAATCCAGCAAGGGGTGTGGGAAACCAATCCTCACTTCAAAATCCAGCTCCATAGAGATTTGGATCCATAAAACCAAAGAAAACCCAAGTTCAGCTCAAGAAGACAAAGGGTCCAGTGAAATGGCAACTGCAGAGTACATACCTGTCCAAATCATGATTGGAAGGATCCCACACCTTCCTCTACGAGTCCAGAATCCAACAAACTAAGTTTCACAGGATGTGGACACTCCTACGCTGCACACGAGCTGAAACGCCACAGGTCGACGCTGAAAATCTGCTGGAAATCTGCTGGAAATCTGAAGCCTTCAATGGGAAAAGATAGAATTTTGAGGGATTGGAGGGGTTTCCTGCAATTTTTCAGGGCTCACCATGAAGAAGGGAGGAAAAGAGCTTCAAGGGGTCGTCCACCCTCTTTTATAGGCATAGGGATGGGGTACAATGAGCCTCAAGAACAAAATGCTGCTAACTAGTCCCATGCTGAAAATCCAGGATTCGGGCGCCCAGAACCCAAGAAGTGGGCGCCCAGAACTTCTAGCCTGCACAACCCAGCCCTCGGGTTCTCCATCCGGAGGTCTAGTGTGCCTTAACGTGGTCCAGCGGAACTCACCTACCACAGCACACGTGTCAGCACGTTCGATACTCACGAGGTGAACTTTCGGACTCACTTTCCGGGTGCCCTAATCTGGATCCGAAATGACTCAGTAATTTCAAAGGACAAGCACTCAACAACTGGGCGCCCTAAACCCAACTTTCGGGCGCCCTAAACTGCCAAAAATCCAAAACTTCAGTTTTGGCCTATTTCGGTGCTCCGAGTCCGTTTTCGCGTCTATTTCGCGCCAAAACGACTCCGACTCGTCCCGATAGTCTCCAGAAGTGTCGAACAGTCTAGAATACTACAGTCATTTTGCCAGTTAGGCCCCAGGGGTACTACATCCTTCCCCCCTATAAAAAGTTTCATCCTCGAAACTTAAACTCATACCTCAAGTAGCAAACTCGAAAAGGTAGGGATAGGATTTCCACATCACCATCTCCGGCTCCCAAGTCGCGTCACGCTCCTCGTGATTACTCCACTGCACTTTCACGTACGGTATGACCCGGTTGCGCAATTCTTTCGTCTCGCGAACAAGAATCCGCACCGGTCGCTCCTCGTACCTCAGGTTCTCAGCCAACTCGAGTGGAGAAGTCAATCACGTGGGAGGGGTCGAACACGTATCTCCTTAGGGCCGAGACATGAAACACATCGTGGACTCCGAAAAGTCGCGGTGGTAGGGCAATCCTGTACGCTACCGGCCCCACTCGCTCTAACACCTCGAACGGACCAATGAACCGTGGACTAAGCTTTCCACGAACCCCAAATCTGCGAATCCCTCTGGACGGCGAGACTTTCAGGAATACATGATCTCCAATCTGAAACTCCAATTCTCGTCTCCTAGTGTCCGCATAGCTTCTCTGTCGACTCTGGGCTGTCTCAAGACGTCGTCGAATAACCTTGACCTTTTCTTCTGCTTCCAACAGGATGTCAGGACCCAAGGTCTTCCTTTCACCCACATCACTCCATTGCAAGGGCGATCGACACTTGCGTCCATACAACGCCTCAAACGGAGCCATCTGGATGCTAGTTTTATAGCTGTTGTTGTACGCAAACTCAAACAGTCCTAAGTGTCGATGCCACCCTCCACCAAAGTCTAGGACACATGCTCTTAACATGTCCTCCAGAGTCTGAATGGTCCGCTTAGACTGACCATCGGTCTGTGAGTGAAATGCCGTACTGAACCGAAGCTGAGTACCCAATGCTGTCTGTAAGCTCCTCCAAAACTGTGAGACAAACCGCAGGTCTCGATCCGACGCAATCGAGGTAGGCACTCCATGCAATCTCACTATCTCGTCTAAATACAACTGAGCGAGTCTATCCCTGGACGAAGTAGTCTGCACTGGTAAGAAGTGGGCAGACTTGGTCAGTCTGTCCACTATCACCCAAATGGTATCGAAACCAGCCTGCGTCTTCGGTAATCCCACGACAAAGTCCATGGCGATCTGGTTCCACTTCCACTCAGGTATTGGGAGACTCTGAAGCTTGCCAGCAGGTACTTGGTGCTCTGCCTTTACCTGTTGACAAGTCAAACACTGAGCCACAAATCTCCCAATATCCCGCTTCATTCCATTCCACCAATAGTGTGCCTTCAAATCCTTATACATCTTGGTTCCATCGGGGTGAACCGCATAAGGCGAGTAATGAGTCTCTCTCAAAATCTTCTCTCGGATCTCAGAATCCCTAGGCACACACAGTCGGTCCCTGTACCGCAGTACTCCCGAACTGTCAACACTAAAGTCTCCTATTTGCCCACTGGCAATCTGATCTCGAATCCTCCTCAAATAGGGGTCCACACTCTATTTCTCTCGGATCCTATCCAACAAAGTGGGCTGCAATACCAAGGACATAAGTTTTGCAGTAACCCCAGGAGACACCACCTCAAGCTCAAGCCGCCTCAACTCCTCAAGTAATGGCGCCTGCTGAGTGATCATCATACTAAGGCTCTGCACTGATATCCTGCTCAATGCATCTGCCACTACATTCTGTTACGGATTTTATATTGGCATATTTCGTGAAGTGAGTCGGAGTCTTGAAGGTTCAAAGAAGAAAAGACGAAGATTGAAGACTCGAAGACTCACCGTTTGAATTCACGATGCTTGGTAAGTTTAAATAATCTTGATGATGATTTATAAACATTTACAAGTGTTTGGAAGACTTTAGAATGGATTAAACTTGATTAAAAATATAAAAAAAATAAGTTTTCCAACTTCCGAGGTCCGGACCCTGAGGATGAGGTCCGGAACCCGTACGCCTCCCTGGCTGTCACGCAGGGAGGGTCCGGACCCTGAGGATGAGGTCCGGACCCTGAGGGCGGAGGTCCGGACCCTGAGGGCTGAGGTCCGGACCCCAGGCTGTTTCGCAGACCGGGTCCGGACCCTGATGGCTGAGGTCCGGACAATGAAACGCCTGGAGAGTGTCAAGGTCCGGACCCCATACCCGCGGTCCGGACCCCGACCCGTTGCGAAGTTTTGGAAAGTTATTTTTTCTATCCTACTTTAATTCTAATGTCTCCCAAACATGTAAATAAGATGGTAGATTCCTTAAAATATCTTTGCAATCCTAATTTGGTTCCAAACCTTTCTAAAATCAGTTTTTCAATCCTAGTCGAAATCGGTTTGCTTCCAAACCTTTCTAAAAACTATTTTTTAATCCTAATCTATTTCGGATTGCTTCTAACCTATATATATGATGTGGGGGAGTCTCTAAAACGTGGTGAATCACAGATTATCTTTTAGAAACCCTAGAAGCTTGTAGGTGACCGTTTTCTCATCTTCTACATCAAGCTTCTCTCAAATTGATTCATGGTTTCCTAATTTCTAATATTCTTTTAGAATCAATTTGAGAATTGCTTAGAGACTATTCCCACAGATCTTCAATGATATTCTAAGCAATAAACCATCATCAACGTTGTTGTTCTTGCTCCGGACGGAGTGGCGTCGTGGATTCGGCGTGTTCAAGACGGTTCGTGGATTCGGATCGTTGGCGCTCGTGGATTCGGGTGTGCGTCGTGGATTCGACGTGTAGAAGGCTTCGTGGATTCGAAGTGAGGCATCTCATGGATTCGAGGCGTGGCGTTCGTGGATTCGAACGTGGGGCGTGGACAACCCGGTGGTGTGCGCGATATCCGGAGAAGATAAAAGAGAGGTTAAGTCCGTGGAGTCGGTAATCACCTTGTAATCTTTTATTCTTAGTGGATTGTTATCGCGTGTTGGTCCCGTGGGTTTTTCTCCAAAGTGGAGTTTCCCACGTAAATCTCGGTGTGCTGATTTTATTTTCCGCATTACTTTATCGCATTGAGATTTGTGATTTTTGTTTATACACCTATTCACCCCCCTCTAGATGATTGATAGTATCTAGATAGATCCTAGGGCACCTCCTATCTCACAATTGGTATCAGAGCAAGATCTAGGCTTTATCTTTCATAATGGGTGAATGAGGTAATATATTTAGGCCACCATTTTTTGATGGAACCAATTATGCGTATTGGAAGGTTCACATGAGAGCGTTTCTAATTGCTATTGACGAGTGTGTTTGGCAATCCATCGAATTTGGATGGAAACATCCTACCGAAAAGGTAGAGAATGTTGACAAGACCAAACCTCGGAATAAATGGAGTAAGGAAGAGATTGATTTATCTTCTTACAACGGTAGAGGAATTAATGCCTTATTTAATGCTCTATCTCAAACCGAGTTTTCACGCGTCTCGGCGTGTGAAACGGCTAAGGAGATTTGGGATACTCTCCAAGTTACGCATGAGGAAACTAGCTTGGTAAAGGTCCAAAAACTTCAAATGCTTACAAGTAAATTTGATTCAATTTTCATGGATGATCATGAGACCTTTACCGAGTACTATACTCGTCTTCAAGACATAGTTAATACATGCGCAAACTTGGGAGAGAAAATCTCGGAATCTAAAGTTGTAAGAAAAATTTTGAGAACTCTTCCCGAAAGATTTCGTCCGAAGGGCCATTGAGACTATAAAACACCCGGACGAGATGAAAGTAGAAGAATTAGTAGGTGCTTTACAAACATATGAAATGACTTTTCCTACTAATGAATCTTCTTCCAAGTCTTCTTCTAAGAGTACAGGTATTGCACTCAAATCTACGAAGGAGGAAGACGATGACTCAGATTTCGATGAAGAAATTTCGCTCGCCGATTTTGAGCATCAATTGGAGCGTCTCACGAAGAAATTTCGTCGGAATTTCCGAAAGAACAAGACAAATCGATCTACATCCAAAACTTCTTCAAGAGGATCTTCAAATTCTAAATCTTCTAAAGAGAAGAAGCTTGCAAAGTTCTCTAAAGATAAGGATGAGATTGAAGGGAAAATCCGATGTTACAAGTGTCGCGGCTACGGTCACATCTCCACGGATTGTCCCACTAAAAAGTCTTATAAAAAGAAGGCTTTACAAGCTAGAACTTGGGACGATTCAACTTCTAATGAATCGAGTTCTAGTGAAGAAGAAAACAATGATGCGATTGCTTTTTGTTCACATACTTCTTTACCTTCCTCATCGATTCTTTGTTTATCATCTATTTCTAATGATTTGCTTTCTCCTTCTTTGCATGAAACGTCGAGCGACGATGGCACGAGTGAAGGGGACTCGGATGATGATGACTTAGCCGAGGCGTATAATCAACTACTTATTGAATCGAAGAAGATGGCTAAGCACAACAAGAAGTTGAGGAAGCGACTTTTGGAGCTTGAGGATGACAAAAAGACATTGAGTACATCAAATAAAGCTCTTGAGGAGGAAAGGGAGTCAATTTTGAAGAACAACGAAATCCTCCAAGAGAAGTTAGACCAATCGGAGATAACGATCAAGTCGCATAAAGAAAAGGTTGGTTTTCTAGAACTACAATACAAGGAAATTCATGTTTCCAACCAAGTTTTGATCAAACAAGTCCATCAACTCAAGTCCGACATACTAAAATTCTCCTCCGGATCAAAGAAGCTTGATAACATGCTAGGACTTGGTCAAACGGACAAAATTGGAGTCGGATATGAAAGAACTCATGTTAAAAAGGGTGGAATTTCAGCATCTAAAACTCCATCCAAACTAAAGGAGAAAGTATGTCATAGATGCGGGAAGAATGGACATATTAAGAAGACATGCCCTAGAAATGGAGAAAAATATCATCCGGCATCTTCTCAACATCTATTGGCATCTTCCAATACTCGACAACCCCCACGGTTTCAAAAGCAATATCAAAAAGGTCGAGTACCCAAGGTCAACCGAAAGTCAAAGCCACAACAACCACATCCTCAAAAGCGGAATGCAATGGTGAGACCCACGGTTGATCAAAAGTCAAAACAAACCGTACCCAATGTCAACAAACTAAGACAATCAACAATCCGACAAGTTTGGGTTCGAAAAGGTGATATCTTTCCTTCTCTAAAGTCTTAATTTGTTTTGACTTAGTGTAGTGCTTTGATCGGTTTCTATTGCATATCTTTTGTTCATTGCATTACACGTTTTGGTGCTTTCATTGTTACGTTTTTTTTTGATTCTTTGAATGATTAGAACATTAAATAGTGCATTGAATATCAATAGGTTCACTTTCATTCACTCCTAATTAATCTCATATTAATTATCGGTTTTACTTTTATTTTCATTATATTTGAAGATAATTTATTATGAGAATTCTTAATACTTATATTCATCAAATTTAGGCAATCATGTGTAATCTCTAGGAGCTTAACCTATCTCGGTTGTGTGTGTTGAATTTGATGAATAGTCATTCTCTTATGGACTAAAATTTGTCACAGTTTCTTTCAACTAAGAGATTGCATAAGCGAGGGGGAGTTATTATTATAAAATGCTCATATGCTTTGAAAGATGTGGAAAGAGTTACATCCTTAAAGGAGTGTGAAAACTACCACCACATGGAGGAAAGAGCTACCACCCCGGTCGTCCGGTTAGTGTGTGCAGCTACCACATGAGAATTGAATTGCATATCCGAAAAAAAAAAAAAAATATATATAAGTGCAAAAGGATGCAAAAGGAAAATATCACAAAATTTTATTTTTCGGAGTTATAAGGTGGTCCACATACAAGTAAGATGCTCAAAGAGCCACCCCTTGTAATTAAAGTTTATCTCAATTTTGAATGTTTATGCAATAAATTTCTGTCTCTTTGATGAATCCCTTAAGTCATCTTCATAATCCGTTTACATCTTGATAGCTTTTGAGCCTTTAGATTATTTTTGATGACTTGATTTTGAAGTTTATATGAATTAAGAAATCGTGTAATATTTTATCTACATCTTGGTGAGTGTGTAGTAAAATTCTTAATTCTTATGAAATTAATAGGGATTGAAAGAAGTCAATGTGAATTTATATTTCTCATGCACTAACATTGCTTGAAATTTTATCACAAGTGGTTTCAAAATTGAAAAAGCTTTAAACTTGTGTTTTGATTGATTTCTTTCGAAATTCTCTCTATTTTTGGGTGTTTTTCTTTTAGCAATTTTTGACAAAAAGGGGGAGAGAGGTAATGATGACTTAGACGCATAAACATAGGGGGAGAGATTGCATGAACAAAAGGGGAGAGATTTAGATATATTTTTTCTACTAACTTTGTTCGTGGAGAATGTAAATTTTTTTTGCAGATCTTTCAAGACTTCAAGACTCCATGTTTGTCTAAGTTATAGAGTTTGTTTAGGAGTTATAAAATTGTAATTTTGAATTTTATTTGGATCTTTCACGCGAGAAGTTCATTATTTTGGTAATGGCAATGAATTTCATTTTTTGGAGAGATAAGCATCGTGAGTGTTTTATGTAATTTTGAGTTTTGTCACGAAATTGCCAAAGGGGGAGATTATTACGGATTTTATATTGGCATATTTCGTGAAGTGAGTCGGAGTCTTGAAGGTTCAAAGAAGAAAAGATGAAGATTGAAGACTCGAAGACTCACCGTTTGAATTCACGATGCTTGGTAAGTTTAAATAATCTTGATGATGATTTATAAACATTTACAAGTGTTTGGAAGACTTTAGAATGGATTAAAATTGATTTAAAATATAAAAAATGAGTTTTCCAACTTCCGAGGTCCGGACCCTGAGGATGAGGTCCGGAACCCGTACGCCTCCCTGGCTGTCACGCAGGGAGGGTCCGGACCCTGAGGATGAGGTCCGGACCCTGAGGGAGGAGGTCCGGACCCTGAGGGCTGAGGTCCGGACCCCAGGCTGTTTCGCAGACCGGGTCCGGACCCTGATGGCTGAGGTCCGGACAATGAAACGCCTAGAGAGTGTCAAGGTCCAGACCCCATACCCGCGGTCCGGACCCCGACCCGTTGCGAAGTTTTGGAAAGTTATTTTTTCTATCCTACTTTAATTCTAATGTCTCCCAAACATGTAAATAAGATGGTAGATTCCTTAAAATATCTTTGCAATCCTAATTTGGTTCCAAACCTTTCTAAAATCAGTTTTTCAATCCTAGTCGAAATCGGTTTGCTTCCAAACCTTTCTTAAAACTATTTTTTAATCCTAATCTATTTCGGATTGCTTCTAACCTATATATATGATGTGGGGGAGTCTCTAAAACGTGGTGAATCACAGATTATCTTTTAGAAACCCTAGAAGCTTGTAGGTGACTGTTTTCTCATCTTCTACATCAAGCTTTTCTCAAATTGATTCATGATTTCCTAATTTCTAATATTCTTTTAGAATCAATTTGAGAATTGCTTAGAGACTATTCCCACAGATCTTCAATGATATTCTAAGCAATAAACCATCATCAACGTTGTTGTTCTTGCTCCGGACGGAGTGGCGTCGTGGATTCGGCGTGTTCAAGACGGTTCGTGGATTCGGATCGTTGGCGCTCGTGGATTCGGGTGTGCGTCGTGGATTCGACGTGTAGAAGGCTTCGTGGATTCGAAGTGAGGCGTCTCGTGGATTCGAGGCGTGGCGTTCGTGGATTCGAACGTGGGGCGTGGACAACCCGGTGGTGTGCGCGAGATCCGGAGAAGATAAAAGAAAGGTTAAGTCCGTGGAGTCGGTAATCACCTTGTAATCTTTTATTCTTAGTGGATTGTTATCGCGTGTTGGTCCCGTGGGTTTTTCTCCAAAGTGGAGTTTCCCACGTAAATCTCGGTGTGCTGATTTTATTTTCCGCATTACTTTATCGCATTGAGATTTGTGATTTTTGTTTATACACCTATTCACCCCCCTCTAGGTGATTGATAGTATCTAGATAGATCCTAGGGCACCCCCTATCTCACGCATTCGCCTTGCCGGGGTGATACTGGATGGTAATATCATAATCCTTCAACAACTCTAACCATCGGCGTTGCCTCAGGTTCAATTCCTTTTGAGTGAACAGATACTTGAGATTTTTATGATCCGTAAAAATCTCACAGTGCTCACCATACAAGTAATGCCGCCACAGCTTCAGTGCAAACACCACAGCTGCCAGCTCTAAGTCATGCGTAGTGTCACGCCCCGGGTTACCTCTTCCCAGGTGCATGACCAGATCCGCCGCATACACAGAATCTCTACCATGTATACGAAGCGAAACAACATCCACAATAAAACACACAGAGCTAAAGGTATCAACAGAGCTGCTATATAATATATCAAAAGATCACTGTACATACATCATCCATAACTCTCACAAATAACTCTCATATACAGACTGATATCAACATCACATAGTATGTACAGACTCAACCATCTATCCAAAATGGGTATACCTCTAGCCAAATATCCGGGGAATAGCTCTACCCGACGGTCTCCTTTCCGCGCTCAGTATGCACAACTGGGGAAGAAGACTCTGCAAAAAAATGTCACCAATGGGTGTGAGAACTACTATCAATCAAGTAGTCCTCAGTGGGTACCGCCACCAGCCTCAGCGGTCTGCCCACTAAGACCTCAATCTCAAGAGATATGAATAGAGCAATAAAAGAGTAGGAGATATACTACCACTACTATGCACAAAGCTCAACTGTCAGTATGAATATCAATGAACTGAATATACCAAATGAGGACTATCATACATAATACAATACCTGCGAACCAGCTAGTACAGGAACTCCATCTGTACCTAGCTCTCGCCATGCAATACCTCACAATACCATACCTCATAACACGATACCTGCGGCCTGATCACGCTCAACCCTCCAGGGAGCTGCTCAACCCTCCAGGGAGCCGACTAGTACAGGAAGCCCGTCTGTAACTAGCCCCTCGTACACCTCTCTGTACGGAACATGCCAACTCTAGAGTGGTACTCGTGGGAGCGACCCAACCGAGCAAAGTACAACCATAGTAACCGCCAAGCACCCGCAGGTATATGATCGACACGACTGGGTCAACAAAGGAACATGTGCCCTCGGCACCTCAAAGAATAGTCAACAGGTAAGACCCAATCCACTGTGCCCTCGGCACCACAAAGGATAATCACCAAGTATGACCCAATCCATACTCTCACAAGCAACCCCGTGCCCTCGGCACAATCAATGCTCCAGTGCTCACAATCATCTCAACTCTACCACAAAGAGGAGGCTCTCAACTCTACCACAAAGAGGAGGTACAACAACATAGCACGAGCCACAACATGATCACCTACACTACATGCACAACAACTGGTACAAGGAATCAACAGAATAGGTGTAGGTCCAATCATGCAACAAGGATACAAAGAAATGCATGCTCATATACATATCATTAGCACATCTAAGATCATAACATGCCCATGCAGTCTATAGATCAGTCTCACCCTAACATGGCATCTCTACATAATCTTAGCATGGCATACTATCATAATCCCAATATCATAATCCAATATCCACATATCATAATCCAATCATGCTAACATAATCCAAACACATCATATCATATTATGCTAACATGAGATAAAACACGTAGGAGGAAGTCCACTGAATCTGGCAAACATCAACCCACCTCAAATGCTAATCCAACCACGGTGGGGAAAGAACAAGCCTCAGATCCAACCCTCCAAGATAAGGAACTCCGGCAGCACTCCGATCTGAGTAAACCTCCAAGGAACTGCTATCTCCAGCAGAATAACGGCTTGGCACCAGATCAGATCAGCAGAGTAGAAGAGAGCAAGCAGGGTTACAAACTATGCCAACACATGGCCCTAAACCCACTTTCTCTCTCTAGAAACAGGGATCTCGGAGTGGAAATGCACCAAAAACCATCAGGGACTCGCCTATTTATAGGCTCCCAAAATCCCACTTTCGGGCGCCCACTTCCCAACTTCCGGGCGTCCGGAAACCCTGCCGTACAGGTGTCGTCGCGCGGTCAAGCGGCCGGTCGATAGTCATCAGGCGGTGGGGCGGCGTGTCTCCGGCGATCAACACGTGTCCTGCGTCGCGACACGTGGCCCTCCACGTCAACAGCTCAAACCGGATCCTCAATCCGGGCGTCCGAATCATGCATCCAGATCCGATCTCCGTCGGCCACAACCGGATCATCCGCAAAGTGCAACGGGGTCCGGAACATTCAGGCGTCCACAACCTCACTTCCGGGCGCCCGAATCCCGCCAAGTCCAGGAACCCTAAATCTCAAAATTTCCCGAGTACTACATTCTCCCCTCCTTAAAATAGTTTCGTCCTCGAAACTAAGGTACTCACCTCAAGATATAAATAGGTGGGGATAAGATCTCTACATAACAGTCTCCAACTCCCATGTCGCCTCTCTATCATCATGAAAATCCCACTGTACCTTAACATAAGGTATGACCCGATTACGCAATTCCCTCGTCTCACGAGCAAGAATTCGTATCGGTCGCTCCTCGTACTGTAAATCCTCAGTAAGCTCCAGTGGAGAAAAATCAATCACATGGGAAGGATCATGCATGTATCTCCTCAGAACAGATACATGAAAGACATCGTGTACTCCTGCAAGTCGAGGCGGAAGGGCTAACCGATAAGCCACGGGTCCAACTCTCTCTAAGATCTCAAAAGGACCAATAAATCGCGGACTAAGCTTTCCGCGAATTCCAAATCTCCGTATGCCCTTCGATGGTGAGACCTCAAGAAAACATGATCGCCAACATGAAATTCTAGATCTCGCCTCCGAGTATCAGAATAACTCTTCTGCCTACTCTGAGCTGTCTCGATATGCCGTCGTATCAACTTAACTTTCTCTTCGGCTTCAAGCAAAAGGTCTGGTCCCAACGTCTTCCTTTCACCAACATCATCCCAATACAGAGGTGATCGACATTTGCGTCCATACAATGCTTCAAACGGAGCCATCTTAATGCTCGCTTGATAGCTATTGTTGTACGCAAACTCTACTAATCTCAGATGTCGATCCCAACCTCCACCAAAATCCAAGACACAAGCTCTCAACATATCCTCGAGTGTCTGTATAGTGCGCTCGGACTGACCATCAGTCTGGGGATGAAACGCAGTGCTAAACCGAAGCTGAGTCCCCAAAGCTGTTTGTAAACTCTTCCAGAAATGAGAAACAAACCTTGGGTCTCTATCAGATACTATTGAGATTGGCACTCCATGCAATCTCAATATCTCATCCATATACAGCTGCGCAAGTCGCTCACGTGACCAAGTAATCTGCATAGGCAGAAAATGAGCAGACTTCGTCAGCCTATCAACAATCACCCAAATGGAATCACAGCCGCTAGAAGTCCTCGGCAATCCTACGATGAAATCCATCGTAATATGATCCCACTTCCACTCAGGTATTGGAAGACTCTGTAGCTTACCAGCTGGTACTCGATGTTCAGCCTTAACTTGCTGACATGTCAAACATTGAGCTACAGCTCTACCAATATCCCGCTTCATACCATTCCACCAGAAGTGAGTCTTCAGATCCTGGTACATCTTTGTCCCTCCAGGATGTACAGAATAAGGAGAATAATGTGCTTCCTTCAATATCTCCTCTCGAATCTCCTGATCTGCTGGTACACATAGACGTCCTCTAAAACGGAGAACTCCAGAATCATCACAAGAAAACCCTTCGAGATCTCCACTCCTCAGTTGATCTCGAATTTTCACCAAGTAAGGATCTTCACTCTGTTTTTCTCGAATCCTGTCTAACAGAGTGGGCTGCAAAATCAGAGTCATCAGTCTCGCTGTCATCCCAGAAGTAACCACTTCAAGGGATAACCTCCGCATCTCCTCTACTAGGACAGGCTGTTGAGTAACACACAAACTCAAAGTTGCCACAGCCTTCCTACTCAAAGCATCGGCAACAACATTCGCCTTTCCGGGATGGTATAATATAGAGATGTCATAATCCTTCAATAATTCTAACCATCTTCGTTGCCGTAGATTCAACTCTTTCTGTGTAAACAGATACTTAAGACTCTTATGATCTGTATACACTTCACAATGCTCTCCATAAAGATAGTGACGCCATAGCTTCAGAGCAAAGACTACCGCCGCCAACTCCAAATCATGAGTGGGGTAGTTCTTCTTATATTCCTTTAGTTGTCTTGAAGCATATGCAATCACTTTGCCATGTTGCATCAACACGCAACCTAAGCCACTATGCGAAGCATCACTATAAATGACAAATCCTTCGCCCATCACAGGTAGTGCAAGAATAGGGGCTATCATCAATCTCTGCTTAAGCTCATCAAAGCATTCTTGACACTCATTACTCCAAACATACTTAATTCCCTTCCTGGTTAGTCGAGTAAGTGGTGTAGAGAGTTTCGCAAAACTCTCCACGAATCGTCGATAATACCCAGCTAGACCAAGAAAACTCCGAACCTCGGATATGGTCGTCGGTCTAGGCCAATCACGAATTGCCTCAATCTTCTTAGGATCAACAGCTACTCCCGAAGCTGAAATCACATGGCCTAAAAAGGCAACCTCTCTCAACCAAAACTCACACTTCTTGAGCTTTGCATACAACTTCTTCTCTCGCAAGAGTTGTAGCACTAATCTCAGATGCTCCTCATGCTCCGCATCATCACGGGAGTATATCAAAATGTCATCAATAAAAACTACCACGAACTTGTCCAAGAAGGACTTAAAGACTCGGTTCATCATATCCATAAATGCAGCAGGGGCATTAGTCAACCCAAACGGCATGACTGTAAACTCATAATGCCCATACCGAGTTCTAAAAGCTGTCTTAGAAATATCCTCGGCCTTCACCTTCAACTGGTGGTAACCGGACTGAAGATCAATCTTAGAAAAGACACACGCTCCCTGCAATTGATCGAACAGGTCATCGATACGTGGGAGGGGGTATCTATTCTTGATGGTCACTTTGTTCAATTCTCGATAATCTACACATAACCTAAGTGAACCATCCTTCTTCTTCACAAATAGTACAGGCGCTCCCCAAGGCGACACACTTGGTCTAATAAAACCTTTATCCATCAAATCTTGCAATTGCGCCTTCAACTCTCTCAACTCAGCTGGTGCCATTCTATAGGGTGTCTTCGAGATTGGCGCGGTTCCTGGTACCACATCAATCAGGAATTCAATCTCCCTATCAGGAGGCATCGAGGATAACTCAGAAGGAAATACGTCCGGAAATTCATGGACAATAGAAATATCCTCGAGTCCTGGTACAACAGTGGGCACCTCAGTCACCGTTGCTAAGTAGGCCATACATCCACTATTTAACATCTGTCTGGCCTTAGAAGAAGAGATCGTCACTGCGAACAGTGAACTCTTACAACCTTCATAAATATACTCCTCATGTCCAGGCTCACGAAAGATTACCGTCTTAGATCCACAATCAATCGTAGCAAAGTATCGAGATAACCAATCCATGCCAAGGATTACATCAAAATCCCGCAACTGTCTCAATACTAATAAATCAACAGACATGATCCAAGGTCCTACTTGCACAGGACATCCTACACAACCCTCAATCACCTGCAAATTATGGTCAGGTACCCGCACCTCCTATGTCTGGGGTAACAATCCTATCTCTAGACCATGATACAATGCAAATGTCCTACTAACAAAGGAATGCGATGCACCAGTATCGAATAAAGTACGCGATCTAATGCCACAAATCAAAACTATACCTGCCACCACTCGATTAGCTATCGCAGGATCCTCAATCTGAGCGGCATAAACTCGCCCGCTCGCCGGTGGCTGGCGTCGATCCTGCTGTCGTGGCATAGAAGATCGCTCCTGAGAAAATACCGGGGAAGCTCCAGAATACTGCGGTGGAGTAAAAGGCACGGATGCCATAGAAGGAGTTGCTACAAGTCTGGGACAAGCCCTCCTGATATGTCCAGGCTGTCCACACTCATAACATCGGCCCTCTCGTCTATTACAGAGATAAGCAAAATGAGGTCCTCCACAAATCACACATCGGGGAGGTCCCCTCGACTGCTGTTGTTGCTGTCGCTGCTGGCGATATCCTCCAGACTGCTGGCGAAACCTCCAGACTGCTGGCGATTAAAAGATCCACGTCCCTGGAAACGCGATTGCTGAGGAGGTTTAGGTGGCCTTCTGCTACTTGACTGCCCTCCATCATCAGGCGCCGGGCGCTTCCTCTCCTGACCTTGAGCTGGGTCCACATGCTGTCCTCTCGTCACAAATGCCCCACGCTCTACCCACAGAGACTGCTCGATAGTAGCATCCAAAGTCTGAAGTCTCTGCGAGTGGACAAATGGAAAGATCTCGGGTCTCAAACCCTTCTCATACAGATAAACCTTCTGTATCTCATCTCTCGCCGCTGAGGGAACACAGTTAAGCAACCTAGTAAATTCCCTCGCATACTCCTGCACCGAGCGATTCCCTTGCTTCAGGTTCTTCAGATCCTCTTCTATCTTCATCTTTACACTACTCGGAAAATACACTCCATACATGATTCCCCGAAATTCACTCCAAGTCATCTGTAGAGGATTCAAGGACCTATGATCACGGGTCCTCCTCCACCAGACATGTGCATCACCAGATAAACAATGCACTGCCATATGCACCTGCTCTCGTGCTGGCACAAAAAGATCCTCGAACAATTTCTCCATTTCACAAATCCAGGCTTCTACCACCCACGGTTCTATGCTACTTCCATTGAATCGCGGTGGATCAAACCTACAGAAGCGAGCCAATCTATCCGCCATCCGCTCCTGCTCCTCTTCAGAAAGCACTTGACTAGGCTGAGTACTTCCTTCTCCAGGTTGAGATGTAGTTGGAGTCGTCGCCGCCTGAGGTTCCATGGCTCGAGGCGTAGAGAAAGCATCACACATCTTCTGTAACAAGGCACTCTGCTGCCTTCCAACTGCAGCTATATCTGCTAGCTGCTCCTGCAGAGCGGGCCGTTCACTAGGTCCCGTCTGCTCAGGCATATCCGAAGGCGTCGGATGCGCTCGCGTCGACGGTCGTCGAGGAGGCATAGTAATAATCCTGCAACAGAATACCCGATTAGGACCACAAACAACTCACGACCCAATCCAACGAAAGTCTAGAAGGACACTTCTTTTCTTCTCAGATTATTATGTCGTCTGCAGCCAACATAATTCATCCGATAAGAGAAGGCATAATCCCTCAATCACTCTTCCTACACAAGGAAGGATTCAAAAACCCAATCTTTGACTTTCGCGATCAATCACGTCTCTCTCGTCATTCTTAGGTCTGTTTATCTTAGGTTTCCTAGGCCCTCATGACCTATTCCTAAGCTCTGATACCAACTTAATCTGTCACGCCCCGGGTTACCTCTTCCCAGGTGCATGACCAGATCCGCCGCATACACAGTATCTCTACCATGTATACGAAGCGAAACAACATCCACAATAAAACACACAGAGCTAAAGGTATCAACAGAGCTGCTATATAATATATCAAAAGATCACTGTACATACATCATCCATAACTCTCACAAATAACTCTCATATACAGACTGATATCAACATCACATAGTATGTACAGACTCAACCATCTATCCAAAATGGGTATACCTCTAGCCAAATATCCGGGGAATAGCTCTACCCGACGGTCTCCTTTCCGCGCTCAGTATGCACAACTGGGGAAGAAGACTCTGCAAAAAGATGTCACCAATGGGTGTGAGAACTACTATCAATCAAGTAGTCCTCAGTGGGTACCGCCACCAGCCTCAGCGGTCTGCCCACTAAGACCTCAATCTCAAGAGATATGAATAGAGCAATAAAAGAGTAGGAGATATACTACCACTACTATGCACAAAGCTCAACTGTCAGTATGAATATCAATGAACTGAATATACCAAATGAGGACTATCATACATAATACAATACCTGCGAACCAGCTAGTACAGGAACTCCATCTGTACCTAGCTCTCGCCATGCAATACCTCACAATACCATACCTCATAACACGATACCTGCGGCCTGATCTCGCTCAACCCTCCAGGGAGCTGCTCAACCCTCCAGGGAGCCGACTAGTACAGGAAGCCCGTCTGTAACTAGCCCCTCGTACACCTCTCTGTACGGAACATGCCAACTCTAGAGTGGTACTCGTGGGAGCGACCCAACCGAGCAAAGTACAACCATAGTAACCGCCAAGCACATGCAGGTATATGATCGACACGACTGGGTCAACAAAGGAACATGTGCCCTCGGCACCTCAAAGAATAGTCAACAGGTAAGACCCAATCCACTGTGCCCTCGGCACCACAAAGGATAATCACCAAGTATGACCCAATCCATACTCTCACAAGCAACCCCGTGCCCTCGGCACAATCAATGCTCCAGTGCTCACAATCATCTCAACTCTACCACAAAGAGGAGGCTCTCAACTCTACCACAAAGAGGAGGTACAACAACATAGCACGAGCCACAACATGATCACCTACACTACATGCACAACAACTGGTACAAGGAATCAACAGAATAGGTGTAGGTCCAATCATGCAACAAGGATACAAAGAAATGCATGCTCATATACATATCATTAGCACATCTAAGATCATAACATGCCCATGCAGTCTATAGATCAGTCTCACCCTAACATGGCATCTCTACATAATCTTAGCATGGCATACTATCATAATCCCAATATCATAATCCAATATCCACATATCATAATCCAATCATGCTAACATAATCCAAACAACATCATATCATATTATGCTAACATGAGATAAAACACGTAGGAGGAAGTCCACTGAATCTGGCAAACATCAACCCACCTCAAATGCTAATCCAACCACGGTGGGGAAAGAACAAGCCTCAGATCCAACCCTCCAAGATAAGGAACTCCGGCAGCACTCCGATCTGAGTAAACCTCCAAGGAACTGCTATCTCCAGCAGAATAACGGCTTGGCACCAGATCAGATCAGCAGAGTAGAAGAGAGCAAGCAGGGTTACAAACTATGCCAACACATGGCCCTAAACCCACTTTCTCTCTCTAGAAACAGGGATCTCGGAGTGGAAATGCACCAAAAACCATCAGGGACTCGCCTATTTATAGGCTCCCAAAATCCCACTTTCGGGCGCCCACTTCCCAACTTTCGGGCGTCCGGAAACCCTGCCGTACAGGTGTCGTCGCGCGGTCAAGCGGCCGGTCGATAGTCATCAGGCGGTGGGGCGGCGTGTCTCCGGCGATCGACACGTGTCCTGCGTCGCGACACATGGCCCTCCACGTCAACAGCTCAAACCGGATCCTCAATCCGGGCGTCCGAATCATGCATCCAGATCCGATCTCCGTCGGCCACAACCGGATCATCCGCAAAGTGCAACGGGGTCCGGAACATTCAGGCGTCCACAACCTCACTTCCGGGCGCCCGAATCCCGCCAAGTCCAGGAACCCTAAATCTCAAAATTTCCCGAGTACTACACGTAGGGTAATTCTTCTCATAATCCTTTAATTGCCGGGAGGCATAGGCATTTACCCTACCATGCTGCATCAACACACACCCCAAGCCACTGTGAGATGCATCACTATAAATCATGAATCCTTCCCCCATAACTGGAAGGGCAAGGATGGAAGCAGACATCAGTCTCTCCTTCAGCTCCTCGAAGCTACGCTGACACTCAGCACTACAAACAAATTTGATCCCCTTCCTTGTCAGACGAGTGAGGGGTGTGGAGAGCTTCGCAAAGCCTTCCACAAACCGACGGTAATATCCAGCCAATCCAAGAAAACTCCTCACCTCGGTAACCGTCGTCAGTCTAGGCCAATCCCGAACAGCATCAATCTTTTGCGGGTCCACCGCCAGTCCAGTGGCTGAAATCACATGGCCCAAGAAAGCTACCTCTCACAGCCAAGAACTCGCACTTCTTCAACTTGGCATACAACTTCTTCTCCCTCAGAAGTTGCAGCACTATCCTCAAGTGTTCCTCATGCTCAGCATCACTCCGAGAGTAGATCAGGATATCATCGATAAACACCACCACAAACCGGTCCAAGAACGGCTTAAACACTCGATTCATCAAATCCATAAACGCGGCAGGGGCATTAGTCAATCCAAACGGCATCACCGTAAACTCATAATGTCTGTACCGTGTCCTGAAAGCCGTCTTGAGAATGTCCTCGGCCTTCACCTTCAATTGGTGGTAACCGGACTGTAGATCAATCTTCGAAAAGACACAAGATCCTTGCAGCTGATCAAACAGATCATCAATACGCGGTAAAGGATACTTGTTCTTGATGGTCACTTTATTCAACTCTCGATAATCCACGCAAAGTCTAAGTGAACCATCCTTCTTCTTCATGAATAACACCGGTGCTCCCCAGGGTGACACGCTGGGTCGCACAAATCCTTTATCCATCAAGTCCTGAAGCTGCGCCTTAAGCTCTCTCAGCTCCGCCGGTGCCATTCGGTAGGGCGCAGTTTCTGGAACTACGTCAATCACAAACTCAATCTCCCTGTCCGGTGGCATAGCTGTCAACTCAAGGGAAAACACATCCGGAAACTCGCGGACTATAGGGATGTCCTCGAGTCCCGGTGCCACCGTAGGCACCTCTACAACAGTCGCCAGGAATGCAATACATCCTCGACTCATCATCTGTCTCGCTCGTGCAGACGAAATCCACGTCGCGAACAATGTGCTCCTGCGGCCCCTATACACGTACTCTTCCTGGCCTAGCACGCGAAACGTCACGGTCCTCTCGCTGCAGTCGATCGTCGCGATGTAGCGCGCCAGCCAATCCATGCCAAGCACCACATCAAAATCCTGCAATCGCCCTAAGACCAAAAGGTCTGCGGGCATCACCCAAGGTCCAAGCTGCACTAGACAAGCCCAACAATACTCCGCCACATGCAAAACATGCTCGGGAATCTGCACCTCGTGTGCATGTGGTAAAGGCCCTATCTCTAGTCCATGCAGTGATGCAAATGCTCGACTAATAAATGAATGTGATACCTGCCACCACATGATCTGCTGCTGTGGAGTCCTCAACCTGAGCCGCTTAGACCCGGCCGCTCTGCGTCTGCTGTCACCGCTCGGCCGGTCGTGGCACTAAAGCCCTGTCTGCCTGGCTATAAGTAGGGGGAGCTCCATAGGTCTGCTGATAAGCTGGGGGTGCTGATGCTGTCGATGGTGCTAGCGACGCTGCTCGGGGACAAGCTGCCCGAAGATGTCCTGGCTGACCACACCCAAAACACCGGCCCTCTCGCTGCTCGCACTGCCTAGGCCAATGTGGTCCTCCACAGATGACACATCTCGATGCTCCCCTCTGCTGCCGTCCCTGCTGACGGGATCCACCAGACCTCTGTCGCCCCGAAAACCAACGACCCTGAGAACGCGATCGTGGAGGCCTCGGCGGGCGTCTACTGCTGGTCTGTCCTCCGTCGTCTAGAGCCGGGCGCTTTCTGTCCTGACCTAGCGCAGCCGCCCGCTCTCTCGTCGTCATAGCCCCATGCTCGACCCACAGTGCCTGCTCGATCGACGCATCCAAGGTCTGCAACCTCTGCGCCTGAACTAAAACAAAGATCTCCTGCCTCAATCCCTGCTCAAACAAGTAAACCTTGTGAGCCTCGTCTCTCGCAGCAAATGGGACACAGTTAAGGAGTCTGGTAAACTCTCGAGTATACTCCTGCACTGTGCGGTCTCCCTGTAGCAGATTCTTCAGGTCCTCCTCGAGTTTCCGCTTCACGCTGTTTGGGAAATAGGACTCGTACAACATTCCGCAAAACTCGCCCCAACACAACTACAGCCCATCCAACGACATGTTCTGCCTCATTCACTTCCACCAGATACGTGCGTCACCAGTCAAGCAATGAACCGCCAAGTGAACCTGCTCCCGCTCTGGTATAAAGAGATCCTCAAATAACTTCTCCATCTCACACACCCAGGCCTCCACTACCCAAGGCTCGGTGTGGCTACCATCAAAGCGATGCTGATCAAAGCGGCAAAAACGAGCCAGCCTCTCAGTCATCCGCTCCTGCTCAGCCTCTGACATCTGTCCACTGATCGCGAAGCATCGCCGATCGGCACGGCCGAAACTGTCGCTGAAGGGGGTGCAGCTGCAGCTGGAACATCCACTAGAGTAGAAGAAGGTGGCTCCTGTGACTCTGTCGCTCTAGGTGCTGCACTCGGCTGAGTAAAAGTATCGCACATCCTCTGCAATAGCGCACCCTGCTGCCTAGATGCCTCAGCTAGGGCAGCCAACTGCTCTCTCAAATCTGGGGGTGCACTAGGTCTCGCCTGCTCTGGCACCTCAGAAAGTGCGGGGGTAGCCCGCGTCGGGGGTCGACCTCGGCGTCGGGGAGGCATTATAACCACCTGCACAACACACACATCAGTCACATATCACAAACAACTCTTGAACCAATCAAGCGAAAGTCTAGAAGGTCGCCTCTTTTTCCCCACTGCTTGACGTCGTGTACAGCCAACGCAAGTTCGCGGCAGGAAAGGACACACGTCTTCGATCACTACCTCCACTTAAGGATGAGTTCAACAATCAAATCTATGACTTTCGCAGCAAGTCACATTTCTCACGTCTTGCATTCCTAGGGTCTGCCAAAGCCTAGGGTTTACTAAGTCCCAATGACCTATTCCTAAGCTTTGATACCAACTTAATATGTCACGCCCCGGATTACTTGTTTTTCCGGGCTCGCCAACAGATCCGCCGTATACATAAAATTTTTCATATATACGAAGCGATAGATAACCTGTAAACAATGCATACAAGTAACTACAAGAGATATAGAGCTGAAATAAGATCATACTAATAAAATATAAGCCACATGTACATATAGGATCCAAAATACAACAGTTCCTCCAAAGCCAAAAATAGGTGCAAATCCATCTCTCACTGGAACAACAAGTTCACACTATATGTACATGGCACAGCTAAAAAAAAACTATCTCCAGTGGGGTCCTCCTCTAGGAAAAACTGGGAATGGCAGGGATCTAGCTCGCGACTCCCTTACCTCGATCAATAGGAACAGGAGCAGCAGCCGCAACAGTCGAAGGCTCTGCTCTACAGTTACAATGCCACTACCCTACCACTATCCAAGTCATACTCTCAAAGTATATGCATCTCTAAAGAGAATAGTCACTCCTGACCCGATCTAATGGAACCGCCCAAACAGGCTCGTCCAGCCAAATACCTAGCCATACCGCACACTACCAAAAGGTAGCCGGTTAAAGGATCATATCTGATCGAACTGCAGCGACATCAACGCATGAGAGGCCTCACTCCGGAGCGGCACTCGGGGGAGCTACCCAACCGAGTTAGTAAGCGTATCTCTATCGAGCACAATCAGGCTTCGACAGGCTATAATCAAATAAAAAGGGGTCAAATGGGTCAAAGACTCCAAGCTCACGTGCCCTCGGCACAATCTGATACTAAAACAAGAATCTGGGTCCACCGTCAACCCCAACGGCTCCCGGCAACACAATACAGCCTAACTCCGCTGTAAACAGAAGCTCGGCACCTCAGCACGAGCGTAAACTCGTCCTACAACAATCTAAGTATCCACCTCGCAGTAACAACGGTGATACAAGAACAGAAACGACTCCTAGAACTAAATCTGTTAACAGTTTCGAAAAATGACGGTTGTAGGTTCACGAGTTTTCTCCTAAGTCAAATCCCAGTTCAGCATGTAAATTATGTCTAGAATCATTAAGTTATACTCCAAATTCAGATTTCATATAAACACATGCAAAGTCATGAATTCGAGCTACTAACATGAATAACAGATAATAAAACAGCATGCTGCACTCTCAACAACTTATGAGGAAATCCGACGATTTCGGTAACATCAACCCACCTCAAACGCTATCCAACTACGGCTAGGAGTCGAGTGGAAGGCCTCCAAACAAAACTAGCCGAAACCGGGCTCAAACCAGCCAAAACCAGGATTCGGATCCACTCCGCAGCTGTCACGCTCCGGGCTAGTTTTAGAAGCGAAAATACGTGCCAATTTTTTTTTGAAAGCCCAGCCCGCGCCACGTACAGACCCGCCACAAATACAGGGCCCACTGTCCACACGGACAGAGCCTCCCCTGTATTTGCACGGCGTACACAACATACAAACGTGATCACAACCACCATTCATTCATCGCACAAACCACAACAACACAATAAGGTTCATACATACAGCTACCAGTCCTTAAACCTGTATGAATCTAAGCAAGTCCTTAGGCGAAGGATGATGCGATGCACAAACAACAGATCATTCTATAAAGCTGCTCCTTACCCAGAAGCTTTATTTGAAACTCTAATCTCAATCAATTAAGGATCATTTGAAAATCGTTCTCCACACGAGAACTCTCTTTTGAAATCCCAAAAGCCGATCAATCGAAAACGGTTTGAAAACTATTTCCCACACGGAAACCTTTATTTGAAAATCGCTACCACGAGGGGTAGAAATCCAAGATACACAATACTAGGCTATAATTAAACCAGAATAGAGATCTAGTAAGCAAGGTCATCCATAATGTCTAAGCATGCAATCAACACGTAAAAACTGAACCAAATCCACGAGATCCAAACATGCAAGACAAAACAACCAAAGTGTAATTGAACCACATCCACAACTAGCTGATAAAGGGATAAAGGCGATAACCAATCTGAAGGGAGGAACCTCACAAGTCGGGACCTCTAGTACCACTATCTAGGCGTGCCTCGCTGCGTCCCGACTCCCACCACCCTGCTCACCTGAAAACAACAACGATGGCGGGGGGTGAGAACATGTAAGCAGGTCTCCCCTCCCAGTGGGTACCGCAAGCCGACGAAGGCGAGGTGTATACACCGGCACGAGGGTCAACAAATAGATAGATAAGGTAAACAGTAGCACAAATAAGTATGAGACTGACATACAACTGAACAACTATGCTACTGCAAGCAAATAGTATATGCATCAATAGTGAAAACCACAAATGTATACCCAATCCATAGGCCACCGGGACGGATCCCTGGCACTGTCACAACCTGCTCAACCATTGGCACAAAACCTGCGAGACGCACAGCGTCGAGGCTCACGGGTCGGACACACGCGACCCTTTTCCGGAAAAGAAGACCCAAACAGTGGATCAGACCGCTGGCATACGTGAGGTGCTAGAAGAGCTGTGACCATCGATGCGAATGCTCAATCCACAGAACGGCAACGAGCCGTGAAGCAACTGATAAACCAAAATACGAGGATCGCTCGGAACAACAGGCGATCACGACCGACCAACAAGGTCGTCTCAATAATCATGCAAACAACAACTACTCTACTAAGGCAAGCACACATAAGTAGAGTCAACAGGAGTTAAGTGAACTAATAACGAAATACAAGAGAAGGGATAGAAAGGTACAACCGTAGTCTACTGAACCGACTCCGGATCGAAGTACCCACCTGTAGAAACGATAGAGCCTAACACCGACGGCTCTCGGGAACTACGACAGGACCTACGAAAGACTCACAGGGTCAAGGTCCACCAAGTTGACACTAAACACAAAGCGCTCACAACCCGAAACTGACGGATCGTCCGGAAAACCCACCGGGACGATCCCAAAATCACACTAAGCCCCAGAGGGGTACCAACAACCAAACCAAGTCCTCTGCTGTCCCCAAACACACAAAACAAGGTGACAGGACAGCGAGCACAAGCTCGGGGTGCCACAAACACAAACGCACCCGAAACGGCTTTCCGGGTTCCCGAAAAAATGCCGATTTGGCACCGGAACCTTTCGTCACTCATCTGCTGTCCTCGAAACTTCGGGACAGCAATGAGGAACAGCCAACGAGGCTAAACGACGAAGCCAAGTCACTCGCGAAACCAGCAAGTGAGTCGCTCGACTTAAACACGCGTTTCGTCGACTATTTCATCGGAAAATGCACCGGAATTCAATCCGGATCTCCGCAAAGGGCGAAGGGGTTGGACAACCAGTCCACAGGGCCTCAAGGGTCAAGCCTTTGCTGCCCGCAGCATCACAACGCTGCCACAAACACTAAGGCCTCAAAACAAGCAACATTCACACAATATTAAGCATAAAGAAGGCTGTTTGAGCACTCCGTTCGTCCGCAAGACCTTCCGCAAGCACCAGCGGATAGGGAACGACGTAACGGAGGCCGTGCTCACAGCCCCACTGTGACAGGAGCAGTCGCAGGCACAAACAACCCACAAAAATAGCGACAATCATGCGATAATAAAGCCGACAAAGGCTAAACAGCGAAACGGCGCGCCAAAATAGTAAAATAAGGTGAGCATGGTGATCAGCGCGTCGCCGCGATCATCGTGCTCACCTTCCCGAGCTTCGGGAGGCGACAGGAAGCCTAAAACCATGCATGCGGCCCAACCAAGCCAAAAACAGCCCTGGCCGTAGCAAGCTTGCTCCGGCCTGCTGCCAGCCTACATGCAGCGCGCGCGGTGGCCAGGGTCGGACGCGGGGGAGGTAAGGAAGGGGGAGCTCACCTCAACCGACGGCAGGAAGCGGCGGCGGCGGCGGCGCGGGGAGAGTGCTAGCTCTCGGGTGGCTAGGGCACGGCGGCGCCGGCAACGAACGGCGACGGCGGTCGGCGAGGACGCGAGCACCGGCAAGAGGAGGTCGCCAGACGTCGGGTGGGAGGTGACCGCGACAGAAAAGGCCGGCGGCGGCGGCGGCGCAAGGCGCTCGGCCGCGGCTGCCCTAGCAGCCCTAGCTGCAACAACGGCGGCTGCGGCCGGGGAGGAAGGCGACGGCGGCAGAGGTCCTCCCGGAGCTGGCCAGAGGTCGCTGCGGCGGCGGCTCGGGGCCAGCACCCACTGCCCGCAGCAGCTCCAGCAACAGCTAGCTGCGGCGCGGCGGCGCTCGGCGGTGGCTCCCGACGGCGAGCCAGGTCGCCGGTGGCTGTGCCAACTCAGGGGGACCTAGGGCATGGGTCCACCCTGGGTGCACACTGCAGGGAGAAGAAGAAGGAAGAAGAAGAAGAAAAAGAGGGAAAGAAAGGGAGAGAGTGTGCTGGCCGGAGCTCCCCGCCGGCCAGGGGAGGTCGGCGGTGGTCGGCAACAAATGATTTCTTCTCCACTCACACACACAAATACACAATGCATAATTGCAAAAAGCCCCCGAAACCAGGGTATTTAGTCCCGAGTCCCTCACAACATGCACAAAATGCACAGACACCCATCCACACTCGATCTCACGCAAAACGGTGCGTGAAACAGGGTCCAATTCGCGAAACGATCATATATGCAAAACGACCTCACAGCGAAGAACTCGCGATATCTCACGATCCGACCGTCGCATGTAAGAGCGGTGTAAGGACTGAGATTATTACTGCCTAATTTAACTCTTTGTTGACGATGTTATGTGTGTATTTTAATTACATAATCACTCGTCAAGTTTCGAGAGAAAATGATTTAAAATGAAAGAGTTACGCGATTTCGAAAATTCACTTAAGTGAATAGTAACTCTGGTTTTCCGGATAGGCCGATGATTAGAGATGGCTTCCGGAGTGTATCGGACTCTATTCTTAGTGGTCCAATAGCTCGTTTTCAACTGTCCGACTATTTTGGACTCGATGGCACCAATAGATTTAAGATTTGATGCACGGTTTTTGAGAAAACTGGACCTTGACGAAAAATAGACTTTTTATTCTTCATTGTTTTAGACTCGCAAAGCTTACCGTAGCTCCGCTTTGCGTGTGAACCCTCGGACAGGGACCTTTCATGCGAAAGAAAGTTGGTGTCGATGGATTTTGGTCGCGAGTACGCTAATCGAGGAGATTTGGAAACGATCGATGGTTGTTATACACATGATGTATAGATGGATCGGATTGACAATGGGTTTGTCGTGAATCGACAATCAAATCGAACGAAACAAAATCGTGAGTTCGATGTCTCGCCAGTGCTGAACACGATGGCGCTACCCGTTTGCAGATCCGACGGACGAATCGACGGATATCGCACGTTTACCGGGGAAGGGACAATCGACATATTTGTATTTCGCACAAAAACCCCCAATATTTTATGTACCGAATCGCGTGAAACTTGGCGTGGAGGTGCTCACGCGCGATTTACGCGTGCTGTGAGGACCCATGAAGAATTTAGGGTTGTCGGGGGACTTATGCGCAAAATGGCAAATCTATATATTTTGCTCATTAGGGTTTGCTCCATGAAACCCTAACCCTAGCTGCCTCCACCCCTCCACAGCAACCCTAACCGACCCCCCTCACCTCCTGTGCATCTTGATGCGCGCGCTGCCAGCCGCCGCCGCCGGCCAGCCGCCGCCGGTCGTAGGTGCAGCCAAGCCCGTCCCTCCATCATCATCACCACCATCTCCCTCTCTCTCCCTCCTTTCCTCTCTGGTTGGAAGCAACCAGGAGGATGGTGCATCTTTCTCTGCGGGTTTGCTGCCGCTGCCACCGACCTCCGGCGCGCCGCTCCGCCGTCCCCCCGGCCGTCCCTGCGCGCCGGCGCCGCCCTGCAGCCATGGCTGGGCCATCCTGGACCCGTGCGGGCTGGTGGAGAAGAAAGCCACCAGCCGCCGCCTCCCCTGGCCCACCGTCGACCCCACTCGACCTCCCGACACCGCCGCATCCGATCCCGACGATCGCCGTCGCCGCCGCTCGCGCTGAGAGCCGCCGCGGCCGCGCCTAAGCATGGATCTGCTCGGGCGGCCGGGCCACCTTGCGCGCCGCCGCCGCTGCCCGGACCGGCACTCCCCTCCTCCCTTGTGACCCCGGAGGGACGCCGCGTCGCCGTCCGGCGCCGCCCGGCAGCCGCCGCCGCCTGGAAGGCCAACCCGAGCTCGGCCCGGTTGGCTGCGGGCTAGGGCACCAAGGCCTATCGCCGGCGCTGCATCCCGCCGTCATCTGAGGCGAGCCCCGGCCTCCCCTCGCCGGCCGCAACCGCCTGCCGCCGGTGAACCCGCCGTCCGGCCACCGCCGGCCAACCCGAGCCGCCCCCTGCTCCGGTAAGCCTTACTAGCTTTCCTGTGCACTATTTTGGGTTTCGGCTCGTTATTCCGGCAATCCGAGGCCACTCCGATGCCTCCGGATGTGAGCACGATGATCCTTGATCAGTGCTGACCATCGTGCTCACCTTCTTTTGGGTCAGCGAGCCCCTGGTTAGCGACAAAAGCGCGATTCATGTTCTGCGCGCGTAGTTCGCTGAACTTCGCGTCACTTCGGCCCTCTCCACAGCGGTCGGCTTTGCTCCAAATCGAGAGCACGGCCTCCGACACGTCGAGACCTATCGGTGCGTGTCTCGACTGACCCCGAAGACCCTCAGTTTGTTGTAACGACCCATAGTGTCCGATAAATCACATAAAATAGTGTGATTTTATGGAAAGTTGAGGGCTTTTATGCAATTGTACACCGCGTGGGTCCTGTGGGCAGTATGTGTGAACGGCGTGTGACCTCTGGACTAATTGTCCAAGGTCCGATGTCTTTCGCGACAACCGAAAATCGATTTCCGGTGTTTTCCGACGAAGTCCGTCGACGAAACGCGGATTTCGGTTCGGGATCGACTGTCACGACTTGCATGACTTGTGGGCTGCCGCTGAGCCTTGTTGGCTGGTTGTCTCAGCCGTCTCGTGTATTCGGAGAAGCCCGATGAGCGGTAGTGGGTTCCGGTGTCGAAATCGACACTTACGGGAACCCGGATCGGAACGATTGTCCGACGATGATCGTTTCGATGTTTGATCTTGTGCTTGCTGCCAAGACACCCAAACGGATGTGTTTTGGGGCAGCGGTTGACTCGTGGAGCGAGTCGGTATCTTTCGGGACTGTTCGTGTGTCCCGAGGACGCCCCGGTGTGATTTTGGGACTTCCGGTGTTGTTCGGAGATCGGTTTTGGGAAACCGAGTCTCGGGATTTGTGGGTTGTGTGTTTGTGTCTTGTTTGAGTCATTTGTGACTTGTCCCTGACTCGGTAGACCTGTGGTAGGTCCGGTTGATTCACAGCGCGTTCCGGATTCCGACGCGATCATTACAGGTGGGTACTTCGATCCGAAGTTGGTCTAGTGGTGCATGCTCGGTGACGTTCCTTCTACCCTTTCTTTTTCGTTTCCTGATATGAGTATATGTGATGAGTTGAGCCGGCACCTTGTGATCTCTACTTGCATTCTTTACTTGTTCTGGCAGTAGAGTAGTTATGATTATATCCATATCTGAGATGATGTTCTCGTGACCTTCTTGGTCGGTTTCTTGACACGGTTGTCTGATGACCTATACGGTCGGTATACCCGGAGGGGTGGATTGTTGGCTGGTCGCCAACGGCTATTGAGCATACTTGCATTGATCGCCATTACTCTTGCGCATATCACGAACACCAGCGGCTGATCCCCGCAAGAGGGTGTTCTTTTCCGGAAAAGTGGTCGTACGTCCGACCCGTGAGCTCAGTGGGGCACTTATATGCTGGCAGAGTAGGAGTGGCATGTGCCTGAGGTCTGCGGACTGGCACGTTTAGATTGGGTATATTCGTTGTATTCATTTGTTGATGCATTACATTTACAGTAGCAGTAGTATATCTTTTTCGTTCTCTACTTACTTGCATTGCTACTGTATTATCTTCCTTTCAGTTTTCTGTCTACCAGTGTGTGCCCGGCCTTCGTCGGCTTGCGGTACCCACTGGGAGGGAGAGACATGTTTACATGTTCTCATCCCCCCCACCACCATTTTTCAGGTAGCTCTGGTGGGGAGTTCAGTTCGTGGGTTCGACGCGAGGACGATCTAGCTAGACTGCATTAGCGGTCATCACCCTGGTTATGTTTCTTTTATCTGCATTAGTAGTTAGATAAAGAAATGGTTCAGTTAGATGATCATGATTTATGCCTGATTAATGATGAATCGTATAAGATGATGACTTATTACGCATGAGATTGGATTTTAGTTTCTATTATCAGCATTTGACTTGTGTTTTATCGTGTGGGTGTCTACCCATCGTGGTAGCTGGATTTCAAAATGAAGTTCCGTGTTGGAACAGTTTTAAAAGGTTTTTCGTGATTTTGATTTAATGCTTATTAGAGTTCAAAAAACAAAGCTTTCGAGTGGAAAGCAATTTTGATAGGATGTTTGTTGTACTGTGCATTGCATCATCCTTCGCTTAAGGAGTGCTTAGAGGCATATAGGGATAGCTGAATGCAAATGTATTATATGTTTTTACCTTGTGGATTATTGTGAATGAAAGTGTGATTGTGATCCTGTTGTATGATGTTGGTACGCCGTGCAAATACAGGGGAGACTCTGTCCGTATAGACAGAGGTGCCTGTATTTGTGGCGGGTCTGTTCACTGCGCGGGCTAGGCTTTCAAAAAAAAAAAAAATTGACCCGTTTTTCGCATCTAGACTAGCCCGGGGCGTGACAGATTAAGATGGTATCAGAGCATGAACAATCACAACTACATTCACAACCTATCTAACTGAACCACTGGTTAGGATGACCCTAGGAAGACCTAAGGTTTATAAGCATGTGAGAGCAAGGGGTTGTGGGATTGAGTCCCGGTAAGTTGGTCGAGTTTTATTAACTCGAGGTTTATTGTTGTTTCGTTACCCCGTGTTTATTTTGCAGTTGCGGTGCAGACTTGTGTCTCTACTGGGAGTGGTGGCGGATTACCAGACAGGTATCTAGTGGTAGGGTGATGTGCACCTGGTAAAACCACTCGGGACAGATGTTGATATTGAGGTTCCAGGCAGTGCATCTGCTGGGCCTTAGCTGACGGTTGAGCCGTGTTTATCAGGCCCCACTTCCCAGGTAGAGCATGAGGTCCACCGTGGGCATCTCTATGAAGACGACACAGTGTGCGGTTACAGCCGCGACAGTTGATGGAGCTGTGTGAGTACAGCTCGAGGTTTCTAAGTGCAATCGCTTGGGCGATTGCAGTGTGGATGTTGTTTCCTCAGACTCTGTGAGTATGGCTTTAGTGCCTATTCTTCCCTATCTAGAGCTTATGTACGATTGCAGGCATCTCGGTGGAGATGATGATTGTACAGTTTTGACCATGAGTAGTGCGTGGGCTACTGATGTGCGGCCCGAGGTTTGTTTACCGACCGCTCGTGAGGTCGTGGTATGAGTAAAGCTTCTTTAGCTTTGGTGGGTAGGACCATGGTGCCTACCCTATTTCTCTAATCTCTAGTGGTGGCGTGAGTCACCGAGAGAAGAGCGAACCTAAGTATGGATAGTTGAAATAATTTAGTGATAGTTTATGGGGTTTTCCCCTTTCATCTGATAAGTTGTTAGATCGACCCCGATCTTTAGATTGATTGGAGTGTATCGAGGTTGTTGTTGGATTCTTTATTGAGTTTCTGACAAGGTAGTGGTTTTCGTGTGAATATATGGGCGAGAATACGCCTAACTCATGAGACTGAAGTTTGTTCATGTTGCGAAGCGAGCCCAGAAGATTTTTCTCGCTTGAGTGATGTTTAGATATCTTGTCAGTGGATTTGTCAGTACAGTCGTTTAGATCTCCTTATGATCTTTGCGCCTATTGGCGTAAGCCAGGATTGGTTTTGACTTAGCTTCAACGTCGAATTTTTATGGAGTACGCGTAGTGTGAGACAATCCCAACACCTAAATCAGTGTGGTATGGGATGACACGTGCCATATGTATGATTATGGCATAGAGGATGATGCTCGATAGGATAATTGGAAAACCCTAAGGGTAAGTTGTGGTGTTGGATGAGGCTCAAAAAAAAAAAAAAAAAAAAAAAAAAAAAAAAAAAAAAAAAAAAAACTCGAGTTGTTGTCACTTTTAGCTTGTGTAGTTGGCGACTCTATGTTGCAGATAGTTTCTTTTCCTATTGTTGGAGCCATAGAACTCCTAGGGAGTTGGCTCAATGGCTAGTCCAATCTCGGTGATCGACTTTCGTAGTCGATATTGATTAGTGTCGTGGTGCACTCTTGTGCAGCATGGTGATATTGGACGATTTCGTGCTGGTGTCACTTCTCCAACATGGTGTTGGAGATAGATCTACGGTATTCGCTTTTCTTTTGGTAAATGCGTTGGCTGCAGACAACGTATTGTCAAAAATTAAGACGAAATGCCTTACCCCTTTTGGGAGTATTTGGATTGGGATATTGTGTTTCCCGTGTTGATAACCATTATGGATGATCTCATGCAAAGGTTAGACTCATGGTCACCTCCGACCACGCAGTGTATTATGAGTTAGCCCTGGGCAAGGTTATGTAAAGTGATGAGTTAACCTCACCAATAGTATGTACTTCGGTGTTGGTCTGGTTGTATACTAGCCAGTAGCCAGGTCTCGCATAGTTAAGGGGCGAGTTAGATAATGCGCTTCCAGTTACAATCTATATTGCATTGCTAGAAGATGTGAACTATGCTGGGCACATGGACGGAGCCTGGCCTTTGGCTCAGAAGTAGATGCAGATGTTTGAATACAAGGTACATGACATGGTTAAACACAAATTTTATGGGAGCGGATTGCTTTTCTGGTCACTTGATGATTGATGCATCTGGGTCTCGTTGAGACAGGTATCATATGTGGTGTGGAAAATTGAATCGCTGGTCCCATGCGGATTTCAGCGACCGGGTTTCGTGGAGACAGATGTTGAGCATCACTGATGGTTTTGATAGTAAGTAGCGATTCGCAACCCCGTTGCGGACATCCGTGGACCTTTATGTCGAATCACATGTACTTGGATGTAGGCTTACTTGTCGAGCTCAACTGATTGAGGTAGCCTTAGACCTTTTGGTCTAGGCGGACAGTTTAAATCTTGGACATAGGAGTGTCGGATACCGCAAGTGGGTATCGATGCTGAAGGTTTAACTTCGATCCGTTTGTATTACAAACTGGTGGGAGACTGTAGTCTCCGAGGGGAATGTTATTGATGCAGGAGTTAGGACAATGATATGGTTTCACTCGTTGTGAGCAGGTTGACGTTGTTTGTAAGTTGGAGTGCGTCGTTTCGGACTCCGAAAACATACTCCAGACTTATGGTATTGTCCCGAGATTTTTTCGCTTGAACCTTTGACGTAGTTGAGTTAGTTACTGCTATGTGAACCAGATTTGGGTGGACCTCGAATTTCTGAGTAGGGAGTTATTGTCCCAGTTTTGGAAGAGTGTACAGCAAGCTTTGGGTACGAAGCTGAACTTTAGTACGACTTTTCATTCCCAGAGTGATGGACAGTCTGAGCGAGTTATTCAGACTCTTGAGGATATGCTATGTGCATGCGTCCTGGATTATGGTGATGGGTGGTTAAGTACCTGTCACTGGTGGAGTTCGCCTATAACAACAGTCATCAGGCGAGCATTGGGATGGCACCGTATGAGACTTTATATGGGTGTCGATGTCGGTCCCCTATCAGTAAGGACGACATCGGAGAACGCCGCATAATCGGGCCGGACTTAGTGGTGGACGCAGAGACAAAGATTCGCATTGCTAAAGAGCGATTATTGACTGCACAGAGTCGACATAAGAGCTACGCGGACCATCGGCGTTGTGACCTGGAGTTTCAGGTCGGCGAGCGAGCATGTTCTGCTCAAAGTTTCACCGTCCAGAGGGATCAAACGGTTCGGTTTGAGGGGCAAGCTTAGCCAGAGATATGTGGGACCGTTTGAGATCTAGGAGCGCGTTGGTCCGGTGGCGTACAGTTTGACTCTACCTCCGAGTCTCGCCCAAGTGCATGATGTCTTCCACGTGTCCATACCTCAGGAGTATGTTTCTGATCCGTCCCACGTCAGCAGTCTGACGACTATTCAGCTTCGGGAGGATCTGACCTACGATGAGACTCCAATGCGGATATGGGCACGTGAGGAGAAGCAACTGCGGAACCGGAGCATTCCGTAAGTGAATGTACAACGGACTAATCATGAGGAGCGCGAAGCATTATGGGAGCTTGAATCGACTATGCGGAAACGTTATCCACAATTATTCGAGGGGTAAATATAATCAAGTTTCGAGGACGAAACTTCTTTTAAGGGGGGGAATGATGTAAGGACTGAGATTATTACTGCCTAATTTAACTCTTTGTTGACGATGTTATGTGTGTATTTTAATTACATAATCACTCGTCAAGTTTCGAGAGAAAATGATTTAAAATGAAAGAGTTACGCGATTTCGAAAATTCACTTAAGTGAATAGTAACTCTGGTTTTCCGGATAGGCCGATGATTAGAGATGGCTTCCGGAGTGTATCGGACTCTATTCTTAGTGGTCCAATAGCTCGTTTTCAACTGTCCGACTATTTTGGACTCGATGGCACCAATAGATTTAAGATTTGATGCACGGTTTTTGAGAAAACTGGACCTTGACGAAAAATAGACTTTTTATTCTTCATTGTTTTAGACTCGCAAAGCTTACCGTAGCTCCGCTTTGCGTGTGAACCCTCGGACAGGGACCTTTCATGCGAAAGAAAGTTGGTGTCGATGGATTTTGGTCGCGAGTACGCTAATCGAGGAGATTTGGAAACGATCGATGGTTGTTATACACATGATGTATAGATGGATCGGATTGACAATGGGTTTGTCGTGAATCGACAATCAAATCGAACGAAACAAAATCGTGAGTTCGATGTCTCGCCAGTGCTGAACACGATGGCGCTACCCGTTTGCAGATCCGACGGACGAATCGACGGATATCGCACGTTTACCGGGGAAGGGACAATCGACATATTTGTATTTCGCGCAAAAACCCCCAATATTTTATGTACCGAATCGCGTGAAACTTGGCGTGGAGGTGCTCACGCGCGATTTACGCGTGCTGTGAGGGACCCATGAAGAATTTAGGGTTGTCGGGGGACTTATGCGCAAAATGGCAAATCTATATATTTTGCTCATTAGGGTTTGCTCCATGAAACCCTAACCCTAGCTGCCTCCACCCCTCCACAGCAACCCTAACCGACCCCCCTCACCTCCTGTGCATCTTGATGCGCGCTGCCAGCCGCCGCCGGCCAGCCGCCGCCGGTCGTAGGTGCAGCCAAGCCCGTCCCTCACCATCATCACCACCATCTCCCTCTCTCCCTCCCTCCTTTCCTCTCTGGTTGGAAGCAACCAGGAGGATGGTGCATCTTTCTCTGCGGGTTGCTGCCGCTGCCACCGACCTCCGGCGCGCCGCTCCGCCGTCCCCGGCCGTCCCTGCGCGCCGGCGCCGCCCTGCAGCCATGGCTGGGCCATCCTGGACCCGTGCGGGCTGGTGGAGAAGAAAGCCACCAGCCGCCGCCTCCCCTGGCCCACCGTCGACCCCACTCGACCTCCCGACACCGCCGCATCCGATCCCGACGATCGCCGTCGCCGCCGCCGCTCGCGCTGAGAGCCGCCGCGGCCGCGCCTAAGCATGGATCTGCTCGGGCGGCCGGGCCACCACCGCGCGCGCCGCCGCCGCTGCCCGGACCGGCACTCCCCTCCTCCCTTGTGACCCCCGGAGGGACGCCGCGTCGCCGTCCGGCGCCGCCCGGCAGCCGCCGCCGCCTGGAAGGCCAACCCGAGCTCGGCCCGGTTGGCTGCGGGCTAGGGCACCAAGGCCTATCGCCGGCGCTGCATCCCGCCGTCATCTGAGGCGAGCCCCGGCCTCCCCTTGCCGGCCGCAACCGCCTGCCGCCGGTAAACCCGCCGTCCGGCCACCGCCGGCCAACCCGAGCCGCCCCCTGCTCCGGTAAGCCTTACTAGCTTTTCCTGTGCACTATTTTGGGTTTCGGCTCGTTATTCCGGCAATCCGAGGCCACTCCGATGCCTCCGGATGTGAGCACGATGATCCTTGATCAGTGCTGACCATCGTGCTCACCTTCTTTTGGGTCAGCGAGCCCCTGGTTAGCGACAAAAGCGCGATTCATGTTCTGCGCGCGTAGTTCGCTGAACTTCGCGTCACTTCGGCCCTCTCCACAGCGGTCGGCTTTGCTCCAAATCGAGAGCACGGCCTCCGACACGTCGAGACCTATCGGTGCGTGTCTCGACTGACCCCGAAGACCCTCAGTTTGTTGTAACGACCCATAGTGTCCGATAAATCACATAAAATAGTGTGATTTTATGGAAAGTTGAGGGCTTTTATGCAATTGTACACCGCGTGGGTCCTGTGGGCAGTATGTGTGAACGGCGTGTGACCTCTGGACTAATTGTCCAAGGTCCGATGTCTTTCGCGACAACCGAAAATCGATTTCCGGTGCGTTTTCCGACGAAGTCCGTCGACGAAACGCGGATTTCGGTTCGGGATCGACTGTCACGACTTGCATGACTTGTGGGCTGCCGCTGAGCCTTGTTGGCTGGTTGTCTCAGCCGTCTCGTGTATTCGGAGAAGCCCGATGAGCGGTAGTGGGTTCCGTTGTCGAAATCGACACTTACGGGAACCCGGATCGGAACGATTGTCCGACGATGATCGTTTCGATGTTTGATCTTGTGCTTGCTGCCAAGACACCCAAACGGATGTGTTTTGGGGCAGCGGTTGACTCGTGGAGCGAGTCGGTATCTTTCGGGACTGTTCGTGTGTCCCGAGGACGCCCCGGTGTGATTTTGGGACTTCCGGTGTTGTTCGGAGATCGGAGATCGGTTTTGGGAAACCGAGTCTCGGGATTTGTGGGTTGTGTGTTTGTGTCTTGTTTGAGTCATTTGTGACTTGTCCCTGACTCGGTAGACCTGTGGTAGGTCCGGTTGATTCACAGCGCGTTCCGGATTCCGACGCGATCATTACAGGTGGGTACTTCGATCCGAAGTTGGTCTAGTGGTGCATGCTCGGTGACGTTCCTTCTACCCTTTCCTTTTCGTTTCCTGATATGAGTATATGTGATGAGTTGAGCCGGCACCTTGTGATCTCTACTTGCATTCTTTACTTGTTCTGGCAGTAGAGTAGTTATGATTATATCCATATCTGAGATGATGTTCTCGTGACCTTCTTGGTCGGTTTCTTGACACGGTTGTCTGATGACCTATACGGTCGGTATACCCGGAGGGGTGGATTGTTGGCTGGTCGCCAACGGCTATTGAGCATACTTGCATTGATCGCCATTACTCTTGCGCATATCACGAACACCAGCGGCTGATCCCCGCAAGAGGGTGTTCTTTTCCGGAAAAGTGGTCGTACGTCCGACCCGTGAGCTCAGTGGGGCACTTATATGCTGGCAGAGTAGGAGTGGCATGTGCCTGAGGTCTGCGGACTGGCACGTTTAGATTGGGTATATTCGTTGTATTCATTTGTTGATGCATTACATTTACAGTAGCAGTAGTATATCTTTTTCGTTCTCTACTTACTTGCATTGCTACTGTATTATCTTCCTTTCAGTTTTCTGTCTACCAGTGTGTGCCCGGCCTTCGTCGGCTTGCGGTACCCACTGGGAGGGAGAGACATGTTTACATGTTCTCATCCCCCCCCACCACCATTTTTCAGGTAGCTCTGGTGGGGAGTTCAGTTCGTGGGTTCGACGCGAGGACGATCTAGCTAGACTGCATTAGCGGTCATCACCCTGGTTATGTTTCTTTTATCTGCATTAGTAGTTAGATAAAGAAATGGTTCAGTTAGATGATCATGATTTATGCCTGATTAATGATGAATCGTATAAGATGATGACTTATTACGCATGAGATTGGATTTTAGTTTCTATTATCAGCATTTGACTTGTGTTTTTTATCGTGTGGGTGTCTACCCATCGTGGTAGCTGGATTTCAAAATGAAGTTCCGTGTTGGAACAGTTTTAAAAGGTTTTTCGTGATTTTGATTTAATGCTTATTAGAATTCGAAAAACAAAGCTTTCGAGTGGAAAGCAATTTTGATAGGATGTTTGTTGTACTGTGCATTGCATCATCCTTCGCTTAAGGAGTGCTTAGAGGCATATAGGGATAGCTGAATGCAAATGTATTATATGTTTTTACCTTGTGGATTATTGTGAATGAAAGTGTGATTGTGATCCTGTTGTATGATGTTGGTACGCCGTGCAAATACAGGGGAGACTCTGTCCGTATAGACAGAGGTGCCTGTATTTGTGGCGGGTCTGTTCACTGCGCGGGCTAGGCTTTCAAAAAAAAAAAATTGACCCGTTTTCCGCATCTAGACTAGCCCGGGGCGTGACAAGCGGATTGCGCCATCGCGTTCAGCTTTGCCAAGACATCGAATCTCCAATTTTGGATCGTCAGAAACGGACTCCGAATTGCGACACAACCCATCATCTCTCCTCCAATAATAACTCAAAAACCATAAAATACCCAAGAATACATATATATACGTATATATATACACCTATACATACATATATACATATACAAACACGTATGCGTACAAATACAAAGTAGAGGGAGAGAAAACACTGAATTCAAATTTCCAATTCAAAAAAAAATTTGAATTCTCACATCACTCCCACCATACAAGAAGTTTCGTCCCCGAAACTTACTCACACACCACCCGCAAACAACTGCGGAAACCTCTCTCGCATAGCAGACTCCAGCTCCCAAGTAGCCTCACGCTCCTCGTGATTCGTCCACTGAACCTTCACATACGGAATGCTCCGGTTCCTCAACTGCTTCACCTCGCAAGCGAAAATCCTCAAAGGCGCCTCGTCGTAGCTGAGATCCTCCCTCAGCTGAACCGTCGTCGGGCTGATCACGTGAGAAGGGTCGGGGATGTACTTCTGAAGCATAAACACGTGGAAGACATTGTGCACCCGAGCAAGACTGGGAGGAATAGCTAACCGATAAGCCACCGGACCCGCATGCTCAAGGATCTCGAACGGTCCCACGAATCGCGGACTAAGCTTGCTCCGCAATCCGAACCGTTTGATCCCTCGAGACGGCGACACCCTGAGCAACACGTGCTCACCGACCTGAAACACTAGGTCACGTCGTCGCTGGTCCGCGTAACTTTTTTGCCGGCTCTGTGCAGTCAGCAGCCGCTGCCTCGCACTGCGAATCCTGGCCTCTGCGTCCTCCGACAAGTCAGGCCCGATCACTCGACGCTCACCCACGTCATCCCAACAGATCGGAGATCGACAACGACGTCCATACAAAGCCTCGTACGGTGCCATCCCAATGCTCGCCTGGAAGCTGTTGTTGTAGGCGAACTCCACCAGAGAAAGGTACTTGAACCATCCCTCACCATAGTCCAAAACGCATGCCCGGAGCATATCCTCGAGAGTCTGGATAACTCGCTCCGACTGCCCATCACTCTGAGGATGGTAAGCTGAGCAGAAGTTGAGCTTCGTTCCCAGTGCCTGCTGCAAGCTCCTCCAAAACTGAGATACGAAGCGAGAATCCCTATCAGAAACGATCGACACTGGCACTCCATGCAGCCTGACGATCTCATCCAAGTAGAGCTGCGCCAGTCGATCCCGAGACCAAGTCGTGTGTACCGGTAGGAAGTGAGCTGCTTTCGTCAGTCGATCCACAATAACCCAGATCGCATCGTGACCTCGCTGAGAACGAGGCAACCCGGTGACGAAATTTATGGTGATCTGCTCCCACTTTCATACAGGTACAGACAACGGTTGGAGCTTCCCTGCTGGTCGCTGATGCTCAGCCTTCACCTGCTGACAAACCAAACACTGAGCCACATGCTGAGCTACGTCCATCTTCATGCCAGGCCACCAGAAACTCTGCTTCAGGTCGCGGTACATCTTCGTCCCTCCAGGATGAACGGTGTACTGCGACCGATGTGCTTCAGTCAAGATCTCTCGCCTCAAATCCCGATCACTGGGCACACACCTCCGCCCTCGAAAGCGAAGGGAACCATCAGCGTGAATCGTGAAGTCACCATCTCTGCCCTGCTCGGCCTCTGCTCGCACTCTCTGCAAGTGCGGGTCCATCAGCTGTCCACTGGAAATCCGATCAGACAATGTGGGCTGCACCTCCAAAGTCAACAGCTGTGTGGTAGCTCCATAAGGTAGAATCTCCAACTCAAGTCGACGAAACTCCTCCACCAAGCGCTCCTGGTCGGTGATCATGAGAGATAGCTCCGCCGAAGGCTGCCTCCGGCTCAAGGCGTCCGCCAAGACATTCATCTTGCCCGGATGATACTGGATGGAGATGTCGTAATCCTTCAAAAGCTCAAGCCACAGTCTCTGTCTGAGGTTCAGCTCCTTCTGGGTGAAGAGGTACTTCAGACTCTGATGATCCGTGAATATTTCGCATTGCGCTCCATACAGGTAGTGTCTCCAAAGCTTGAGAGAGAACACCACTGCTGCTAGCTCGAGATCGTGCGTCAGATAGTTCTTCTCGTAGTCCTTCAACTGGCGCGAAGCATACGCGATGACCTTCTCCTGCTGCATGAGCACGTACCCCAATCCTATCCGAGACGCATCGCAGTAGACCACAAAATCCTCACCAGGCTGCGGCAATGCTAAGATAGGGGCACGAGTCAGTCTGTCCTTCAGCTCCTGGAAGCTCATCTGATAAGTGGGAGTCCACAGAAACTTCTCGCCCTTCCTCGTCAGCTTGCTCAAAGGGGCGGCGATCTTTGAGAAACCCTCAATAAATCACTGGTAATAACTCGCCAAGCCGAGGAAGCTCCTGATCTCCGTCACAGAAGTCGGAACAGGCCAATCCACCACTAAGTCCACCTTCTTTGGGTCCACCGCAATACCAGACTGCGTCACGATGTGACCCAAGAAGGAAACTTTTCGAAGCCAGAACTCACACTTCTTGAGCTTAGCGTAAAGCCTATGCTCTCGAAGCGTAAGGAGGACTCGCCGAAGATGATCCTCATGCTCCACGTCACTCCTCAAATAGATCAGTATGTCATCAATGAAGACCACGACAAACTGATCCAAGAACTGCCGAAAAACTCTGTTCATCAAATCCATGAAAGCTGCCGGGGCGTCAGTCAAACCGAACGGCATCACCATGAACTCGTAATGCCCACAACGAGTCCGGAAGGCCGTCTTCGCAACATCCTCGGCCTTGATCTTCAGCTGATGATAACCTGACTGCAGATCAATCTTCGAGAATACCGAGGCTCCCAAAAGCTGGTCGATGAGATCGTCGATCCGCGGTAGAGGGTACTTGTTCTTCACCGTAACCTTGTTGAGCTCTCGGTAGTCAATGCACAAGCACATACTACCGTCCTTTTTCCTGACGAAAAGGATCGGAGCTCCCGAAGGAGAAACACTCGGTCGGATGAAGCCCAAATCCAGCAGATCCTCAAGCTGAGCCTTCAGCTCCTTCAACTTAGCGAACGCCATGCGATAGGGGGCCTTCGAAATCGGGGTAGAGCCCGGAACCAAATCAATGAAGAAATCAATCTCACGGTCAGGAGGCATCCCAGGTAGCTCGGCAGAAAAGACATCGGGGAAATCTCGAGCCACCGGAATATCCTCCAGAGCCGGTACAGCTCGGTGAATGTCGTCTACCGAAGCCAGGTAAGCCGTACATCCACCGATCAACAAACTCCTAGCTCAGGCAGACGAGATAATCAAGGCAAAGAAAGAACTCTTACAAGCACGATAGATGAATTCCTTCTCGCCCGGCTCCGCGAAAGTCACCGTCCTCTGCTCACAGTCGATGGTGGCGTGATGCTTGGTGAGCCAGTCCATCCCAAGCACCACATCAAACTCCTTCAGCGGCAACACGACCAAGTTTGCCAAGAACACCTGGTCGCCAAGCAACATCGGACAAGCCCTGATCCATCTCTCTACTCCAAGGCCCTTGCCAGGGTCTGGATCCGAAGAGGTACAGAAAGCGGACTCGACTCCAGACCGTGCTCGCGAGCGAAAGAACGAGAAATAAAAGAATGCGATACTCCGGTATCAAACAACGTCCTAGCACGAGAGCCGAAGAGGGAGGTTATACCTGCAACCACGATGTCTCCACCGGTGTCTCCCTCGGGGTGGGACATGTTGAAGACACGTCCACCCGATGCCTGGGGTGTCCCCTCCTGCTGGCGGGAAGTGGAGGGACGCCCAGACGAAGCTGCAGCTGCTGGTGGCGGGTTCCTCCGGTTCTGTCTCGTAGTGGCTGGAGAGGAAGCAGAACTCTGCGCTGGTCCCATCGTGCACTGCTGGCGCATATGTCCCCTCTGGCCGCATCGGAAGCAATGATCTCGGCGCTGGGGGCAGGTGTTCGGCCGATGACCCTGCCCACAGATGACGCACGTCGGGTTCTCCTGCCACTGGCTCCTAGATGGAGCGCTCCTGGCTGACTGGCTCCTCAGATGCTTCGGCGGCCTCTTCCTAGAGAAAGAGGCACCGCTGGAACTGGGGTGGGAACGCTTCCGGTCGGCGTTCCTCTCTGGCTGATCTCGCTCGGTGCGCGCCTCCTCCGTCTCATACTGAACCATCTGGGCGCGCTCATAGTACTCATCAAACGTCATCACCCCGTAGGAGGCGATCAAGAGGCGGATGCTCGACCTCAAACCCCTCACGAACAGGCGCGCCTTGTGGTACTCGTCTCGGGCAGCAAAAGGAATCAAGCTGATGATGCGGGAGAAGTCCCGCTCGTACTCCTCCACGGTACGGTTCCCCTGCTTGAGACGCTCCAACTCGCGCTCCAAGCTCTGCTTCGTGCTCTCACGGAAGTAGTGGCTGAAGATGATCTCCCGAAACTCCTTCCAAGAAGGATAGGCAGCAAGGTAACGGGTCGTCAGGAGGTGCAACCACCAGTCGTAGGCCTCGTCGTCCAGACAGTGGGTGGCCAACGGGACCTTGTCCTGCTCGTCGATGCAGAGGTCGCGAAAGAGCTTCTCTCGACAGACTGTCCACCATCCTTCTTGCCTGCGAACAAGGGCGATCGAACCTCCGGAACTCCGCCAATCGTGCTCGGATGTGGGCACCACCCCTAATCACGGGGTCGGCGTCCACACGCGGAACAGCCGACGTAGTCGCTGTCGTCATCGCGGTCATGGCCACAAAAGGCGCGGGTGCCACAGGAGGGTCTGCAGTCATCCGGGCACTCGGCGGAGGAGGATGAGGGGCTGGAGCGGCAGTCGCCGTAGCCTGCTGCTGCAAGAACTGCTGGAACATGCCGGAGAGGGTCATTAGCCGACCCCTCACCTCGGCCATCTCAGCCTAAAGCTGCAGGGTACGGTCAGCACCAGGCTGCTCGCCTCCTGCCGGCTCCTCACTCGAACCAGCCGCAGTAGCCCGAGTCTGAACACCGACAGACGGCTCCGCAGGCACACGCCCACCACCACGACCAGGACGGGGAGGTCTACCACGACCACGAGCCATCTGCAACACAGAAACCGCATAAGAGAAAAGAGGGTCGGCAACACCCAACAAGCGACAAGCCGAAAACAAACCCCCGAACTCTCGCACCTATACATCTTAGGTCTTCATATGGGTCAGCCTAACCAATGGTTCAGTTACAAGTTTATGAATGAATGAGTGTTTGTACCCTTTACGCTCTGATACCATCTCAATCTGTCACGCCCCGGACTAGTTTTAGAAGCAGAAATACGTGACATTTTTTTTTTGAAAGCCCAGCCCGCGCCACGTACAGACCCGCCACAAATACAGGGCCCACTGTCCACACGGACAGAGCCTCCCCTGTATTTGCACGGCGTACACAACATACAAACAGGATCACAACCACCATTCATTCATCACACAAACCACAACAACACAATAAGGTTCATACAACTACCAGTCCTTAAACCTGTATGAATCTAAGCAAGTCCTTAGGCGAAGGATGATGTGATGCACAAACAACAGATCATTCTATAAAGCTGCTCCTTACCCAGAAGCTTTATTTGAAACCCTAATCTCAATCATTTAAGGATCATCTGAAAACCGTTCTCCACACGAGAACTCTCTTTTGAAATCGCAAAAGCCAATCAATCAAAAACGATTTGAAAACTATTTCCCACACAGAAACTTTTATTTGAAAACCGCTACCACGAGGGGTAGAAATCCAAGATACACAATACTAGGCTATAATTAAACCAGAATAGAGATCTAGTAAGCAAGGTCATCCATAATGTCTAAGCATGCAATCAACACGTAAAAACTGAACCAAATCCACGAGATCCAAACATGCAAGACAAAACAACCAAAGTGTAACTGAACCACATCCACAACTAGCTGATAAAGGGATAAAGGCGATAACCAATCTGAAGGGAGTAACCTCACAAGTCGGGACCTCTAGTACCACTATCTAGGCGTGCCTCGCTGCGTCCCGACTCCCACCACCCTGCTCACCTGAAAACAACAACGATGGCGGGGGGTGAGAACATGTAAGCATGTCTCCCCTCCCAGTGGGTACCGCAAGCCGACGAAGGCGAGGTGTACACATCGGCACAAGGGTCAACAAATAGATAGATAAGGTAAACAGTAGCACAAATAAGTATGAGGCTGACATACAACTGAACAACTATGCTACTACAAGCAAATAGTATATGCATCAACAGTGATAACCACAAATGTATACCCAATCCATAGGCCACCGGGACGGATCCCTAGCACTGTCACAACCTGCTCAACCATCGGCACAAAACCTGCGAGACGCACAGCGTCGAGGCTCACGGGTCGGACACACGCGACCCTTTTTCGGAAAAGAAGACCCAAACGGTGGATCAGACCGCTGGCATACGTGAGGTGCTAGAAGAGCTGTGACGATCGATGCGAATGCTCAATCCACAGAACGACAACGAGCCGTGAAGCAACTGATAAACCAAAATACGAGGATCGCTCGGAACAACAGGCGATCACCACCGACCAACAAGGTCGTCTCAATAATCATGCAAACAACAACTACTCTACTAAGGCAAGCACACATAAGTAGAGTCAACAGGAGTCAAGTACGAAATGCAAGAGAAGGGATAGAAAGGTATCACCGTAGTCCACTGAACTGACTCCGGATCGAAGTACCCACCTGTAGAAACGATAGAGCCTAACACCGACGGCTCTCGGGAACCACGACATGACCTACAAAAGACTCACAGGGTCAAGGTCCACCAAGTCGACACTAAACACAAAGCGCTCACAACCCGAAACTGACGGATCGTCCGGAAAACCCACCGGGACGATCCCGAAACCACACCAATCCCCAGAGGGGTACCAACAACCAAACCAAGTCCTCGCTGTCCCCAAACACACAAAACAAGGTGACAGGACAGCGAGCACAAGCTCGGGGTGACACGAACACAAACGCACCCGAAACGGCTTTCCGGGTTCCCGAAAAAATGCCGATTTGGCACCGGAACCTTTCGTCACTCATCTGCTGTCCTCAAAACTTTGGGACAGCGATGAGGAACAGCCAACGAGGCTAAATGATGAAGCCAAGTCACTCACGAAACCAGCAAGTGAGTCGCTCGACTAAAACACGCGTTCCGTCGACTATTTCATCGGAAAACGCACCAGAATTCAATCCGGATCTCCGCGAAGGGCGAAGGGGTTGGACAACTAGTCCACAGGGCCTCAAGGGTCATGCCCTTGCTGCCCGCAGCATCACAACGCTGCCACAAACACTAAGGCCTCAAAACAAGCAACATTCACACAATATTAAGCATAAAGAAGGCCGTTTGAGCACTCCGTTCGTCCGCAAGACCTTCCGCAAGCACAAGCGGATAGGGAACGACGCAACGGAGGCCGTGCTCACAGCCCCACTATGACAGGAGCAGTCACAGGCACAAACAACCCACAAAAACAGCGACAATTATGTGATAATAAAGTCGACAAAGGCTAAACAGCGAAATGGCGCGCCAAAATAGTAAAATAAGGTAAGCGTGGTGATCAGCGCGTCACCGCGATCATTGTGCTCACCTTCCCGAGCTTCGGGAGGCAACAGGAAGCCTAAAACCATGCATGCAGCCCAACCAAGCCAAAAATAACCCCTGGCCGGAGCAAGCTTGCTCCGGCCGGCTGCCGGCCGACATGCAGCGCGCACGACGGCCAGGGTCGGACGCGGGGGAGGTAAGGAAGGGGGAGCTCACCTCAACCGGCGGCAGGAAGCGGCGGCGGTGGCGCGGGGAGAGTGCTGGCTCTCAGGTGGCTAGGGCACGGCGGAGCCGGCAATGAACGACGACGGCGGCCGGCGGGGACGCGAGCACCGGCAAGAGGAGGTCGCCGGACGTCGGGTGGGAGGTGACCATGATAGAAAAGGCCGGCGGCGGCGGCAGCGCAAGGCGCTCGGCAGCGGCTGCCCTAGCAGCCTTAGCTGCAACAGCGACGGCTACGGCGGCGCACCGGCGGCACGGGGGCGGCCGGGGAGGAAGGCGACGACGGCGGAGGTCCTCCCGGAGCTGGCCGGAGGACGCTGCGCTGGCGGGAGGCGGCGGCGGCTCGGGGCCAGCACCCACTGCCCGCAGCAGCTCCAGCAACAGCTAGCTGCGGCGCGGCGGCGCTCCGCGGTGGCTCCCGACGGCGGGGCAGGTCGCCGGCAGCTGTGCCACCTCAGGGGGACCTAGGGCATGGGTCCACCCTGGGTGCACACTGCAGGGAGAAGAAGAAGGAAGAAGAAGAAGAAGAAAAAAAGGGAAAGAAAGGGAGAGAGAGTGCTGGCCGGAGCTCCCCGTTGGCCAGGGGAGGTCGGCGGCGGTCGGCGGCGCACTCGGAGGTGGGCAGGGCAGCTGAGGAGGGGGTGGCACCCTGCTGGGGGAGAGCTAAGGGAGAGAGAAGCAGCAATGATTTCTTCTCCACTCACACACACAAATACACAATGCACAATTCCAAAAAGCCCCCCGAAACTAAAGTATTTAGTCCCGAGTCCCTCACAGCATGCACAAAATGCACAGACACCCCTCCACACTCGATCTCACACAAAACGGTGTGTGAAACATGGTCCAATTCGCGAAACGATCAAATATGCAAAACGACCTCTCAGCGAAGAACTCGCGATATCTCACGATCTGACTTTCGCATGTAAGAGCAGATCACGCCATCGCGTTCAGCACTGCCGAGACATTGAATCTACGATTTTGGATCGTCAGAAATGGACTCCGAATTGTGACACAACCCATCATCTCTCCTCCAACAATAAGTCAAAAACCATAAAATACCCAAGAATACATATATATACGTATATATATACACCTATACATAGATATATACATATATAAACACGTATGCATACAAATACAAAGTAGAGGGAGAGAAAACACTGAATTCAAATTTCCAATTCAAAAAAAATTCGAATTCTCACAGCAGCACTTCTGGGCGCCCAAAACCTGAGCCCAGAACTGCAGCCTGGCAGCACAACATGCAGGGATTCAACATGCGATAAAATCCGATTCCAAGCTCCAAATGCAGTGAACATTTACCCAACTCACCAGGAGAGGCTCAAGAACAAGCCCACCAATTCTCATCCAAAAGTGAGTTCGAATCGATCTCCAAAAAGGGTCCCAATCAGATTGGGATCCACCCCGAGGCACTCCAAAACTGCATCCAGAATTTCAGCAACTTAGCAAATAGCACTTCTAGCTTAATTCTGAGAATTCCAACAAGTCTAGCCCAAGAGATAGGGTCACAAACCTCCCAAATACAGTGAGGGATCAATCTAAAACCTCCAATAAACTCTCCACAAAGATTTGTATTAAAAAATCCAAGGAAATCATCAAAATCCACAATTTTCAGCACTTAAGCTTAAAACTCTAAATTTGAGCTAAAACTCACCTTTGAAATGTCAAACCCAGGTGGGAAGAACTTCTAATCCAGCAAAGAGTGAGGGAAAACCAATCCTCACTTCAAAAATCTAGCTCCATAGAGATTTGGATCCATAAAACCAAAGAAATCCCAAGTTCAGCTCAAGAACAAAAAGGGTCCAGTGAAACGGCAAGTGCAGAGTACATACTATCCAAATCGTGATTGGAAGGATTCCACACCTTCCTCTACGAGTCTAGAATCCAACAAACCAAGTTTTACTGGATTTGGACACTCCTACACTGCACACGAGCTGAAACGCCACAGGTCGACGCTGGAAATCTGCTGAAAATCTGCTGGAAATCTCAAGCCTTTAATGGGAAAAGATAGAATTTTGAGGGATTGGATGGGTTTCCTACAATTTTCTAGGGCTCACCATGAAGAAGGGAGGAAAAGAGCTTCAAGGGGTCGTCCACTCTCTTTTATAGGCATAGGGATGGGGTACAATGAGTCTCAAGAACAAAATGCTGCTAACTAGTCCCATGCTGAAAATCCAGGATTCGGGCGCCCAGAACCCAAGAAGTTGCCGCCCAGAACTTCCAGCCTGCACAACCCAGCCCTCGGGTTCTCCGTCCGGCGGTCCGGTGTGCCTTAATGTGGTCCGGTGGAACTCACCTACCACAGCACACGTGTCAGCACGTTCGATACTCACGAGGTGAACTTTCGAACTCACTTTCCGGGCGCCCTAATCTGGATTTGAAATGACTCAGTAATTTCAAAGGACAAACACTCAACAACTGGGCGCCCTAAACCCAACTTTCGGGCGCCCTAAACTGCCAAAAATCCAAAACTTCAGTTTTGGCCTATTTCGGTGCTCCGAGTCTGTTTTCGCGTCTATTTCGCGCCAAAACGACTCCGACTCGTCCCGACAATGTAGTACCCCTGGGGCCTAACTGACGGAATGACTGTAGTATCCTAGACTGTTCGACGCTTCTGGAGAAGGTCGAGACAAGTCGGAGTCGTTTCGGCGTCAAATAGACGTGAAAATGGACTCGGAGCACCGAAGTAAGCCAAAACTGAAGTTTTGGGCGTATGGACTTTAGGGCAACTGCAACGTCGACCTGTGGTGTTCCACCTTTCTCCATTTAAGACCTTGGTTTCCTGCTGAAACTGCAACGTCGACCTGTGGTGTTCGTGCTCGTGTGAAGTGTGGGAGCGTCCAAATCCCACGAAACATAGTTTGTTGGATAGAGAACTCGTAGAGGAAGACGTGGAATCCTTCCAATCACAATTTGGACAGGTATGTAAGCTACAGTTGATGTTTTACTGGACCCCTTGTGTTCTTGAGCTGAAACTTGGGTTTTCCTTTGATCTTATGGATCCAAATCTTTTGGGAGCTGGAATTTCGAAGTGAAGATTGGTCCTTCCACTTTCCTTGCTAGTTTGGAGGTTCTTCCCACCTGAATTGAGGATTCAAAGGTGAGTGCTAGCTCAGATTTTGAGTAATTAGCTTAAGTGCTGAATTTTTGGACCATTGATGGAATTTCTTGGATTTTTGAATCCAGATCTTTGTGAGGATCTTTGGAGAGGTTTTGGTTTGTTCCATCACTATAATTGGGAGGTTGGTAACCCTTTTCCATGGGCTAGATTCGTTGGAATTCTAGAATTCTTGCTTAATGTGATTTTTGCTTAGTTGCTGGAACTTCTGGATCCATGTGCAGGAGGGTCCAGTAGTGAATTCGAATCTGTGTGGGGACCTTTTGGATATCGAGTCGAACTCCGTTTTGGCTAAAATTTGAAGGGTGTGTTCTTGAGCCCCTACTGGTGAGTTGAGCCAAATTTCACTGCATTCGGACTTAGGATTTAGATTTTACCGTATGTTGAATCCATGTTGGTCATACTGCCAGGCTGCAGTTCTGGGCTGATGTTCTGGGCGCCCAGAACTTGAGCAAGTGGGTCTGAATCTCGAGGTTGCAGATTTGAGCTCGATTTCAGCCGGTGTTGTTTGGAGGCCTTCCACTCGACTCCTAGCCGTTGTTGGATAGCTTTTGAGGTGGGTTAATGTCACGCCCCGGGGGTCCATTTAGAGTTTATATAAGATCAGCGGAAAAATACAGGGTAATTTTTTTCTTTTTATTAATACATTGGCAATCTTGACCCCAGAGACGACAGACCCGCCACAAACACAGGGAGTCCACTGTTCACTCGGACAGAACCTCCCCTGTATCTGCACGGCGTCGCACAAGTACATATACAACACATTCATTTCATTCACATCAATAATTCAAACGTATCACCAACAAAAAGATCCTTTCAGTTTAGAGAAAAGCTACCACGAAGGGTAGGAGACGGGTTTTGCAAATCTTATCACAAGTATTTTATTAAGCATTAATAAACTACATGTCCAAAGAGTAAATAAAACTGAACCATACTTCTAAAGTTATTCATTCAAAGTGCAAGTAAGAAAAACTAAACCAATGACCGGGTCGGGAGTTCTAGGATCGCAAATGACGTGCCTCACGTCTCGCCCCGACTCGAACTAGCTGGATCACCTGAAAAATCAACAAAGTGGGGGGAGTGAGAACATGTAAACATGTCTCCTCCTCCCAGTGGGTACCGCAAGCCGACGAAGGCAAGCGTACACACCGATAACCAGGAGATAGATAGATATAACAATACAGTAGCCATGAAAGAAGGGAAACAAGGTATAACTGCACTAGTGCTACTGTAAATGATATGCATCAACAAATGAATACAGCAAATATACCCAATCTGAACATGCCACGCCAGTCCGCAGACCGCAGGCTCATGCCACTCCTACTCTGCCTGCATATAAGTGCCCCATTGAGCTCACGGGTCGGACGTACGACCACTTTTCCGGAAAAGAACACCCTCTTGCGGGGATCAACTGCTGGTGTTCGCGAAATGCGCAAGAGTAATGGCGATCAATGCAAGTATGACCAATAAATGTTGGCAAACAGCCAAATAATCCACCCCTCTGGGTATACCGACCGTATAGGTCATCAGACAACCGTGTCAAGAAACCGACCAAGAAGGTCACGAGAAAATCATCTCAGATACAGATATAATCATATCTACTCTACTGCTAGAACAAGTAAAGAATGCAAGTAGAGATCACAAGGTGCTAGCTCACTGTCACATGCATATATGTATACGAAGTATAAAAAGGGAGAGTGGAAGGAACGTCACCGAGCATGCACCACTAAACCAACTTCGGATCGAAGTACCCACCTGTAACGATCGCGTCGGAATCCGGAACGCGCTGCGAATCAACCGGACCTACGATAGGTCCACCGAGTCAGGGACAACCTCAAACGACTCAATCAGAAGACACATGCACACACTCCCAAAATCCCGAGACTCGGTTTCCCACAACCGATCTCCAAACAGTGTCGGAAGTCCCAAAATCACAACGGGACGTTCCCGGGACACACGAACAGTCCTGAAAGGCACCGACTCGCTCCACGAGTCAACCGCTGCCTCAAAGCACATCCGTTTGGGTGTCTTGGCAGCAAGCACAAGATCAAACATCGAAACAATCATCGTCGGACAATCGTTCCGATCCGGGTTCCCGTAAGTGTCGATTTCGACACCGGAACCCACTACCGCTCATCGGGCTTCTCCGAATACACGAGACGGCCGAGACAGCCAGCCAACAAGGCTCAGCGGCAGCCAACAAGTCATGCAAGTCGTGACAGTCGATCCCGAACCGAAATCCGTGTTTCGTCGACGGACTTCGTTGGAAAACGCACCGGAAATCAATTTTCGGTTGTCGCGAAAGACATCGGACCTTGGACAATTAGTCCAGAGGTCACACGCCGGTCACACATACTGCCCACAGGACCCACGCGGTGTACAATTGCATAAAAGCCCTCAACTTTCCATAAAATCACACTATTTTATGTGATTTATCGGACACTATGGGTTGTTACAACAAACTGAGGGTCTTCGGGGTCAGTCGAGACACGCACCGATAGGTCTCGACGTGTCGGAGGCCGTGCTCTCGATTTGGAGCAAAGCCGACCACTGTGGAGAGGGCCGAAGTGACGCGAAGTTCAGCGAACTACGCGCGCAGAACATGAATCGCGCTTTTGTCGCTAACCAGGGGCTCGCTGACCCAAAAGAAGGTGAGCACGATGATCAGCACTGATCAAGGATCATCGTGCTCACATCCGGAGGCATCGGGGTGGCCTCGATTGCCGGAATAACGAGCCGAAACCCAAAATAGTGCACAGGAAAGCTAGTAAGGCTTACCGGAGCAGGGGGCGGCTCGAGTTGGCCGGCGGCGGCCGGACGGCGGGTTCACCGGCGGCAGGCGGTTGCGGCCGGCGAGGGGAGGCCGGGGCTCGCCTCAGATGACGGCGGGATGCAGCGCCGGCGATAGGCCTTGGTGCCCTAGCCCGCAGCCAACCGGGCCGAGCTCGGGTTGGCCTTCCAGGCGGCGGCGGTTGCCGGGCGGCGCCGGACGGCGACGCGGCGTCCCTCCGGGGTCACAAGGGAGGAGGGGAGTGCCGGTCCGGGCAGCGGCGGCGGCGCGCAAGGTGGCCCGGCCGCCCGAGCAGATCCATGCTCAGGCGCGGCCGCGGCGGCTCTCAGCGCGAGCGGCGGCGACGGTGATCGTCGGGATCGGATGCGGCGGTGTCGGAAGGTCGAGTGGGGTCGACGGTGGGCCAGGGGAGGCGGCGGCTGGTGGCTTTCTTCTCCACCAGCCCGCACGGGTCCAGGATGGCCTAGCCATGGCTGCAGGGCGGCGCCGGCGCGTAGGGACGGCCGGGGACGGCGGAGCGGCGCGCCGGAGGTCGGTGGCAGCGGCAGCAACCCGCAGAGAAAGATGCACCATCCTCCTGGTTGCTTCCAACCAGAGAGGAAAGGAGGGAGAGAGGGAGATGGTGGTGATGATGGTGAGGGACGGGCTTGGCTGCACCCACGACCGGCGGCGGCTGGCCGGCGGCGGCTGGCCGGCGGCGGCTGGCAGCGCGCATCAAGATGCACAGGAGGTGAGGGGGTCGATTAGGGTTGCTGTGGAGGGGTGGAGGCAGCTAGGGTTAGGGTTTCATGGAGCAAACCCTAATGAGCAAAATATATAGATTTGCCATTTTGCGCATAAGTCCCCCGACAACCCTAAATTCTTCATGGGTCCCTCACAGCACACGTAAATCGCGCATGAGCACCTCCACGCCAAGTTTCACGCGATTCGGTACATAAAATATTGGGGGTTTTTGCGCGAAATACAAATATGTCGATTGTCCCTTCCCCGGTAAACGTGCGATATCCGTCGATTCGTCCTTCGGATCTGCAAACGGGTAGCGCCATCGTGTTCAGCACTGGCGGGACATCGAACTCACGCTTTTGTTTCGTTCGATTTGATTGTCGATTCACGACAAACCCATTGTCAATCCGATCCATCTATACATCATGTGTATAACAACCATCGATCGTTTCCAAATCTCCTCGATTAGCGTACTCGCGACCAAAATCCATCGACACCAACTTTCTTTCGCATGAAAGGTCCCTGTCCGAGGGTTCATACGCAAAGCGGAGCTACGGTAAGCTTTGCGAGTCTGAAACAATGAAGAATAAAAAGTCTATTTTTCGACAAGGTCCAGTTTTCTCAAAAACCGTGCATCAAATCTTAAATCTGTTAGCGCCATTGAGTCCAGAATAGTCGAACAGTTGAAAACGAGCTATTGGACCACTAAGAGCGGAGTCCGATACACTCCAGAAGCCATCTTTAATCATCGGCCTATCCGGAAAACCAGAGTTACTATTCACTTAAGTGAATTTTTGAAATCACGTAACTCTTTCATTTTAAATCATTTTCTCCAGAAACTTCACGAGTGATTATGTAATTAAAATACACACATAAACATCGTTAACGGAGAATTAAATTGTATAGAAAAATTCTCAGTCTTTACATCATTCCCCCCTTAAAAGAAGTTTCGTCCCCGAAACTTGAATACATTTACTCCTCAAGTAATTGTGGATAACATTCCCACATAATCGATTCAAGCTCCCATAACGCTTCGCGTTCTTCATGATTAGCCTATTGAACTAGCATACGGAATGCTCCGGTTCCGCAGTTGTTTCCCCTCACGTGCCAATATCCGCGTCGGAGCCTCATCGTAGGTCAGATCCTCCCGAAGCTGAATAGTCGTCGGACTGATGATGTGGGACGGATCAGAACTACACTTCCGAAGTAAGGACACGTGGAAGCCATCATGTACTTGGGCGAGACTCGGAGGTAGAGCCAATCTGTACGCCACCGGACCAACGCGCTCCCAGGTCTCAAACGGTCCCACATATCTTGGGTTAAGCTTGCCCCTCAAACCGAACCGTTTGATTCTCCCAGGTCACAACGCCGATGGTCCGCGCAGCTCTTATGCCGACTCTGAGCAGTCAATAATCGCTCTCTAGCAATGCAAATTTTTGTCTCTGCGTCCGTCACTAAGTCCGGCCCGATTATCCAGCGTTCTCCGATGTCATCCTAACTGATAGGGGACCGACATCGACGCCCATATAAAGTCTCATACGGTGCCATCCCAATGCTCGCCTGATGACTGTTGTTATAGGCGAAATCCACCAGTGACAGATATTTGAACCATCCATCACCATAATCTAGGACGCATGCACATAGCATATCCTCAAAAGTCTGAATAACTCGCTCAGACTGTCCATCACTCTGGTAATGAAGAGCCGTACTAAAGTTCAGCTTCGTACCCAAAGCTTGCTGTACACTCTTCCAAAACTGGGACAATAACTCCCTACTCAGAAATTTAAGGTCCACCCAACACTGGTCCACGTAGCAGTAGTTAACTCAACTACATCAAATGTTCGCGTAGAACAATCCCGGGACAATACCATAAGTCTGGAGTATATTTTCGGAGGCCGAAACGACGCACTCTGATTAGCTAACTTCGTCTATCAGTTTGCCACGAGCGAAATGCATCGTTGTCCTAACACTCACCTCGGAGACCACAGTCTCCCACCAGTTTAGAATACAACCAGAACGAAATCAAACCCTTAGCTTCACAAACCCACTAGCGGTATTACGACATTCCTTGGTCCAAAACCAAACCAGGCGCCTAGATCAAAAGGTCTGAGGCTATCACAACTAGTTGAGCTCGACAAGTGAGCCAGCTACAGGTACATGCGGTTCGACATAAAGGTCCACGGGTGTCCGCAACGGGGTTGCGAATCGCTACTCACTATCAAAACCATCAGTGATACTCAACTTCTGTCTCCACGAAACCCGGTCGCTGAAATCCGCACGGGACCAGCGATGCAATGTTCCATACCACATCCGATGCCTGTCTCCACGAGACCTAGATGCATCAATCGTCAAGTGACCAGAAGAGCAATCCACTCCCATAATTATTCGTGTTTAACCACGTCATGTACCTAGCATTCTAGCACCTGCATCAACTTCTGAGCCAAAGGCTAGGCTCAGTCCATGTGCCCAGCATAGTTCACATCTTCTAGCAATGCAATATATATTGCAACTGGAAGCGCATTACCTAACACATCCCTTAATTATGCAAACCTGGCTACTGGTTCGTATACAACCAGACCATCACCGAAGTACATACTATTGGTGAGGTTAACTCATCACTTTACATAACCTTGCCCAGGGCTAACTCAGAATACACTGCGTGGTCGGAGGTGACCATGAGTCTAACCTTTGCATGAGATCATCCATAATGGTTATCAACACGGGAAACACAATATCCCAATCCAAATACTCCCAAAAGAGGGGTAGGGCATTTCATCCTAACTTTTGACAATACGTTGTCTGCAGCCAACGCATTTATCAAAAGAAAAGCGAAATACCATAGATCCATCTCCAACGCCATGTTGGAGAAGTGACTCCAGCACGAAATCGTCCAATATCACCATGCTGCACAAGAGTGCACCACGACACTAATCAATATCGACTACGAAAGTCGATCACCGTGATTGGACTAGTCAATGAGCCAACTCCCTAGGAGTTCTATGGTTCCAACAATAGGAAAAGAAACTATCTGCAACATAGAGTCGCCAACTACACAAGCTAAAAGTGACAACAACTCGATTTTTTTTTTTTTTTTTTCGAGCCTCATCCAACACCACAACTTACCCTTAGGGTTTTCCAATTATCATATAGGGCTTCATCCTTCATGCCATAAACATACATACACTCTCTATGCAAACCATCTTTGTTTCGAGCTTTGCTTGGAATTTTAGTGTAAAAACTAGTATGGGTGAAACTCTAGGATTTTATTTTGGGTTTCTGGAATAATGAGCTTTTGAGGATGAATTGATTGTTGTTGATTGTTGTGTTAGGTTGGAATTGAAAGCTTCCTACCATTGATTTGGGCTTTGGACAAAGTATTTAACACGTTTCTCTTGATCTAAGGTTTTCTCCACCAATTTACCTTTGAATTTGGTCGATTTTCGAATGTGTTCGTGCGACATTTGGGATCCCTTAGAAATTTATCTTTAGGGTTGCTAGAAATCGAGGGAGGCAATTCTCGTTTTCGAAGTATCCTGCCGATAGGTCTCGAAGGAGATTCAGGTGTATTTTTTTGTATTTTTAATTTTGGGTTTGACCTCACCGAAATGGGTGGAATTCCCCTATGGCTTCGGTTTAGCTTGTAAAAACTTAAGAGTGCATCATTCATGACTAATTAATGACATAATAGTATTTGAGAATGTACGTCTCTTACGCATGCGATTACATGTGAAGTAAAACACGCAGCTCTATTGTAGTAGGGATCATGATTGATGTATTGCATAGTGCATTTATGGTAATGGTTATTATAGATGGATTTCATCTTATGTACATGTAGAAATGCATGCTGATCATGATTAAAATAACATTCGGGGTACTTATGGTATAGTGAACTATGAGGTTCATACATAATCGCTTCGCTGCTATATTTGGCTATTGGTAGTACTACTTCTAATGATATATGCGCTAGTTCTTGAATGTGAGGACTAAGTAATCTGGCACAATTACTTAGGTGAATACAAGGTTGACATTACTGATCATAGCACTTAGTCCCCTTTGGTCATTTAGTCTGGTATTCCATGTTAGCGGATACCATGACGAGCGAGATGCTTATGTGGATGCTCGTACATGCCTTGTTTGCCATTGTGTCTTTCGCACATGCGTTGTGAGGGTCGCTATCCTCCTACAGCCGGCACTCTCGAAGTTGGCCACTTGATGCGACGTTTGATTCGCCGTGCGGGATTGGGCAGCGAACGTGGATTGCTGCTGGGAAAGGCTCTCGCTTAGCGTGAGATATGAGACTACACGGCGGCCATTAGGCTCGGCACTAGCGGGACCAATCACCGTCCCCATCATGATTGGTGACATGAGGTGTCATGCTCAAAGTAGCTAAACATGTCAACATGTAAGTTCGGAAAACAAGTCATCGATCTTCCTTTCATACTTGTTAGTTCGACCTCTAAGTCATACATGTGCTTGTGAGTTATCCCGGGCATATACATCCATAACATGGTTTGGAATTGAACACATTTACAATGTTTTATAACATCAATGTTTAGAGAGACATAGTAGTAGAACTTTTTGAAAATAATAATTTATGCTTTAACTTTTGCTGTAATTCCTACTGATTTGCCTAAGTTGAACCTAGTTGTGATACTCCAAGCTCCTCTCGGAGACTTACCCATTGGAATCTATTGTTTAATAGTGCTACATCCCCCTGGAGGTTAGTTGATTAGTTTATTTCAGAGGCCTTCCACTGCGGGAGAGGAGTCTAGGGATCGACGGACAAGGGGCGGTTGCGACTGAGCTTAGTACGGTCGGCGGAGATAGTCGCATAGGTGGACACCTTTCTTTTATTTTTTGTTGGAGGTTTTGTTGAGTCGGTGTATAGATTTTACTGCGTTTGGTGTTGTTAGATAGCTTACCCTATGTCCTTTGTTGGAACACTTTCTTATTGTATGTAACCCTGTATATTCTTGTATTAGTTTCACTTCTTTGTATATTGGCGAATTTTGTATATCTCCTTGTTATGATCCTGTTATCTTTCTACTATCTAGTATGCTATAGAGATTCTGCATTAACCATGATACTCAGGATTGTTGCTATTATTACCTCCTTTTCGTTGCATATTTTGTTATAGACGGCCTTGTGTGCATGTTTGGGCGCCTGTGGTGTACAACGTGCGGGTCTGTTGCCAACTCGCGTCCTCAGGGTGGGCACCTTTCCGCTGGGGGCCCCGGGGGCAGGTGACAGATTTATACTGGTATCAAGAGCCTAGGGTTAAGTTCTTTGTGGATCCTAGAGTAGAGACAATTAGGCTAGGCGTTGGACGACTATAGGACTTAGAGCTCGTGAGAGACGAGATTCTGTCTCGCAATGACTAGTTGTCGGCTGGAAAGTAAACTATGAGAGTGTGTAAGTAGTCTTAACTCGCTCAATGTAGTTGGGAGTTTGATTCGTAAGGTGTGCCATGCATCTAACTCTAGTTAGAAGAGTCACTCGTTGGCGGCCAGATTCGCGAACAACGTGGACATTGTAGTGGGTTAGTTTTGTGAGACTTGCACGTTTTCACGACTGTTCGAATCTCAGTTGAATGAGTGGATTTTGTTTATTTGAGTTGGGGTTTCCGATGGCGTGAAAGTTTTTCTAACTTTGCGCATTCATTATGTTAGTGTGTTAGTTTTGTAGCTTGCGAAGTGCCGACTCCTTACTCGATTCTCTCAGTTAAGCTGGGGTATGGGCCGCGGTCTAGCCGATGTCCTACGCAAGGACAGTAGGAGACCGTCTGTCATACGCTACCTGGAGTCCGAAGGTGATCTGAGTGTGAGGTTCCGGTGAGTTGAATTGATGTTGCGGCGATTCCAGCTTGCTTTTGTTGACCCGGGATATTTGAAGGTGGGCGACAAGATATACAGCTGCAGATACTTGTCTCATCAACTAGTCAGGCGCGATGCTGGCATCATCGCACGTCGACAGAGAGGGGCGCGAGGATGAAAACGGTTGGTAGGAGGATTTGAGTTTTATTGCAGCAGGTGGACTGCTTCTCGTGGAACCAGGACGGAAAGCAGGATCTAGATTACACCACTCCTTAACCGCAAACTGGGTGGACCATTCAGGAGCGATGTTACTGGACAATTGGGGTACAAGCTAGCGTATTGACGGCATGCTATTGCATAGGTCAGCCCCGGTGAGTGGGGGATCCAAGGGAGTATAAGTTGTTGTGACTAATACCTGGTTTAGTTAGCCGGCTTTCAGCATCCGAAGCCTGTTGAGGAGGAGTATTTAACACTGGACGTTGGTGACGGAAGCGGAGCGGATCGACCCACATTATGGACATTCGTCGGGCGAAAGGTGAAGTTTCGAAAGATTGCAAAATCCGCAGGTGGTTTTTAGTAGCGATGGAGTGAGATTGAATAGCGGATCATTCGCTACTGTGAGAGAAGTTGTCGGGTGGTTCTTTACGTAATTGGCCCTTTAGATGTTTTTCATGGGCGGAGAAGGCGGGGTAACTCATGTGGAGGAAGCAAGACAAAGGTTGTGGTTCTGCTACTACATATGGGACTTGGATGGCGTGGCATAGCTCATTTTTGGTCGGAGGGCGGATATCTGCGGGATGACATCTCTAGATACCGAGTGAATAGGGTGGGTCCATCAATTGGAGCTACGTTTCTTCAAGGATTCTATGACGTTGCCGGGTCCGGACAACCATACTAGATTCCGGGGGTTTGGCGTACAAGCGACAGATGGTAAGGGAACTTGGCGGAGTTTACACGCAGTTGCCAAACGTGATATGACTGTCGGCGAGAGACATGGAACGCGAGTTCTACACGTCTGTTGCATAGGAGTGTAACCTCCTTTCGTGGTGTGAAGATAATGAAAGAATAGAGAGCCTCGACTTCTTCGTAAGCGTGGTCGCTTCGGACCGTGTCTCAGAGACAGTTAGTATAAGTATGGTAGAATTGTTGTCGGTGCGAGTTGATTGCGAACCTTTCGACCAGCGAGGGGGTGAATCCATGCATGATGGTTGTGGAAAAAGAGGAGATGCGGAGATTGCTAGAGTGAGGATTGGTGAACGCTTGGGATCGAGTTTTAAAAGGCAAAAAAGGCAAGCGACTCGAGGGATACACCTACGTGGCAGGGACGTAATTCTATGAGTCCGCCGAAAGCTCATATCCTAGGAGCCAATCTCGTGGACGCCTATGAAACTGCGTCAGTCATCTACTATCATTGCGTGTGGCTAATCGCGCGGTGATCGCAGACTTGTGGCACACTACGATAGGAGTTAACTTGTCATGTCGTAGATCTAGATTGCAGTGGTCCTCATGGGTTTCCTACAACTGGACAGTTGGTACTCGTTAAGCGTGGAGGGACAAGTGTTTTCAGAGAATGAGATATGGAGGGTCTCGTTGGAGCCATGGATAGGCCAACCGTTCGACCTCTATGAGTGCTCATGGCGAGAGGGATCTTCCCCCAGCCCCGTTCATCGCATCGTCAGCAACCAGCGAGGAGTTTCACCGGTTCAGAGATCACGTGCGGAACTCTGCTACACTACCCAGCCGCATGCAGGGTGGAATAGCGACCTGCAACCGTCTTTAGCTAGTCATCACAGAACTGAAGGGGTATCGAACCCGACATGCTGTTTTGACTTTAAGTGGTTTCATTTTGTGTGGTGGGCGACCTCAGATTGCATAGGTCAAAGGAATAAGCACAGCAGGAGGTCGTTTGCATGGTATCTATGGTTTAATTTTGAATGGCTCTTTAAGAGTTAGAGAGCATTACATTATTGATACAGGTGCATCGCTCAGGATTCATCATCAGATTCGTAGTTTGCCGAGTGTAATTGCATAGAGCAATTGAGCTTGGTACTCAGAGGCTGCCTCTTGTAGTCTGTATGCCGGGATTTCGAGATTGTTTCTGTCTCTCCACCGAATCATGTTCTAGTGGAACATTCGAGGTTGAGTTTTGCACCTTGTCATGTGACCCGGATAGAGTACGAGGGATTGGAATCTTGGCCGAGATTTTGCCATTTCAGCTGCTCTACATCAGTTTACTAACTGACGGATAATCTTGACAGGAATTCAACGTGGTGTAGGGGCATGTATAATGAGGCTTACAAGATTATCTGGATCGCCAGGAGGCTATCGAGGTCAGCAAGGATGTCCCGCGTTTGTGATATCACTTTCGAGTAAACTTGAAACAGATAATAAGTTGTATTTGATTCCATGTGGTGCAATACGAGTTCATTGATCGGGCTGTTAGCGGATGATCTATTGATCAGATCGACGCGTACCTAAACAGTTTGATTCACAGAGTTTGGTTGTATGTGTCCCCGGCCATTATTTTGGCCTAGACATATACGAAGAGGGAATGGTGATTATAAAGTTATACGCCCTCAGGTGAGAGGCGAGTATAGTCCAGGTTGTAGGCGAGAGAATTAGATGGAGAATTGTTCCCTCGTTCTGGCCTCTGTGTTAACTATCCGGGGTAATGCCCAACCTGGACATTCTTGGGGAGATTTTGATTTTGTGATAGATCTTATGATGCTGGAACTTACCCCTCTCTGAGTCCAAAGGCGGCCTACTATAGCGGATGTAGCACATGCTGGCTTACTTAATTAGGACATGAAGGCGCAGTCTTGCAAGAATCTTTTGGACAAGGGACTTTTCATAAAGACCGATGTAGTGATTTCACCTTGGTCGTAAGATAAGCTGAAGTTTGTATTTCCGTAGAAGTAGCAAAGATGGATTCCCTTCGTATTGACTATCTGTGTAGGATTATCGGAGCAACTTAAATAAAAGTTAACGAATTAAGAATATGGTATCAAAGATTGTCGAGGATTGATTGATCTACTTATTGTGAGCAATTGTCAAGAGGATCAAAATGGGGATACTCCAAGATATGACATTGCAGGATCTTGATTACACTCAAACTCAAGATATCAAGGCCGAAATTCGGGGGGATTTCGATGCCTGTGACGGCTACTATCGAACACGGTAGCATTGTGACACACTTAAGGGCTTCGTTTGGGTCGTGAGTTTTAAAAGAAAGAATTGTTCTATTCCAGAAAGATAGGGTTATAAGTGCATTGCGGATAAAGCGGCGGTTTTAGACAAATTTTGCGTTTGGATGAAAAAATTGAGATTATATCCCGGAGTTTAGGAGGCTATGTATGGCAGTTTAGTGGTACGTTAGGTGGGATATGAAATCCACCATCGAGATTAGTTATAAATAGAAAATAATAAATATTGATCAAACTGGTAGATCTGAATTTAAATTTTTAAAATTATATTTAAAATTTCTACCCCGTTTAAAAAATTTTACTTTAATACTAAAGGCACCAATAAAATTTTAGAATATAAAGAATTTAAAATTGCCGAAGCTCAGAATCATTAGAAAAATGAAAAGGCACGCGTAAATTTTTTTGTTTTTAAGACTTGTTAAGAATATAAGGGTTTAAATTAGTAATACCAAGTGTCAAATATCTCAACTTTAAAATTTCAAAAAAAATTAAAATAATAAGGATTTATAAAATTTTCCGATTTAAAATGTTTAAATATTTAAAAATGTGAAGAAGAAGTGTTAACAAGATCCTTCGCCTGTGCGTGGATTTTAAAATTTAACAAATTTTAAGCTTATTACAATTTTAAAGAATACAAATTTTTAAATTTAGATCAAGATTATAGAATTTATAGAAAATTTAACGTCTAAAATTTAAACCTAAACGAATGTAAAGATTTAAAAATTTAAAAATTTAAAAAAAAACATTATAAATATAATTATAAAAATTAAATTGGGGTGGGATTAACTTAATCCCACACCCTAATTCCCAGGGAGGGGGGGGCTCTAACATAGACCCCAACCCTTTGGTGTATTATCCAGAATGACTCATAACGACATCTGGTTTGTAAAACCCACCCCCCCTCCCAAGGTCAAGTGTTTGAGATGGAATCTGCGTGCCCGGATGAATCCCCATTATTCGCAAACACGGTAAATTTTTGAACAATGGACACCCCCATTATGAGTTTAACAGTTTTATGCCAATTTGGGTCACTAATTGACCCGGCGGCAGCAGCTTATATGGCATCTAAATGGACCGGGTTCGTGTCTGTAAGCCCTTACTCTAGACAGGTTTAGTCGAAGGTGGTGTTTCAGATCGAGGAGAACATCTGATGTGTATTCTCGAAGTAGCGCACGAACGTAGAACATAGGGATATTTGTGACTTGAGGCAAGAGTGTATGCTAAGTGACTTCGGTCGGCAAGAGAATCTCAGTTGAGAAGAAACTTTTAGAGCTAAATTAAAGAAGTAGTGAATTTTGGCTGTCGCCGAAGAGATAGTATCATTATTCTGGGAACATGTAAATATCAGGGAGCCGTATGGTGTAGGGTGGATCCTAAGAAAGATTGAGGCGATTCAAGGATTGGCCATAGGAACACGATATCCAATTGTATACCGTGATTCGATGTTTTCTCAGGTATAGCCGGGTTACTAACGGAAGATATTTGAGATGTGGATTTGCTAAGTTATCTATGCCCTCACTCGAACAAAACTCTAACTACATAAAGGGGCCAAATTCCATTTGGAGCGATATGTGTTGATAGAAGCTTTAGTGGAGCTGAAGGAGCGTATTAGAAAACTGCCCCATTCATTGAGAGCATTGCCTATCGACGGGCAAGCAGGGGTTGAGTGATTTAATAGCTGATGATTCACTTATCGGTACTGGGTGAGATGTTTTAGATTGAGGACGAAAAAGTTCATAGCATATGCTTCCCGGTCAACTTAAGGAAAATGAGATAAGAATTACCCAACCCATGATTTGAAATCAATTGCAGCAGCCGTATGTCAGCTACGACTTTGAAGCAATGGCTAGGCGCTTTATCTTTATGGCGAAGCGGATGTGAAGGTCAATAAAGTTCTACAACAACATGATCATAAGAGCATCTCTAAAGTATATCTCTTCAGACTATTACAGAAAGAGCTTGAACCTGAGGCAACGAATGCATTGTTGAGAGCTACTAAAAGATTATGATCTGACTATACTCCTTCTACCACCCCTGGTGAAAAGCGCAATGATGGTGGTGGGATGCTCTAAGCCGTCAAGAGTCAATGGAAAATTTGGCTATATGCTATCTTTGTTTAACAGCAACCTTTGTGATGGCGGCAGTTGAGCACGGATGGAATTGGAAAGTGGATAGCTCCACGACGCACCTTTGAGGTTGATGTCTTTGGTTTGTGCAACCAATTACTTTATTAGAGTGGATTAAAGTAAAAAGCAAGTCGCAAGACTTGGAAGTCTGCAAAGGATTCAATCTAGAATACGACGAAGGACACGCCGGTAGTTTTCACTTGGATGATCAAGGAATGCTTTTTTTAGCATTCCGAATTTCAGAATCGCATGTGAGTACCCGGAACGATAGCCTGAAAACTAAACGAGAAGATTTTGATGGATCGAGCTTCATCGAGCACCTTACACTTGTGCCTCCGGGCCGGGACAAAAATGTAATAAAAGATCTGAGACTACATGAAATTCCTTATTAGGTGGCCCGTAGATATTCGACAGAATAGATGTTGGGGAGCGAATCTTGTGGCGTCGATGGTTTGACTCGGGATCAGCAAAGTTGAAGGCTGAGCAAAGGCTCCCCGCAGAAAAAACTTCAAAGTCTAACCTATAACCTGTTTGGACATTGGGAGGTAGATAACCTATGGATTTTGAGTTACGGTTGGCATAGCTCACAAGCCGAGGCATGAAGCCGTGTGGGTGATTGTGAGATAGGTATGACTAAATCGGGCAAACTTTGTATTCCTCTTTCACACTAGATTGGACGGAGAAAAGGCTTGCACTGCTTTTACCGATAGAGGAAGTGGTGCGGCTCTCATGGTGTGACCACATCTATTGTATCGGATTGCGATATAGATTTGTATCGCACTTATGGAAAAGTCTTCATGGAGGCTATAGAAGAACTCGAATAGAGGACTTTGCACCGACGTTCCACTCAGTAGCGACGGAAAAACTAGAAGCGCACTATCCAGATTTTGGAGGACATTGATTACGACTTGTGTGAGGAGAGGATTACCAAGGTGAGGTGGACATCAAACATCTACCTGTCAGGCGGAGTTTGCATTATGTTATAATTAGTTATCTAAGCTAGGCATTTAAGATGAGCCACCGTTTGAAGCTACTTTAGAAGAAAGTGTCGATCACCTACATTCATTGAGAGTGAAAGGTTGGTAGAGAAGCTGATTTTGGGCCCCGATGTGCTATCAAGAAGCTTGAAGACATGGAGATAGCCTTGCACGACAATCGAGACTGATCTACAGCTCAGAGTCGATCAGAAGGAGTATATGCGGTAAACGTTCGGTGAGGAATTGGAAATTCCTAGTAGGAGAGATCATGCTCTTCCTAAAAGGGTGTCGCCTAGACAAAAGGGGTATAAGAGAAATATTGGAAGTATCCGAGGAAAGAGTTAAGTCCTCGTTTTATTGGACCCTTTGAAAAGTCATGGAGCAGATGTATGGCCCACGGTATGCTTATCGGCTTGCTTTCGCGGGCCGAAACACTATCGGATAGTGCACAATGTGTTTCACGTTAGTACATGACTCCGGTAAGTCATGTTTTGAATATCAGCTCATGCTTTTGGACTCCACTACACGTTGAAGAAAGCGCATGAGGAATTTGAGCATTGAAGAACCACATGCCGATGATCAGCTCTTTTGGCTCGCGACGGTGTGAAGAAGCTTGGGCAATCGTGATATCCCTATCGTTGAAGAGATGCTTTGAGCACCACGAACGAGCGACGGAAGGCTACGTGGAGTGGGAGAGCTCACTGCTGGAGTGGGAGAAGCTCATGGCGGGCGATTCCCCCATATATCTTTTCTGATGGACTCTTGAGGTTTTTGAATTCTAGTTTACGCGGACGAAACTCCGTCTTTACGGGGGGGAATGTAGAATACACTGAATACTTTAGCAAATTGCCAAAGGTTGCTAAGTGTGAGATTAGTGTTTTTTTTTTTTGTTGTTTTTAACTTGTTTTTTTTTTTTTTGTTTTTTCCACCCCCCTATTTTATGCTATAAGTCATTGACGAGTGATTTGGGATTGGCGAGTGGGGGGGGAGGGGAGTGTTTGTCGAAGAACTTAAAAGTAACGACAAACGGATCTGGAGAGAGCGAAATCTGAAAAAGGGTGACGATTTTGCAAGGAGCTTACTTCACGGTATGAGCTTGAAGATAACAGAAATGGATTTATAATGTATTCGGTCACTGGAATATAGGACGAATATCGGAATACGTGTGGTGGCAGAGTTGGGGCCGTCTCGGGTTCTGCTCAAAATCAGAGACCCATGATATCGGACTGGCATTGGTACCGGTATGTTGTCGTATACCGGTTACGCAGTGCATTAAATAACCTCAAATTATTTAGCATTATATTTGAGCAATTTTTGAGGGTTTTAGAGGGGTATTAGGCCAGCAATGATGGTACAAACCATGTAAACTTTAAAACCTACACCACCCTCATTATGGTTACTTCGTCGTGCTAAGACCTTAGAGAGATAGATGGAAGGTAAGAGGCTTTACCCTCTCTTATCTCTTGATTTCTTGCTCCAAACCCTTCGGATTCTTGGGACATCCGCTGAAATCCTTCCTCTTCTCCTTTCCCTTGAAGACTTGACTTGCTATGGGACTCTTGGAAGGAAGCTTGGAAGTGGGAGAAAGAAGAGAGCTTGTTTTGAGGTATTAATACTCTCCAACCTAGCATCTATTGAACTTGGATTGGAGCTCTTATTGAGTGAGTAAAGCTCTCTTGCAACCCCTTTGTTGAGTTTTGCTTGGAATTTGAGGATGGTAAAACTTTGTAATGGGTGATACTAGGGTTTTCATTTTGCGTTTCACGAGGTTAGATTATGATCCCCCATATGTCAGGATAGAGATATGATGGACTATATTGTGATTGTGTGAACTTAGGTTGGGAAGCTGAAGACTATATCGGATTAGACTTGATTTGGGAGATTTGGGCATGGGGGTTCGCGGCCCAGGACATTTTCACTGTCAACAAAACCAAAACAGGAGCAACATAGGGGGAAGAGTTTATCGAAAATAGTGTGTTTGTGTGGGGATTTGTGAGTCCCTAGAAAATTCGATACCCTTTGATTTCGTGAGTGCTAGGGGTCGAGATTGGCCCCCCTGTGAGTTCTCACACATCCCAACGAAACACACCCTCCACAATCAAAAAACCCACGTAGACCTAACCGAAGACACCCACAACCCACCAAATTCCCCCCCACACAGACACAAGGCTACAACCATAGCGTTACGCTCCTATCTCTCCTATCAAACCTACTCTACCTTCTCACCCTTATAAAAAACCGTCCTATTATTATTGAGAAATATCACTACCAACTTATATTAAATATTTATAACCTAATTTACTGCGTATATCTTATTCTGAAACTTACTTTAATAAAAAAATCTAAATATTAATTAATTTTTTTTTTAATAACAAAAACCTAAAATAATTTTAATTTCATTCGCACTAATCAAATCTCAGTTAAAAGAATTTCTTTGATTTATTTGCTTTTAGTTATTACATATACGGCGATTTTTAAATTTGTTTTAATAAATTTAATTTATTTTTAAATAACTTAAATTTATATTTTTTAGAATTTGTAAACATTTTTTTATAATTATCTTTATTCTATTCTAGAATATCATAATTAATATATTCAAAGTCCTATTTAAGCTGATTTTAATATTTGTATATTATTAAAATAACATTCAAATTTAAATTATTAAATAATTTTCTCTATTAAAAATTTACGGTTATATTTATATTATAAAAGTAACCCCAAAAGTACTCTCAACTTATTGTAATTATAAAAAATTATAGTAAATTATTTTTCATAATCCTTTAATTTATCTCTGTAAATTTAATAGTCTCTATCTAATAATTAAGCATTTTTAAAAAATTAAATTATTTTTATATGATATCTAATTTTTTTTATATTAATACGCCAATTTTATAAAAATATTTTAATTTATTTTAATTTAAAATATACAAAAAATCTTTACTTTTGTATAATTAAGATATATATACGTTTTTTTAATTTTTTTTTATATTTTTTATTTTTATCATTTACATAAGATTATTTACTATACTAATATAAATTTATTTTTTATTAATAAATATTTAAATTATATAGTTTATTACTTTATAATATAATTAATTATTTTTTTATATATTATTTTTTTAAATATTAATAATTTGAATTTATATAAAAAAATTTTTTGGAAATTAAAATATACAATGAGTTGAAGACCGCAACTAAATCTCTTGAGGAGGAAAATGAGTCAATATTAAACAACAACTATTTCCTCCAAGAGAAGCTAGATCAATCGGAGATAATGATCAAATCCTACGAAGATAAGATTGGTTTTCTTGAAAAGCAATATGAAGAAGTTCGTACATCCAACCAAGTTTTGACCAAACAAGTCCATCAACTCAAGTCCGACATACAAAAATTCTCCTCCGGTTCGAAAAAGATTGATAATATGCTCGGATTGGGTCAAACGGATAAATTAGTTGTTGGATATGAGAGGACATTTGTTGAGAAGGTAAAAAATTCTATTCCCAAAGTCTCAACAAGTGTGAAAGAGAAAACATGTCATAGATGTGGAAAGAAAGGTCACATCAAGAAGACATGCCCTAGAAAAGGAAAGAAACATCAACCAGCATCTTCTAAACATCAATTGGCATCCTCTAACACTCGACAACCCCCACAGATTCAAAAGCAACATCAATCGAGTCGAGTAGCGAATATTAACCAAAAGTTGAAGCCACAACAACCGATTTCTACAAAGCCAAATGCGACGTGGAGACCCACGGTTGATCGGAAGTCAAAACAAATGGTGTCCAACGTCAACAAACCGAGACTACCAATAATCCGACAAGTTTGGGTTCGGAAAGGTGATATCTTTCCTTGTCTTAAACCTTAATTTGTTTTTGATTTTTTTTTAATAGTGCTTTGGTCATTTATTATTGCATATCTCTTTTGATCATTGCATTACATCTTTTTGGTGCTTTCATTGTTATGAACTTTAGATTTTTTTGCTTATTGATTTCTAGCTCATTGGATGATTACAACATTAATAGTGCCTTGAACATCAATAGGTTCACTTTCATTCACTCCTAGTTAATTTCATATCAATTATCGATTTTACTTTATTTTCATTATTTATGAAGATAATTTATTATAGGAGTTCTTAACACTTATATTCATCAAATTTAGATAATCATGTGTGATGTTTAGGCACTTAACCTATCTCGGTTGTGAGTGTTGAATTTGATGAATGGTTATTCGCTAATAGACTAAAATTTGTCAATTTTTTTTTAAATGCGAGATTACTTAATTTAGGGGGAGTTTGTCTTATTGTAAAAAAAAGAAATTTTGAAAATTTTGATAAAAAAAATGCTCCTAAATTGAAAGATGTGAAAAAGATATATCCTAAAAGGAGTGTGAAAACTACCACCACATGTCGGAAAGAGCTACCACCCCGGTCGTCCGGTAAGTGTGTGAAGCTACTACATGAATATCGATTGTATAACCGAAAAGGTTGAAAAAGTGTGCATAACTTAAAAAAATTTCGGAGTTATAAGGTGGTACATTGGAAAGATGCTCAAAGAGCCACCCCCGGTGCATTAGTTGCTTAATCTCAAATTTGAACGTTTATGAGACGAATTTATGTCATTTGGTGAATCTCTATAAGTCATCCTCATAATCCGTTATATCTTGATAGTTTTTTAGTCTTGAGATTATTTATGATGACTTATTTTTGAAGTATATATGAATTAAGAAATCGTAAATATTTAATCTACATCATGGTGATTGTGTAGTAAAATTTTTAATTCTTATGAAATTAATAAGGATTGAAAGAAGTCAATGTGAACTTATACTTTTGATGCACTAACATTGTTTGACTCTTTTGTCACAAGTGGTTTTAAAATTGAACAAGAGCTTAAACTTGTATTTCTTTTCTTACATTCAGGTATTTTATTTGATTTCTCTCTAAACTCTCTCTATGTTAGGTGTTTTCTAACCTATTAGATTCTCTATTGTTTGGTGTTTTTCTTTTGGCAATTTTTGATAAAAAGGGGGAGAGAGGTGATGATATTGAAAATTTTATATAAGAAAAGAGAGAGAGATTTTGAACTTAGATGCATGAACAAAGGGGGAGAGATTTTGATATTTTTTTTATTACTAACTTTGTTCTTGGAGAAAGTAATCTTTTTGCAGCGCTTTGAAGACTTCAAGACTCCAAGTGTGTCTAAGTTATAGAGTTTGTTTAGGAGTTACAAAGTTGTAATTTTGTATTTTGTTTGGATCTTTCACGCGAGAAGTTCATTGTTTTGGTGATGACAATGAGTTTCAATTTTTCTTTTGGAGAGTTAAGCATTGTGAGTGTTTTATGTAATTTTGGGTTTATCACGAAATTGCCAAAGGGGGAGATTGTTACGGATTTTATATTGGCATATTTCGTGAAGTGAGTCGGAGTTTTGAAGGTTCAAAGAAGAAAAGACGAAGATTGAAGACTCGAACTCAATGTATGAATTCACGATACTTGGTAAGTTTAAATAATATTGATGGTGATTTATGATCATTTACAAATATTTGGAAGACATTAGAATTTAGATAAAAAATTGATTTAAAATATAAAAATTAAGTTTTCCAAGTTTCAGGTTCCAGACCCTGGTGCGAGATCCGGAACCCGTACGCCTCCCTGGCTGTCACGCAGGGAGGGTCCGGACCCTGAGTCAAGGTCCGGAATATGATACGCCTGGAGAGTATCAAAGTCCAGACCCTGTATCCGCGGTTCGGACCCTGACCCGTCACGATTTTTTCAAAACCGTGTTTTTTCAATTCTACTCTGATTCTAATATCTCCCAAATTTATAAATAAGATGGCAGATTTTTTAAAATCAGTTTTGCGGTCCTACTCTGATTCTAATTGCTTCTAAATCTTTTTAAAATTAGTTTTCAATCCTAGTCTAATTCGGATTGCTTCCAAACTTATAAATAAGATGTGGGGATGTCTCTAAAATGTAGTTAAGCATATTATATCTTTTAGAAACCCTAGAAGCTTGTAGGTAGCCGTCCTTCTCATCTTCTACAACAAGCTTCTCTCAAATTGATTCTTGGTGCCCTAATTCTTAATGTTCTTCTAGAATCAATTTGAGAATTGCTTATAGATTATTCCCACAGATATTTAATGATATCCTAAGCAATAAATCATCACCAACCTTATTGTTCTTGCTCCGGACGGAGTGGCGTCATGGATTCGACGTGATCAAGGCGATTCGTGGATTCGAATCGTTGGCGCTCGTGGATTCGAGTGGCGTCCGTGGATTCGGACGTGGGGCGTGGACAACTCGGCGGCGTGCGCGAGATCCGTAGGAGATAAAGAAGAGGTTAAGTCCGTGGAGTCGGTAATCACCTTGTAATCTTTTATTCTTAGTGGATTATTTTTCGCGTGTTGGTCCCGTGGGTTTTTCTCCAAGTTGGAGTTTTCCCACGTAAATCTCGGTGTGCCGGTTTTATTTTTCGCATTTATTTTATTGCATTGAGATTTGTGTTCTTGGCCTTTTTACATATTCACCCCCCTCTACGTATTGATAGTATCTAGATAGATCCTAGGGTTCCCCATAACTTACAGTGAGTACACTCGCCCTCGTCAGCTTGCGGTACCCACTGGGAGACCTTTGTTGGTTTCTCACCCCCCTATTTTCAAGTGATCTGGGCAGTGAGAGTCGAGACGGTGCGTGAGGCACGTAGCTAGCGAGCGATAGAGGTCCCGACCTGGTGGCACTGTTTGGTTCTAGTACCCCTGTCCTTCGATTAATAATTAGAATTATTGTGGTTCAGTTTGGTTTTGACTGTTGTCATAATTTCGATTTGGGATTTTAAATAATGATGTTTTGAAAACATTGTGGATTTATGAAAAACGGTTTTCTACCCCTCGTGGTAGTTTGTTTTCAAAAGATAAAAGGTTTTCGTGTGGGAAACAATTTTTAAAAGGTTTTTCGACTTTTCGTAATCCTAGTGTTTCAAAATAAAGTTTTCGGGTGGAAAACGTTTTCAGCTGATAGCCATGGATGTGCTCTATACCATGATAAAGATGGCTAGTTATATGTTGTGGAAATACATGAGATTGTTGATCTTTTGTCTTGTAAGTTATTGTATGTGAGTGGATGTGATGGTTGTGACTTGTATGTTGTGGTATGCCGTGCAAATACAGGGGAGACTCTGTCCGTGTGGACAGTGGGGTTCTGTATATGTGGCGGGTCTGTCTCGTCCCCGGGTCAAAAAAAAGGGGGCATTTTTCATTGATCTGGTCTTCCAATTGGCCTATTTCAAAATGGCTTTATAAAAAGGGGACCCCGGGGCGTGACAGATTAAGGTTGAACCCATCTATATATTAGGTGCGTTAGGGTTTCTCCTCCTCAACCCTAACCCTAACCGCTTCTTCTCCCTCACCCGAGCCCAGCCGTCACCCCTCACCCCTCTGCGTACGCCGCGTGCTTTTTCGGTCGCTGACGACTGTGATCTGGCCGGCCAAACCCTCTACAACCCACCTTCTTCCTCTCCCTCAACTTCCCTCTCATCATCTCTCTCTCCATCTCTGTACCTAGGGCAAGAAGATCACGCGCAACCCCCTTGGTCCCTACCTGCTCCACCTCAAGTCTCCGATGACACCCTCCCGGCGGCCGCAGCAGCCGCTGAACTTCGCCGCGGCCGCTGCAGCCTTTTTGGTGCAGTTTCGGGCACAAGCGGCTGAGCCACCCTGCGCCGCCGCCGCCATCGTCGCCCCTTGTCGTCGCCACTACCTTCCCACCGTCCCAGGAGGCCCCCCGTCATCGCCCTTAGCCACCCCGGCCGCCGCCAGCGGCGAAGAGGCCCACCCGAGCCCGAGCCAACTAAGGTTGGCCTCGGGTTGTTCCGGCGCCGCCGCCGCCGCTGCCTCCCGCCGCCGGCTAGGGCGAGCGCCGCCCTCTCCCCATCGCCCACACCCGACTCCCGCCGGTGCATGCGCCGCCATGCCGCCGGTGACCGGCTCGAGCCGTGTGCTCCCCTGTGAAGACCGATTTAGGGCAGTTTTGGCCCTCCCTCACTGTTTCGGCCAACCGAGGGCTCCCCAACTCTCCAGAAAGCGAGCACGGTGACCTAGAGTCGTCGCTAGTCACCGTGCTCACCTCGGTTCCTACCGGAGAGGCCCCGTTTCGTCGTATTTGCTTCGTCGCTCCTAGAGCCCTTTTTAATACAGCATTCAACTTAGCCCCGGCACGCTCCCCGACTGTCAATCACTCTCCAGACAGCAACATGGGGTTCGGCAGGTCGAGACCTGTCCGCTGGTACCCTCACTTCGTCCCGGAGGCACACGGTTTTCGGTAACGACCCTAAACACCCGTTTTATATACATATTGTGCGATTTGTTGGATGTTTAGGAGCTAGATTGTAATTTTATTGCTGCGGGCTGCCTTGGGCAGTGTGTGGCCACTGTTTGTGACCCTCTGGACTGATTGTCCAAGTTCCGAAACCCCGCATGATATCAAAAAGGGGTTTCAATGCGTTTTCGGCAAAATTGCCGGTGGAATGTGGTTTCGAGCGAGATTAGTTTACGGCTGTGTAGATGCCCTGGAAATCATCGCTAAGCCTTATTGGCTAGCTCCGTGGTTGCCTCGGGTGTTCGGAGGCAACAGGTGAGCGGCGGAGGGTTCCGGTACCAATTTGGACACTTCCGGAAGCTCGAAACAGAACGGTTATCCGACGATAACCTTTTTAGCTTGGAACTTAGGGTTTGCTACCTGTACACCCAAATCGGTGTGTTTCGGGCCGGTGGGTGACTTGTGGCACGACTCAGAGCGTTCCGGGACACTTCGTGGGTCCCGGGGACATCCTGGTGTGTTTTTAGGGATTTTCGACGGGTTGCGGAGATCGGTTGTTGGGAAACCAATTCCGCGGGAGGTTTTGGGATTGTGAGTGTTGTGTTATGAGTTGGTTGGGTTAGACCCTAACTCGGTGGATCTATCATAGGTCCGGTCGATGATTCTATGCACCTCGGGAGCTAAGTGCGACTGCTGACACAGGTGGGTACTTTCATCTGAAGTTGGTACAGTGGTGGGTGCTCGGTGATATCCCTTTTCCTTTTTCCTCTTTCTTGGTTATATATTGAGCACGACACCCTGTGATTTCGCCTTTCATTTCTCTACTTAGTTATATTTATGTTCTTGTTTATAATGATCTAAAGGTAGAGCGGTAGCTTTTCTATTCTTATGCATGATCGTATATCAATTGTTGACCTGAGTGATCGGTTCTTGTGAGATCCATATTGTTTGATGACCTGATTGGTCGGTACACCCTTAGGGGTCTGATTGTTGGCTATTCGCTGACGGATGGCTATTGATCATATTCGCACCGATCATCATAGCTCGTGAGCATTTCACGTACACCAGCGGTTTGGCCACCGCAATGGTGTGTTGGATATGGGAACCCTAGGATCTATCTAGGTACTATCAATACCTAGAGGGGGGTAAATAGGTATGACGGTCAAAACACAATCTCGATGCTATCAAAATAAATGCGAAAAATAAAAATCAGCACACCGAGATTTACGTGGGAAAACTCCAACTTGGAGAAAAACCCACGAGACCAACACGCGATAACAATCCACAAAGAAATAAAAGATTATAAGGTGATTACCGACTCCACGGACTCAAACCTCTCTTTTATCTTCTTTGGATCTCGCGCACACTAACGGGTTGTCCACGCCCCACGTTCGAATCCACGAACGCTGTGTCCTGAATCCACGAGACGTCCACACTTCGAATCCACGAAGCCTTGATCACGCCGAATCCACGACGCCAACTCGAATCCACAAGCGCACGCCGTCCGGAGCAAGAACAATAAAGTCGGTGATGATTTATTGCTTAGAATACCATTGAAGATCTGTGGGAATAATCTCTAAGTAATTCTCAAATTGATTCTAGAAGAACATTAAGAATTAGGGCACCAAGAATCAATTTGAGAGAAGCTTGTTGTAGAAGATGAGAAAAACGGCTACCTACAAGCTTCTAGGGTTTCTAAAGGATAAACTATGATTAACCCCTTTTAGAGACACCCCCACATCTTATTTATATGTTTAGGACACATTAGAATCATAGTAGGATTGAAAAAATATGTTTTCGAAAAATCGCGACGGGTCAGGGTCCGGACCTTACATCAGGGTCCAGACTTTGATACTCTCCAGGCGTATCATATTCCGGACCTTGACTCAGGGTCCGGATCCTCCCAGCGTGACAGACAGAGAGGCGTACGGGTTCCGGATCTCGCACCAGGGTCCGGAACCTGAAACTTCAAAAACTTAATTTTTATATTTTAAATTATTTTTTATCTATTCTAATGTCTTCCAAACACTTGTAAATGATCATAAATCACCATCAATATTATTTAAACTTACCAAGCATCGTGAATTCATACGTTGAGTCTTCGAGTCTTCAATCTTCGTCTTTTCTTCTTTGAACCTTCAAGACTCCGACTCACTTCACGAAATATGCTAATATAAAATCCGTAATAATCTCCCCCTTTGGCAATTTCGTGATAAAATTTAATATTACATAAAACACTCACAATGCTTAACTCTCCAAAAGAAATATTGAAATTCATTGTCATCACCAAAACAATAAACTTCTCGCGTGAAAGATCCAAACAAAATACAAAATTACAACTTTATAGCCTTTAAACAAACTCTATGACTTAGACACGCTTGGAGTCTTGAAGTCTTCAAAGACCTGCAAAAAAATTTCTTTTTCCACGAACAAAGTTAGTAAAAAAAATTGAATCTCTCCCCCTTTGATCATGCGTCTAAGTTCAAATCTTTGTTCATGCGTCTAAGTTCAAAATCTTTCCCTAAATATCATCACCTCTCTCCCCCTTTTTGTCAAAAATTGCCAAAAGACAAACACCAAAATAAGAGAGAGCTCAGAGAGAAATAGAAGTGGTGGAATGTTGTACACAAGAACCACAAGTTTTAAAAAAATGTAATTTTGAAACCAATTGTGATAAAAGCGTCATGAAAAAACATAAGTTCGCATTAACTTCTTTCAATCCTTACTAATTTCATAAGAATTAAAAATTTTACTACACAATCAGCATGATGGAGATAAAATATTATACGATTTTTTAATTCATATATACTTCAAAAATAAGTCATCAAAAATAATATAAAGGCTCAAAAACTATCAAGATGTAATGGATCATAAAGATGACTTATAGAGATTCACTAAATAACATAAATTTGTCGCATAAACATTCAAATTTGAGACTAAGCAAATAATGCACCTGCAGGTGGCTCTTTGAGCATCTTTTCACTATACCACCTTATAACACCGAATTTTTTGTAAAAGATCTACACTTTTTCAATCTTTTCAGTTATGCATTTAATATTCATGTGGTAGCTTCACACACTTACCGGACGACCGGGGTGGTAGCTCTTTCCTACATATGGTGGTAGTTTTCACTCTCCCTTTTGGAATATAACTCTTTCCACATCTTTTTAATATCATTGGAGTGTTTCTCCTTTTTTCTTTATTTTAACTCCCCCTCAAATATGCAATCTCTTATTTAAAAGAAAATTTGACAAATTTAGTCTCTTACCAAATTTCCATTCATCAAATTCAACACTCAAAACCGAGATAGGTTGAGTGCCTAAAAATCACACATGATTACCTAAATTTGATAAATATAAGTGTTAAGAACTCCTATAATAAATTATCTTCATAAAATAATAAAAATAAAGTAAAACTGATAATTAATATGAGATTAACCAGAAGTGAATGAAAGTGAACCTATTTATGTTCAAAGCACTATATAATGTAGCAATCATCCAATGTACTTTGAAAACAATAAGCAAAAATTTAAAAATTGTAACAATGAAAGCACCAAAAAGATATAATGCAATGATCAAGAGAGATATGCAATAATAACCGACCAAAGCACTACAAATAGTCAAAAATAAATTAAGGTTTAAGACAAGGAAAGATATCACCTTTCCGAACCCAAACTTGTCGGATTGTTGGTTGTCTTGGTTTGTTGACGTTGGACGCCATTTGTTTTGACTTCCGATCAACCGTGGGTCTCCACGTCGCATTTGGCTTTGTAGAAATCGATTGTTGTGGCTTCGACTTTTGGTCTACATCCGGATTCTGACTTATCTTACAACAGGGTTAAACATTTCCCACTGGCCTATTCCTTATCGTGATCTTCGCTAGTCGACTCGATTGATGTTGCTTTTGAATCTGTGGGGGTTGTCGAGTGTTAGAGGGTGCCAATTGATGTTTAGAAGATGCCGGTTGATGTTTCTTTCCTTTTCTAGGACATGTCTTCTTGATGTGACCTTTCTTTCCACATCTATGGCATACTTTTTCTTTCAAATTTGTTGAGACATTGGGTGTTGTACTTTTAACCTTCTCAACATAAGTTCTTTCATATCCAACTCCAAGTTTGTCAATTTGACCCAATCCGAGCATATAGTCAAGTTTTTTCGAACCAGAGGAGAATTTTTGTATGTCGGACTTGAGTTGATGGACTTATTTGGTCAAAACTTGGTTGAAAGTATGAATTTCCTTAAATTGATGTTCTAGATAACCAATCTTCTCTAAATGTGATTTGATCGTTACCTCTGATTGGTCTAGCTTCTCTTGGAGGATTTTGTTGTTCTTCAATATTGACTCCCTTTCCTCCTCAAGAGTTTTAGACGTCTTCTTCAATTCATTGTGCTCATCCTCAAGCTCAAGTAAGCGTTTCCTGAGCTTCCTGTTGTGCTTAGCCATTTTCTTAGATTCCTTAAGTAATTGTTGGTATGCCTCGACTAAGCCCTCATCGTCCGACTCCCCCTCACTCTCGCCATCGTCCGTCGACGTTTCATGCAAAGAAGGAGAAAGAGAAGAATCAAAAATAATAGATGAAAAACATGTAGCTAAAGGCAAAGAAGTCTGAGAACTAAAAGCAACATTATTTTTCTCTTCATCACTTGAGGTCGATTCATCAGAAGTAGAATCATCCCAAGTTTTTGCTTGCAAAGCATTCTTCTTATAAGATTTCTTAGTAGGACAATCCGTTGAAATATGGCGGTAGCCTTTGCACTTATAGCACTGGATTTTTCCTTCGAAATTATCTTTTTTTTTAGAGGCTTTTGCAAGTTCTTGTCTTTTGAGGATTTTGAACTTGAAGATCCTTTTGAAGAAGTTTTGGATGTAGATTTATTTGTCTTGTTCTTCTGAAAATTCTGACAAAATTTCTTCGTGAGACGCGCTAATTGATGATCGAAATCGGCAAGTGAAATTTACCTGTACTTTTAGAAGAAAACTTGGAAGAAGATTGATTAGTAGGAAAAGTAATTTCATACGTTTGTAAAGCGCCTATTAATTCTTCTACTTTCATCTCGTCCGGATGCTTAATGGTTTCAATCGCCGCAACCTTCGAACGAAATCTTTCTGGAAGAGTTCTTAAAATTTTTCTTACAATTTTGGGTTTCGAGATTTTCTCTCCCAAGATCGCGCATGTATTAACTATGTCTTGAAGACGAGTATAATATTTGATAAAGATCTCATTTTCCTCCATACAAATTGAATCAAATTTACTAGTTAGCATTTGTAGTTTTTGCACCTTTACCAAGCTAGTTCCTTCATGCGTAACTTGGAGAGTATCTGATATCTCCTTAGCCGTTTCACACGCCGAGACATGTGAAAACTCGGTTTGAGATAGAGCATTAAATAAGACATTAATTTCCCTACCATTGTAAGAAGATAAATCAATCTCTTCCTTACTCCACTTATTCCGAGGTTTGGGGACGTTAACATTATCGACGATTTGAGTGGGATGAGTCCATCCAAATTCTATGGATTGCCACACTCGCTCATCGATGGCTATTAGAAAAGCTCTCATGCGAACTTTCCAATAAGCATAGTTTGTGCCATCAAAGAGCGGAGGTCGATTAATGTTACCACCTTCATCCATAATAATAGATAAATCTAAATCCTGCTCTGATACCAATTGTAGGTTATGGGAACCCTAGGATCTATCTAGATACTATCAATACCTAGAGGGGGGTGAATAGGTATGACGGCCAAAACACAATCTCGATGCTATCAAAATAAATGCGAAAAATAAAAATCAGCACACCGAGATTTACGTGGAAAAACTCCAACTTGGAGAAAAACCCACGAGACCAACACGCGATAACAATCCACTAAGAAATAAAAGATTACAAGGTGATTACCGACTCCACGGACTCAAACCTCTCTTTTATCTTCTTTGGATCTCGCGCACACCAACGGATTGTCCACGCCCCACGTTCGAATCCACAAACGCTGTGTCCCGAATCCACGAGACGTCCACACTTCGAATCCACGAAGCCTTGATCACGCTGAATCCACGACGCCCACTCGAATCCATGAGTGCACTCCGTCCGGAGTAAGAACAATAAAGTCGGTGATGATTTATTGTTTAGAATACCATTGAAGATGTCATGCCCCGGGCTAGTTTTAGATGCGAAAATACGTGCCAAAATTTTTTTTTTTAAAGCCTAGCCCGCGCCACGTACAGACCCGCCACAAATACAGGGTCCACTGTACACACGGACAGAGCCTCCCCTGTATTTGCACGGCGTACACAACATACAACAGGATCACAACCACCATTCATTCATCACAACAACACAACAACTCAAAGAGATTCATACAGCTAACAATCCTTAACCTGTATGAATCTAAGCAAGTCCTTAGGCGAAAGATGATGCGATGCACAAACAGCAGATCATTCTAGAAAAATTGCTCCTTACCCAGAAGCTTTATTTTGAAACCCTAATATCAAGCATTCAAGAATCATTTGAAAACCGTTCTCCACACGAGAACTCTCTTTTGAAATCACAAAAGTCGATCGATCGGAAATCCATTTGAAAATTGTTTCCCACACGGAAACCTTTATTTGAAAACGCTACCACGAGGGGTAGAAAACCAAGATGCGCGATATAAAGCCACAATTATAGATCTAAAAGCATCGACATCCTCACATGGAAACTAAACCAAACCATGAGATCTAAGCATGCAAAACAATCATCCAAAATATAACATGCTATATAAAGCAACCACAGTGTAACTGAACCATATCCATAACTAACTGCTAGAGGATAAGGGTAATAACCAAATCTGGGGGAGTAGCCTCACAAGTCGGAACCTCTAGAGCTACTATCTAGGCGTGCCTCGCAACGTCCCGACTCCCACCACCCTGCTCACCTGAAAACAACAACGAGGGCGGGGGGTGAGAACATGTAAACATGTCTCCCTTCCCAGTGGGTACCGCAAACCGACGAAGGCAAGGTGTACACACCGGCACGAGGGTCAACAAAAGATAGATAAGGTATACAGTAGCACAAGTAAGTATGAGGCTGACATACAACTGAACAACTATGCTACTGTAAGCAACTAGTATGCATCAATGGAGATAACCACAAAGTAAACCCAATCATAGCCACCGGGACGTATTCTTGGCACTATCACACTGCTCATCTCTCGGCACCTCAACCTTCTGCACGCAACGCAGCAAGGCTCACGGGTCGGTCGAAATACACGACCCTTTTTCGGAAAAGAACACCCCCAGGCGGTGGCTCAGACCGCGGTGTACGTGATGTGCTAGAAGAGCTGTGACGATCTATGCGTATGCTCAATCCACAGAACGGCAACGAGCCGTGAAGCAACTGGTAAACCACAACGAGGATCGCTCGGAACAACAGGCGATCACCACCGACCAACTGGGTCGTCTCAAGAATCATGCAAACCACAACTACTCTACTATCCAAGCACACATAAGTAGAGTCAACGGGAGTCAAGTGAACTAAAAACTGAAATGCAAGAGAAGGGATAGAAAGGTATCACCGTAGTCCACTGAACCGACTCCGGATCGAAGTACCCACCTGTAGGTAAGATCAAGCCTAACACCGACGGCTCTCGGGAACCGCGACAGGACCTACGAAAGACTCACAGGGTCAAGGTCCATCAAGTCGACACTAAACACAAAGCTCTCACATCCCGAAACCGACGGATCGCCCGAAAAACCCACCGGGACGATCCCGAAACCACACTAAGCCCCACAGGGGTACCAACAACCAAACCAAGTCCCTTGCTGTCCCCGAACACACAAAACCAAGTGAAGGGACAGCGAGCACAAGCTCGGGGTGCCACGAACACCGAACGCACCCGAAACGGCTTTCCGGTTTCCCAAAAAATGCCGAATTGGCACCGGAACCCCCCGTCACTCATCCGCTGTCCTCGGAACTTCGGGACAGCGATGAAGAACAGCCAACGAGGCTAAACGACGAAGCCGAGTCACTCACGAAGACAGCGAGTGAGTCGCACAACTAAAAACACGTATTTCGCCAATTAATTTATCAAAAAACGCGTCGGAAGTGAATCCGGATCTCCGCAAAAGGCGAAGGGGTTGGACAACCAGTCCACAGGGCCTCAAGGATCATGCCCTTGCTGCCCGCAGCGTCGCAACGCTGCCACAATCGCAAAACAAGCGACAAATACAAACATACAAGCAATAAAATAAGCCGTTAGAGCAAACCGTACATCCGCACGACCTTCCGCAAGCACTAGCGGATAGGTAACGACGTAACGGAGGCCGTGCTCATAGCCCCACTGCGACAAGACCAGTCGCAAGCCCAGAAATCCTATAAAAATAGTGCTCACACAAGAGGAAATTGCTCGACATAGGCCAAACAGCGAAACGGCTCGCCCAAACTGAAAATTAAGGTGAGCATGATGATCAGCGCATCGCCGCGATCATCGTGCTCACCTTCTCGGACTTCTGGAGGCATCGGGGAGCTCAAACACTCAAATTGCGGCCAAAACAAAGCAAAAAGGGACCCCGGTCGGAGCAACCAGCTCCGGCCGGCTGCCGGCCGGCATGCACGGCCAGCGGCGGCCAGGGGTGGATGCGGGGGAGGCAAGGAAGAGAGGCCTCACCTCAGCCAGCGACAGGAAGCGGCGGCGGCGGCGCGGGGAGGAAGCCAACTCTCGGGTTGGCTAGGGCACGGCGGCGCGGCAAAGGACGGCGGCGGCGGCCGGCGGCGACGCGAGCACCGGCAAGAGGGGCCCGCCGGACGTCGGTCTGCCGGTGACCGCGACAAAAACAACCGGCGGTGGCGGCGGCGGAGCAAGCTCGGCCGCGGCTGCCCAATATGCCCTAGCCGAGCCCGCGGCGGCTGCGGCGGCGCTCCGGCGGCACGGCGACGGCCGGGAAGAGGTGGACTGGCGGCGGCGGTCCCGAGGGTGGCGACGCGCACCCTCCGAGGCGGCGGGAGGCGGCAGGGCGCGGCCTCCGGCTGCTTCTGCCCGCAAGCAGCAAGCAAGAGTCGCAGGCGGCGCAGCGGCGCACCAGCGGCACGGGGGTGGCCGGGGAAGGAGGCGACGGCTGCGGCGGTCCTCCAGATGCCGGCGGGAGGTCACTGCGGCGGTGGGAGGCGGCGGCGGCTCGGATCTCAAGCCCACTGCCCGCACTCCCAGCAGCAGCCAGCTGCGGCGCGGCGGCGCTCCGGCGGCACGGCGACGGCCGGGGAGGAAGGGGGCGGCGCCGGAGGACTCAAGGGTGGCAGTGCTCACCCTCCCAGGCGTCGGGAGGCGGCGGCGGCTCGGGCCCACAAGGCTCAGCTAGCTGCTGCCCTAGCAGCAGCCGCAGCAGCCTGGCGGCGGCTCCCGACGGCTCCCGACGGCGGGGCACGTCGCCGGCGGTCGTGCCACCTCAGGGGGGCTCAAGCATGGGTGTCCCCTGTGTGCACACCACAGGGAAGAAGAAGAAGGAGAAGAAGAAGGAGAAGAAGAAGAAAAGGAGAAGAGAGAGGTTGGCCGGGGAAGCGCCGGCCAGGGGGTGGCCGGCGGCGGCCGGCGGAGCTCGGGGAGGTGGCGGAGGAGCTGGGGAGAGGGGACCCTGTGCTGGGAGCTGAGGGAGATGGAGGGGAAGGGCTCACTCTCACTCTCTCCAAACACTCACACAACACACACACAAAACACATGTGTAACAATGCAAAAACACCCCTCAAACACCAGAAAATACCCCTGGGTCCATCACAGCAAGCACAAAATGCCCAGACACCCCTCCACAAGAAATCTCACGCAAAACGGTGCGAGAAACAGGGTCCATCGCGAAACCAAAAATGTACAATTCGACCTCTCGGCGAAGAAGATAAAAGATCTCTCAATCCGTCCATTGCATGTCGACACGGATTGCGCCATCGCGTTCAGCACTGCCGAGACATCGAATCTATTATTTTGGATTGTCAGATTCGGACTCCGGACATCGCCGTTAAGCCGTTCTCTCTCCGCGACAAAACTCCGAAATAATAAAATACATCTAAATACAACTTATATACATATATATATATATATATATACCCATACATATATATATATATACGTATACAGATCGAAAACACAGTAACAGGGGAGAGGAACACAGAATCCAAATTTCCAAAAATTCGAATTCTCACATCACTCCCACCTAACAAGAAGTTTCGTCCCCGAAACTTACTCACACACCATCCGCGAACAACAGCGGATACCTCTCACGCAAAGTAGACTCCAGCTCCCAAGTAGTCTCGCGCTCCTCGCGACTCGTCCACTTCACTCTCACAAACAGAAAGCTCCGGTTCCTCAACTGCTTCACCTTGCGAGCCAAAAACCTCAAAGGCACCTCACCGTAGCTGAGATCCTTCCTCAGCTGAACCGTTGTCGGGCCGATCACACGACGCTCACCCACGTCAACCCAACAGATCAGTGATCGACAACGACTTCCATACAACACCTCGCACGGTGCCAATCCAACGCTCGCTTGGAAGCTGTTGCAGAAGGCGAACTCCACCAAGGAAGGTACCTGAACCAACCCTCACCAAAATCCAAAACGCATGCCCGGAGCATATCCTCGAGAGTCTGGATAACATGCTCCGACTGCCCATCACTCTGAGGGTGGGAAGCTGAGCTGAAGTCGAGCCTCGTCCCCAGTGCCTGCTGCAAGCTCCTCCAAAACTGGGAAACGAAGCGAGAATCCCGATCAGAGACGATCGACACAGGCACTCCAAGAAGCCTGACGATCTCAACCAAGTAGTGCTGCGCCAGTCGATCCCGAGACTAAGACGTGTGTACCGGTAGGAAGTGAGCTGCTTTCGTCAATCAGTTCACAAAAACCCAGATCGCAACATGACCTCGCTGAGAACGAGGCAACCCGGTGACGAAAATCCATGGTAAACTGCTCCCACTTCCCTACAGGTACAGGCAACGGTTGAAGCTTTCCTTTTGATCGCTGATGCTCAGCCTTCACCTGCTGATAAACCAGGCACAGTGCCACAAGCTGAACTGCATCCATCGTCAAAATCAGGCCACCAGAAACTCTGCCTCAAGTCGCGGTACATCTTCGTCCCTCCAGGATGAACAGTGTACGGCGACCGGTGTGCCTCAGTCAAAAAATCTCTCGCCTCAAATCCCGATCACTGGGCACACACCTCCGTCCTCGAAGGAAACCATCAGCATGTAACATGAAGTCACCATCTCTGCCCTGCTCGGCCTCTACTCGCACTCTCTGCAAGTGCGGATCCATCAGCTGCCCACCGAAAATCCGATCCGACAAGGTGGGCTGCACCTCCAAAGTCGACAACTGTGCGGATTCTCCATAAGGTAAAATCTCCAACTCTAGTCGACGAAACTCCACCACCAATCACTCCGTACAGGTAGTGTCTCCAAAGCTTGAGGGCGAACACCACTGCTGCTAACTCGAGATCGAGCGCCAGATAGATCTTCTCATAGTCCATCAACTAGCGCGAAGCATACGCGATGACCTTCTCTTGCTGCTTGAGCACGCACCCCAATCCTATCCAAGATGCATCGCAGTAGACCACAAAATCCTCACCAGGCTGCGGCAATGCTAAGATAGGGGCACGAGTCAAACTGTCCTTCAGCTCCTAGAGCTCATCAGACAAGCGGGAGTCTACAAAAACTTCACGCCCTTCCTCGTCAGCTTGCTCAAAGGGGCGGCGATCTTGAGAAACCCTCAACAAATCGCCGGTAACAACTCGCCAAGCCGAGGAAGCTCCTAATCTTGCCACAGAAGTCGGAACAGGCCAATCCACTACAGAGTCCACTTTCCTTGGTTCCACCACAATACCGGCCTGCGTCACGATATGAACCAAGAAAGAAACTTCTCGAATAGATCTGTATGTCGTCAAAGGAGACCACGACAAATTGATCCAAGAACTGCCGAAAACCCAGTTCATCAAATCCAAAAGCTACCGGGGCGTTCGTCAAACCGAACGGCATAACCGTGATCTCGTAAAGCCCGTAACGGGTCCTGATGGCCGTCAACGCAACGTCCTCGGCCTTGATCTTCAGCTAAAGATAACCTGGCTGCAGAACACTCTTCGAGAAAACCGAGGCTCCCTGGAGCCGGTCGAAGAGATCGTAGATCTGCGGTAGAGGGTACTAAAACATCACCGTCAACTCAATAAGCTCGAACTCACAATCAAACAAACGAAAAACCTTACGAGTCCATCAATCTGGTGCACAGGGTTGCCAATCGCAACAAGCGATAAAATCACCAGTGATGCCAAACATCAGATCCAAGTGATCGAACACGCGCTCCAAACCAAGACTGTACGAAAGTCGCGGCGAAAACCTTGGTACGCAAACACAAGCACAGAGACCTCGGAGCCAACAACCAGGCTCCCGTCATCCCGAAACTGAGCTAAAAGGCAACCTGACTCAACCGGAGTCAAACCGTCCGCAGTGATGGCAAATCAACTGCGCAAAAACCACGCCAGGATTAGCTCAAGGCTCACTACTAGATCAGGGATGACCACCACACAGCTTTCCCTCAAGACGACATAGAGAGAGATTGTCTTGCAAAAGAAAGCACCGACCCAATCCAGAAGGTCCCAAAAGGGATAGGGTATTTCGTCCTAACCTTTGACACTACGTTGTCTGCAGCCAACGTACTTATAAAAAAAAAACGAAATATCCCAAGATCAAAGGCCAACAACCAGTTGGCAACACCACAAAGGTACCAGGTCAACCAACTCAAAAGCTGGACCAAAATCACAGACGAGTCACCGAATTAACGGAAAAAGCAAACCGACCCACAAAACAAAGTCTGCCCTGAATCAACTCCCTAGGAGTCTTCGGCTTCCAACAACAAACCGACGGCTACAGGCGACACAGGGTCGTCAACCACACGAACCAAAACGGAGGGAGAATAAATCCTGCGTCGACTAACCAACGTAGGACGCGGTGAGACCTCCAACAAGAATCTGGAAGATCTCGCGGCAACACAAAAGCCTACAAATACCACCAGGAACCCCAAAACACACCAATTTAGGCGTTAGGATAGCCGCAAACCATGTAGGCACCAACAAAAACCCGACACCAAACAGTGTCCACTCAGTCTAGTACACGTCAGTTCGACGCAAGAACTAGCTAAAGGTCGAAAGACCAACACTGACGATTCTACCAGCAATACGTCAGAGGGGTAGGCTTCACCGCCCTACCCAACAAAACAGAGGGGGGTAACACCCAAACTGCGGTCGAAACCGCTCAAAGCACCGTCTCCGTAGAGACGCTCGCAGGGGCCCTCGTGCTCAACACGGAAAGTGGGGCCAGGGCAAGAACAGCCCGAACGACAACACAAATCCACCAAGTGACGTCACCTAGCCCACAAGGGCCACCACCTGCCAATGAGTGGTTACACAAGGGGAAAAACACCCTGCCACTTGGTATCTGTCTGGTACTCCACCACCACTTCTAGAAGGAGCACGAGTCTGCGAACAAGGGCGGATCGATCCTCAGGAAATCCGCCAAGCGCGCTCGGATGTGGCCACAACGGCGTGAGCGCCACAGGAGGGTCTGCAGTCATCGGGGCACTCGACGAAAGAGGAGGAGGGGCTGGAGCGGCAGTCGCCGTAGCCTGCTGCTGCAAAAACTGCCGGAACAAACCGGAACATGCCGGAGAGGGTCGTCAGCTGACCCCTCGCCTCGGCCTCAAGCACACAGGGTACGATCCACACCAGGCTGTCCGCCTCCTGCCAGCTCCTCACTCGAACCAGCCGCAATAGCCCGAAACTGAACACCAGCAGACGGCTCCGCAGGCGCACGCCTACCACCACGACCAGGACGAGGGGGTCTACCACGACCACAAGCCCTCTGCAAAACACAGAATCCAGCGCAAGAGAAAGGGGTCGGCAACTCCCACAAAACACAAGCCGAAAACAAACTCAAACTCGCGCACCTATACTTCTTAGGTCTTCCTATGGGTCAGCCTAACCAGTGGTTCAGTTACAAGTTTATGAATGAATGAGTGTTTGTACCCTTTACTCTCTGATACCATCTTAATCTGTCACGCCCCGGGCTAGTTTTAGATGCGGAAATACGTGCCAAAATTTTTTCTTTTTAAAGCCTAGCCCGCGCCACGTACAGACCCGCCACAAATACAGGGTCCACTGTACACACGGACAGAGCCTCCCCTGTATTTGCACGGCGTACACAACATACAACAGGATCACAACCACCATTCATTCATCACAACAACACAACAGCTCAAAGAGATTCATACAGCTAACAGTCCTTAAACCTGTATGAATCTAAGTAAGTCCTTAGGCGAAGGATAATGCGATTCACAAACAGCAGATCATTCTAGAAAAATTGCTCCTTACCCAGAAGCTTTATTTTGAAACCCTAATATCAAGCATTCAAGAATCATTTGAAAACCGTTCTCCACACGAGAACTCTCTTTTGAAATCACAAAAGTCGATCGATCGGAAATCCATTTGAAAATTGTTTCCCACACAAAAACCTTTATTTGAAAACGCTACCACGAGGGGTAGAAAACCAAGATGCGCGATATAAAGCCACAATTATAGATCTAAAAGCATCGACATCCTCACATGGAAACTAAAACAAACCACGAGATCTAAGCATGCAAAACAATCATCCAAAATATAACATGCTATATAAAGCAACCACAGTGTAACTGAACCATATCCATAACTAACTGCTAGAGGATAAGGGTAATAACCAAATCTGGGGGAGTAGCCTCACAAGTCGGAACCTCTAGAGCTACTATCTAGGCGTGCCTCGCAACGTCCCGACTCCCACCACCCTACTCACGTGAAAACAACAACGAGGGCGGAGGGTGAGAATATGTAAACATGTATCTCCTCCCAGTGGGTACCGCAAGCCGACGAAGGCGAGGTGTACACACCGGCACGAGGGTCAACAAAAGATAGATAAGGTATACAGTAGCACAAGTAAGTATGAGGCTGACATACAACTGAACAACTATGCTACTGTAAGCAACTAGTATGTATCAATGGAGATAACCACAAAGTAAACCCAATCATAGCCACCGGGACGTATCCCTGGCACTGTCACATTGCTCATCTCTCGGGACCTCAACCTTCTGCACGCAACGCAGCAAGGCTCACGGGTCGGTCGAAATACACGACCCTTTTTCGAAAAAGAACACCCCCAGGCGGTGGATCAGACCGCGGTGTACGTGATGTGCTAGAAGAGCTGTGACGATCTATGCGTATGCTCAATCCACAGAACGGCAACGAGCCGTGAAGCAACTGGTAAACCACAACGAGGATCGCTCGGAACAACAGGCGATCACCACCGACCAACTGGGTCGTCTCAAGAATCATGCAAACCACAACTACTCTACTATCCAAGCACACATAAGTAGAGTCAACGGGAGTCAAGTGAACTAAAAACTGAAATGCAAGAGAAGGGATAGAAAGGTATCACCGTAGTCCACTGAACCGACTCCGGATCGAAGTACCCACCTGTAGGTAAGATCAAGCCTAACACCGACGGCTCTCGGGAACCGCGACAGGACCTACGAAAGACTCACAGGGTCAAGGTCCATCAAGTCGACACTAAACACAAAGCTCTCACATCCCGAAACCGACGGATCGCCCGGAAAACCCACCGGGACGATCCCGAAATCACACTAAGCCCCACAGGGGTACCAACAACCAAACCAAGTCCCTTGCTGTCCCCGAACACACAAAACCAAGTGACGGGACAGCGAGCACAAGCTCGGGGTGCCACGAACACCGAACGCACCCGAAACGGCTTTCCGGGTTCTCGAAAAATGCCGAATTGGCACCGGAACCCCCCGTCACTCATCCGCTGTCCTCGGAACTTCGGGACAGCGATGAGGAACAGCCAACGAGGCTAAACGACGAAGCCGAGTCACTCACGAAGACAGCGAGTGAGTCGCACAACTAAAAACACGCGTTTCGCCGATTAATTTATCGAAAAACGCGTCGGAAGTGAATCCGGATATCCGCAAAAGGCGAAGGGGTTGGACAACCAGTCCACAGGGCCTCAAGGATCATGCCCTTGCTGCCCGAAGCGTCGCAACGCTGCCACAATCGCAAAACAAGCGACAAATACAAACATACAAGCAATAAAATAAGCCGTTAGAGCAAACCGTACATCCGCACGACCTTCCGCAAGCACCAGCATATAGGTAACGACATAACGGAGGCCGTGCTCATAGCCCCACTGCGACAGGACCAGTCGCAAGCCCAGAAATCCTATAAAAATAGTGCTCACACAAGAGGAAATTGCTCGACAAAGGCCAAACAGCGAAACTGCTTACCCAAACTGAAAACTAAGGTGAGCATGATGATCAGCGCATCTCCACGATAATCGTGCTCACCTTCCCGGACTTCGGGAGGCATCGGGGAGCTCAAACACTCAAACTGTGGCCAAAACAAAGCAAAAAGGGACCCCGGCCGGAGCAAACAGCTCCGGCCGGCTGCCGGCCGGCATGCACGGCCAGCGACGGCCAGGGGTGATGCGGGGGAGGCAAGGAAGAAAGGGCTCACCTCAGCCAGCGGCAGGAAGCGGCGGCGGCGGCGCGGGGAGGAAGCCAACTCTCGGGTTGGCTAGGGCACGGCGGCGCGGCAACGGACGGCGGCGGCGGCCGGCGGCGACGCGAGCAACGGCAAGAGGAGCTCGCCGGACGTCGGTCTACCGGTGACCACGATAAAAACAACCGGCGGTGGCGGCGGCGGATCAAGCTCGGCCGCGGCTGCCCAAGATGCCCTAGCCGAGCCCGCGGCGGCTGCGGCGGCGCTCCGGCGGCACGGCGACGGCCGGGAAGAGGTGGACCGGCGGCGGCGGTCCCGAGGGTGGCGACGCGCACCCTCCGAGGCGACGGGAGGCGGCAGGGTGCGGCCTCCAGCTGCTCCTGCCCGCAAGCAGCAAGCAAGAGCCGCCGCAGGCGGCGCGGCGGCGCACCGGCGGCACGGGGGGGTGGCCGGGGAAGGAGGCGACGGCTGCGGCGGTCCTCCAGATGCCGGCGGGAGGTCACTGTGGCGGTGGGGGAGGCGGCGGCGGCTCGGATCTCAAGCCCACTGCCCCCGCACTCCCCCAGCAGCAGCCAGCTGCGGCGCGGCGGCGCTCCGGCGGCACGGCAACGGCCGGGGAGGAAGGGGCGGCGCCGGAGGACTCAAGGGTGGCAGTGCTCACCCTCCCAGGCGTCGGGAGGCGGCGGCGGCTCGGGCCCACAAGGCTCGGCCAGCTGCTGCCCTAGCAGCAGCCGCAGCAGCTTGGCGGCGGCTCCCGGCGGCGGGGCACGTCGCCGGCGGTCGTGCCACCTCAGGGGGGCTCAGGCATGGGTGTCCTCTGGGTGCACACCACAGGGAAGAAGAAGAAGGAGAAGAAGAAGGAGAAGAAGAAGAAAAGAATAGGAGAGAGGTTGGCCGGGGAAGCGCCGGCCAGGGGGTGGCCGGCGGCGGCCGGCGGAGCTCGGGGAGGTGGCAGAGGAGCTGGGGAGAGGGGACCCTGTGCTGGGAGCTGAGGGAGATGGAGGGGAAGGGCTCACTCTCACTCTCTCCAAACACTCACACAACACACACACAAAACACATGTGTAACAATGCAAAAACACCCCTCAAACACCAAAAAATACCCCTGGGTCCCTCACAGCAAGCACAAAATGCCCAGACACCCCTCCACAAGCAATCTCACGCAAAACACTGCGAGAAACAGGGTCCATCGCGAAACCAAAAAAGTACAATTCGACCTCTCGGCGAAGAAGATGGAAGATCTCTCAATCCGTCAGTCGCATGTCGACACAGATTGCGCCATCGCGTTCAGCACTGCCGAGACATCAAATCTACCATTTTGGATCGTCAGATTCTGACTCCGGACTGCGCCGTTAAGCCAATCTCTCTCCGCGACAAAACTCAAAAATAATAAAATACATCTAAATACAACTTATATACATATATATATATATACCCATACATATATATATACGTATACAGATCAAAAACACAGTAACAGAGGAGAGGAACACGGAATCCAAATTTTCAAAAATTCAAATTCTCACAGCAGATCTGTGGGAATAATCTCTAAGCAATTCTCAAATTGATTCTAGAGGAACATTAAGAATTAGGGCACCAAGAATCAATTTGAGAGAAGCTTGTTGTAGAAGATGAGGAAAACGGCTACCTACAAGCTTCTTGGATTTCTAAAGGATAAAATATGATTAACCCCGTTTTAGAGACACCCCCACATCTTATTTATAAGTTTAGGAGACATTAGAATCATAGTAGGATTGAAAAAATATGTTTTCGAAAAATCGCGACGGGTCAGGGTCCGGACCTTACATCAGGGTCCGGACTTTGATACTCTCCAGGCGTATCATATTCCGGACCTTGACTCAGGGTCTGGACCCTCCCTGCGTGACAGCCAGAGAGGCGTACGGGTTCCGAATCTCGCACCAGGGTCCGGAACCTGAAACTTGGAAAACTTAATTTTTCTATTTTAAATCAATTTTTATCTATTCTAATGTCTTCCAAACACTTGTAAATGATTATAAATCACCATCAATATTATTTAAACTTACCAAGCATCGTGAATTTATACGTTGAGTCTTCGAGTTTTCTTTCTTCGTCTTTTTTTCTTTGAACCTTCAAGACTCCGACTCACTTCACGAAATATGCCAATATAAAATCCGTAACAATGGTGTACTTTGCGGAAGAGTGGTCGTACTTCTTACCCGTGAGCCTAGCGGCCTACTGCCAGGGTTACATGCCAGATAGAGCAGGCTTGGTAGTTGCCTAAGGTCTTTAGACCGACACAGCGGTTAGATTGGGTATATTTGGATTATTCATCCGGGTTGACGCATCCTCACATTTAGAGTAGCGGTGTTTGCATATTTATTGCTATTCCTTTCGGTTTACTTTCACTACTGTATATCCCGTTATATATCATATATTTTGGTTACCAGTGAGTACACTCACCCTCGTCGGCTTGCGGTACCCACTGGGAGGCCCTTGTTGGTTTCCCACCCCCCCTCTTTTCAAGTGATCTGGGCGGTCGGAGTCGGGTAGGTGCGTGAGGCACATAACTAGCGAGCAATAGAGGTCCTGACCTGGTGGCACTGTTTGGTTCTAGATTCTACCCATGGCTTTCGATTAATAATTAGAATTATTGTGGTTCAGTTTGGTTTTGACTCTTGTCATGATTTCGATTTGGGATTTTAAATAATGATGTTTTGAAAACATTGTGGATTTATGGAAAACGGTTTTCTACCCCTCGTGGTAGTTTGTTTCCAAAGTTAAAAGGTTTTCGTGTGAAAAACAATTTTTAAAAGGTTTTCTACTTTTCGTAATTCTAATGTTTCAAAATAAAGTTTCCGGGTGGGAAACGTTTTCAACTGATAGCCATGGATGTGCTCTATACCGTGATAAGGCTGGCTAGCTATATGTTGCGGAAATACATGAGATTGTTGATCTTTTGTCTTGTAAGTTGTTGTATGTGAGTGGATGTGATGGTTGTGACTTGTATGTTGTGATACGCCGTGCAAATACAGGGTCGTTACACTAGATCAGCGGAACATGCCCCTTTTTTTTGACCCAGGGATGAGACAGACCCGCCACAAATACAAAACCCCACTGTCCACACGGACAGAGTCTCCCCTGTATTTGCACGGCATATCACAACATACACGTCTATCGCTCGCTAGCCACACGGACAGAGTCTCCCCTGTATGTCCAGGTCGGGACCTCTATCGCTCGCTAGCTACGCGCCACACGCATCGCACCCGACTCCCACCGGAGCGTGCGCCGCCGTGCCGCCAATGGCCGGCCCAAGCCGTGTGCTCCCCTGTCAAGCCCGGTTTAGGGCATTTTTGGCCCTCCCTCACTGTTCTGGCCAATCGAGGGCTCCCCGACTCTCCAGAAAGTGAGCATGGTGACCTAGAGTCGTCGCTGATCACCATGCTCACCTCGGTTCCTGCCGGAGAGGCCCCGTTTCGCCGCATTTGCTTCGTCGCTCCCGGAGCCCTTTCAATACAGAATTCAACATAGCTCCGACACGCTCCTCGAACGTCAATCGCGCTCCAGACAGCGAGCACGAGATTCGGCATGTTGAAACCTGTCCACTGGTACCCTTGCTTCGTCGCAGAGGCGCACGCAGTAACGGCCCTAAACACCCATTTTATATACATATTGTGTGATTTGTTGGATGTTTAGGGGCTAGATTGCAATTATGTTGGTGTGGGCTGCCTTGGGCAGCGTGTGGCCACTGTTTGTGACCCTCTGGACTAATTGTCCAAGTTTCGAAGCCCTGTGTGATATCGAAAAGGGGTTTCGATGCGTTTTCGACAAAATCGCCGGTGGAACGTGGTTTCTAGCGAGATTAGTTTACGGCTGTGTGGATGCCCTGGAAATCATTGCTAAGCCTTGTTGGCTAGCTGTCGTGGTTGCCTCGGATGTTCGGAGGCAACAGGTGAGCGGCAGAGGGTTCCGGTGCTAATTTGGACACTTAGGAAGCCCGAAACGAAACGGTTATTTGACGATAACCTTTTCAGCCTGGAACTTAGGGATTGCTGCCCGAACACCCCAATCGGTGCGTTTCGGGCCAGCGGGTGACTCGTGGCACAAGTCGGAGCATTCTGGGACACTTCGCGGGTCCCGGGGACATCCTGGTGTGTTTTTCAAGATTTTCGGCGGGTTGCGGAGATAGGTTATTGGGAAACCAATTTCGCGGGAGGTTTTGGGATTGTGAGTATTGTGTTATGAGTCGGTTGGGTTAGACTCTGACTCGGTGGATCTATCGTAGGTCCGGTCGACGATTCTACGCCCCTCGAGAGCTAGGTGTGACTGCTGACACAGGTGAGTACTTTGATTCGAAGTCGGTACAGTGGTGCACGCTAGTAATAATACCACCTTAATCTGCGACACCCCAATAGTCCCATATCGGATATGTAGTACTTGGAAAATTTGAAATTTTGAGGGTTTCTGAACTTGGCAGGTTTCGGGCGCCCGGAAGGGAGGTTGTGGACGCCCGGATGTTCCGGACCCAGAGGACTTTGTGGACGATCCGGATGTGGCTGACGAGTTTCGGATCTGGACGCAGGAACCGGACGCCCAGTTGTAGATCCGATTTGAGCTGATGACGTGGAGAGCCACGTGTCGCGACGCAGGACACGTGTCGATCACCGGAGACACACCGCCCCACCGCCTGCGACCGCCGACCGACCGCTTGGCTAGCTGACGACACCTGGATTGCAGGATTTCCGGACGCCCGGAAGTGGTTTAGTGGGCGCCCGAATGTGTACTTTTGGGAGCCTATAAATAGGTGAGTCCCTGGTTGATTTAGCTCTTATTCCACTTCGTGATTCCGTTTCTAGAGATAGAAAGTTAGGTTTAGGGCCATGTGTTGGCATTAGTTGCAACCTAGCTTGCTCTCCTCTATGCTGTCGATCTGATCTGGTGTTGTGCTGTTGATCTACTGGAGTTAGCAGTTTCTTTGGAGGTTTATTCAGATCGGTGTACTGCTTGTGCTGCTGGAGCTTGGAGGGTTGGATCTGAGGACACTACTTTCCCCACCGTGGTTGGATTAGCTTGTGAGGTGGGTTGATGTTTGCCAGATTCAGTGGACTTCCTCCTACGTGTTTTATCTCATGTTAGCATAATATGATATGTTGTTGTTTGGAGTATGTTAGCATGATATGATGATTGGATTATGATATTGGGATTATGATAGAATGCCGTGCTAAGATTATGTTAGAGATGCCATATTAGGTTGAGACTGATCTATAGACTGCATGGGCATGATGTGATTTTAGACGTGCTAATGATATATATATGTGAGCATGCATTTCTTTGTATCCTTGTTGCATGATTGGACCTACACCTATTCTGTTGATATCCTTCGTACCAGTTGTTGTACATATTAGTGTAGGTGATCATGTTGTGTGGCTCGTGCTATGTTGTTGTACCTCCTCTTTGTGGTAGAGTAGAGATTGATTGTGAGCACAGGAGCATTGATTGGGTCATGTTATAGACTATCCTTTGAGGTATCGAGGGCACATGATCCTTTGTTGACCCAGTCGTGTCGATCATATACCTGCGGGTGCTTGGCGTATACTATGGTTGTACTTTGCTCGGTTGGGTCGCTCCCACGAGTACCACTCTAGAGTTGGCATGTTCCGTACAGAGGATTGTACGAGGAACTAGTGACAGATGGTGTTCCTGTCCTAGTTGGGCTCCCTATTGTGTTGAGCAGCTCCCTTTTGTGTTGAGCTTGATCAGGCCGCAGGTATCGCATTGTGAGGTATTGTATTGTGTATGATAGTCCTCATTTGGTATATTCAGTTCATTGATATTTATACTGACAGTTGAGCATTGTGCATAGTAGTGGTAGTATATCTCCTACATTCTTTCTTGCTCTACATATATCTCTTGAGATTGAGGACTTAGTGGGCAGACCGCTGAGGCTGGTGGCGGTACCCACTGAGGACTACTTGTTTGATAGTAGTTCTCACACCCATTGGTGACATCTTTTTGCAGAGTCTTCTTCCCCAGTCGTGCATACTGAGCGCGGAAAGGAGACCGTCGGGTAGAGCATTCCCCGGATACTTGGCTAGAGGTATACCCATTTTGTTAGTGAGTTATGTGTCTGTACATACAGTGAGTTGGAGAGACTAGTGATGTGTTGTATTATGGTTATGGATGATGTATGTACAGCGATCTTTTGATATTATATATATATAGCAGCTCTGTTGATACCTTTAGCTTTGTGTGTTGATTATTGTGGTTTTCGCTTCGTATACATGGTAGAGATACTGTGTATGTGGCGGATCTCGTCATGCGCCTAGGAAGAGGTAACCCGGGGCGTGACAGATTAAGTTGGTATCAGAGCTTAGGAATAGGTCGTGAGGGCCTAGGAAACCTAAGATAAATAGGCCTAAGAATGACCTGAGAGACGTAATTGATCGCGAAAGTCAAAGATTGGGTTATGAATCCTTCCTTGTGTAGGAAGAGTGATTGAGGGATTACGCCTTTTCTTATCAGATGACTTATGTTGGCTGCAGACGACATAATAATCTGAGAAGAAAAGAAGTGTCCTTCTAGACTTTCGTTGGATTGGGTCGTGAGATTGTTTGTGGTCCTAATCGGGTATTCTGTTGCAGGTTATCACTATGCCTCCTCGACGACCATCGACGCGAGCGCATCCGACGCCTTCGGATATACCTGAGCAGACGGGTCCGAGTGAACGACCCGATCTGCAGGAGCAGCTGGCAGACATAGCTGCAGTTGGAAGGCAGCAGAGTGCCTTGTTGCAAAAGATGTGTGATGCTTTTTCTACGCCTCGAGCTATGGAACCTCAGGCGGCAACGACTCCAACTACATCGCAGCCAGGAGAAGGAAGTACTCAACCTAGTCAGACACTTTCTGAGGAGGAGCAGGAGCGGATGGCGGATAGGTTGGCTCGCTTCTGTAGGTTTGATCCACCACGATTTAATGGCAGTAGTATAGAGCCATGGGTGGTAGAAGCTTGGATATGTGAAATGGAGAAGTTGTTTGAGGATTTGTTCGTGCCAGCACGGGAGCAGGTGCATATGGCAGTGCATTGTTTATCTGGTGATGCACATGTCTGGTGGAGGAGGACCTGTGATCATAGGTCTCTGAATCCTCTACAGATGTCTTGGAGCGAGTTTCGGGGGATCATGTATGGAGCGTATTTTCCGAGTAGCGTGAAGATGAAGATAGAAGAGGATCTGAAGAATCTGAAGCAAGGGAATCGCTCGGTGCAGGAGTATGCGAGGGAGTTTACGAGACTACTCAACTGTGTTCCCTCAGCGGCGCGAGATGAGATTCAGAAGGTCTATCTTTATGAGAAGGGTTTGAGACCCGAGATCTTTCCATTTGTCCACTCGCAGAGACTTCAGACCTTGGATGCTACTATTGAGCAGTCTCTATGGGTAGAGCGAGGGGCATTCGTGACGAGAGGACAGCAGGTGGACCCAGCTCAGGGTCAGGAAAGGAAGCGCCCGGCACCTGATAATGGAGGGCAGTCGAGTAGCAGACGACCGCCTAGACCTCCCCAGCAATCGCGTTTCCAGAGACGAGGATCTTTTAGTCGCCAGTGTAAGTTAGGGGGGTGCCCTAGGATCTATCTAGATACTATCAATCACCTAGAGGGGGGTGAATAGGTGTATAACAAAAATCACAAATCTCAATGTGATAAAGTAATGCGGAAAATAAAATCAGCACACCGAGATTTACGTGGGAAACTCCACCTTGGAGAAAAAAACCCACGGGACCAACACGCGATAACAATCCACTAAGAATAAAAGATTACAAGGTGATTACCGACTCCACGGACTTAACCTCTCCTTTATCTTCTTTGGATCTCGCGCACACCACCGGGTTGTCCACGCCCCACGTTCGAATCCACGAACGCCACGCCTCGAATCCACGAGACGACCAACTTCGAATCCACGAAGCCCTCAACACGTCGAATCCACGACGCCCACTCGAATCCACGAGCGCACTCCGTCCGGAGCAAGATCAACAAAATTGATGATGATTTATTGCTTAGAATATCATGAAAAAACTGTGGGAATAATCTCTAAGCAATCCTCAAATTGATTCTAAAAGAATATTGGGCATTGGGGCACCATGAATCAATTTGAGAGAAGCTTGATGTAGAAGATGAGGAAAACCGGTCACCTACAAGCTTCTAGGGTTTCTCAAAGATAATATGTGATTCACCCTTTTAGAGACACCCCCACATCCTATTTATATGGTTTGGAGACAAAGAATTAGGTTAGGATTGAAAAACTGGACAATCAGGAAATTTCGTCGGGTTGGGGTCCGGACCGCGGGTATGGGGTCCGGACTCGGACACTGCTTAGGCGTTTCATTGTCCGGACCCCAGCCATCAGGGTCCGGACCCGATCTGCCAGTCTGCTTTGCAGACCTACGGGTTCCGGACCTCAACTTCTGGGGTCCGGACCCGGACTGCGTGACAGCTTTGCAGACCTACGGGTTCCGGACCTCAACCTTAGGGTCCGGACCTCGGAAGTTGGAAAACTTATTTTTTTTTTTTTTTAAAACACTTTTTATCCATTCTAATGTCTTCCAAACACTTGTAAATGAATCTAAATCATCATCAAGATTATTTAAACTTACCAAGCATCGTGAATTCATACGTGGAGTCTTCGAGTCTTTGTTCTTCGTCTTTTCTTCTTCGAACCTTCAAGACTCCGACTCACTTCACGAAATATGCCAATATAAAATCCGTAACAATCTCCCCCTTTGGCAATTTCGTGACAAAAACACAAAAATACATAAAACACTCACGATGCATCATCTCTCTAAAAATGAAATTCATTGCCATCACCAAAACAATGAACTTCTCGCGTGAAAGATCCAAATGAAAAATAAAATTACAATTTAGTAACTCCTAAAACAAACTCTCTAACTTAGACAAACATGGAGTCTTGAAGTCTTGAGAGACCTGCAAAATATTTTCATTCTCCACGAACAAAGTTAGTAGAAAAAAGTATCAAAATCGCTCCCCCTTTGTTCATGCACTCTCTCCCCCTATGTTTATGCGTCTAAGTTATCATTACCATTTCCTCTCTCCCCCTTTTTGTCAAAAATTGCCAAAAGAGAAACACCAAAAATAGAGAGAAGTTCGAGAGAAATCAATCAAAATACAAGTTTAAAGCTTTTTCAATTTTGAAACAACTTGTGATAAAAATTTCAAGCAATGTTAGTACATGAGAAATATAAATTCACATTGACTTCTTTCAATCCCTATTAATTTCATAAGAATTAAGAACTTTACTACACACTCATCATAATGTAGACAAAATATTATCCGATTTCTTAATTCATATAAACTTCAAAAACAAGTCATCAATGATAATCTAAAGGCTCAAAAACTATCAAGATGTAAACGGATTATGAAGATGACTTAAGTGATTCATCAAAGAGACAGAAAATTTGTCGCACAAACATTCAAATTTGAGATAAAACAAATAGCACAAGGGGTGGCTCTTTGAGCATCTTTCATGTATGTGGACCACCTTATAACTCCGAAAAATAAAAATTGTGACATTTTTCCTTTTGCATGCTTTTGCACTTTATATTTTTTTTTTTTTCGGATATGCAATTCAATTCTCATGTGGTAGCTTCACACACTAACCGGACGACCGGGGTGGTAGCTCTTTCCTCCATGTGGTGGTAGTTTTCACACTCCTTTTAAGGATGTAACTCTTTCCACATCTTTCAAAGCATATGAGCATTTTATAATAATAATTCCCCCTCGCTTATGCAATCTCTTATTTGAAAGAACATGTGACAAATTTTAGTCCATAAGAGAATGACTATTCATCAAATTCAACACACACAACCGAGATAGGTTAAGCTCCTAAAGATTACACATGATTGCCTAAATTTGATGAATATAAGTATTAAGAATTCTCATAATAGATTACCTTCAAATATAATGAAAATAAAGTAAAACCGATAATTATTATGAAATTCATTAAGAGTGAATGAAAGTGAACTTATTGATATTCAATGCACTATTTAATGTTCTAATCATTCAAAGAATCCAAAAAAAATTGTAACAATGAAAGCACCAAAAACGTGTAATGCAATGAACAAAAGATATGCAATAAAAACCGATCAAAGCATTACTCTAAGTCAAAAACAAATTAAGGTTTAAGACAAGGAAAAATATCACCTTTCCGAACCCAAACTTGTCGGATTGTTGGTTGTCTTGCTTTGTTGTATTTGGGCACCGATTGTTTTGACTTTTGATCAACCTTTGGTCTCACCATCGCATTCTGCTTTGGAGTATTTGAGTGTTGTGGCTTTGACTTTCGGTTGACCTCGAGTACTCGACCTTTTTGATATTGCTTTTGAAACCGAGAGGCTTGTCGAGTGTTGAAAGATGCCGATAGATGTTTAGAAGATGCCGATTGAGTATTCTTACCTTTTCTAGGGCATGTCTTCTTGATGTGACCTTTCTTTCCACATCTATGACATACTTTCTCTTTTACACTTGTTGAGACTTTGGGAATAGAATTGTTTACCTTCTCAACAAATGTCCGCTCATATCCAACACCAAGTTTGTCCGTTTGACCCAAACCGAGCATACTATCAAGTTTCTTTGATCCGGAGGAGAATTTTTGTATGTCGGACTTGAGTTGATGGACTTGTTTGGTCAAAACTTGATTAGAGACATGAATTTCCTTGTATTGTAGTTCTAGAAAGCCAACCTTTTCTTGATGCGATTTGATCATTATCTCCGATTGGTTGAGCTTTTCTTGGAGGATTTTGTTGTTCTTCAATATGTTTTCCCTTTCCTCCGCAAGAGCTTTAGATGACTCCTTCAAGTTATTGTTTTCACTTTCAAGCTCCAACATTCGCCTCCTTAGCTTCTTGTTAAGCTTAGCCATCTTTTTCGATTCAATTAGAAGTTGGTTGTAGGCATCGGCTAAACCTTCATCATCCGACTCCCCCTCGCTAGTGCTATTTTCGCTCGATGTTTCATGCACAGAAGAAGAAGCAGAGGGGTTAGCAACAATTGATGATAAACAAAAAGTAGAAGGAGAAGAAGAAACGTGTGAAGATAGGGCAATGGCATCATTGGTTTCTTCTTCACTAGAACTCGATTCATTAGAAGTTGAATCGTCCCAAGTTCTAGCTTGTAAAGCCTTCTTTTTATAAGACTTTTTAGTGGGACAATCCGTGGAGATGTGACCGTAGCCACGGCATTTGTAACACCGGATCTCCCCTTCAAGTTCATCCTTTTCTTTAGAAGACTTTCCAAACTTCTTCTCTTTAGAGAATTTAGAATTTGAAGATCCTTTAGAAGAAGATTTGGATGTAGATCGATTTGACTTGTTCTTCCGGAAATTCCGACGAAATTTCTTCGTGAGACGCTCCAATTGATGTTCAAAATTGGCGAGCGAAATTTCTTCATCGGAATCCGAGTTGTCGTCTTCCTCCTTCGTAGATTTGAGTGCAATACCTGTACTCTTAGAAGAAGACTTGGAAGAAGATTCATTAGTAGGAAAAGTCATTTCATATGTTTGTAAAGCGCCTACTAATTCTTCAACTTTCATCTCGTCCGGATGTTTTATAGTCTCAATGGCCGCAACCTTCGGACGAAATCTTTCGGGAAGAGTTCTCAAGATTTTTCTTACAACTTTAGATTCCGAGATTTTCTCTCCCAAATTTGCGCATGTATTGACTATGTCTTGAAGACGAGTATAGTACTCGGTAAAGGTCTCATGATCGTCCATGAAAATTGAATCAAATTTACTTGTAAGCATTTGAAGTTTTTGGACCTTTACCAAGCTAGTTCCCTCATGCGTAATTTGGAGAGTATCCCAAATCTCCTTAGCCGTTTCACACGCCGAGACGCGTGAAAACTCGGTTTGAGATAGAGCATTAAATAAGGCATTAATTCCTCTACCGTTGTAAGAAGATAAATCAATCTCTTCCTTACTCCATTTATTCCGAGGTTTGGTCTTGTCAACATTCTCTACCTTTTCGGTAGGATGTTTCCATCCAAATTCGATGGATTGCCAAACACGCTCGTCAATAGCAATTAGAAAAGCTCTCATGCGAACCTTCCAATATGCATAATTGGTTCCATCAAAAAACGGTGGCCTAAATATATTACCTCCTTCACCCATTATGAAAGATAAAGTCTAGAACTCTCTCTGATACCAATTGTAAGTTAGGGGGGTGCCCTAGGATCTATCTAGATACTATCAATCACCTAGAGGGGGGTGAATAGGTGTATAACAAAAATCACAAATCTCAATGCGATAAAGTAATGCGAAAAATAAAATCAGCACACCGAGATTTACGTGGGAAACTCCACCTTGGAGAAAAAACCCACGGGACCAACACGCGATAACAATCCACTAAGAATAAAAGATTACAAGGTGATTACCGACTCCACGGACTTAACCTCTCCTTTATCTTCTTTGGATCTCGCGCACACCACCGGGTTGTCCACGCCCCACGTTCGAATCCACGAACGCCACGCCTCGAATCCACGAGACGACCAACTTCGAATCCACGAAGCCCTCAACACGTCGAATCCACGACGCCCACTCGAATCCACGAGCGCACTCCGTCCGGAGCAAGATCAACAAAATTGATGATGGTTTATTGCTTAGAATATCATGAAAAATCTGTGGGAATTATCTCTAAGCAATCCTCAAATTGATTCTAAAAGAATATTGGGCATTAGGGCACCATGAATCAATTTGAGAGAAGCTTGATGTAGAAGATGAGGAAAACGGTCACCTACAAGCTTCTAAGGTTTCTCAAAGATAATATGTGATTCTACCCTTTAGAGACACCCCCACATCCTATTTATATGGTTTGGAGACAAAGAATTAGGTTAGGATTGAAAAACAGGACAATCAGGAAATTTCGTCGGGTCGGGGTCCGGACCGCGGGTATGGGGTCCGGACCTTGACACTCACCAGGCGTTTCATTGTCCGGACCTCAGCCATCAGGGTCCGGACCCGGTCTGCGAAACTGCTCATCAGACCTACGGGTTCCGGACCTCAGCTTCAGGGTCCGGACCTCCGTCCTCAGGGTCCGGACCTCATCCTCAGGGTCCGGACCCTCCCTGCAAGACAACCAGGGAGGCGTACGGGTTCCGGACCTCATCCTTAGGGTCCGGACCTCGGAAGTTGAAAAAAACTTATTTTTTTTATTTTAAAACACTTTTTATCCATTCTAATGTCTTCCAAACACTTGTAAATGAATCTAAATCATCATCAAGATTATTTAAACTTACCAAGCATCGTGAATTCATACGTGGAGTCTTCGAGTCTTTGTTCTTCGTCTTTTCTTCTTCGAACCTTCAAGACTCCGACTCACTTCACGAAATATGCCAATATAAAATCCGTAACACCATCGTGGTAGCTGGATTTCAAAATGAAGTTCCGTGTTGGAACAGTTTTAAAAGGTTTTTCGTGATTTTGATTTAATACTTATTAGAATTCGAAAACAAAGCTTTCGAGTGGAAAGCAATTTTGATAGGATGTTTGTTGTACTGTGCATTGCATCATCCTACGCTTAAGGAGTGCTTAGAGGCATGTAGGGATGGCGGAATGCAAATATATTCTATGTTGTATCTTGTGGATTATTGTGAATGCAAGTGTGATTGTGATCCTGTTGTATGATGTTGGTACGCCGTGCAAATACAGGGGAGACTCTGTCCGTATAGACAGAGGTGTCTGTATTTGTGGCGGGTCTGTTCACTGCGCGGGCTAGGCTTTCAAAAAAAAAAATTGACCCGTTTTCCGCATCTAAACTAGCCCGGGGCGTGACAGATTAAGATGGTATCAGAGCATGAACAATCACAACTACATTCACAACCTATCTAACTGAACCACTGGTTAGGATGACCCTAGGAAGACCTAAGGTTTATAAGCACGTGAGAGCACGGGGTTGTGGGATTGAGTCCCGGTAAGTTGATCGAGTTTTATTAACTCGAGGTTTATTGTTGTTTCGTTACCCCGTGATTGTTTTGCAGTTGCGGTGCACACTTGTGTCTCTACTGGGAGTGGTGGCGGATTACCAGACAGATATCGGGTGGTAGGGTGATGTGCACCTGGTAAAACCACTCGGGAAAAGATGTTGATATTGAGGTTCCAGGCAGTGGCATCTGCTGGGCCTTAGCTGACGGTTGAGCCGTGATTTCCTGGCCCCACTTTCCATGTAGAGCACAAGGTCCACTGCGGGTATCTCTATGGAGACGATACATTGTGCGGCTACCATCGCAACCATTTCTAGAGCTGTGTGAGTACAACTCGAGGATTGAAATGCAATCGCTTGGGCGACTACTGTACGGATATGGTTTCCTCAGACTCTGTGAGTATGGCTTTAGTGCCTATTTCTCCCTATTTAGAGCTCATGTACGCTCATGTACGATTACAGGCATCTTCGTGGAGATGATGATTTATGCAGGTTTGACTGCATGTATTGCGTGGGCTGCTGGTGTGCGGCCCGAGGTTCGTTTGCCGACCGCTCGTGCGGTTGTGGTATGAGTAGAGCTTCTTGAGCTTTAGCGGGTAGGACCGTGGTGCCTACCCCATCTCTCTATTCTCTAGTGGTGGCGTGAGTCACCGAGAGAAGAGTGAACCCAAGTATGGATAGTTGAAATAATTTAGTGACAGTTTATGGGGTTTTCCCCTTTCATTTGATAAGTCGTTAGATTGACCCCGATATTTAGATTGATTGGAGCATATCGAGGTTGTTATTGGATTCTTTATTGAGTTTCAGACAGGGTAGTGGTTTTCGTGTGAGTATATGGGCGAGAATACGCCTAACTCATGAGACTGAAGTTTGTTCATGTTGCGAAGCGAGCTCAGAAGATTTTTTTTTCTCGCTTGAGTGATGTTTAGATATCTTGTCAGTGGATTTGTCAGTGTCAGTACAGTCGATTAGATCTCCTTATGATCTTTGCGCCTATTGGCGTAAGCCAGGATTGGATATGACTTAGCTTCCATGTCAAGTTTTTGGGAGTACGCGTAGTGTGAGGAAATCCCAACACCTAAATCAGTGTGGTATGGGATGACACGTGGCGTATGTATGCTTATGGCATAGAGGATGATGCTCGATAGGATAATTGAAAAACCCTAAGAGTAAGTTGTGGTGTTGGATGAGGCTCAAAAATCGAGTTGTTGTCACTTTTAGCTTGTGTAGTTGGCGACTCTATGTTGCAAATAGTTTTCTTTTCCTATTGTTGGAGCCATAGAACTCCTAGGGAGCTGGCTCATTGACTAGTCCAATCACGGTAATCGACTTTCGTAGTCGATATTGATTAGTGTCGTGGTGCACTCTTGTGCAGCATGGTGATATTGGACGATTTCGTGCTGGTGTCACTTCTCCAACATGGTGTTGGAGATGGATCTACGGTATTTCGCTTTCCTTTTGGTAAATGCGTTGGCTGCAGACAACGTATTGTCAAAAGTTAGGATGAAATGCCCTACCCCTCTTTTGGGAGTATTTGGATTGGGATATTGTGTTTCCCGTGTAGATAACCTTTATGGATGATCTCATGCAAAGGTTAGAGTCGTGGTCATCTCTGACCACGCAGTGTATTCTGAGTTAGCCCTGGGCAAGGTTATGTAAAGTGATGAGTTAACCTCACTAATGATATGTACTTCGGTGATGGTCTGGTTGTACACGAACCAGTAGCCAGGTCTCGCATAGTTAAGGGGATAATGCGCCCTCAGATGCAATCTATATTACATTGCTAGAAGGTGTAAACTTCACTGGGCACGTGAACTGAGCCTGGCCTTTGGCTCAGAAGTTGATACAGGTACATGAATGCTTGGTACATGACGTGGTTAAACACGGATAATTATGAGAGTGGATTACTCTTCTAGTCACTTGACGATTGATGCATCTGGGTCTCGTTGAGACAGGCATCGGATGTGGTATGGAACATTGCATCGCTGGTCCCATGCGGATCTCAGTGACCGGGTTTCGTGGAGACAGATGTTGAGCATCACTGATGGTTTTGATAGTAAGTAGCGATTCGCAACCCCGTTGCGGACATCCGTGGACCTTTATGTCGAATCACATGTACCTGGATGTAGGCTTACTTGTCGAGCTCAACTGATTGAGGTAGCTTTAGACCTTTTGGTCTAAGCGGACAGTTTAAATCTTGGACATAGGAGTGTCAGATATCGCAAGTGGGTATCGATGCTTAAGGTTTAACTTCGATCCGTTTGTATTACAAACTGGTGGGAGACTGTGGTCTCCGAGGGGAATGTTATTGATGCAGGAGTTAGGACAATGATATGGTTTCACTCGTTGTGAGCAGGTTGACGTTGTTTGTAAGTTGGAGTGCGTCGTTTCGGACTCCGAAAACATACTCCAGACTTATGGTATTGTCCCGGAATTTTTCCTGCATGAACCTTTGACGTAGTTGAGTTAGTTACTACTACGTGGACCAGATTTGGGTGGACCTTGAGTTTCTGAGTGAAGAATCATTGTCCCAGTTTTGGAAGAGTGTACAGCAAGCTTTGGGTACGAAGCTGAACTTCAATACGGCTTTCCATCCCCAGAGCGACAGACAGTCTGAGCGAGTTATTCAGACTCTAGAGGATATGCTTCGTGCATGCGTCCTGGATGATGGTGACGGGTGGTTCAAGTACCTGTCACTTGTGGAGTTCGCCTATAACAACAGTCATCAGGCGAGCATGGGAATGGCACCGTATGAGGCTTTATATGGGCGTCGATATCGGTCCCCTATCAGTTAGGACGACATCGGAGAACGCCGCGTGATCGGGCCGGACTTGGTGGTGGACGTAGAGACAAAGATTCACATTGCTAGAGAGCGATTATTGACTGCACAGAGTCGGCATAAGAGCTACGCGGACCATCGGTGTTGTGACCTGGAGTTTCAGGTCGGCGAGCATGTTCTGCTCAAGGTTTCACCGTCCAGAGGGATCAAACGGTTCGGTTTGAGGGGCAAGCTTAGCCAGAGATATGTGGGACCGTTTGAGATCTGGGAGCGCGTTGGTCCGGTGATGTACAGATTGGCTCTACCCCCGAGTCTCGCCCAAGTATATGATGTCTTCCACGTGTCCATACTTCGAAAGTGTAGTTCTGATCCGTCCCACATCATCAGTCCGACGACTATCCAGCTTCGGGAGGATCTGACCTACGATGAGGCTCCGACGCGGATATTGGCACGCGAGGAGAAACAACTGCGGAATCGAAACATTCCGTAAGTGAATGTACAATGGACTAATCGTAAGGAGCGCGAAGCATTATGGGATCTTGAATCGACTATGCGGAAACGTTATCCACAATTATTCGAGGGATAAATATAATCAAGTTTCGGGGACGAAACTTCTTTTAAGGGGGGAATGATGTAAGGACTGAGATTTTTACTGCCTAATTTGACTCTTCGTTGACGATGTTTTTGTGTGTATTTTAATTACATAATCACTCGTCAAGTTTCGGGAGAAAATGATTTAAAATCAAAGAGTTACGCGATTTACGATATTCACTTAAGGTGAATAGTAACTCTGGTTTTCCGGTAACGCCAACTGAGAGTAATGGCTTCTGGATTGTATCGGACTCCGTTCCTGGTGGTCCAATAGCTCGTTTTAAACCGTCTAATTATTCCGGACTCGATGGCACTAATAGATTTTGGATCTGACGAACGGTTTCGGAGAAAAGCCTACTTAATGGTTGAGGGACCCAATTGTAATTATACATGTGAACCGTAAAGGAGATTATTGATCGGCGAATCAGCAATCAAATCGAACTAAACAAAAGCGTGAGTTCGATGTCTCGGCAGTGCTGATCGCGCTGGCATAATCCGTTCAGAAATCCGACGGACGGATCGCAAGATATAACGCGTTTCCCGAGGAAGGGTCAAAATGTCATTTTTGGTATTCCGAGAAAAGTGCCAATATTTTATGTACCAAATTGTACGAAATTGGACTGGGGGGTACCTACGCGCATAATACACGCGCTGCGAGGGACTTAGTTGATAATTATCGACTTTGGTGGGCTATGTTGCAAAGTGACCAACTTGTATATAAACACCACTTAGGGTTTTCTCATGTGAAACCCTAACCCTAGCCTTCTACACCCTCCACAGCCACCCCAACCGACACCCCCACCTCCTGCTCCTCCCTCTGCGCGCGGCTGCCGCCGCCGGCGAGCCCCTTGCCGGTCGTCGACGTCCCTGCGCGCCGCCGCGGCCGCTGTGAGCAGACTGCACCAAGCTTTGTGCAGATATGGCCGGACCCACGTGGTTTCCCTCTCCCCGCGTCGCCGCCGTCCAAGATCCGTCGGGCCGCTCTCCTCCGGCCTCAGGCAACCCGCCTCCGCCGCCTCGGAGTGCCCCGGCCGCCGCCGTGGCTGCTGGACCCCTGGAACCCGAGCCCTAACCCGTGCGGGCTCGGTTTGTGCCAGCGCCGCCAGCGCCGCCCTCCGCCGTCGACCAACCGGAGCGCCGGCCTCCCTGGCCCTCCCGCATACATCGTCTGCCGACGGGACCGCCGCCGGAGCCGCCGATCGCCGGGAGACGAAGGCTCGGCCTAGAAGAGAACCGAGCTAGGGCATCACCGCCGCCGCCTCTGGCCGCCTCCCGCCGTCGGCCACCGCACGCGCCGACCTCCCCTGACCGGCAGCAACCCCCTGCCGCCGGTGAGTCCGCTGGAGAACCGCCGCCGGCCATGCCCTAGCTTCCCCTGCCCGGTAAGCCTTGTTGAATGCAGTCTGCACACTGTTTTAGGTTCGGATTAATATTCCGGTGACCCGGGGGCTTTTCCGATGCCTCTGGAGGTGAGCACGGCGATCGTCGGTCAGTGCCGAACGCGATGCTCACCTCCATTGTGGTCAGCGCCTCCCGGATCTGCGAAATAAGTGCGATCATCGTACAGTACGCATAGTTCGCTGATTCGCGTCGCGTCGCACCCGCGCGCTCCACAGTGCCCGATTGTGCTCTGAATCATGAGCACGGCCTTCGGCACGTCGAGACCTATCGGTGCGTGTCTCGGCTGACCCCGAAGACCCTCAGTTTGTCGTAACGACCCATGATGTCCGTTAAATCACATAAAATAATGTGATTTTATGGAAAGTTGAGGGCTTTTATGTAATTTTACACCGCGTGATTCCTGTGGGCAGTATTTAGGAACTACGTGTGACCTGTGGACTGATTGTCCAAGGTCCGCTGTCCTTCGGTTGTCCGAAAATGGATTTTCGGAGCGTTTCCCGACGAAATCCGTCGGCGAAACGTGGTTTTCGGCTAGGAAATTTCCGATGCAATGTGTGTGACTTGTGGGCTGCCGCTGAGCCTTGTTGGCTGGTTGTCTCGGCCGTCTCGTGTATTCGGAGATGCCCGGTGAGCGGCGGTGGGTTCCGGTGTCGAAATCGTCACTTCCGGGAACCCGGATCAGAACGATGGTCCGATACTAATTAATATGATGTTCGAGCTTATGTTCGCTGTCGGAACATACAAATGGCTGTGTTCCGGGTCAGCGGTCGACTCATTGAGTGAGTCGGTGCCTTTAGGAACTGTTAGTGGGTCCTGGGGACATCCCGGTGCGATTTCGGGACTTTCGGCGATTTACGGAGATCGGTTTTGGGAAACCGAGTCTCGGGATTTGTGGGTTGTGTGTTTGTGTCTTGTTTGAGTCATTTGTGATTTGTCCCTGACTCGGTGGACCTATCGTAGGTCCGGTTGATTTGCAGCGCGTTCCGGATTCCGACGCGATAATTACAGGTGGGTACTTCGATCCGAAGTTGGTCTAGTGGTGCATGCTCGGTGACGTTCCTTCTACCCTTTCCTTTTCGTTTCCTTATATGAGTATATGTGATGAGTTGAGCCGGCACCTTGTGATCTCTACTTGCATTCCTTACTTGTTCTAGCAGTAGAGTAGATATGATTATATCTGTATCTGAGTTGATGTTCTCGTGACCTTCTTGGTCGGTTTCTTGACACGGTTGTCTGATGACCTATATGGTCGGTATACCCGGAGGGGTGGATTATTGGCTGTTCGCCAACATTTATTGGTCATACTTGCATTGATCGCCATTACTCTTGCGCATTCGCGAACACCAGCGGTTGATCCCCGCAAGAGGGTGTTCTTTTCCGGAAAAGTGGTCGTACGTCCGACCCGTGAGCTCAGTGGGGCACTTATATGCAGGCAGAGTAGGAGTGGCATGAGCCTGCGGTCTGCGGACTGGCGTGGCATGTTCAGATTGGGTATATTTGCTATATTCATTTATTGATGCATGTCATTTACAGTAGCACTAGTGCAGTTGTACCTTGTTTCCCTTCTTTCATAGCTACTGTATTGTTATACCTATCTATCTCCTGGTTACCAGTGTGTGCCCGGCCTTCGTCGGCTTGCGGTACCCACTGGGAGGGAGAGACATGTTTACATGTTCTCATCCCCCCCACCACCATTTTTCAGGTAGCTCTGGTGGGGAGTTCAGTTCGTGGGTTCGACGCGAGGACGATCTAGCTAGACTGCATTAGCGGTCATCACCCTGGTTATGTTTCTTTTATCTGCATTAGTAGTTAGATAAAGAAATGGTTCAGTTAGATGATCATGATTTATGCCTGATTAATGATGAATCGTATAAGATGATGACTTATTACGCATGAGATTGGATTTTAGTTTCTATTATCAGCATTTGACTTGTGTTTTATCGTGTGGGTGTCTACCCATCGTGGTAGCTGGATTTCAAAATGAAGTTCCGTGTTGGAACAGTTTTAAAAGGTTTTTCGTGATTTTGATTTAATGCTTATTAGAATTCGAAAACAAAGCTTTCGAGTGGAAAGCAATTTTGATAGGATGTTTGTTGTACTGTGCATTGCATCATCCTTCGCTTAAGGAGTGCTTAGAGGCATGTAGGGATGGCGGAATGCAAATATATTCTATGTTGTATCTTGTGGATTATTGTGAATGCAAGTGTGATTGTGATCCTGTTGTATGATGTTGGTACGCCGTGCAAATACAGGGAAGACTCTGTCCGTATAGACAGAGGTGTCTGTATTTGTGGCGGGTCTGTTCACTGCGCGGGCTAGGCTTTCAAAAAAAAAAATTGACCCGTTTTCCGCATCTAAACTAGCCCGGGGCGTGACAGATTAAGATGGTATCAGAGCATGAACAATCACAACTACATTCACAACCTATCTAACTGAACCACTGGTTAGGATGACCCTAGGAAGACCTAAGGTTTATAAGCACGTGAGAGCACGGGGTTGTGGGATTGAGTCCCGGTAAGTTGATCGAGTTTTATTAACTCGAGGTTTATTGTTGTTTCGTTACCCCGTGATTGTTTTGCAGTTGCGGTGCAGACTTGTGTCTCTACTGGGAGTGGTGGCGGATTACCAGACAGATATCGGGTGGTAGGGTGATGTGCACCTGGTAAAACCACTCGGGGAAAGATGTTGATATTGAGGTTCCAGGCAGTGGCATCTGCTGGGCCTTAGCTGACGGTTGAGCCGTGATTTCCTGGCCCCACTTTCCATGTAGAGCACAAGGTCCACTGCGGGTATCTCTATGGAGACGATACATTGTGCGGCTACCATCGCAACCATTTCTAGAGCTGTGTGAGTACAACTCGAGGATTGAAATGCAATCGCTTGGGCGACTACTGTACGGATATGGTTTCCTCAGACTCTGTGAGTATGGCTTTAGTGCCTATTTCTCCCTATTTAGAGCTCATGTACGCTCATGTACGATTACAGGCATCTTCGTGGAGATGATGATTTATGCAGGTTTGACTGCATGTATTGCGTGGGCTGCTGGTGTGCGGCCCGAGGTTCGTTTGCCGACCGCTCGTGCGGTTGTGGTATGAGTAGAGCTTCTTGAGCTTTAGCGGGTAGGACCGTGGTGCCTACCCCATCTCTCTATTCTCTAGTGGTGGCGTGAGTCACCGAGAGAAGAGCGAACCCAAGTATGGATAGTTGAAATAATTTAGTGACAGTTTATGGGGTTTTCCCCTTTCATTTGATAAGTCGTTAGATTGACCCCGATATTTAGATTGATTGGAGCATATCGAGGTTGTTATTGGATTCTTTATTGAGTTTCAGACAGGGTAGTGGTTTTCGTGTGAGTATATGGGCGAGAATACGCCTAACTCATGAGACTGAAGTTTGTTCATGTTGCGAAGCGAGCTCAGAAGATTTTTTTTTCTCGCTTGAGTGATGTTTAGATATCTTGTCAGTGGATTTGTCAGTACAGTCGATTAGATCTCCTTATGATCTTTGCGCCTATTGGCGTAAGCCAGGATTGGATATGACTTAGCTTCCATGTCAAGTTTTTGGGAGTACGCGTAGTGTGAGGAAATCCCAACACCTAAATCAGTGTGGTATGGGATGACACGTGGCGTATGTATGCTTATGGCATAGAGGATGATGCTCGATAGGATAATTGAAAAACCCTAAGAGTAAGTTGTGGTGTTGGATGAGGCTCAAAAATCGAGTTGTTGTCACTTTTAGCTTGTGTAGTTGGCGACTCTATGTTGCAAATAGTTTCTTTTCCTATTGTTGGAGCCATAGAACTCCTAGGGAGCTGGCTCATTGACTAGTCCAATCACGGTAATCGACTTTCGTAGTCGATATTGATTAGTGTCGTGGTGCACTCTTGTGCAGCATGGTGATATTGGACGATTTCGTGCTGGTGTCACTTCTCCAACATGGTGTTGGAGATGGATCTACGGTATTTCGCTTTCCTTTTGGTAAATGCGTTGGCTGCAGACAACGTATTGTCAAAAGTTAGGATGAAATGCCCTACCCCTCTTTTGGGAGTATTTGGATTGGGATATTGTGTTTCCCGTGTAGATAACCTTTATGGATGATCTCATGCAAAGGTTAGAGTCGTGGTCATCTCTGACCACGCAGTGTATTCTGAGTTAGCCCTGGGCAAGGTTATGTAAAGTGATGAGTTAACCTCACTAATGATATGTACTTCGGTGATGGTCTGGTTGTACACGAACCAGTAGCCAGGTCTCGCATAGTTAAGGGGATAATGCGCCCTCAGATGCAATCTATATTACATTGCTAGAAGGTGTAAACTTCACTGGGCACGTGAACTGAGCCTGGCCTTTGGCTCAGAAGTTGATACAGGTACATGAATGCTAGGTACATGACGTGGTTAAACACGGATAATTATGAGAGTGGATTACTCTTCTGGTCACTTGACGATTGATGCATCTGGGTCTCGTTGAGACAGGCATCGGATGTGGTATGGAACATTGCATCGCTGGTCCCATGCGGATCTCAGTGACCGGGTTTCGTGGAGACAGATGTTGAGCATCACTGATGGTTTTGATAGTAAGTAGCGATTCGCAACCCCGTTGCGGACATCCGTGGACCTTTATGTCGAATCACATGTACCTGGATGTAGGCTTACTTGTCGAGCTCAACTGATTGAGGTAGCTTTAGACCTTTTGGTCTAAGCGGACAGTTTAAATCTTGGACATAGGAGTGTCAGATATCGCAAGTGGGAATCGATGCTGAAGGTTTAACTTCGATCCGTTTGTATTACAAACTGGTGGGAGACTGTGGTCTCCGAGGGGAATGTTATTGATGCAGGAGTTAGGACAATGATATGGTTTCACTCGTTGTGAGCAGGTTGACGTTGTTTGTAAGTTGGAGTGCGTCGTTTCGGACTCCGAAAACATACTCCAGACTTATGGTATTGTCCCGGAATTTTTCCTGCATGAACCTTTGACGTAGTTGAGTTAGTTACTACTACGTGGACCAGATTTGGGTGGACCTTGAGTTTCTGAGTGAAGAATCATTGTCCCAGTTTTGGAAGAGTGTACAGCAAGCTTTGGGTACGAAGCTGAACTTCAATACGGCTTTCCATCCCCAGAGCGACAGACAGTCTGAGCGAGTTATTCAGACTCTAGAGGATATGCTTCGTGCATGCGTCCTGGATGATGGTGACGGGTGGTTCAAGTACCTGTCACTTGTGGAGTTCGCCTATAACAACAGTCATCAGGCGAGCATTGGAATGGCACCGTATGAGGCTTTATATGGGCGTCGATATCGGTCCCCTATCAGTTAGGACGACATCGGAGAACGCCGCGTGATCGGGCCGGACTTGGTGGTGGACGTAGAGACAAAGATTCACATTGCTAGAGAGCGATTATTGACTGCACAGAGTCGGCATAAGAGCTACGCGGACCATCGGTGTTGTGACCTGGAGTTTCAGGTCGGCGAGCATGTTCTGCTCAAGGTTTCACCGTCCAGAGGGATCAAACGGTTCGGTTTGAGGGGCAAGCTTAGCCAGAGATATGTGGGACCGTTTGAGATCTGGGAGCGCGTTGGTCCGGTGATGTACAGATTGGCTCTACCCCCGAGTCTCGCCCAAGTATATGATGTCTTCCACGTGTCCATACTTCGAAAGTGTAGTTCTGATCCGTCCCACATCATCAGTCCGACGACTATCCAGCTTCGGGAGGATCTGACCTACGATGAGGCTCCGACGCGGATATTGGCACGCGAGGAGAAACAACTGCGGAATCGGAACATTCCGTAAGTGAATGTACAATGGACTAATCGTAAGGAGCGCGAAGCATTATGGGAGCTTGAATCGACTATGCGGAAACGTTATCCACAATTATTCGAGGGGTAAATATAATCAAGTTTCGGGGACGAAACTTCTTTTAAGGGGGGAATGATGTAAGGACTGAGATTTTTACTGCCTAATTTGACTCTTCGTTGACGATGTTTTTGTGTGTATTTTAATTACATAATCACTCGTCAAGTTTCGGGAGAAAATGATTTAAAAAATCAAAGAGTTACGCGATTTACGATATTCACTTAAGGTGAATAGTAACTCTGGTTTTCCGGTAACGCCAACTGAGAGTAATGGCTTCTGGATTGTATCGGACTCCGTTCCTGGTGGTCCAATAGCTCGTTTTAAACCGTCTGATTATTCCGGACTCGATGGCACTAATAGATTTTGGATCTGACGAACGGTTTCGGAGAAAAGCCTACTTAATGGTTGAGGGACCCAATTGTAATTATACATGTGAACCGTAAAGGAGATTATTGATCGGCGAATCAGCAATCAAATCGAACTAAACAAAAGCGTGAGTTCGATGTCTCGGCAGTGCTGATCGCGCTGGCATAATCCGTTCAGAAATCCGACGGACGGATCGCAAGATATAACGCGTTTCCCGAGGAAGGGTCAAAATGTCATTTTTGGTATTACGAGAAAAGTGCCAATATTTTATGTACCAAATTGTACGAAATTGGACTGGGGGGGTACCTACGCGCATAATACACGCGCTGCGAGGGACTTAGTTGATAATTATCGACTTTGGTGGGCTATGTTGCAAAGTGACCAACTTGTATATAAACACCACTTAGGGTTTTCTCATGTGAAACCCTAACCCTAGCCTTCTACACCCTCCACAGCCACCCCAACCGACACCCCCACCTCCTGCTCCTCCCTCTGCGCGCGGCTGCCGCCGCCGGCGAGCCCCTTGCCGGTCGTCGACGTCCCTGCGCGCCGCCGCGGCCGCTCTGAGCAGACTGCACCAAGCTTTGTGCAGATATGGCCGGACCTGCGTGGTTTCCCTCTCCCCGCGTCGCCGCCGTCCAAGATCCGTCGGGCCGCTCTCCTCCGGCCTCAGGCAACCCGCCTCCGCCGCCTCGGAGTGCCCCGGCCGCCGCCGTGGCTGCTGGACCCCTGGAACCCGAGCCCTAACCCGTGCGGGCTCGGTTTGTGCCAGCGCCGCCACCGCCGCCCTCCGCCGTCGACCAACCGGAGCGCCGGCCTCCCTGGCCCTCCCGCATACATCGTCTGCCGACGGGACCGCCGCCGGAGCCGCCGATCGCCGGGAGACGAAGGCTCGGCCTAAAAGAGAACCGAGCTAGGGCATCACCGCCGCCGCCTCTGGACGCCTCCCGCCGTCGGCCACCGCATGCGCCGACCTCCCCTGACCGGCAGCAACCCCCTGCCGCCGGTGAGTCCGCTGGAGAACCGCCGCCGGCCATGCCCTAGCTTCCCCTGCCCGGTAAGCCTTGTTGAATGCAGTCTGCACACTGTTTTAGGTTCGGATTAATATTCCGGTGACCCGGGGGCTTTTCCGATGCCTCTGGAGGTGAGCACGGCGATCGTCGGTCAGTGCCGAACGCGATGCTCACCTCCATTGTGGTCAGCGCCTCCCGGATCTGCGAAATAAGTGCGATCATCGTACAGTACGCATAGTTCGCTGATGTTCGCGTCGCACCCGCGCGCTCCACAGTGCCCGATTGTGCTCTGAATCATGAGCACGGCCTTCGGCACGTCGAGACCTATCGGTGCGTGTCTCGGCTGACCCCGAAGACCCTCAGTTTGTCGTAACGACCCATGATGTCCGTTAAATCACATAAAATAATGTGATTTTATGGAAAGTTGAGGGCTTTTATGTAATTTTACACCGCGTGATTCCTGTGGGCAGTATGTAGGAACTACGTGTGACCTGTGGACTGATTGTCCAAGGTCCGCTGTCCTTCGGTTGTCCGAAAATGGATTTTCGGAGCGTTTCCCGACGAAATCCGTCGGCGAAACGTGGTTTTCGGCTAGGAAATTTCCGATGCAATGTGTGTGACTTGTGGGCTGCCGCTGAGCCTTGTTGGCTGGTTGTCTCGGCCGTCTCGTGTATTCGGAGATGCCCGGTGAGCGGCGGTGGGTTCCGGTGTCGAAATCGTCACTTCCGGGAACCCGGATCAGAACGATGGTCCGATACTAATTAATATGATGTTCGAGCTTATGTTCGCTGTCGGAACATACAAATGGCTGTGTTCCGGGTCAGCGGTCGAGTCATTGAGTGTGTCGGTGCCTTTAGGAACTGTTAGTGGGTCCTGGGGACATCCCGGAGCGATTTCGGGACTTTCGGCGATTTACGGAGATCGGTTTTGGGAAACCGAGTCTCGGGATTTGTGGGTTGTGTGTTTGTGTCTTGTTTGAGTCATTTGTGATTTGTCCCTGACTCGGTGGACCTATCGTAGGTCCGGTTGATTTGCAGCGCGTTCCGGATTCCGACGCGATAATTACAGGTGGGTACTTCGATCCGAAGTTGGTCTAGTGGTGCATGCTCGGTGACGTTCCTTCTACCCTTTCCTTTTCGTTTCCTTATATGAGTATAATAGATGAGTTGAGCCGGCACCTTGTGATCTCTACTTGCATTCCTTACTTGTTCTAGCAGTAGAGTAGATATGATTATATCTGTATCTGAGTTGATGTTCTCGTGACCTTCTTGGTCGGTTTCTTGACACGGTTGTCTGATGACCTATATGGTCGGTATACCCGGAGGGGTGGATTATTGGCTGTTCGCCAACATTTATTGGTCATACTTGCATTGATCGCCATTACTCTTGCGCATTCGCGAACACCAGCGGTTGATCCCCGCAAGAGGGTGTTCTTTTCCGGAAAAGTGGTCGTACGTCCGACCCGTGAGCTCAGTGGGGCACTTATATGCAGGCAGAGTAGGAGTGGCATGAGCCTGCGGTCTGCGGACTGGCGTGGCATGTTCAGATTGGGTATATTTGCTATATTCATTTATTGATGCATGTCATTTACAGTAGCACTAGTGCAGTTGTACCTTGTTTCCCTTCTTTCATAGCTACTGTATTGTTATACCTATCTATCTCCTGGTTACCAGTGTGTGCCCGGCCTTCGTCGGCTTGCGGTACCCACTGGGAGGGAGAGACATGTTTACATGTTCTCATCCCCCCCACCACCATTTTTCAGGTAGCTCTGGTGGGGAGTTCAGTTCGTGGGTTCGACGCGAGGACGATCTAGCTAGACTGCATTAGCGGTCATCACCCTGGTTATGTTTCTTTTATCTGCATTAGTAGTTAGATAAAGAAATGGTTCAGTTAGATGATCATGATTTATGCCTGATTAATGATGAATCGTATAAGATGATGACTTATTACGCATGAGATTGGATTTTAGTTTCTATTATCAGCATTTGACTTGTGTTTTATCGTGTGGGTGTCTACCCATCGTGGTAGCTGGATTTCAAAATGAAGTTCCGTGTTGGAACAGTTTTAAAAGGTTTTTCGTGATTTTGATTTAATGCTTATTAGAATTCGAAAACAAAGCTTTCGAGTGGAAAGCAATTTTGATAGGATGTTTGTTGTACTGTGCATTGCATCATCCTACGCTTAAGGAGTGCTTAGAGGCATGTAGGGATGGCGGAATGCAAATATATTCTATGTTGTATCTTGTGGATTATTGTGAATGCAAGTGTGATTGTGATCCTGTTGTATGATGTTGGTACGCCGTGCAAATACAGGGGAGACTCTGTCCGTATAGACAGAGGTGTCTGTATTTGTGGCGGGTCTGTTCACTGCGCGGGCTAGGCTTTCAAAAAAAAAAATTGACCCGTTTTCCGCTTATGAATCTCAATGTATGGCCGACCTTGTTGGAGCAAATAAAAGAAAAGCAATCCGGTGATCCGGAACTCCAAAAGGTGCGGAGTGCTATCGAGAGCGGGCGCGCCGGTGATTTTCATGTAGATTCGAAGGGCGCAATTCGATTTCGAAATCGATTGTGCGTGCCGAAAGTTGAGGACATTCGTAGGGAGATCTTGAAAGAAGCTCACACTTCTCCCTATGCAATTCACCCGGGCGGCACCAAAATGTACAAGGACCTCAAACTACATTATTGGTGGTCGGGGATGAAACTTGATGTGGGACGCTTTGTGGCACAATGCTTAGTGTGCCAACAAGTGAAGGCCGAGCGTCGCTTTCCGGTAGGAAAATTGCAAGGATTGCCCATTCCGGTTTGGAAGTGGGAAAATATCACGACGAATTTTGTTGTGGGCTTACCTCGATCATTAGGTGGCCACGACGCGATTTGGGTGGTGGTGGATCGTTTGTCAAAGTCGGCACACTTTTTGCCAATCCACACCACTTGGTCGGGGGACAAGTTAGCGCAAGTCTACCTGGACGAGATTGTGCGGTTGCACGGGGTCCCGACCTCGATAGTTTCAGATCGAGATCCCCGTTTCACATCGCATTTTTGGAAAAGCTTGCAAGAAGCTTTGGGTACACGGCTCGATTTCAGTTCAGCATTTCATCCTCAAACCGATGGTCAATCGGAAAGAACAATTCAGATTTTGGAGGATATGCTACGAGCGTGTGTGTTGGACTTCAAGGGTGCATGGCCTACTTACTTGCCGATGGCTGAATTTGCTTACAATAATAGCTATCAATCTAGCATCGGAATGGCACCTTTTGAGGCCTTGTATGGAAGGAAATGCCGCTCTCCTATTCATTGGAGTGAAGTCGGCGAGAAAAGGGTCTTAGGACCGGAAGTGTTCCGTGAAGCGGAGGAAAAGGTCCGTTTGGCACGCGAGCGCTTGTCGACGGCGCAATCCAGACAAAAGAGTTATGCGGATCGACGCCGACGAGATTTGGAATTCGCGGTAGGAGACCGCGTCTTCTTGAAAGTATCACCCATGAGAGGGGTGAAGCGATTCGGTGTTCGGGGTAAGTTGAGTCCCCATTACATTGGACCTTATGAGGTTTTGGAGCGTGCGGGATCCGTGGCGTACCGGCTAGCTTTGCCACCAAAACTTGCGGGGATACACAATGTGTTCCATGTATCGACGCTCCGTAAGTACGTGTATGATCCGGCGCACGTCATCGAGTATGTGCCTATGGAGCTTCATGAGGATATGACTTATGAGGAATTTCCCTTGTGTATCATGGAATCGCGAGGTGAAAAGTTTGAGAAACCGTGAAATTCCTTATGTAAAGGTACAATGGACGAATCACGGTGAACGCGAGGCCACGTGGGAATTAGAAAGCTCGATAAAGGAGCAGTTTCCTTACCTCTTCGCTGAGTCCAGCTGAGGTATGATTTAGTTTCGCGGCCGAAACTCGAATTGGATTCCGAAGGTTTCGAAACATTATGGGTACGAGTGGAACCCGGAAATCAAGCACAATGCTGAAAAAAGGGAATAATGGAGCAAAACGGCTGCTCACGGGGTCCAGAAACCTGAAAGCTGGGGTCCGGACAATGAAGTTTGTGTTTGTACCGGTAGCCCGGACTTGATCACAGTCCAACCGATTCCGATAGCCGAATTGGGGTGCGTATGGTTGGCCGGACCCGGGATCAAATGGATGTAAAATCGGCGTTTCCAAATAGTTTTCTTGAGAAAGAAGTTTATATTGAACAACCTCCTGGCTACAAAATAGAAAGTGCGGAAGATAAAGTTTATCGTTTGAACAAAACTTTGTATGGTTTAAAATAGGCTCCACGAGTATGGAATATTTGTCTTGATAATTATCTTCAAAAGATGGAATTTTATAAATGCCCTTATGAGTATACGACATACATCAAGAAAGATAAAAATAAAAAAGGCAAAATTTTGATCATATGTTTGTATGTGGACGACCTACTAATCACAATATATAGCAAAGATATGATAAATGATTTTAAGAGTATTATGATAAAAGAGTTTGAAATAACAGATTCTGGACTTATGTCATATTTTCTCGGTATTGAGGTGAAACAAGATGAAAATAGAATTTTTATCATTCAAAAGAGATATGCTGAAAATATTTTGAAGAAATTCAAAATGAAAAATAGTAAAGAAATTAACACACTGATTGCACATGGAACCAAACTCAGCAAAAGTGATACAGGAAAGAAGATTAATTCTACTCTATTCAAAAGCCTAGTAGGAAGTCTTCGCTATTTAATAATAAGTAGACCAGATATTATATATGGAGTCGGATTAATCAGCCGATATATGAAAAATCCAATGGAATCGACTGGCAAGTTGCAAAACGGATTTTGAGATATATAAAAGGTACCATTGGTCATGGATTATACTATACAAAGTCAAAAGAGTTGAAATTACTTTGGTATACAGATAGCGATTGGGCCAGAGATTAAGACGAAAGAAAAAGCATTACGGGATACGTCTTCTTTATGAGTTCTATAGCTTTCACATGGAGTTCAAAGAAACAGCAAATTGTAGCCTTATCAACATGTGAGGTTGAATATGTTGCTGCTGCATCTGGTGTTTGTAAAGCGATATGGTTAAAAAATATATTACAAGAATTAGGTTATACTCAAAATTCTCCTACCCTAATATCAAGTTATCTAAAAATTCAGTGCATCATGCGAGAAGTAAACATATAGACACAAGATATCATTTTCTTCGTGAACAAGTAAACAAGGACGAGTTGAATTAATTCATCGCAACTCTGGGGATCAGATAGCAAATATTTTTACTAAGCCGTTACTATCAAAAGGTTTTCAAAAGTTTAGAGAAAAACTTGGAATTCGAAATGGTAAAAATTAAACCAATTCAAAAAAAAATTAAATATATTAAAATAATGAGCGAAAGATGTGTTAATTATTTTTTGTCTAAACAAGAGTTGATTGGTGCAAGTTACAGGTGCAAGGAAAGTAGTTAATATTGTAGTTGATGCATCCTGTTGAATGTGATAATTTGAGAGTTACCGATGTTGACTGCTGGAAGTTATGAAGTGCAAGTGAAAGTTTTAACAGGCGGTTTGGAGCGGCGCATTTTTGGATTGTATTGACCAATGGATAAAAGATGTTGACCAGTGCATGTTGACCCGTGTATATGCATATAAGAGTAGTTGACAGCTTTAATTTTTGAAAGGGTTTGTCTCTTAAATTGGGACAATTTAAAATTTGAAAGGTTGTGTGTCTCTTAAATTGGGACACTTTGAATTTGAAAGAGTGTGTCTCTTGATTTTGGGAGTCTCTTCATGTCTATATACATTGAATGAAGAGTTGACTTTGTATTAACAAGTTGATATTTAAGAAAAAGGAGGAAAAGAGAAATATAGAGAATAAGGTGATAGTGAGGGTGTCTTACAAAAATTTACTTCAAGAGTACTGTCAGAAGATGAAATTGCCGCTACCACAATATCACACTTATCAAGAAGGACTTATTCACGTTTCGAAATTTTATTCGTTTGTCGAATTCGGAAATTCAACTTATATAGGTGATAAGAAAAAGACCAAGAAGGAAGTGGAACCATATGTGGCATATTTTGCTTTTATGAGTACTACAAGTATGGTTTCTCTTGATCAAAGAAATATTTATTTAGAGAAACTTGCAAAGAATTTGAAAAAAACAAATATTTTCTTAGAGAAGGAAAATATGGCACTGAGTATGGAGAACAAATCCCTGGAGAATGCAATCAACGAGCAGGCATCCAAATTTAGAAGTTTGATTTCAGACAAGATAGCATTACAGGAAAGACTCCAAGATTATGAAGATCCAGTCGAAGAAGACGACGATAGTTATGTATAAACAAACTTAAGGGGGAATGTTAGATTATAAGTTTATTTATTAGTTTGTTATTTACTTCTTTTGATGAAAGGTTGTGTACCTTATGAAAGGATTTGTCCCTTCATAAGGTTGTGTCTCTTAGTTTAAGATTGCGTCTTTTAGTGAAGGAATGCTTGTTTTCATAAAAAGTTGCGATGTTTCGTACTCTATAAATAGAGAGTATGTTACTTGTTGTTTTGTGTGGATCAAATTATATTACTAAGTTCTTGTGTACTGAAGTTTAGTCATATTTAATAAATTTGGTTGTTCTAGTTTTAAATACTTTTGTAGTTCCTTTAATTTAATAGCCCGCCAACAATATTACTAAAATGGATATTGAGAGGTTTAGAATGAATTTGGATCGACTTAAAATCAAATCGGATCGAAACAGAACTTCAAAGCTCAGAAATGAGTTCCGGACCAATTCAGACGCCCGGAATAGAGAATTAGGACCCGAAAATCGTTTCGAAGGGTTTTTTGCAGCGACCGGATCATTTGGACACTTATCCAGAGAGCTGAATTGCGAGAATCAAGAATTCTGACGTCTGAAAAATCCTGCGGGCGCCCGAATGCTGATCCGGACCCTATTTGCGAGCGTCCGGAAGAATTTCTGGCCTCCCAACATGGGAGCTCAGGTCGCGCTAGAGATTAAATATTCAGACGCCTAGAACTACCTTCTGACGGTCCAAGGTGGATGCCCGAATCGGTTTCTGATCTATTTTCCCTAGAGCACCCTTTGCATGGCAGATTAAACATTCGGACACCCAAATGATATTTCGCCTGAATTGCGAAGCGGGCAGCAGAGCGGGTGCCCGATCTTTGGAATTAGGCGCAGCTATGTAAAATGGTCACTATACACCTTCTATCGGACGCTCAAAAGATCGAGCGAGCGTCAGAAACACAATGCACAGACTGGATTTTGTCTCATGGAAATAGAAATTGTTGAGATTAAGTTGCTATTATAGCAACCCTTTAAATAGGGTTTTCTCACAGTAAACCCTTATCCACAGCCATCTTCTCCCTCACTCTCTATCTTCTCTTTCTCTCTCTAGAAGAGAACAAATTGATTCGCCATTATTGGAGCTCAAAGCTCGGATCCATCTTCTCCAAAGCTTAAAAAGGGAGCTTCAGGAAGAAGCTTGGAGGAAGAAGAGACTCTTCTTCCCTACATTTTGGCTCACAAAAGAGAAGACGTGAGTGGGTAATTATGGATTTGGTTTTTAGTGGTTTTCCAAACAGAGATTTTTAGGATTCTAATTGTGCAAAAACCATTTTTAGGAATTTTCTTGCTGTTCTAGGAGATGAAGTCCATCACCTTTGTGCAAGATATAGCAAAGGTAGGGAATATCACCGAAAAAGGTTTGATCTTCCTTTTGTCCATTGTCTCTTAGATTTATTTGCATATATTATTGTGAGATAATTAAACTAAATAAGATTTTAGTTACATGCTAGGAAAAAGGTTTTAACCATTATATGCGAATTTTAATGATGGAATTATGCATGTGAGTAAAATGTAAACTTAGATATAGGTTAAATAAGTGTGGCATTTGAACTTAGGTCAAAACCTAAGGTGAAGATAGAGCCGTGTTAACTATGGTTAAATGTGAACTAGAGAGCAAGTTATATGTTTTGGACATTTTTGATAACCCTAGAACTCATTTGAACTTAGGGTATCATAATAAGTTTTGTAGCGACCTCCCGGAAGTGTCTTCAAGGAGTGCCGATCAGCCTCGACTCCCTCGTGTGTGCATTGGGAGGGCCGATCAACCTCAACTCCCACTATGTGTTGGAGTGCCGATCCTCTCGACTCCACATGTGGTATTTGGACGGACGATCGCCCTCGATGCCAAGTGTCTACCAATTGGAGAGTAGTACTGAAAGAAGGGCAAAAGAGCATACCCTCTTGGGTTGAATTGATGAAAATATATAGTACAAGAGATAGGTCTACTATAGTAACATTGCCTACTATAGTAATACTACAACTAGGATTACATACCATATAATCCTACTCTATATATGATAATAATATACAGTATCCTAATATACCATAAGATACTAAATATATCGTAACATATACTAAATATATCGTAACATCCCCCCGCAAGCTAAGCATCCACTGGCCGGATGCGAAGATTGAGCCGCAAAGCCGAAAATCGAGAAGGTGACAAAGGCTTTGTGAAAATATCAGCAAGTTGCTTATCAGAAGAGATGTGAACCAATTCTAAATCACCAGACTGGACTTTTTCGCGCAAGAACTGATGGTCAAGCTCAATGTGCTTCGTTCGAGCATGGAGAACAGGATTGGCCGCAAGATAAGTCGTGCTGAGATTATCACAATAGATGCTGATGGAGCGCCATAAGAACACACCAAGGTCACGAAGTAAACGTCGGATCCATACTGTCTCAGCAAGTGCGTAAGCCACAGCACGATACTCGGCTTCAGAACTGGAACGAGAAATAGTGGGCTGTTTCTTAGCGGACCAGGAGATAAGATTGGGCCCTAGAAATATACAATATCCTGAAGTAGAGCGACGGGTATCGGGACAACCAGCCCAATCAGCATCTGCGAATGCCACGAGAGAAGGATTGATACAGCGGGAGATAGGAATGCCATAAGACAGCGTCCCGCGAATATAACGCAGAATGCGCTTGACCGCTTGCATGTGGGGTTCACGAGGTGCATGTAAATACTGGGCAACAGAGTTGACGGCATACGAGATATCTGGTCTTGTGAAGGTGAGATACTGGAGAGCACCAACGATCTGACGATAAATGTAGGGATCCTCAAGAAGGCGCCCCTCATGAGAAGAGAGACGAGAAGTCGGAGAGAGAGGACTAGAGACGGGCTTACTATCAAGAAAGCCATGGCGCTGAAGTAGTTGATGCGCATATTTCTGCTGAGTCAAATGAAGACCAGAAGACGAACGATTAACCTCAATGCCCAAGAAATAATGTAGCGGCCCGAGATCTTTCATAGCAAATTCTCGTTGTAAGGTGACAATAAGAGCCTCTAAAAGAGAGGAGGAGCTTCCGGTGACAATAATATCATCAACATATAATATAAGAACAAGAGTGCCAGAAGAGGAATGACAAACAAACATCGAGGGATCAGCAGTACTGCCAACAAAACCAAGTTCAAAAAGAAAAGAAGTAAACCGCTGAAACCAAGCCCGAGGTGCCTGTTTGAGACCATAGATCGCTTTTCGGAGACGGCAAACGTGATGAGGAAGAGAAGGATGCACAAAACCAGGCGGTTGCTTCATATAAACTTCTTCAGAGAGAGTACCATGAAGAAAGGCGTTCTTTACATCAAGTTGTCGAAGAGACCACCCAGAGGAGAAAGCCACTGAAATAACAGTTCGAATAGTGGTCGACTTGACAACCGGAGAAAAGGTCTCATCAAAATCAATACCTTGTTGTTGTTTGTAACCCTGAGCCACAAGCCGAGCCTTGAGACGCTCAAGGGAACCATCCGCCTTCTGCTTCACTTTATATACCCACTTGCAGCCAATAAGATTAACAGAAGAGGGAGGAGGAACAAGATCCCAAGTAGCATTGGTCAGTAATGCATCAAATTCTTCAGCCATGGCAGCACGCCAACCTGCATCCTGAGAAGCTTCATGAAAAGAGGTAGGCTCAGCAGGAAGAATAGAACGTGCAGAAGCGAGGAAGGAGGAAGACGCAGCGGAACCCTTAGCCATGGATCGAGTGAGCATAGAGTGTGTTCTGGCAGGCAACGGAGGCTCAGAAGGAGAATGAGAAGGAGAGGAGACTGCAGCAGGCGGAGGGGAAGGTGGATGATCAGAGGTGGAAGGTGCCAGATCAATAGGTGAAGGTGAAGCAGCAGCAGGCCGGCTGGTGTGTCGTCTGGTATAGACCCGGAGTTCAGTTTGGCCAGCAGGAGCGGCAGCATTCTCATTACTAACCTGTGGGGCATCATGATTCACAGTGGAAGGAAAAACTGATAATTGCTCAGACGGTGAAACAAGCGTATGTGAACCAACGTCAGTAGAGGGGCGTGTGAAGGAGAGGCCAGAGATTGCATCAATAGTGGATGGACTCTCACCCAGTAGGGGAGGATTAGAAAGAAAATTTTGAAACATTTGAAAGTTTGAAATAGAAGAGGAAGGAGAAGAAGAGAATTTAGAAAGACAAGAGTAAGGAAAAACATGTTCAACAAAAGTAACATGGCGAGAAATAAAAATTTTACCAGTGCTTGGATAAAGACAGCGAAAACCTTTATGTTTGTCAGAAAGTCCCAAAAAGACACAAGGAAGAGAACGGGGAGAGAGCTTGTGAGCTGCAATGTCCTGAACATCGGGATAACACAAACATCCAAAAACTCTAACAAGTTGCAAGTCAGGGGAAACACAACCATGCAGAATTTCATATGGCGATTGTCCTTTCAAAACAGTAAGAGAAGGAATTCGATTCACAAGAAAGACGGCAGTTTGAATGGCCTCAGCCCAGAATCGAGGAGGTAAGCAAGCTTGAAACAGCAGGCTCCTAACAATGTTAGATAAATGCCTATGCTTCCTCTCAGCAAGGCCATTTTGTTGAGGCGTATAAGGACAAGAGAATCTATGAATAATTCCATTTTGTGAACAAAGAGTAGAAAATTTGTCATTTACAAATTCAGTACCATTGTCAGATTGAAAAATTTTGATTGAACTATGAAATATGTTTTCAACCATTGTCTTAAACTCGAAAAATTTGTCAAAAACTTCATGTTTAAATTTTAAAAGGTAAAGCCAAGAAAACCGAGAGTAATCATCAATAAAAATAACATAATATTTGTAGCCAGAAACAGAGGGAACAGGTGATTGCCAAACATCAGAATGAACAATATGAAAAGGAAAAGCAGATTGAGATTCTGAATCATGAAACGAGAGTTTAACATGTTTTCCCATATTACAAGCATTGCAAACAGATAATTTCAAAGCAGAATCAGAAACAATTTTATTGTTTTTTTAATAAATGTAGAAAGAACAGGAAAACTTGGATGACCTAACCGTCTATGCCATATATCTCCGCTAAACCTAGATGCAACTAGAGCTAGCGGTTTCTTAGTTCCTACACTTGCAACTTTAGAGGAAAGTGGATAGAGTGATGTTCCCGAACTAGGGCATCGAAGAAGCTCCGCCCTGGTTTCCTTGTCCTTCACAGAAAAACCAGAAGAGTCAAATTCAAAAAGAGAATTATTATCATGACAGAACTGACGCACTGAAATTAAATTTCTCTTAATAGAAGGAACAACAAGGACGTTTTTAAGAGCAAAAGAGTTAGAGGACGTATTTAAATGAGTTTCACCTGTCTGAGTAATATCAAGTAAATTTCCATTACCAACAAGAATTTTTTCGTGCCCACTATAAGGTTTAGAAGAGGAGAGAATACCAGAATGTGCGGTCATATGATTAGATGCTCCGGTGTCTGGATACCATACTTCCTCACCGGGTTCATGAAGGTTCATAGCAGCAAAAGTTTGAGGAACATCATCTGTAATAAAGGAATGATTGAAGCGTTGTCTGCACTGGAGGGCAGAATGATTGAACTTGCCACAGATCTGACATTGTGTGCCAGACTTTGGAATGTAAGGTTGTTGAGGATTATTAGGTTGAGGGTGTGAGTAGGTTCCAGGAGATCCACGACCAGAGTTGTGTCTACCATGCTGTCCTCGGCCTCCACGATATCTACCTCCACGGCCTCCACGATTACCGCGTCCACGATTGGCATAAAGAGCTTCACCGTCAATAGTGGGAATAGCAGAGGATGTCATCACACTAGTACGACGTTGGACTTCCGTTTCTTCTTGCATCAAGAGTGGACGAAGCTGTTCAAAAGTGGGCTTATTTCTGTGTGTGTTTAGAGCACTAACAAAACCGCGATAGTCTTCTGGTAGCCCTAGAAGAACAGTCATGACCAAATTATGGTCTGACTCGGTTTCACCAATCGCCTGAAGAGCATCACCAATCGACTTGACCTTTTGCATGTAATCACACATGCTCATTGAGCCTTTCTTGATGCTCCGCAATTCAGACTTTAGAGAAAAAGCCGTGGAAGCAGTCTTATCAAGAAAATATGCCTCAATGATTCTCCAAGCATCATATGCAGTTTTAGGTGAGCTAGAAATGACCATTCGTAATATGCTAAGGGATAAAGTGGCATTAATCCATGAAAGTATAGTGGTGTCTTCCCTTTTCCAACTTAAATATTCGGAATTTATAACCACCTTCTTATCAGCAGTATCGATAGCCTGAGAAGGCACAACACCAGTTCCGTCCACATGTGATGTAACACCAAAACTTTCTAGAACATTAAGAAAGACTTGCTTCCACACAAGATATGTGGAATCAGTGAGTTCTAGTGGTATGAGAGTTTTGATGTTAACAACTGGCAAATTTGAGGTAGAAGAAGACATATTTGCTACCAAAAGAGAAGGATCCACCACTAGATATGAAAGAAAGATAAATCGGAATGTAGCGGATGAGAAAAAGGAAGAACCTGGTTTCTACCAAACTAGTTGTACCCAGCGCACAAGAGAGGAACCACTTAGCACCAAATAAGAACGGCCGCACCAGGGAAAGGACCGAGCGACACGAGCAACCAGCGAGCGGTACGAGGATAGTCCGAGCGGCACCCGAAGAGCAAAGAGGAATCACAAAGAGGCTGAAATTACTGTAGCGCGCGTACTGTAGCGCGCGTACTGTAGCAGTACTGTAGCGCGCGACTGTAGCAGTACTGTAGCGCGAGTACTGTAGTAATACTGTAGCGCAGATACTGTAGCAGTACTGTAGCGGAGAGATAGAAGTCCAATGATAAGAGGAGATAGAACACCAAAAGGAAAAGAACACCTATGGAAGAAGGTGAGACTTGTTGTGGATGATAGCTGTGGATCAATATCCCTAAATTAGGGTTCCCGCTCTGATACCATGAAAGAAGGGCAAAAGAGCATACCCTCTTGGGTTGAATTGATGAAAATATATAGTACAAGAGATAGGTCTACTATAGTAACATTGCCTACTATAGTAATACTACAACTAGGATTACATACCATATAATCCTACTCTATATATGATAATAATATACAGTATCCTAATATACCATAAGATACTAAATATATCGTAACATATACTAAATATATCGTAACAAGTACGATCTTCCTCGACTCTCCATAAGGTATGTATGTGTAATGAAACTAATCAATTAGATGGTTAGAGACATGAGATAGATAGGTAAATATGTAATCGGTAACATAGTGGCTGTTAGATGTAAGCCCTAGAAGCCAACCAGGCTGACACACGTATTTTTTTAGGATATAAATTTGTATTTAATTTTATACATTTTAAATTTTCATTCATATTGTGTATGTGTCCATGAATCATCCAATAAATTAATAAAATGGTGACATGTATTCTCAAGAGTTGAAAATTTGAAACATGTGTCATTGGTGGTTAATTTCTAAATGCTCTTGATCGATTGATCATCACGGGGACGTTGATTGATCCAATGAGATTGATGCACAGGTCTCTTCCCTTTGGGGTAGATGAGTCTCAAGTCAACAGTGTGGGGACACTGGAGCAAATATGCTAGTGGTTGTTAGAGAATAAGGGTACCGAGCGTGACTATCGCGAGAAGTCACTTGGATGTCTACTCACTTGTCAGTGACTAACTCAATGTTGCAGTAGTGTGACCGGTCCTTTGACTTGTAGTGTTTCGGCTATTCACAATGAGTTACTATAGTTTGACTGTACATACACTTGGTCTCTAGCCATTTGGTTCCTTGCGGTGCATTTTAGCTACAGTAGGTTTGTTGTAGGAATGAGGTGTGCATTTATATGGAATCTATCTCGCTTGGTAGATAAGGGTGTTCGTCCTATGTGTTTTATTAGACTGAGTTTAGAAAATCTTGGCCAAGGCAGAGTAAATAGCAAAAAGGGTTTTCGATATTAGAAACTCGAGTCGAATCAATTTGACATATGACAGACAATGGGATTTGACGAGCTATTTCATGACCTACGTCTAGTCGGGACTCATGATAGGAGGACTATATACTGCACCTAGAGATCCAGTATTCCATTCTACTAGAATGCCACTATATGCTATTAGGCGTCACTGGTGGATTGTGTGACCCATGAGAGTTATCTGGATGATCGGTAATTCTTATTGCGCTGAGTTGGAATTCTTTCGACCCACTGAAAGGAGTTTCAGCAATATTGTTGATGGTGATCGCAATATATCTCACTACCAGATAGAATAGAACCTAGGGGTCACACATATAAGAGGTTGTGACTGATCGGATAGCTGGATCGCGATTTTGAATTGCAGAAGGACCTAATTATCAATATGTTGATAATTGGACTAATTTATAATTATTACAAATTAGTGGGACTAAAATGCAAATATTGTAAGAGAGGACTTACTAACAATTAGCAAGTTATGAAAGGACTTGTATGCAAATATTGCATTATTAATTTGATTTGATCAAATTAGGATTGAGTTCAAGTCAAATTAAATTAGTATTTAATCAATCGAACTGATTAAGGATAAGATAAACTTACCTAGATTTGTTCTTATCTTTAATGGTTATTATTTATTATAAAAGGAAAATATATCCAGTTTATATGATATGTAGGTTTTTGAGAAAATTCTAGCCATCATTCCTCTCCTTTTCTCCCTTGTTCTCTCCGATCCTTTAGCAGAAAGACGTTCTCTGCAACAGAGGTAGCACCCCAGTGAGAATTTTGATTAGATAAGCAACCGCGTGTAGATACCTGTAGAGGCCGGACACATGTGCAGTTTCAAGAGAACCAAATTCTATGATCATCAGATTATGGTGTAGATCTACGCGTGCAAAGATGAAGATCATAATTTCCTTTTTCTCTTTTAATCTTAAAATACATAAGGGTTCTTGTTTTTGCATGATTTTTTAGATCGGATCTTAAGTTTTTAAATCAAAATTTTTTTTATTTTCATTTCCATTGCGTTTTGTCATACGCAAAATCCTAACAATGGCATCTTTTATACTTGAGGCATTGTACTTACAAATTTAATTATCGTATTTCTAGTATAGAAATATTTGTTGTTATCATTATCTATCTACTAATGCCTGCTTTGGACCAAGTGTGTGTAGAGCGTCACTATCGATGGTTGCACCTACTGGGAACTAGCTATTATTCTCACCACTTTGACCTTTGTTGTTTACCTTTTTCAGAGCCTATGATCGTTGGCGTTTCCAGCCGTATGTGCAAAAGTGCACATATTTAGTTGAATCTGTTTTGATGGGTTATGTTGGAGCTATTTGGGCTCATGATCAAAATGGTTGGATCAAGAATTTATTCTCTACATTTATTCATATAGCTCTAAGAGGTTAGGGCTTGGGTATGAGAAATAAAAAAAGGGTTCTCTATTTTCTCTTGCAAAAAAAAAGGACGAGGAGAGAATGGTTGTGAGAATTCAAATTTTGGAAAGTTTGAATTCTGTGTTCCTCTCCCCTCTACTGTGTTTTTTTTTATCTGTATACGTATATATATATGTATGGGTATATATATATGTATATATGTAGTATATTGTGTATTTTTAGGGTTTTGAGTTTTTGGTTGTGGAGAGAGGATGGATTGCGGCGCAATTCGGAGTGCGATTCTGACAATCCAAAATGGTAGATTCGATGTCTCGGCAGTGCTGAACGCGATGGCGTGATCCATTTTGACATGCGACGGACGGATTGAAAGTTGTTCCATGTTCTTCGCCGAGGGGTCGTATTGCATATTTTGCAGTTTCGTGATCTGGACCCTGTTTCTCACACCGTTTCGCGTGAGATTGCTCGTGGAGGGGTGTCTGGGCATTTTGTTCTTGCTGTGAGGGACTGGGAGGCTATTTCCTGTGTTTGAGGGGCTTTTGTGCAATTATATTTGTATGTATATGTGTTTTGTGAGTGTGTGAGTGGAGGTTGGAAACCTCACTCCCTCTCTCTCCCTCAGCCTCCCCAGCACTCCTCAGCCACCTCCCCGAGCTCGACCGGCCACTGCCCACCACCCCTGGCCGGCGCAACCCCGGCCACTCTCTCTCTCTCTCTTTTTCTTCTTCTTCTCCTTCTTCTTCCTCTTCTTCTCCTTCCCTGCGGTGTGCACCCAGGGGGAACCCACGCCTAAGCTCCCCCTGAGGTGGCACGACCGCCGACGATGTGCCTCGCCGCCGGGAGCCGCAGCCGAGCTGCTGCAGCAGCTACTAGGGCAGCTGCGGGCCGAGGCTAGTGGGCCTGAGCCGCCGCCGCCTCCCGCCGCCTTGGAGGGTGAGCACCGTCACCCTCGGGTCCTCCGGCGCCGCCCCCTGCCTCCCCGGCCGTCGCCGTGCCGCCTGAGCGCCACCGCAGCCGCCGCGGGTTTTGGCTGGGCACCTTGGGCAGCCGCTGCCGAGCTCGCACCGCCGCCGCCGTCGCCGGTTTCCTTTGTCGCGGTCACCGTCCAACCGACATCCGGCGGTCCCCTCTTGCCGGTGCTCGCCGTCCCGACCGCCGGCACCACCGTCCGTTGCCGCGCCGCCGTGCCCTAGCCAACCCGAGAGTTGGCACTCTCCCCGCGCCGCCGCCGCCGCTTCCTGCGGCCGGCTGAGGTGAGCACTCTCTTCCTCACCACCCCCGCATCTGACCCTGGCCGCCGCGCGCCGTGCATGTCGTCCGGCCGTCGGCCGGAGCTGGTTGCTCCGGCCAGGGTGTGTTTTTAGCTTATTTTGGGCCGCATGCTTGTTTGCGCTCTCTGTTGCCTCCCGAAGCCCGGGAAGGTGAGCACGATAATCGCGGTGATGCGCTGATCATCATGCTCACCTTAGATTTCGTTTTGGTTGAGCCGTTTCGCTGTTCGGCCGATGTCGAGCTATGTCATCACATGTTGGCACTATTTTTATGGGATTTCTGGGCTTGCGACTGGTCCTGTCGCAGTGGGGCTGTGAGCACGACCTCCGTTATGTCGTTACCTATCCGCTAGTGCTTGCGGAAGGTCGTGCAGACGTACGGATTGATCGAACGGCCTAATTTATTGCTTGTATGTATGTAATTGTTGCTTGTTTGTGGACTTTGGTGATTGTGGCAGCGTTGCGACGCTGCGGGCAGCAAGGGCATGATCGTTGAGGCCCTGTGGACTGGTTGTCCAACCTCTTCGCCCTTCGCGGAGATCCGGATTTATTTCCGATGCGTTTTCCGATGAAATAGTCGGCGAAACGCGTGTTTTTAGTCGTGCGACTCACTTGCTGGTTTCGCGAGTGACTTGGCTTCATCGTTTAGCCTCGTCGGCTGTTCCTCATCGCTGTCCCGAAGTTCCGAGGACAGCGGATGAGTGACGAGGGGTTCCAGTACCAAATCGGTATTTTTCGGGAACCCGGGAAGCCTTTCCGGGTGCGTTTGGTGTTCGTGGCACCCCGAGCTTGTGCTTGCTGTCCCGTCACTTGGTTTTGTGTGTTCGGGGACAGCGAGGGACTTGGTTGGCTGTAGGTACCCCTCTGGGGCTTAGCGTGGTTTCGGGATCGTCCCGGTGGATTTTTTCGGGCGATCCGTCGGTTCCGGGATGTGAGAGCTTTGTGTTTAGCGTCGACTTGGTGGACCTTGACCCTGTGAGTCTTTCGTAGGTCCTGTCGCGGTTCCCGAGAGCCGTCGGTGTTAGATTTGATCTTTCGACAGGTGGGTACTTCGATCCGGAGTCGGTTCAGTGGACTACGGTGATACCTTTCTATCCCTTCTCTTGCATTTCGTTTATTAGTTCACTTGACTCCCGTTGACTCTACTTATGTGTGCTTGGATAGTAGAGTAGTTGTGGTTTGCATGTTTTTTGAGACGACCCAGTTGGTCGATAGTGATCGCCTGTTGTTCCGAGCGATCCTCGCTGTGGTTTATCAGTTGCTTCACGGTTCATTGCCGTTCTGTGGATTGAGCATTCGCATCGATCGTCACAGCTCCCTAGCACCTCACGTATGCCAACGGTTTGAGCCTCCGTACCGGGCATCTTTTTCGGAAAAGAGTCGTTGAGTTTGGTTCCGACCCGTGAGCCTCGACGCAGTGCGTCTGGTAGGTTTTGTGCCGTTGGTTGAGCAGGTTGTGACAGTGCCAGGGATACGTCCCTGTGGCCTGGTGGTGATTGGGTATACTTTGTGGTTATCTCCATTGATGCATATACTAGTTGCTTACAGTAGCATAGTTGTTCAGTTGTATGTCAGCCTCATACTTACTTGTGCTACTGTTTACCTTACCTATCTTTTGTTGACCCTCGTGCCGGTGTGTACACCTCACCTTCGTCGGCTTGCGGTACCCACTGGGAGGGGAGACATGTTTACATGTTCTCACCCCCCGCCCTCGTTGTTGTTTTCAGGTAAGCAGGGTGGTGAGAGTCGGGACGCAGCGAGGCACGCCTAGTTAGTGGTACTTGAGGTCCCGACCTGTGAGGCTTTTCTCTCCAGATTTGGTTTTACCCTTATCCTCTATCAGTTAGTTATGGATATGGTTCAGTTACACTGTGGTTGTTTTGTCTAGCATGCTATAATTTTGGGTACAGTTATATTTTGGATGTGCTTTCTTGCATGCTTAGATATTGTGGATTTGGTTTAGTATTCACGTGTGGATTGCATGCTTAGACTCATTGGATGCTGATGCTTTAGATCTATCTTTGTTGCTTTATGTCGCACATCTTGATTTTCTACCCCTCGTGGTAGCGTTTTCAAATAAAGGTTTTCGTGTGGGAAACAGTTTTCAAATGGATTTCCGATCGATCGACTTTTGAGATTTCAAAAGAGAGTTCTCGTGTGGAGAACGATTTTCAAATGATTCTTGAATGTTTGATATTAGGGTTTCAAAATAAAGCTTCTGGGTAAGGAGCAATTTTTTAGAATGATCTGTTGTTTGTGCATCGCATCATCCTTCGCCTAAGGACTTGCTTAGATTCATACAGGTTTAAGGACTGTTAGCTGTATGAATCTTATTGAGCTGTTGTGTTGTTGTGATGAATGAATGGTGGTTGTGATCCTGTTGTATGTTGTGTACGCCGTGTAAATACAGGGGAGGCTCTGTCCGTGTGTACAGTGGACCATGTATTTGTGGCGGGTCTGTACGTGGCGTGGGCTAGGCTTTTAAAAAAAAAAAGGCACGTATTTCCGCTTCTAAAACTAGCCCGGGGCGTGACAATGGTAGAGAAAAAGAAGTTATTAGAAGCCATCATTGCTAAGCTTTTTAGAGAGGCTTTTGAAGCCGGGTTCGTGGAGAAGCCGAAGGAGCCCGATTAACTTGCTGGAAAGTTTTCCTGAGAGGTGTTTTATAATCAACATTGGTAGCGAGATCTTTACATATGGAGCAATATGTCTCTCGTAGTGACTAGAGAGAAATTGTACTCATCCTATTTCTATATAGTGGAGTTGCTTGGAGATGGCCCCGTAGTTTTTTCCTTTCCAAGATTTTCACATAAATTTGGTGTTTGATTTCTTAGTTTGTTTATTATTTACTTTATTATTACTCTCTTTGTGTCACGCCCCGCCGGCCCTTTAACACCAACTAGGTGGAAAAGATAACCTCACGGGCGCATGCCCCAGACCCGCCGAACGGATAGAGTCCTTTCTACCCGCCCAAGGCGTCACAACACAAGCTTATCCACAATGTTCCAACTAGGAACGGAGTACAAGAGTTGCACAAGGAAAGCATCAACATAAAGAAGTTCTACTTCTATTACATCACAAGGCACAATATACATGTCCAAAATTTTCTTTTCTTTCACTTTCATTCCATACATCATGTTCCAAAACTATGGAATATACAACATTCATACAAGAATGAAAATCTCCTATGCTATCATAGTCCAAAATAGGGGTACAACTCTATGCATCACCAAAATGGAAGGGCCGCTATCTAAAGAGCCAAACCCTTGCCTCGCTCCGCCGCCTCACTCGCGGAAGGACCTGGAAAATGTGGGGTGAGAACTATAAACATAGTTCCCAGTGGGTAAGGCCACCCAAGAGAGGAGCTCGACCCACCAGGTCCAAAGAAACACCATATGCATAAGTTAGATCATATATAACTATGCAACAATTATTTACACGCTTAGAAAATAAACATAAAAGATGCAACCAAATGAAATATAATCTATCATTCTCTCCTAGGTTCATCCTATGTCTCACAATGACCAAGTTCTTTTACTTGTCGTTTACTTATGGTTTCGGAATCGCCGTCTCACCATATTTGTTCCAACATTCAAGGAGTGAGCTTGTCACCTCCTAGTTCGAGTAGCGAAATCGTCGCATACTCGGGATAGCGAAATCGTCGCATACCCCGTCTCAACACCGCCATCATATGGCATGGTAGCGAAATCGTCGCATACCCGGGATAGCAAAATCGTCGCACATCCCCCTCGACACCGCCAACACGTGGCGCGGTAGCGAAATCATCGCATACCCGGGATCGCGAAATCGTCGCCTATCCCGTGTCGGCACCGCCAACTCGTGGCATGGTAGCGAAATCATCGCATACCCGGGATAGCAAAATCGTCGCACATCCCATTCTTCACATTACTTGCCAACCTAAATCTCATGATCTTAAGTTCAAGTCACTAAGTCTCGCCTATGTTTGATAACACTAGGCTTACTTTCTCATTGCCAACCTAGGTTCCATGACTCTAGGTTCCAATCACATGTCCAACCTATGTTCAATGACACTAGGTTTCAATCTCACATGTTCAACCTATGTTCAATGACACTAGGTTTAAATCTCACACGTTCCAACCTATGTTCAATGACACTAGGTTTAAATCTCACATGTTCCAACCTATGTTCAATGACACTAGGTTTAAATCTCACATGCAACCATGCAACAAGTATAAATAATTGAATTGTACTTGAAATATCCATCATGCAATAGGAGTTCATTGTTCTACCTATCATGATTTTTACCTTTGCCAACATGCAAAATGCTAGGGTTCTCAACACATACCATTTTATTTTTAAATTGATAATTACCCTAGACATGGAAGTGACCTAATCACTTCGGTAAACACAAACCCACCTTAAGAGCTTTCAAATCCTTGTATTCTTCAAGCTCCTAAGTGTCCAAGCTTTGAGTTCTTGCTTCAACCCAAGCTTCTACAAGAAAAATGGTTCGTTACTCATTGCGAACCCTAAATCCATCTCAATATGGGAAATCAAGTGTTCTATCATGATTTCCTATGCCTCAATTGCAATTATCGAAGGTCCAAATATTTTTAGAACCCTTCATTGAAAAAGCCCTCATTCTACCTAGGGTTTGCATGCATGCAAGCCAAACCCTAAATTTCGTGGCCAATCTCCCTCCATTTGAGGTTTAGATTGCCAAGGGTTCCCAAAAACCTCATTTCAAAGGATTAAATCCAAGGTTTGAACCCAAAACGTGAGGTACTAACCTTAATCACGAAATCCCCAAGCTTCTTCTTGCACCAAGAAGCTTCTTTTCTTCTTTGGAAGCCTTTTCCAAGATCAATCCACCACTTCTCCAAGCTTTTGGAGAGATCTCTAGAGAGAGAAAGTGAGAGGAGAGGGAGAGGAGTAGTGGGGAAGAAGAACTCTGTGAAAGGGGAGTGTTCCCAGCCTTTCAAATACCCCCACGAATGTGAAAAGACCAAAATGCCCCTCTCCACACACAACACAACACTCCGCCCACTCTGGGCATTGTATACCGGTATGCCCATTTGCATACCGGTATACGGGTGTTTATTCCGGTATACCTCAGGGATTCCGCAGAACCCGAGAGTTAGGTTCACTGTTTCGACCAACGTATACCGGTATACCATTTCACATACCGGTATACCCCGAAGAATTCCGCAAACCAGAGAGCTAGGTTTCTCGGTTTAACACAGCATTCCGGTATACCATTTCACATACCGGTATACCAAGCTCCAATTCCGGTATTAGAGTTCACATACCGGAATCCAGTGCAGACTTCACCAATTCTGCAGTTTTAACTTATCGAAGTCCGTTTTCACGCCTCTTTTGCGCCGAAAACACTTCGCACAAGTCCCGAACTTGGCCAAAACCTCACATATAGCCTCTTATGCCATTTTCTCACTAGAACTCTACAATTTGTAGAAGTTCAGTACGATGCACTGAAATTCAGTGTACTACATTCCACCCCCCTTAAAGAGAGTTTCGGCCGCGAAACTAAAATCATACCTCAGCTGGACTCAGCGAAGAGGTAAGGAAACCGCTCTTTCATTGAGCTTTCCAATTCCCATGTAGCCTCGCGCTCACCGTGATTCGTCCATTGTACTTTTACATAAGGAATTTCACGGTTCCTCAAACTTTTCACCTCGCGATCCATGATACACAAGGGAAACTCCTCATAAGTCATATCCTCATGGAGTTCCATAGGCACATATTCGAGGACGTGCGCCGGATCATATACATACTTGCGAAGGGTCGATACATGGAACACATTGTGTACCCCCGCAAGTTTTGGCGGCAAAGCTAGCCGATATGCCACGGATCCCACACGCTCCAAAACCTCATAAGGTCCAATGTAACGGGGACTCAACTTACCCCGCACACCAAATCGCTTCACCCCTCTCATGGGTGAGATCTTCAAGAAGACGCGGTCTCCTACCGCGAACTCCAAATCTCGTCGACGTCGATCCGCATAACTCTTTTGTCTAGATTGCGCCGTCGATAAGCGTTCGCGTGCCAAGCGGACCTTTTCCTCCGCTTCACGCAACACGTCCGGTCCTAAGACCCTTCTCTCGCCGACTTCACTCCAATGAATAGGAGAGCGGCATTTTCTTCCATACAAAACCTCAAAAGGTGCCATACCGATGCTAGCTTGATAGCTATTATTGTAAGCAAATTCAGCCATCGGCAAATGAGTAGGCCACGCACCTTTGAAGTCCAACACACACGCTCGTAGCATATCCTCCAAAATCTGAATTGTCCTTTCCGATTGACCGTCAGTTTGAGGATGAAATGCTGAACTGAAATCGAGCCGTGTACCCAAAGCTTCTTGCAAGCTTTTCCAAAAATGCGATGTGAAACGGGGATCTCGATCTGAAACTATCGAGGTCGGAACCCCGTGCAACCGCACAATCTCGTCCAGGTAGACTTGGGCTAACTTGTCTCCCGACCAAGTGGTGTGGATTGGCAAAAAGTGTGCCGACTTTGACAAACGATCCACCACCACCCATATCGCATCGTGGCCACCTAGCGATCGAGGTAAGCCCACGACAAAATCCATCGCGATATTCTCCTACTTCCAAACTGGAATGGGCAATCCTTGCAATTTTCCCGCCGGAAAGCGACGCTCGGCCTTTACTTGTTGGCATACTAAGCATTGTGCCACAAAGCGTCCCACATCAAGTTTCATCCCCGGCCACCAATAATGCACTTTGAGGTCCTTATACATTTTGGTGCCGCCCGGGTGAATCGCATAGGGAGAAGTGTGAGCTTCTTTCAAGATTTCCCTACGAATGTCCTCAACTTTCGGCACGCACAATCGATTTCGAAATCGAATTGCGCCCATCGAATCTACATGATAATCACCGGCATGCCCGCTCTCGATAGTACCCCGCACTTTTTGGAGCTCCGGATCACCGGATTGCTTTTCCTTTATTTGCTCCAACAAGGTCGGCCACACCTCGAGACTCATAAGTTTAGCGGGGATGCCCGGGGCCACGACTTCCAAGTCAAATCGGCCCATTTCCTTGATTAACGGCATTTGTCCCGTCATCTCAATTGCGAAGTTCTCCACGGATTTCCTACTGAGCGCATCGGCCACCACATTGGCTCTACCGGGGTGGTACAAGATGGTTAAGTCGTAATCTTTCATCAACTCCAACCACCTCCGTTGCCTCAAGTTCAACTCTTTCTGAGTGAATAAATACTTTAAGCTTTTGTGATCCGTGTACACCTCACAATGTTCCCCGTACAAATAGTGTCTCCACAACTTAAGTGCGAAGACCACCGCCGCGAGTTCTAAGTCGTGGGTGGGATAATTTTGCTCATAGCTAGCTGTCGAGAGGCGTATGCTATTACTTGTCCTCTTTGCATAAGCACACACCCAAGACCACGACGTGATGCATCACTATACACCACATAACCCTCCCCCGCAATCGGCAAGGCGAGTACCGGAGCCAAAGTTAACCTTTCCTTTAGCTCCTTAAAGCTTTGGTCGCATTCCTCGCTCCAAATATATTTGGCTCCCTTGCGGGTAAGACGCGTTAGTGGACCGGAGATTTTTAAAAATCCCTCCACGAACCGCCGATAGTACCCCGCAAGACCCAAAAAGCTGCGTACTTCCGTGACATTGGTCGGGCGAGGCCAATCCTTGACTGCCTCTACTTTCATAGGGTCCACAGCTACTCCTCCTGCGGAAATTACGTGACCCAAGAAAGCGACCTCACGGATCCAAAATTCGCACTTTTTCAATTTGGCGAACAACTTGTTCTCTCGAAGAACTTGAAGCACAATCCTTAGGTGCTCCCTATGTTCCCCTTCACTCCGAGAGTAGACAAGAATATCATCTATGAACACAACCACAAATTGATCCAATAGTGGTTTGAACACACGGTTCATTAAATCCATGAACGCTGCCGGGGCATTGGTAAGCCCAAAAGGCATAACCGTGAATTCATAATGTCCATACCGCGTCCTAAACGCGGTCTTATGCACATCCTCCGGTTTGATCTTCAATTGGTGATAACCGGATTGCAAATCAATCTTTGAATACACCCGAGACCCTTGCAACTGATCGAACAAGTCATCAATTCGGGGTAACGGGTACTTATTCTTAACGGTCACTTTGTTCAACTCGTGGTAATCCACACACAACCGCAGCGAACCGTCCTTTTTCCTCACAAATAGAACAGGGGCTCCCCAAGGTGACACACTTGGCTTTACGAAACCCTTGTCCATCAAATCTTGCAATTGTGCTTTCAATTCCTTCAGTTCCGCGGGTGCCATCCTGTACGGGGCCTTAGAGATCGGCGCCGTACCCGGGAGCAAATCTACCATAAATTCTATTTTCCGATCCGGTGGCATTCCGGGCAACTCCGTCGGAAACACATCCGGGAACTCTTGGACTATAGGAATGTCCTCGAGCCCCAACACTTCCTTACGGTCATCCACTACCGTCGCCAAGTAGGCAATGCAACCACTAGCAATGAGCTTTCTTGCTTGCGACGTGGACACCATTGAAGCAAAGAGCGAACTCTTACACCCACGGTACACAAACTCTTTGTGCCCGAGTTCTTTAAACTTCACTATCCGGCTCTCACAATCGATAGTAGCGTGATACTTAGAGAGCCAATCCATTCCTAGGATCAAATCATATTCGTTCATTCGATTTAATACCAGCAAATCGGCTGGCATGATCCAGTTTTCAACCCTCACGGGGCAATCTACACACGCGTGATGTACGCAAAAAGTGTGTTCAGGTACTTGCACCGTTCTTGCATGTGTGGCATCTATGATTTCTATTCCATGTGCAATAGCAAATGATCGAGCAATGAATGAATGCGATGCACCAGTATCAAACAAAGCTCTACATCGAATGCCTTTAATTAACACAATACCTGCCACGACGTCCTCCTGGGTAGAAGGCTCCTCCACCTGAGAGGCGAATACTCGTCCACTGGGTGCTGGCCGCTGGCCTTCCAATGGTCTCGGCGGCTGTGCACGGCCCGCCGACATCGCCGCGGGTGGGATGCCCGCAAGCTGCCTCGGTGGCGCAAACGCCGACGCCGACGACGGTGCTCGGCTATCGTCCATCGGGCAATTGTACCGCATATGGCCCGGCTGTCCGCATTTGTAGCACCGGCCCTCACGATGGTCACATTGTTGAGGGCCGTGGGAGCCGCCACAAATCGGGCATTGGGTTGAGGGTCGGTTCCGTCGGGACCCTCGGGATTGATTTTGCGGCTGCGAGTGCTTCGGGGGCCGCTTAGAGTTAGATTGCCCCCCCGAGCTACCCGCCGGTCGCTTCTTTCCCTTCTCTTTATCTTTTTCTTTCTCCCACGATTCGCGCTCCTCGCGCGCACATGCATTCCCGTGCTCCACCCAAAGAGCACGGTCCAAAACCTCCGCAAAGGTCCTAAGTTTGAGGGCGTGCACCGCCCGAAAGATATCCGGTCGAAGTCCGCGCACGAAACAATCGACCTTGTCCAACTCTCCGCGGACAACGTGCGGCACGCAATTAATGATGTACGAGAACTCCCTCTCGTACTCGCGCACCGAGCGGTTCTCCTGTTTCAACTTGCGGAACCTTTCTTGAAGCTTCCTTTTCTCGCTATCGGGGAAATAGGTGGCGAACACCATACCCCGAAACTCTTCCCACGATGGTGGCGGAAGGCTAGAGAGTCGATCACGTCGAACCCCCTTCCACCACACCTTCGCCGACAGCTCTAGACAATGAACGGCGAGGTGCACCTTGTCCCTCTCCAAGGTATAAAGGTCCTCGAAGAGCGTCTCGATAGCGTCGATCCATGTTTCTACGTCCCACGGATCTACGTTCTCCCCGCTAAAGATAGGCGGGTTGAACTTTTTGAACCTCATTAGCGCCGCAAGCGGGCGCTCTCGTTCCGTATCCTCCATCTCGGAGTCGGGCATAGGGGCACCCGACCCCTCGGCTACAACCGGTGGCGCAGGTGGCACCACGGCTGGCGCCGGTGTCACCTCCTCGGCCGGTGCCGAAGCAGAGGCCGGAGGTACTCCCGACCTCTCCTCCCTAGTCGCAGCCGTCTGCCGCGCCATCTCGTCTTGGAGCCTTTTAATCTGCTCCTCCTGTCGCTGCATGGCTTCGGCCTGTTGCCGAACCACGCCCATTAGTTCGGTCAACTCATTGCGAAGAGCCGAGTTCTCGCCCTCCCCGAGTTGTTCGGGAGCCGCGCCCGATCCTCCGGGCCCAGCCTTCTTAGGAGGCCGTCCACGTACCATTATCCTGAAAACACAATGACTTTGGTCATTTCATGACATTCAAGGTCATTCGCGATATTATATTTCACGAAAATAAACGTGAACCCAATCTAGGCGAAAGTCACACAAGGGTCCTTATTCCCCTCACTTGGTTTTCATGTTGTCGGCCGCCAACACGAACACACTTGGTGAAGAATAAGACACACCTCGAATCTACCTCTATTTCCAACTAGAGGCATAAGGACATAACCCAATCACTTATCTTTCACCACATCAAAGATCTCGTCACTCACGAGCCTACACTCCTAGGGTCTTTTCCATCCTAGGGTTTCTTAGGTCAACCTAGACCGTTTCTACGCTCTGATACCACCTCAGTCTGTCACGCCCCGCCGGCCCTTTAACACCAACTAGGTGGAAAGGATAACCTCACGGGCGCATGCCCCAGACCCGCCGAACGGATAGAGTCCTTTCTACCCGCCCAAGGCGTCACAACACAAGCTTATCCACAATGTTCCAACTAGGAACGGAGTACAAGAGTTGCACAAGGAAAGTATCAACATAAAGAAGTTCTACTTCTATTACATCACAAGGCACAATATACATGTCCAAAATTTTCTTTTCTTTCACTTTCATTCCATACATCATGTTCCAAAACTATGGAATATACAACATTCATACAAGAATGAAAATCCCCTATGCTATCATAGTCCAAAATAGGGGTACAACTCTATGCATCACCAAAATGGAAGGGCCGCTATCTAAAGAGCCAAACCCTTGTCTCGCTCCGCCGCCTCACTCGCGGAAGGACCTGGAAAATGTGGGGTGAGAACTATAAACATAGTTCCCAGTGGGTAAGGCCACCCAAGAGAGGAGCTCGACCCACCAGGTCCAAAGAAACACCATATGCATAAGTTAGATCATATATAACTATGCAACAATTATTTACACGCTTAGAAAATAAACATAAAAGATGCAACCAAATGAAATATAATCTATCATTCTCTCCTAGGTTCATCCTATGTCTCACAATGACCAAGTTCTTTTACTTGTCGTTTACTTATGGTTTCGGAATCGCCGTCTCACCATATTTGTTCCAACATTCAAGGAGTGAGCTTGTCACCTCCTAGTTCGAGTAGCGAAATCGTCGCATACTCGGGATAGCGAAATCGTCGCATACCCCGTCTCAACACCGCCATCATATGGCATGGTAGCGAAATCGTCGCATACCCGGGATAGCAAAATCGTCGCACATCCCCCTCGACACCGCCAACACGTGGCGCGGTAGCGAAATCATCGCATACCCGGGATCGCGAAATCGTCGCCTATCCCGTGTCGGCACCGCCAACTCGTGGCATGGTAGCGAAATCGTCGCATACCCGGGATAGCAAAATCGTCGCACATCCCATTCTTCACATTACTTGCCAACCTAAATCTCATGATCTTAGGTTCAAGTCACTAAGTCTCGCCTATGTTTGATAACACTAGGCTTACTTTCTCATTGCCAACCTAGGTTCCATGACTCTAGGTTCCAATCACATGTCCAACCTATGTTCAATGACACTAGGTTTCAATCTCACATGTTCAACCTATGTTCAATGACACTAGGTTTAAATCTCACACGTTCCAACCTATGTTCAATGACACTAGGTTTAAATCTCACATGTTCCAACCTATGTTCAATGACACTAGGTTTAAATCTCACATGCAACCATGCAACAAGTATAAATAATTGAATTGTACTTGAAATATCCATCATGCAATAGGAGTTCATTGTTCTACCTATCATGATTTTACCTTTGCCAACATGCAAAATGCTAGGGTTCTCAACACATACCATTTTATTTTTAAATGGATAATTACCCTAGACATGGAAGTGACCTAATCACTTCGGTAAACACAAACCCACCTTAAGAGCTTTCAAATCCTTGTATTCTTCAAGCTCCTAAGTGTCCAAGCTTTGAGTTCTTGCTTCAACCCAAGCTTCTACAAGAAAAATGGTTCGTTACTCATTGCGAACCCTAAATCCATCTCAATATGGGAAATCAAGTGTTCTATCATGATTTCCTATGCCTCAATTGCAATTATCGAAGGTCCAAATATTTTTAGAACCCTTCATTGAAAAAGCCCTCATTCTACCTAGGGTTTGCATGCATGCAAGCCAAACCCTAAATTTCGTGGCCAATCTCCCTCCATTTGAGGTTTAGATTGCCAAGGGTTCCCAAAAACCTCATTTCAAAGGATTAAATCCAAGGTTTGAACCCAAAACGTGAGGTACTAACCTTAATCACGAAATCCCCAAGCTTCTTCTTGCACCAAGAAGCTTCTTTTCTTCTTTGGAAGCCTTTTCCAAGATCAATCCACCACTTCTCCAAGCTTTTGGAGAGATCTCTAGAGAGAGAAAGTGAGAGGAGAGGGAGAGGAGTAGTGGGGAAGAAGAACTCTGTGAAAGGGGAGTGTTCCCAGCCTTTCAAATACCCCCACGAATGTGAAAAGACCAAAATGCCCCTCTCCACACACAACACAACACTCCGCCCACTCTGGGCATTGTATACCGGTATGCCCATTTGCATACCGGTATACGGGTGTTTATTCCGGTATACCTCAGGGATTCCGCAGAACCCGAGAGTTAGGTTCACTGTTTCGACCAACGTATACCGGTATACCATTTCACATACCGGTATACCCCGAAGAATTCCGCAAACCAGAGAGCTAGGTTTCTCGGTTTAACACAGCATTCCGGTATACCATTTCACATACCGGTATACCAAGCTCCAATTCCGGTATTAGAGTTCACATACCGGAATCCAGTGCAGACTTCACCAATTCTGCAGTTTTAACTTATCGAAGTCCGTTTTCACGCCTCTTTTGCGCCGAAAACACTTCGCACAAGTCCCGAACTTGGCCAAAGCCTCACATATAGCCTCTTATGCCATTTTCTCACTAAAACTCTACAATTTGTAGAAGTTCAGTACGATGCACTGAAATTCAGTGTACTACACTTTGTGATGTGGTGTTATTGGAATTTATCTACTTTAGGCCTTTTCTATTTGATCTTGCATAGTGGGAGAATTAGGTTCTCTTTCTTCTCCCAACAAGTGGTATTTGAGCCAAGTTATTTGGCTTTGTGCATATATGAAGATGGAGCCAAGTCCCTCTAGTAGAATGGTGTCACTCAATAGGAACAATAATTAGCCTATTTGGAAACCAAGAATAGAGGATTTTCCCTTTTGTAACTTATAGACACCACTTGAGGGAGTAAGTCGAAGCATATGTCTGAGGAAGAGTGGAAGAAATTAGATTGAGTAACAGTGGCTACTATTCGTTAATGGCTTGATAATATTGTGTTTCATTTGGTGGCAAATGAAACATCCGCCAAGTGTTTGTGGAAAAAACTCCAAGAGCTATATGTAAGAAAAATTGCTGGAAATAAGGCATATCTTATTCGAAAATTAGTGAATTTAAAATACAAAAATAGAACTCCAATGTTGGAGCACTTGAATAAGGTTAAAAGTGTAACGACCCAGCCCACTAGCAATAATAACTCGTTGGGCCCAATCAACAACCCAAAATGCTTAAGCCCAGTTATTGCTACTAGTGGCCCAAGTCTCTTATAAATCCAATGACAACTCCATTCCCATCCGATGTGGGACTATTGGGGTGTCACAGACTCCCCCCCTTTAGGCACTGACGCCCTCGTCAGTCTTAAACACACACAGTCCAAGATCACCAGGCGATGTGAGACTCGTCTCGCTAGCCTAAACCGACTTTGTGGTGAGCCGCACTCCACCCACAACAGTCAACAGCATGAGAGCCTCGCTCTCTCCGCTGTACAATCTGGCTCAGCCGAGACTCATCTCACACTTCCGGCTGGTGAACCGTCTCTGATACCAAATGTAACGACCCAGCCCACTAGCAATAATAACTCGTTGGGCCCAATCAACAACCCAAAATGCTTAAGCCCAGTTATTGCTACTAGTGGCCCAAGTCTCTTATAAATCCAATGACAACCTCATTCCCATCCGATGTGGGACTATTGGGGTGTCACAAAAAGCATAGTGAACTAACTTCAATAAAGATGGTGTTTGATAAATGAAGAAATAAGAAGGAAAGCCTCTGATGCATCCACATCGCAGGCTTTTGTTTTGGAGAATCATGGAAGGTCAAAGGGTCGCGATCACGGTGATCGATAGAAGTCAAGAAGCAAGTGAAAACCAAAAAAGGATATTACATGCTACTATTGCAAAAGAAAAGGCAATATGAAAAAGGCATGTTGGACATATAAGAAAGATTTAAAAAAGGCAAAGTGGAGGAAGAAGCAAAGTCCAAAGAAAAAGGAAAGCAAGGAGCTATTGTAACTCTTAATAGTAATGTTGCATGCAATCATGAAGGTATTAATATTACATCTTCTTCTTCAAATATTGATTGAGTCATTGATACGGGTGCATTGTTTTATGCAATTCCTTACAAGCACTTCTTTTCATTGTACAATGTTGGACACTTTGGACAAGTGAAGATTGATAATAGTGAATCTTCTCATATTGTGAGGAGGGGAGATAAGTGTATCAAGGCCAATATGTGGGTAAAACTTATCCTTCAAGATGTTCGACATGTAGCGGATCTTCGTCTTAATTTTATTTCTCTGGGATGCTTGGATAATGAAGGCTATATTTCATATTTTGGTAATGGTGCTTGGAATCTCACCAAAGGAGTTCATGTGTTGGCAAAAGGCTACAAATGTAGTTTTTTGCATAGAACAAGTGCAAATGTTGATGAAAGCTTTATTTCGTCTATGGATGATCCGGAGTCGGATTCATGGCATGGAAGGATTGGGCACATGATTCGGAATCGGATTTGTTGCATGGAAGGATTGGGCACATAATGAGAAAGGAATGCAAATCTTAGCAAGAAAATAGATTCTTCCTCACTTCAAAGGTGTGTTTTGTAAACCATGTGAACATTGTTTATTTCGAAAGCACCATAGAGTTTTTTTTTTGCAAGTTCTAAAAATCTTTTAGACTTAGTCTACTCTGATGTATGTGGACCTAATAAGGTCAAATGTTTTGGTGGAAATGTTTAGTTTCTTACCTTCATTAATGATGCTTCTAAAAAAGTTTGAGTTCATTTCTTGAGGTCCAAAGATCAAGTTTTTAATTATTTTCAAATATTTTACGCCAAGGTAGAGTAGGAGATAGGGAAGCTTTTGAAGTGTCTTCAGACTGATAAAGGAGGAGAATATACCTCCAAAGAATTTGCTTCCTATTGCAACAAGCATAGTATTCGCAATGAAAGAATCGCTCCATGCACATCGCAATACAATGATGTAATGCAATAAACTTTTACAAATTGCGAAGTTCTAGTGAGTAATAAAGATTGGGGACCATTCCAATAGTTTCAACGGTGTTTAGAAGTCAACCGATTATTTTCGACTCAAAAATAGTGCAAAAACGATCTTCGAAAGTTCAAATCTGGTGAAAGTGTAGATTCTGTATTGAGTACCGAAACTAAATACTAGTATCGGCACCCCGCTGCGCAGAGAAGAAACCCATGCTTGGATTTTGCGAAATTCACCTCGAGTACTGGTACTTATTCGCCAAGTACTGATTCTGATTCTGGCGAGTACCGGTACATAGTAGAAAATTGAGGAAATCAACATTCAGGTTTTGCGAAACTAGACTGGGAGTACCGATACTACTGCTCGTGTACCGATACTCAATACCTGAGTGCCAGTACTTGATGCTGCGAGCAACAATTTTTGTGTTGTAAATATGGTGAATTGGAGGTTTTATTTGTAATTGTTACACCTCTATATAACCTATTTTAACAGCTAAAACCCTAAAAATCCTATTTCTCCCTCTTCCTCACTCTCCCTCTCCTCTTTCTCTCTCTAGAATCAAAGAGAAAACCCTGGATCCCATTGTTGAAGCTTTCGATTGATCTCGTTGGGAGTTTGGCAACAGTGGAGAGCTTCAAGAGGAAGTCTAAGAGGAAGAAAGGAGCCTTCTCATCTACGTTTTGGGTGCTAGAGAAGGAGAGGTAAGTGGGTATTTTAAGATTTTGGTTTTAGGGCTTTCAAAGTGAAAGTTTTGGGGGTTTTGATCTTGTTAGGGTTATTTTCTAGGGTTTCTTGGTGAATTTGATCAAGTCCACCCCAGAAGGAGAAGGAGAGGACCAGCAAAGGTAGAGAATATCACCGAAAATAGATGATATCTTTCTTTATCTATTGTTTCCTGTATGTTTAGCATGCTGAATTAGTAAATATTGCTCTAAATATGATTTAGTTGCATGCTACGGGAAACTAGGATTTTAAACTGTTTTGTCTGAAAATGAATAAAATGAAAATGAGAACCTAAAATGTTGGTTAAAATGTTTGGCATCTAACTTAGGTAAAATCTACGGTGAGATATAGAAATTGTAAACTCTAAGTTAAATATAAACCAGAGAACAAATTGTGTATAGTGGACATGTGTTATAACCCTAGGGGTCATTGAACTTAGGGTGTCATAATGTGTAAGTCGCGACCTTGCGGAAGTGTCCATAGGAGTGCTGATCATCCTCAACTCCCTTGTGTGCATTGGGAGGGCCAATCTCCCTCGACCCCCATTTATGTACCAGAGTGATGATCCTCTCAACTCCAAGAGTCTACGAATTAAAGAGTAGTATGATCTCCCTCGACTCTTCATGAGGTATATATGTTAACCGATTGGAGAGTAGTACGATCTCACTCGGCTCTCCATGAGGTGTATGTTTTAACCAATTGGAGAGTAGCACGATTTCCCTCAGCTCTCCCTGACAATCGATTGGAGAGTAGTACGATCTCCCTCAGCTCTTTATGAGGTTTTAGTGTGGCATGTAACCAACAAATAGATGGTTTGAAACATGATATAGTTGGGTAAACCTATAACAAGTGGTATAGTAGCATCTTGAGTGAGTGTAGAGCATCCTTCTCGATGGTTGCACCCACTAAGAATTTTCAATAGTTCTCGCTCTCTGTGGTTTACTCTTTTTTCAGATCCTAGCACCGGGCGAGGCACGTGACTACAGCAAGAATGTCAAGGAGTAGTGGACCTATAATAAGGTCTAGTGGTACCCTATTTTTCTAACAAGAAAAAAACTTGTAATATTTTGTGAATCAAATAATGTAAACTTCATAAAGATTCATTCTAGTTGAATGCTTCATGTATTAAAGGCTTTGTGTTTAAAGTTAAATATTCAATTTAGCAGTGCACTCTTATATTGGTTGTATACATATCATGTATGAAAGTATAGGTGATGTATGTTACCGCTTCGTTCGGGCAAGGGGGGTCTTGCCCTTTCGGCAGGTCTGGGCGCGTGCCAGAGCGAGCCTACGTTGGGCAGTCTCGAGGCGTGACAGATAAGAGTGGGATCAGAATCTAGAAAAAGTCCTAGGTGGTTAGTGAAACATGAGCCTTATAAAAACCTTAGGGACTTAGGACGTGAGTGGTGCGTGAACAATGTCGAAAGTGTATAATTGTGTCTTGTGAGATTCCCAAATTTGGGGAAATAATCTTTTATTCTTTGAACGATTATGTTGGTGGCCGACAATATAATGTTGGAAATAAAAAAGAGTATCCCTCAAGGACTTTCGCTTAGTTAGGTCAATTCTCTTATTTCTCTTTCACATGTTGTCAAAGGTCTAAGTAGTCGACATGGACCAACATTATTGATGCTGTTGTGTGCAGAATTAGCAATAGCACCATGTGGACGACGAAGGATGAGTTTCGAGTCCACCCAGCCTAAGGCATCTGAACTCTCGAGCGCGGGCGAGGTGCGTGAGTTGCACGACTAGGTAGCCGCGCTGATTAGCATGGTACAGTACCAGGCGGAGGTGTGACATTCCAGGATTTGGAGTAGTCCTATATATGAGATATAATAGGGCTAAACCTCTTAACCCGACTATAGCATTTTGGGCGGTGGCTAGGCCCAAGAGGTTAAGAGAGTTAAACGTGATAGACCTAAAGTAGCTCTATGATGGGTGACCCTCTGGGAAGTTTGGTGTTACAGTTGGTAACAGAGCCAATCATCAACCGGAAATATGAAATGGGTTTCGACTTAGCTAGGGTTATACAGTGGGCAGAGCGTGGCTCTCTGGCTGATGACTGTTGTGGGTAGAGCGTGGCTCCCCACAAGGCTGGCTAAGGCTAGCGAGATGAGTCTCATATCGCCTGATACTTGTGAGTGTGCTTGAGTCTAACGAGAACATCAGGGCTTACAGGGGGGAAAATGTGACACCCAGGATTTAGAATAGTCCTATATATGAGATACAATAGGGCTAAACCTCTTAACCAGGCTATAATATATTCGGCGGTGGCTAGGCCAAAGATGTTAAAAGAGTTAAGCGTGCTAGACCTAGGGTAGCTCTAGGATGGGTCACCCCTAGGAAAGGGGCGTCACAGAAGGCCTCTTGACGACAGGAAAAAGCTTTCCGCCGATAGGAGGCACAAATCATGAGGCTCCATGACCTCTATATGTAGGAGGCAACGACCTTTGTTAGTTAATTCGCGAATAATTCACGAATTATTCGCGAATTTTTGAATTAACGAATTAAACGGCCGTATACATATTTTTCCCAAAAGTTCAGAATAATTCGCATTTTTTTGGATCTAAAGTAATTATTCGCGAATAATTCACGACCGCCGAATTATTCGCCCAAAAAAATGAAACTTCTCGTGAACGCTCGTACGCTCGCACGCAGCACGCTCGCTCGAAACCGAAAAAAAAAACTTCGTCAGAAAGGTACGTCCCCTCACCCAAAAAAAAAATAAAAATAAAAACTAGTCGCTCAAAATTTTTGCCCTAGCTTCTCTCCCTTGCCTCCGCCCCATCCCTTTCCCTCCCCCTCTTCCCTTTCCCTCCCCCTCTTCCCTTCTGGCCGCTCGCAGATCGCCATCAGAAGCTCCCGCAGGGCCAAACACCACTCGACATCGAAGATCGGGTTTTTTCGAACCCTCTTCGTCGCCTCTTCCTCTTCCGCTTCTACTTTCGCTTCCGCTTCCAACGATGGATTGTCTGAATTTTTATGCCTTAGTTTTCTCTCTCTCTTTCCATTTTTTCATCTTCTCTTTCTGTTTGATTTGTATAGTTAGTTTGGTATTGGATCCGAATTTCCAAAGAAAGGGCGACTGAATGTTGCTTTTCCTTGAAGATGAGAATTGTTGATTAATATTATGCAACAATAAATCAATTTCCTCATTTACAATCTTTTGATGAGTTTTGTATATTATTATGAGTTGAATTGTAAAGTAGCCAGAGAGTTATCATGGGGTATAATATAGTTTGCTATTATTTTTTACTTAATTTGCTTGATTTTGTAGTTTTTTATTTTTGTATTCTTAAAAATTATGAGTATTTATGCTAATAGCATAAACCTAGCGGGAAAAAACTTAATTTAATAGACGAATTTTTAATTCCGAATTTTTAATTGGTAAACGTATATCCATATAAATCACGTATCCGAATAATTGGCGAATCCGTTTTTTAGCCGTATTTGTCAACGAATTTAAAAATTATGATACAAATTTTATTCGTATTATACCCGTACTGAATTTTTGCCGAATCCGAATTAACTAACTATGGCAGCTACTGCATCCGCGACCCAGGAGCCCACACCGTCGCCTCCTACAAAGGCGGCTGTAGAGGGCATCACAGTGGTAGCGGTGTACCTTCGGGAACGACACGGGAGGAGTCTCGACGGACTGATTCCGATGCCTCCGCCGCCGAGTACCAGGCTCGGCTGGTGGAGCAGGAGTGAGCCATGGAAACCCTCGCTAATTTCTACAAGTTCAATTCGCTGGTCTTCAGCAGCGAAGGCAACGATCCGATGGTGGTCGAGTCGTAAGTCAACACCATGGAGTAGCTGTTCGAGGACCGGGATTAGGTCCCTTTGGCCATCCACTTCCTAGACAAGATAGCTCATAACTGGTGGAAGGGCGAGAAGGCCAAGCAGACCGATGCTGGTTTTCCCCTCCCTAAGCGAGAGGAATTCAAGGGGCTTCTCTTGGCCCCTTACTTCCCCGACAGTGCCAAGCAATAGATAAAGAAGAACTTCAAAAACCTCCACTAGGGAAACCGCACAGTGCAAGAGTACGAGCAGGAGTTCTCTCGCATCGTAAGCTGCATCCCATTTGTGGTACGGGATGAGGCGGACAAGGCCCGGTGCTTTAAGCGGGCCTGCGACCGAGCATCTATTCCAAGGTCTAGGCACTCGACCTTCGAGCCTTCAAGGTAGCCATGGACGTGCTCGATTGGTGAAGCGTGGAGGGGCTAGTGCGCACTGTAAGCGCGAGGCCTTTGAGAAAGGCAAGGAGAAGGACAAAAAGCGAGCTTCAGGTGGCTCAAGGGGTCAGTCCAGCTCCAAGCGGCCCCCTAAGTACTCTTGCCCATAGTCACACTCTGGAGGTCGTATCACCCACAGCCCTACGAATAGTGTGTGATATACAGTGGAGCACATCAGAGCACACAATGCGACAAGCGTAAGGGGAGATGCTTCTGATATGGCCGACCGGGCCATATGGCGGCCGACTGCTGCAGGGGTGCATCACCGAACCCCTCCTCTACTTCTATTCTTTCTGCTTCAAGGAAGTATTTAGGGGCACCACTAGCTGCCCCTTCAAGCGGGCGACCCTATGAATCGCGATGGCATGAGGGATCACGACAGTCACCAAGTGGGCGGGTTTTTGCTACTCAGTTGGAGGAAGAGCCAGCAGCCGACGACATCATGTCAGATACAATTTTACTAAATGGTGTTTGATGTAAGGTATTATTCGATACTGGTGCATCGTATTTATTTATCAGTAGGACATTTGCCACTACCTATGGGATTAGCATCTTAAAGAACATGAGTACTAGGTGGGTTCAGGTTCTAGACCATGCTTTCTACATCACCGACTATTGCCCCACATGTTCGGTGTAGATAGACTACTGGATTATACCGGTGGATTTCTTGGTGCTGAAGCAAATGGGGGGCTTCGATATTGTGCTGGGGATGGACTGGCTCTCGCGATATTATGCTACTATCGACTACAAGAGTCAATTCAGCACTTTCCATGAGTCTGGGCAAAAGGAGTTCGTCAATCGAGGTTGTAGAAGCTCGCTTTTCGTCATGACGGGTCTTCACTTCTTGAGACAAAAAACTGATCAATGGTGGCGCCCACTTGGCCACTATAGTAGAGGAGCGTGCATAGTCTCCGGAGCTCGAGGGCATCCTTGTAGCCCGAGAGCATCCGAATGTGTTTCCAAAGGATTTACTGGCAATGTCGCAAGATCGAATTCGTGATAGATTTAGTTCCCAGGATAGGCCGGTTTAGAACGCACCGTATCATATGGCACCGGCAGAGTTGAAAGAGCTTAAAGCTCAAGTGCAGGATTTGCTGGATAAGGACTTCATCAAGCTTATTGTCTCCTCGTGAGGAGCCCCGATGCAATCCGTGAAGAAGAAAAATAGGTCCCTGCGGTTATGTGTGGATTATCAAAAACTTAATAAAGTCATGATCAACAACAAATATCCACTACCACAGATTGAAAATCTCTTTGACCAGTTGAAGGGGTCCCGATTATTCTCAAATGATTGATCTTCAACCAGAATACCACCACTTGAAAATAAAGCCGAAAGATGTGCATAAAACAGCTTTCAGGAAGCGTTACGATCACTATAAGCTCACCTAATGCTATTCGGGCTTACCAATGCCTCGGCGGCTTTCATGGACCTTATGAACCATGTCTTTCTACCCTTTCTACATCGATTTGTCATCATTTTAATTGACGACATCTTTTGTATACTTCAAAGTGACAAAGAGCACGAAGAACACCTTAGGCAAATCTTGCAAGTGTCTCGGGAGTGGAGACTACTCGCAAAATTGAATAAATGCAAATTTTGCCTCCGAAGAGTTTCATTCTTGGGGCATGTTATCTCAGAGGTTGGAGTCTCAGTGTACCCTAAGAAAGTGGAGGCAAACAAGGATTGGCCTCAGCCCACAAATGTCACCGAAGTCCAAAGCTTCATCGAGCTTGCAGTATATTATAGGCGGTTCTTGGAGAGGTTCTCAAAAATTATTGCTCCGCTTGCGCGCCTCACATGCAAAGGGGCCAAGTTTATTTGGAGCGACGAGTGCAACAATAGCTTTCAACTTTTGAGGGATAAGTTGAAATCGACTCCAATCCTTGCATTGCCTACGACGAAGAAAGTGTTTGTGGTTTATAGCGACGCCTCTGGGAGTGGTCTTGGGTGTGTATTGATGCAGGAGGATAGGGTCATGTCTGCGACCACAAATGATTCACCTCGCTCGGTTAATCTTTTTTCAGTTCTCGTGGGGTAGTATTCATGATTCACATTAATATTTAAATATATGTGGGTATCAGGTATTGCAGATTCATGACTTCCAGTAGACACAAGCATCTACTATTAATTACCCCTATGAGATTGGGGAAACTTCGATTAAGAGACTTTCAATTAAGAGATTGGGGCACCTTTGATTAAGAGACCTTCGTAAGAATGATAGAATGTATCATATCTTAATGATTGACCGAATCCTATGTATATCTATTAGGATTTAGTTGGATTTGAAGTTGACTAGATCCTAAATATATGTTTTAAGATCTAGTCAACATTAAACTCTATAAGTATATGTTCTAGAGTCCAATAGCACTTGATTTCATCTCAGTTGTACGTTCTTAAAGTGAATATGTGACCGAACCTCAAGTATATGTGTTAAAGTTAGTCGAGTTTGATTCTGCTCGATGATAGCTAGCTCCTGAGTGTATGTATCAGAAATAACCGAGTTTGACATGTTTCCCACTCTATTTATATATGCTAGAGTAAGAATCTGACTAAGCCCTAAGCTGTTGTATTAGGGTTCATCGGATTTGATTTGGGTTTCACTCTAAATAGATGTGCTAGGGCAAAAGGTTGACTAAACCCAAAGTATATGTGTTAGGGTTAGTGGGTTTGATTTGGCTTTCACTCCAGGTATACGTGCTGGAGCAAAAGGTTGGCGAGACTTTAAGTATATGTGTTAGGGTTAGTTGGGTTTGATTTGGCTTTTACTTCAGGTATATGGGTTAGAGCAAAAAAGCAAACGTATTAGAGTTCTTCGGATTTGATTTGCGTTTCACTCTAGATATATGTGCTAGAGCAAAATGTTGACTATGTCCTAAGAATATGTGTTAGGGTTAGTCAATTTTGATTTGTATGAACTCCAAGTATATGTGAGAGAGCTCTATTGAACTAGATTTGACTAAGTTTGAGGTATATGATTTAGAACTCTGTCGATTTGGAGATAATTTTGCCTTAATTATATGTACTAAGGCGGTGGGGCAAGAATAAGCTTTCTATGTAGACTGTGGGCCACATTAGTTTGTGGGCTATAATTATTTTAAATGCTGAATGTTATGAGATGGGTTGAGTATGATGGGTTAGACTGAGAACATTTGGGTTCTGTGTGATAATCGAGTTTTTGGCTAAATGTTCTTTTTTTCTTTTTTTTTCTGTGTTTTTGCTGTTGATTGGGCTGTATGTAGTCTGGATTTTTGCGCTGAATTGGGTTGGATTGGTTTTATATGTGAATTGGATTGGATTGGGTTTTATCTGTGGACTGAAATTAATTTTGGGTTTTATTTGGGTATGAAATGGGTTGGGTTTTATTTATGGATGAAATGAGTTTTAGGCCTTTTGTTTGTAGATTGAATATAGGTTGGTTTTTATTTGTGGACTAAAATAATTTTGGATTTTTGGGTTTTGGCCCGAATTTGGTTTGCGATTTTATTTATATGTAGAATGGGTTTTGAGATTTACTTATATGTGGACTAGATTCTGGGTCCAAATTTGGTTCTGGACTTTCTTTGTATGTGGCTGGATTCGGAGCCTTATGTAAATTTGGTTTGTGATTTTATTTATATGTAGAATGGGTTTTGAGATTTACTTATATGTGGACTAGATTCTAGGTCCGAATCTGGTTCTGGACTTTCTTTGTATGTGGCTGGATTCGGAGCCTTATGTAAATTGGGCTTTATTTACATGTAGATAAGATTCGGAGACCGTATGTAGATTGGGCCTGCATTTTCATGTGGACTAGTTTGGAGCCCCTATGTAGAGACTGGGCCTGCATTTTCATATAGACAGGATTTGGAGCCCGTATATAGATTGGGCCTGCATTTTCATGTGGACTGGATTTGGGGTCCGTATATAGACCAGGTTTGCATTTTCATATAGACTAGATTAAGTTTAGTTTATTTGTGGACTGCTTTAAGCTTTGCATGTACATTGAATTATAGATTAGGCTCACTTGAATTTATTTTGTTTGAAATTGGGGTCCGAAGAAAGCCCCTTTTAAATTTATTTTAATTGGATTTGGGGTCCAAAGGAATTTCCTTTTTAGTTAAACTGAAATTCAGATATCCAAGGAAATCACTTGAATCGATTCGGGTCAGAACAAAGGAGTTGAAGCTCAGATGTCCGAAGAACTCATCCGAGACGGCTTTACCGGATCTTCTTCTTTTTTTTTTATTTACTACGACGGTGGCTTTGAGTCAACATCCTCGAAAGTGGTAGAAAGGTCCGAAAAAACGATGGATCATTGGTTCCCCTCCTCTTTTTCTTCGAAAAATATTAAACTGAAATTGGAGACGACTATGACGATGTCACATATGAACCACCTGCCTCATTGATTAACGACTTCGAATGGGGTGGAGAGGTCCGAAGAAATGGAGGATCATCGATCTTCCTCTCCTCCTATATTGAAGACCTTAAGATGGGATTTGGCGGTGACTGCGCAGATGGCGGCGATGGCAGGTGTTGGAGGTTTGTGAACTATGTGGGACGAGAGAAAAAAAAGTTTTTTTATTTTTTTTTACCTGATGGGAATAGAGAGGTAAGCCGGACAACGAACTGAAGGAAGTGGAAAGGTCCCCTTTTCCTGTGATGATGTCACATATGAACCACCTGCCACATTGATTAATGACTTCGAATGGAGTGGAGAGGTCCGAAGAAACGGAGGATCATCGATCTTCCTCCTCTCTCCCATTGAAGACGTCAAGATGGGATTTGGCTATGATGTCGTAGATGGCGATGATGGCAGGTGTTGGAGTTTTGTGACCAATGTGGGATGAGAAAAAAAAAAAGTTTTATTATTATTTTTTCTTTTTACCTGATTGGAATGGAGAGGCAAGCCACACAACGATTTGAAGAAAGTGGCGTGGTGGGAAAGTCTCCTTTTTTGTACATAAAAAAGCATATTTTTATAGTGTTTGTGGTATGAGTGTGAGACCCCAGATAGTCCTATATATAAGATATAATAGGGCTAAAACTCTTAACCCGGCTTAAGTATTTTGAGTGGTGGCTAGGCCCAAGAGGTTAAGAGAGTTAAGCGTGCTAGGACGGGAGTAGTCCTAGGATAGGTGACCCCCTGGAAAGTTGGGGCGTCACAATGAGTCCCTTCTTTTTTTTTCCTTTTTTTTGCACTCTATTTATAGTAGAATCGGTTAGGGTTTAGGGAAAAAATATGAGAAATTTGTTGAGGGATTGTTGGGATCGAATGAAAGTTTAAAATTGTAATATAAAGTTGGATATGGTTGGTTGAGGGATAAGTGAGAGTCCGTTGAGAGATATTTTGGGAGTCGGTTGGGGATTCAAAATTCAAAATTGGATATTTAGCTGGATAATAAATATATATATAATAAAATAAAAAATATATTTATAGAGTAGGAATATTCTTATTATTATTTTATTATCTTTAGAAATTATATTCCAAAAAAAAGAGAGAGGAAGTAAAAAAAAAAAGGACATAAAAAAGTTAAGAAAGACAAAAAAAAAGAAAAAAAGAAAAAAGATGGATCCCTGTTGTTTCCTAAAAAACGGGAGGAAAAAAAAGAAAAAAGAAGAAAGAAAGAAAAAAGGGAAGCAAAAAAAAAAAGGAAAGAGATGATCTCATCCACCTCTCTCTATCCGTACAGAGAATGATGGGATTCTTTTTTTTAAAAAAAAAAAGAAAACGAAAGGAAAGAAATAGAAGATTCAAAGAAAAAAGAAACAAAAAAAAAAAGGAAAGAGATAATTACCCACCTCTCTCTGATTTGTAAATAGGGGGTGAGTTTCCTTGGAAAAAAAAGAAAGAAGTAAAAAAAGAAAGATTCCAAAAAAAAAAGAAAATTTTCATATAAATTGATTGATTGGTATTAGGATGTCCTATAGATTATGAGGTTACTATTTTTCTTAAATTTTTTAATGATTTCTAAAAAAATAAAAGTTAGTGGGACTTTTATAAATTAGATTCCTGCAAAAAAAGAAAAGAGGTTAGAGAGATAAAAAAAATTGAAAGAGAAGAAGAGAAAAAAAGAGAGAAGAAAAAAGAGGAAAAAGAAGAACTCGACAAAAAAAAGGTGAAGAAAAAAAAAGATTTTTTTTGGTTTTTCTTTATACACTCTCTCTCTCTCTCTCGTATGTGTGGAAGGGAGAGGGGCGGGGTTCCACCACCCCTTTCCTCTCCTGCGCGCTAGCAGAGGGAGGGGTGTGCGCACCCCCTCCCTGCTCATACATTATCTTTTATTTTCTAAAAAAAAAAAGAAGAAGCCGAGGGGCTACGGGCCTTTTGTTCTTCGACAGCGACGACGACGGTGACGGCAACAGCGACGGCAATGGCGACGGTGACTTCCACAACAACGAAGGGTGATGCATGCATACAAAAGGTGTAAATGCGATTCTTTTGTCGGTTTAATCAACACACCCATCTTCGCGATAGGCTCGACCGATCAAATCTGGCATTAAATCGCTCCTTTTTACCATGCGTATATATCGCTAATCCCTCTACCAAGCGGCCATTTTTGCGATAGACTCGATAAGGTCAAAAGCCGGCAATACAAATTGAACCCTTCTCAATAGGTTGATTGAGCGGCCATCTTCGCGATTGGCTCGACGTGATCAAACCTACATATTTGGACAAAAAATAAAATAATAAATAATAAATAATGAAAATAACAAAATGCGTTTTACTTTGATTTGCCATCTTCGTGATTCGCACGGTTCGAACCATACGCCATCTTTATGATAGGCATGGTTCGGCTTGATCGATTTTCTATCTTCGTGATAGGCAATGTTTGAACCATACGCCATCTTCGTGATAGGTACGGTTCGACTCGATCAAATTGCCATCTTCGTGATAGGCACATGTTTGATCGAATCGCCATCTTCGTGATAGGCATAATTCGACTTAATCAAACCTCACTTTTGGGACGATGTTGTCTAAGCGATGCCCTATAAGTGCATTTCGATTCTCATTTAACAAAATAAAGATCAATGGTTCATGAATTTGGCATAGATTTCAACCGAACCGAACCAAATGAAGTTGAACCAAACCCGACATAAGAAAAAAAAGAAGGAAAAACCGGTTTGGAGTTAACTAATTTATATAATGGTGAACCTAATTATAGTGATGAACCAAACCTTAATGGCCGTTGAGTTAGATTGCAACCTCAAAGTCGGTTGAATCTGAGCCGAACTACAAAAGTTCGTGTCGAGGCGAGCCCAATTCAGTCTCACCCAAACTGATTCGGGTGATTTCCTCAGAAATTCAAATTTCTTGTTCAATTAAAAAGGGAATTTTTCTAGACCCTAAATCCAGTTAAAATAAATTCAAAGGAGCCTAATCTACAATTCACATGTAGGCTCAATGAACAAAATCCAGCCTACAAACAATAGGCCCAAAACTTACATTGAGTCCACCAATAAAACTAAACCCAATCCGGCCCAGAACCAAAGTCCAGCCCATATGCAAATGCAGGCCCAGTCTACATAAGGGCCCAGAATTCAGTCCACATGAAAATAAAGTCCAGTCTACAAACGGGCTGCAAATTCAGCCCACATGTAAATGCAGGCCTAGTCTACATATGGGCTCCAAATTCAACCCACATGCTAATAAAGCCCTAAATCATATTCGGACCTAAAATCCAGTTCACATATAAATAAATACCCTAATCCTGTCTACATGCAAATTCGGGCCCAAAACCCATAAAATCCAATCCATTTTAGTCCATAAATAAAATCTAAAATATATTTCAGTCCACCACTAAAACCCAAAATCCGTTTCAGTCCATAAATAAAACCCAAAATCCACAATAAAACTCAACCCAATCTAGGCTATAAATAAAACCCAGCTTATAAAACCATCAAAGCCCAAGAGCATAAGGCCCAAAGCTACCAAACCCATATCATCCAAATGCCTCCAACCCAAACCAAATTTATGGATAAAAAATCCAACTAAATCAAAAAAAAAAGAAAGGGCTTTCATTATGGGCTTCTATCATGAACTAACTTCATGAACCGAAAATGGGCTTTCATCATAGGCTTCTATCATAAACTAACTTCATGAACCGAAAATAGATTTTCATCATGAGTAAATTTCATGAACCAAAGATAGCCTTCCGCCATAATGGGCTCTCGTCATAGACTCACATAGACCAAATATAGAGGGCCTTGAACCAAGTTATAAGGGTTCGATCTAAATCAAATCTGAACGGGTCTTGAATCAAAAGCATAGCGGTTCGAGCCAAACCAAATAAAAAAGGGCCAAACAAGCCTAAGGTGGCTCAACTCAAATAAAATACAAAAGGTTCAAATCAATTCAACCTGAATCAAACCGGAATGATCAAATTTAAGTAAACCAGCTCCGTCCAAATAGAAATAGATCAACAGTTCAAACCGAGCTAAGTTCAACTAAACCAGCTAAGTCAACTTAATCAACTCACAAGCTGGAATCAATTTGACCGCCAAGTCGTTAAATTAAGCAAATTAAATTCAAACTCAACTCAATTTGACCGTCAAGTTGTTAAACTGAGCAAATTAAATTTAAACTCAACTCAATTTGATCGCCAAGTCTTTAAACTAAGTAAATTAAATTCAAGCTCAACTCAATTACGACTGCCAAGTCCATAAACTAAGCATTTTCGTTTTACAAAATTCATGTATAGTGGGGGTATGTCCCTGCTTAACTCATGTACATAGCAAATTATATTAATAAAATTTTATCTTTATGTTTTGGTCTCTGTCACGCCCCAGGCTAGCATGATATGCGGAAAAACGTGCCATTTTTTTTTAAGCCTAGCCCGCGCCACGTACAGACCCGCCACAAATACAGGGTCCACTGTACACACGGACAGAGCCTCCCCTGTATTTGCACGGCGTACACAACATACAAACAGGATCACAACCACCATTCATTCATCACACAAACCACAACAACATAATAAGATTCATACAGCTAACAGTCCTTAAACCTGTATGAATCTAAGCAAGTCCTTAGGCGAAGGATGATGCGATGCACAAACAGCAGATCATTCTAGAAAACTGCTCCATACCCAGAAGCTTTATTTGAAACCATAATCTCAATCATTCAAGAATCATTTGAAACCGTTCTCCACACGAGAACTCTCTTTTGAAATCCCAAAAGTCAATCGATCGGAAATCTATTTAAAAACCGTTTCCCATACGGAAACCTTTATTTGAAAACGCTACCACGAGGGGTAGAAATCCAAGATATACGATATAAAGCCACAATAAAAGATCTAACAGTAAGGTCATCCAAAAGTCTAAGCATGCAATCCACACATGAAAACTGTACCAAATCCAAAACATGCTAGACAAAACAAGCAAAGTGTAACTGAACCACATCCACAACTAACTGATGAAGGATAAGGGTGATAACCAAATCTGGAGAGAGAAACCTCACAGGTCGGGACCTCTAGTACCACTAACTAGGCGTGCCTCGCTGCGTCCCGACTCCCACCACCCTGCTCACCTGAAAACAACAACAATGGCGGGGGGTGAGAACATGTAAACATGTCTCCCCTACCAGTGGGTACCGCAAGCCGACGAAGGCGAGGTGTATACACCGGCACGAGGGTCAACAAATAGATAGATAAGGTAAACAGTAGCATAAATAAGTATGAGGCTGACATACAACTGAACAACTATGCTACTGCAAGCGAATAGTATATGCATCAACGGTAGATAGATAAAAAGACCCAATCTCCACCAGGCCACAAGGACGAAACCCTGGCACTGTCACAACCTGCTCATCTCTCAGCACAAAAACCTATCAGACGCACTGCGTCGAGGCTCACGGGTCGGTCACACACACGACCCTTTTCCGAAAAAGAACGCCCCCAGGCGGTGGATTAGACCGCTGGCGTACGTGAAGTGCTAGAAGAGCTGTGACGATCGATGCGAATGCTCAATCCACAGAACGGCAAGGAGCCGTGAAGCAACTGATAAGCCAATATACGAGGATCGCTCGGAACAACAGGCGATCGACACCGACCAACGAGGTCGTCTCAAGAATCATGCAAACCACAACTACTCTACTAAGGTAAACACACATAAGTAGAGTCAACGGGAGTCAAGTGAACTAATAACTGAAATGCAAGAGAATGGATAGAAAGGTATCACCGTAGTCCACTGAACAGACTCCGGATCGAAGTACCCACCTGTAGGAATGATCGAGCCTAACATCGACGGCTCTCGGGAACCGCGACAGGACCTACGAAAGACTCACAGGGTCAAGGTCCACCAAGTCGACACTAAACACATAGCTCTCACATCCCGAAATCGACGGATCGCCCGGAAAATCCACCGGGACGATCCCGAAACCACGCTAAGCCCCAGAAGGGTACCAACAGCCAAACCAAGTCCTCCGCTGTCCCAAACACACAAAACAAAGTGACGGGATAGCGAGCACAAGCTCGGGGTGCCACGAACACAAATGCACCCGAAACGGCTTTCCGGGTTCCCGAAAAATGCCGATTTGGCACCGGAACCCTTCGTCACTCATCCGATGTCCTCAAAACTTTGGGACAGCGATGAGGAACAGCCGACGAGGCTAAACGATGAAGCCAAGTCACTCGCGAAACCAGCAAGTGAGTCGCACGACTAAAAACACGCGTTTCGCCGACTATTTCATCGGAAAACGCATCGGAAATAAATCCGGATCTCCGCGAAGGGCGAAGAGGTTGGACAACCAGTCCACAGGGCCTCAACGATCATGCCCTTGCTGCCCGCAGCGTCGCAACGCTGCCACAATCACCAAAGTCCACAAACAAGCAACATAACATACATAAACAAGCATAATTAAGGCCGTTCGAGCACTCCGTTCGTCCGCACGACCTTCCGTAAGCACTAGCGGATAGGTAACGACGTAACGGAGGCCGTGCTCACAGCCCCACTATGACAGGACCAGTCATAACCACAGAAACTCCATAAAAATAGCTCTACATGCGATAACATTGCTCGACAAAGGCCGAACAGCGAAACGGCTCACCAACACAGACAAATAAGGTGAGCATGATGATCAGCGCGTCGCTGCGGTCATCGTGCTCACCTTCCCGAGCTTTGGGAGGCAACAGAAAGCAAGATCCCAAGCATGCGACCCAACTAAGCTAAAAACACACCCTGGCCGGAGCAACTAGCTCCGGCCGGCTGCCGGCCGACATGCAAGGCGCGCGGCGACCAGGGTTGGATGCGGGGAAGGTGAGGAAGAGGATGCTCACCTCAACCGGCGGCAGGAAGCGGCGGCGGCGGCGCAGGGAGAAAATTCACTCTCGGGTGGCTAGGCCACGGCGGCGCCGGCAACAAACGGCGACGGCGGCCGGCGGCGACGCGATCACCGGCAAGAGGGGGTCGCCGAACGTCGAGTGGGAGGTGACCGCGACAACAAAACCCGGCGGCGGCGGCGGCGGAGGGTGCTCGGCCGCGGCTGCCCTAGCGGCCCAGGCTGAGTCCGCGGCGGCTGCGGCGGCGCACCTACGGCACGGGAGCGACCGGGGAAAAAGGCGACGGCGCCGGAGGTCCTCCCGGAGCTGGCCGGAGGGTGCTGCGCTGGCGGGAGGCGGCGGTGGCTCGGGTCCAGCAACCTCGGCCCGCAGCTGTCCTAGCAGCAGCTGGCAGCAGCTTGGCGGCGCTCGGCGGCGGCTCCCGACGGCGGGGCTGGTCGCCGGCAGTCGTGCCACCTCAGGGGGACCCGAGGTGTGGGTTTACCCTGGGTTCACACTGCAGGGAAGGAGAAGAAGAAGAAGAAGAAGAAGAAGAAGGAGAAGAAGAAGAAGAAAAGGGAGAGAGGGAGAGTGGCCGGAGTTTCCGCCGGCCAGGGTAGGTCGGCGGCGGCCGGCGGCGCTCAGGGAGAGGGCAGGGGAGCTGAGGAGAAGGGTGGCTCAGTGCTGGGAGCTGAGGGAGGAGAGAAGAAGAGAGGAGCTCACTCTCTCTCCACTCACACACACACACACACATATACACACATGTATAAATGCAAAAAGGCCCCTTAAACACTGCAATTTATACCCAAGTCCCTCACAGCAGGAACAAAATGCCCAGACACCCCTCCACAATCGATCTCACGTAAAACGGTGCGTGAAACAGGGTCCAGATCGCGAAACAATAAAATGTACATTACGACCTCTCAGCGAAGAACATGCGATATCTCTCGATCCGTCCGTCGCATATCGGAATGGATCGCGCCATCGCGTTCAGCACTGCCGAGACATTGAATCTATTATTTTGGATTGTCTGAAACAGACTCTGAATAGTGTCACAATCCATCCTCTCTCCGCCAACAAAACTTAAAAACCATAAAAACATAAAATACTGTATATATACATATACATATACATATACACCAATACATATATATACACGTATACAAATACAAAGTAGAGGGAGAGAACACAGAATTCAAATTTCTAAAATTCGAATTCTCACATAACTCCCACCAAACAAGAAGTTTCGTCCCCGAAACTTACTCACACACCATCCGTAAACAACTGCGGATACCACTCTCGCATAGCCGACTCTAGCTCCCAAGTAGTCTCACGCTCCTCGTGACTCGTCCACTGCACTCTTCATATACGGGAAGCTCCAGTTCCCCAACTGCTTCACCTCGCGGGCCAAAATCCTCAAAGGCGCCTCGTCGTAGCTGAGATCCTCCCTCAGCTGAACCGTCGTCGGGTTGATCATGTGGGAAGGGTCGGGGATGTACTTCCGAAGCATGGACACATGGAAGACATTGTGCACCCGAGCAAGACTAGGAGGAAGAGCCAACCGATAAGCCACCAGACCCACACGCTCAAGGATCTCGAACGGTCCCACAAAACGCGGACTAATCTTGCTCCGCAAATCCGAACCGCTTGATCCCTCGAGACGGCGACACCCTGAGCAGCACATGCTCACCGACCTGAAACACGAGGTCCCGTCGTCGCTGGTCCGCGTAGCTTTTCTGCCGGCTCTGCGCAGTCAGCAGTCGCTGCCTCGCACTACGAATCCTGGCCTCTGCGTCCTCTAGCAAGTCAGGCCCGATCACACGACGCTCACCCACGTCATCCCAACAGATCGGTAAACGACAACGACGTCCGTACAAGGCCTCGTACGGTGCCATCCCAATGCTCGCCTGGAAGCTGTTGTTGTAGGCGAACTCCACCAAGGAAAGGTACCTGAACCAACCCTCACCAAAATCCAAAACGCAAGCCCGGAGCATATCCTCAAGGGTCTGGATGACACGCTCCGACTGCCCGTCACTCTGAGGGTGGTAAGCTGAGCTGAAGCTGAGCCTCGTCCCCAGTGCCTGCTGTAAGCTCCTCCAGAACTGAGAAACGAAGCGGGAATCCCGATCAGAGACGATCGACACAGGCACTCCATGTAGCCTGACGATCTCATCCACGTAGAGCTGTGCCAATCGATCCCGGGACCAAGTCGTGTGCACCGGTAGGAAGTGAGCAGCCTTCGTCAATCGGTCCACGATAACCCAGATCGCATCGTGACCTCGCTGAGAACGAGGTAATCCGGTGACGAAGTCCATGGTAATCTGCTCCCATTTCCATACCGGTACAGGCAACGGCTGAAGCTTTCCTACTGGTCGCTGATGCTCGGCCTACACCTGCTGACAAATCAAACACCGAGCCACATGCTGAGCTACGTCCATCTTCATGCCAGGCCACCAGAAACTCTGCCTCAAGTCGCGGTACATCTTCGTCCTTCCAGGATGAACGGTGTACGGCGACCGGTGTGCCTCAGTCAAAATCTCTCGCCTCAAATCCGGATCACTGGGCACACACCTCCGTCCTCGAAAGCGAAGGAAATCATCAGCGTGAATCGTGAAGTCACCATCTCTGCCCTGCTCGGCCTCTGCTCGCACTCACTGTAAGTGCGGGTCCAACAGCTGTCCAGTAGAAATCCGATCAGATAAGGTGGGCTGCATCACCAAAGTCAACAGCTGTGCGGTAGCTCCATAAGGTAGAATTTCCAACTCTAGTCGATGAAACTCCTCCACCAATCGCTCCTGGTCGATGATCATGAGAGACAGCTCCGCCGAAGGCTGCTTCCGGCTCAAGGCGTCCGCCACGATGTTCGCCTTGCCCGGATGATACTGGATGGAGATGTCGTAATCCTTCAAAAGCTCAAGCCATCGTCTCTGTTTGAGGTTCAGCTCCTTCTGAGTGAAGAGGTACTTCAGACTCTGATGATCCGTGAACATCTCACAATGCGCTCCGTACAGGTAGGTCTGCAAAGCTTGAGAGCGAACACCATTGCTGCTAACTCGAGATCGAGCGTTGGATAGTTCTTCTCGTAGTCCTTCAACTGGCGCGAAGCATACACGATGACCTTCTCTTGCTGCATGAGCACGCACCCCAATCCTATCCGAGACGCATCGCAGTAGACCACAAAAAACCTCACCAGGCTGTGGCAATGCTAAGATAGGGGCATGAGTCAGTCTGTCCTTCAGCTCCTGGGAGCTCATCTGACAAGCTGGAGTCCACAGAAAACTTCTCGCCCTTCCTCGTCAGCTTGCTCAAAGGGGCGGCGATCTTAGAGAAACCCTCAACAAATCGCAGGTAATAACTCGCCAAGCCGAGGAAGTTCCTAATCTCCGTCACAGAAGTCGGGACAGGCCAATCCACCACAGAGTCCACCTTCATTGGGTCCACCGCAATACCAGACTGCGTCACGATGTGACCCAAGAAGGAAACTTCCCGAAGCCAAAACTCACACTTCTTGAGCTTAGCGTAAAGCTTATGCTCTCGAAGCGTCGGAGGACTCGTCGAAGGTGATCCTCAAGCTCCACGTCGCTCCTCGAATAGATCAGTATGTCGTCAATGAAGACCACGATAAACTGATCCAAGAACTGCCGGAAAACCCTGTTCATCAAATCCATGAAAGCTGCCGGGGCGTTCGTCAAACCGAACGGCATAACCGTGAACTCGTAATGCCCGTAACGAGTCCGTAAGGCCGTCTTCGCAACGTCCTCGGCCTTGATCTTCAGCTGATGATATCCGGACTGCAGATCAATCTTCGAGAATACCGAGGCTCTCTGAAGCCGGTCGAAGAGATCGTCGATCCGCGGTAGAGGGTACTTAATCTTCACCGTCATCTCGTTGAGCTCAAACTCACGATCAAACCAACGTAAAACCTTGCGAGTCCATCACTCTGGTGCACAGGGTTGCCAATCGCAACAAGCGATAAAATCGCCAGTGATGCCAAACACCTGTCTCCAAGTGATCGGACACGCACTCCGAACCAAGACTACACGGAAGCCGTGACGAAAACCTTGTGCGCAAACGCGCGCACAGAGACATCGGAGCCAACAACCAGGCTCCCGACATTCGATCACCAAGGCACCAAAACTCCTGGTAAAAATCGAGATCACCACACAAAACAAACCTTTTAGCTGTGAAGGCACAGCTACCGAGCTAAAAGGCAACCAGACTCAACCGGAGTCAAACCATCCGCAGTGATGGCAAATCAACTGCGCAAAACCACTCCAGGATTAGCTCAAGGCTCACTACGTGATCAGGGATGACCACCACATAGCTTTCCCACAAGACGACCTAGAGATTGTCTTGCAAGAGAAAGCACCGGCCCCAACCAGACAGTCCCAAAAGGGATAGGGTATTTTGTCCTAACTTTTGACACTACGTTGTCTGCAGCCAACGTACTTATCAAAAGAAAAACAAAATATCCGAAGATCAAATGCCAACAACAAGTTGGCAACACCACAAAGGTACCAGGCCCACTCAACCCAAAAGCTGGACCAGATTCACGAAAGAATCGCCGAATTAACGAAAAAAGCAAACCGACCCACAAAACAAGGTCTGTCCAGAGCCAACTTCCTAGGAGTCTTCGGCTTCCAACGACAAACCGACGACTACACGCGACGTAGGGTCGCCAACCACATGAACCAAAGCGAAGGAAAAACACTTCCCAGCGTCGACTAACCAACGTCAAACGCTGTGAGACCTCCAACAACAACCAGAAAGATCTCGCGACAACACGGAAGCCTACAAATACCACCAGAAATCCCATAACACACCGATTTAGGCGTTAGAATAGCCGCATACGATGTAGGCACCAACAAAAACCTGACACCGAACAGTGTCCACTCAGTCTAGTACACATCAATTTGACGTAAGAACTAGCTAAAGGTCGAAAAACTAACACTGACGATTCCACCAGCAATACGTTTGTGGGGTAGGCTTCACCGCCCTACCCAACAAAACAGAAAGGTAACACCAAGGTTGCGGTCGAAACCGCTACTAAAACCCTGGGCTACACTCTACTAGTCCCCACGAAAGTCGCGATCGAAACCGCTCAAAGCACCGTCTCCGTAGAGACGCTCGCAGTGGCTCTCGTGTTCTACACAGAAAGTGGGGCCAGGGCAAGAACAGCCCAAACGACAACATAGATCCACCAGGTGACGCCACCTAGCCCGTTAGGGCCACCACCTACCAACGAGTGGTTACGCAAGGGGGAAAACACACCCTGCCACTTGGCATCTGCCTGGAATTCCACCACCACTTCTAGTAGAAGCACGAGTCTGCGAACAAGGGCGGATCGAACCCCAGGAAATCCGCCAAACGCGCTCGGACGTGGCCACCACCCCCAATCACGGGGTCGGCGTCCACACGCGGAACAGCCGACGTAGTCGCTGTCGTCGTCGCGGTCGTGGCCACGACGGCGTGGGTGCCACAGGAGGGTCTGCAGTCATCGGGGCACTCGGCGATGGAGGAGGGGGGGCTGGAGCGGCAGTCGCCGTAGCCTGCTGCTGCAAAAACTGCCGAAACATGATGGAGAGGGCCGTCAGCTGACCCCTCACCTCGGCCAACAGCAAGCTGCTCGCCTCCTGCCGGCTCCTTGCTCGAACCAGCCGCAGTAGCCCGAGTCTGAACACCAGCAGACGGCTCCGCAGGCGCACGCCTACCACCACGACCAGGACGGAGAGGACTACCACGACCACAAGCCATCTGCAAAATACAGAAACCGCGCAAGAGAAAGGGGTCGGCAACTCCCACAAAACACAAGCCGAAAACAAACCCCTCGAACTCGCGCACCTATACATCTTAGGTCTTCCTATGGGTCAGCCTAACCAATGGTTCAGTTAAAAATTTATGAATGAATGAGTGTTTGTACCCTTTACGCTCTGATACCATCTCAATCTGTCACGCCCCGGGCTAGCATGATATGCGAAAAAACGTGCCAATTTTTTTTTTTTGAAAGCCTAGCCCGCGCCACGTACAGACCTGCCACAAATACAGGGTCCACTGTACACACGGACAGAGCCTCCCCTGTATTTGCACGGCGTACACAACATACAAACAGGATCACAACCACCATTCATTCATCACACAAACCACAACAACACAATAAGATTCATACAGCTAACAGTCATTAAACCTGTATAAATCTAAGCAAGTTCTTAGGCGAAGGATGATGCGATGCACAAACAACAGATCATTCTAGAAAAATGCTCCTTACCCAGAAGCTTTATTTGAAACCCTAATCTCAATCATTGAAAAATCATTTGAAACCGTTCTCCACACGAGAACTCTCTTTTGAAATCCCAAAAGTCGATCGATCGGAAATATATTTAAAAACCGTTTCCCACACGGAAATCTTTATTTGAAAACGCTACCACGAGGGGTAGAAATCCAAGATATGCGATATAAAGCCACAATGAAAGATCTAACAGCTAGGTCATCCAAAAGTCTAAGCATGCAATCCACACATGAAAACTGTACCAAATCTAAAACATGCTAGACAAAACAAGCAAATTGTAACTGAACCACATCCACAACTAACTGATGAAGGATAAGGGTGATAACCAAATCTGGAGAGAGAAACCTCACAGGTCGGGACCTCTAGTACCACTAACTAGGCGTGCCTCGCTGCGTCCCGACTCCCACCACCCTGCTCACCTGAAAACAACAACAATAGCGGGGGGTGAGAACATGTAAACATGTCTCCCCTCCCAGTGGGTACCGCAAGCCGACGAAGGCGAGGTGTACACACCGGCACGAGGGTCAACAAATAGATAGATAAGGTAAACAGTAGAAAAATAAGTATGAGGCTGACATACAACTGAACAACTATGCTACTGCAAGCGAATATTATATGCATCAACGGTAGATAGATAAAGAGACCCAATCTCCACCAGGCCACAGGGACGAAACCCTGGCACTGTCACAACCTACTCATCTCTCGGCACAAAAACCTATCAGACGCACTGCGTCGAGGCTCACGGGTCGGTCACACACACGACCCTTTTTCGGAAAAGAACGCCCCCAGGCGGTGGATCAGACCGCTGACGTACGTGAAGTGCTAGAAGAGCTGTGACGATCGATGCGAATGCTCAATCCACAGAACGGCAACGAGCCGTGAAGCAACTGATAAGCCAATATACAAGGATCGCTCGGAACAACAGGCGATCGACACCGACCAACGAGGTCGTCTCAAGAATCATGCAAACCACAACTACTCTACTAAGGTAAACACACATAAGTAGAGTCAACGGGAGTCAAGTGAACTAATAACTGAAATGCAAGAGAAGGGATAGAAAGGTATCACCGTAGTCCACTGAACCGACTACGGATCGAAGTACCCACCTGTAGGAATGATCGAGCCTAACACCGACGGCTCTCGGGAACCGCGACAGGACCTACGAAAGACTCACAGGGTCAAGGTCCACCAAGTCGACACTAAACACATAGCTCTCACATCCCAAAACCGACGGATCGCCCGAAAAATCCATCGGGACGATCCCGAAACCACGCTAAGCCCCAGAGGGGTACCAACAGCCAAACCAAGTCCTCCGCTGTCCCCAAACACACAAAACAAAGTGACGGGACAGCGAGCACAAGCTCGGGGTGCCACGAACACAAACGCACCCGAAACAGCTTTCCGGGTTCTCGAAAAATACCGATTTGGCACCGGAACCCTTCGTCACTCATCCGCTGTCCTCGAAACTTTGGGATAGCGATGAGGAACAGCCGACGAGGCTAAACAACATAGCCAAGTCACTCGCGAAACCAGCAAGTGAGTCGCACGACTAAAAACACGCGTTTTGCCGACTATTTCATCGAAAAACGCATCGAAAATAAATCCGGATCTCCGCGAAGGGCCAAGAGGTAGGACAACCAGTCCACAGGGCCTCAAGGATCATGCCCTTGCTGCCAGCAGCGTCGCAACGCTGCCACAATCACCAAAGTCCACAAACAAGCAACATAACATACATAAACAAGCATAATTAAGGCCGTTCGAGCACTCCGTTCGTCCGCACGACCTTCCGCAAGCACTAGCGGATAGGTAACGACGTAACGGAGGCCGTGCTCACAGCCCCACTGCGACAGGACCAGTCGCAAGCACAGAAACTCCATAAAAATAGCACTACATGCGATAACATTGCTCGACAAAGGCCGAACAGCGAAACGGCTCACCAAAACAGCCAAATAAGGTGAGCATGATGATCAGCGCATCGCTGCGATCATCGTGCTCACCTTCCCGAGCTTCTGGAGGCAACAGAAAGCAAGATCCCAAGCATGCGGCCCAACCAAGCTAAAAACACACCCTGGCCGGAGCAACTAGCTCCGGCCGACTGCCGGCCGACATGCAAGGCGCGCGGCGGCCAGGGTTGGATGCGGGGATGCTGAGGAAGAGGATGCTCACCTCAACCGGCGGCAGGAAGCGGCGGCGGCGGCGCGGTGAGAAAGCTCACTCTCGAGTGGCTAGGGCACGGTGGCGCCGGCAACAAACGGCGACGGCGGCCGGCGGCGACGCGAGCACCGGCAAGAGGTGGTCGCCGGACGTCGGGTGGGAGGTGACCGCGACAACAAAACCCGGCGGCGGAGGGTGCTCGGCCGCGGCTGCCCTAGCGGCCCAGGCTGAGCCCCGCGGCGGCTGCGGCGGCGCACCGACGGCACGGGAGCGGCCGGGGAGGAAGGCGACGGTGCCGGAGGTCCTCCCGGAGCTGGCCGGAGGGTGCTGCGCCGGCGGGAGGCGGCGGCGGCTCGAGTCCAGCAACCTAGGCCCGCAACTGTCCTAACAGCAGCTGGCAGCAGCTCGACGGCGCTCCCGGCGGCGGGGCTGGTTGCCGGCAGTCGTGCCACCTCAGGGGGACCCGAGGCGTGGGTTTACCCTGGGTGCACACTACAGGGAAGGAGAAGAAGAAGAAGAAGAAGAAGAAGAAGAAGAAGAAGAAGAAGAAGGAGAAGAAGAAAAAAAGGGAGATATGGAGAGTGGCCGGAGTTTGCGCCGGCCAGGGGAGGTCGGCGACGACCGGCGGTGCTCGGGGAGAGGGCAGGGGAGCTGAGGAGAAGGGTGGCTCAGTGCTGGGAGCTGAGGGAGGAGAGAAGAATAGAGGAGCTCACTCTCTCTCCACTCACACACACACACACACACATATACACACATGTATTAATGCAAAAAGGCCCCTCAAACACTGCAATTTAGCCCCAAGTCCCTCACAGCTGGAACAAAATGCCCAGACACCCCTCCACAATCGATCTCATGCAAAACGGTGCGTGAAACAGGGTCCAGATCGCGAAACAATAAAATATACATTACGACCTCTCAGCAAAGAACATGTGATATCTCTTGATCCGTTTGTCGCATGTTTGAACGGATCACGCCATCACGTTCAGCACTGCCGAGACATCGAATCTATTATTTTGGATCATCTGAAACGGACTCCGAATAGCGTCACAATCCATCCTCTCTCCGCCAACAAAACTTAAAAACCATAAAAACATAAAATACTATATATACATATACATATACCCCAATACATATATATACACATATACAAATACAAAGTAGAGGGAGAGAACACAGAATTCAAATTTCCAAAATTCGAATTCTCACAGTCTCTTTTATTATCAGCATTTATACTTGGTCTCTTAATCGAGGGTTCCTAACACTACGAGTGTGGGTTAATTAACAACAGATTCTTGAGTCTATTGGAAGCCATGAGCCTACAAACATGATTTCAAAACAAAACAAAATTAAATTTGATCTATACCATGAATGACCACTCGCCGGAGTCAAAGCCTCCGACGGGCCGGGCTGTTCATGATGGCACATAAAATGGCATGCCCGATGGAACTTGGCTTCACCCTCCATCTCTGAGACCAAATCAATAATGTTGATAAAAGACCGATACTTATAAATATGTGGGTGCATGTGTGACTGGCACCTGCTATTTTATATTTGCAGAGCAATGGCATCAAACAACACCATTACCAATGCAGGACAAGTCCGCTTCCCTACTTCCATGTAGACGATAGAAGCAGCCGGTGTCACCATCCAATTTGACACCATTACTTAGGATATTCTGGCTACTGTCATGCCCCAGCCAGCCACTCAAACGAGTGGGGGCAGGACTTCGGCTGACTCCCAAGACAAAATTATTCCCGCTCACCATAATTGCAACGCTATGATCCCTCGCCTTCCGTCACGTGAGAGGCGCCCTAATGTCATCATCCTGAATCCCCTCGCAAGCCTGCTAAAAAGCGACTCGTCGTTCCCTCTGCTATAGCAAGGTTGGTGATGGAAAGTTGTCTCAAATTTTCTGAGGCCAACTTGCTAAGACATCTGTCTTTAAAAGATCGTCCCTTGTCAACCCTAAAGCCACTAATCTGGAGGTACCAAAGAAATTGATTTTCGATAGACTGGCGACCTCTATGGGTGAAGTTGCTGAAATAGCACTTCATCCAAAATCTAAATCTTTTAAAAGGAACGACCAACATTCCTTGAAGAGGAAGCAAGCAAAGAAAAGGGAACAGAGGCACCACCTCCAATCAAGCTCGTAATGAAACCAGCGGAGCTCACACACAACAAGTTCGTCCCACTCAGCTTCGTCAAAAAGAATTCACCCAATATCATTCTCCATACAGAGATAGAAATGGACCGCGTATGGTCTGTTAAATAAGTTTCGCCTAGACGCAAAAAGACAACTATCTCAACACATTTATGAGGCCTTGAAAGAGGTTAAAAGGCGTCGTAGGTGAAAGAACACATATGCAATTAGGGGGCAAAAGCAACTGTTGCAGCTGAACAAGAAAATTACTAAACAATAGAGGGTGAAGAATCCCACTAAATCACCTAATAGTCAAGAAATATAAATAAAAAACTCCAAAAGATTGACCATTCACACAGTTAGGATAGTCAATCATATAGAAGAAGACAATGATGATAACAATCTGATGCTCAGAGAGATAGCTACGAAAGTCGCTCTCCTACGCAAAAGGAAGAATGTACTTGAAGCAAAAAGAGGAGATTCCTCTCAAGAATTAGGACAACACTCTAATGCTGACCTACCCCTTGACCCGTTTAACATAGAGGAGAATGAAGAGAAACCCATTTTTTTTTCAGGGATTCTAAAGATCTCCTAATAGCTTCAATGAGAAAGAAGCTAGAAAAGAAGGATAAGAATATATCGAACCTCAACAAAAAGTTAGAAGAGGTGTTGGAAATGGTCATTGGCATGCAGACGTGGATGGGGATGTAGCAACACAACCCTGAAGTTCAAGCTACGCCGCCGATCCTGAACTTGTCCACACCATCAACTCAAGAAAATCGAATAAGTCAGCTGGCCACAACAACTCAAACCCATAAAGGCCTCCATAATATGACCAAGGAGGAAATATCAGAACTTATTGCTTCTTAGCTGAGAGAATCAATTGCAGGATCAATATCTATAGAGAGAGGACGGGGGCACCCATACCCCGTAGAGTATGACGAGGTGCTCTTCCCTCAGGGGTACTTTGTCCCTAAATTCAAACAATTTAATGGGGTAGGTAATTCAGATCAATATTTGGCACATTTCAAGGCCACATGCGGCAACACCGGAGGCGATGTGAGAATTCAAATTTTTAAAATTTTATCGTGAAATTTGAATTCTGTGTTCCTCTCCCTCTACTGTGTTTTCGGATCTGTATACGTATATATATATATGTATAGGTATATATATATGTATATATATTGTATTATTTTAGTATTTTGTTGTTTTATGTTTTTGGTTGCGGAGAGAGAACGGCTTATGGCGCAATTCGGAGTCCGTTTCTGACAATCCAAAATGGTAGATTCGATGTCTTGGCAGTGCTGAACGTGATGGCGTGATCCGTTCCGACATGCGACAAACGGATCGAGAGATATCGCATGTTCCTCGCTGAGAGGTCGTATTGTACATTTTATTGTTTCGCGATCTGGACCCTGTTTCACGCACTGTTTTGCGTGAGTTCGAATGTGGAGGGGTGTCTGGGCATTTTGCACTTGCTGTGAGGAACCCAGGGGTTAATTGCAGTGTTTGAGGGGCCTTTGTGCAATTATGTTGTGTGTATATGTTTGTGTGTGTGTGTGAGTGGAGAGAGAGAGAGAGAGTGATCCACTTCTTCTCTTCTCCCTCAGCTCCCAGCACAGTGCCTTCCCCTTCCTCAGCTCCCCTGCCCTCTCCCCGAGCGCCGCCGACCGCCGCCGACCTCGCCTGACCGGCGGGAACTCCGGCGACTCCCTCTCTCTCCCTTTTCTCTCCCTTTTCTTCTTCTTCTTCTCCTTCTTCTTCTTCTTCTTCTCCTTTCCTGCAGTGTGCACCCAGGGTAAACCCACGCCTTGGGTCCCCCTGAGGTGGCACAACTGCCGGCGGCCAGCCCCGCCGCCGGGAGCCGCCGCCGAGCACCGCCGAGCTACTGCCAGCTGCTGCTAGGGCAGCTGCGGGCCGAGGTGGTTGGACCCGAGCCGCCGCCGCCTCCCGCCGGCGCAGCACCCTCCGGCCAGCTCCGGGAGGATCTCCGGCGCCGTCGCTTTCCTCCCCGGCCGCCCCCGTGCCGTCGGTGCGCCGCCGCAGCCGCCGCGGGCTCAGCCTGGGCCGCTAGGGCAGCCGCGGCCGAGCACCCTCCGCCGCCGGGTTTTGTTGTCGCGGTCACCGGCCACCCGACGTCCGGCGACCTCCTCTTGCCGGTGCTCGCGTCGCCGCCGGCCGCCCTCGCCGTTTGTTGCCGGCGCCGCCGTGCCCTAGCCACCCGAGTGCACTTCTTCTCCCCGCGCCACCGCCTCCGCTTCCTGCCGCCGGTTGAGGTGAGCATCCTCTTCCTCACCTCCCCCGCATCCAACCCTGGCCGCCGCGCGCCGTGCATGTCGGCCGGCAGCCGGCCGGAGCTAGTTGCTCCGGCCAGGGTGCTTTTTGCCATGGTTTTGGCCGCATACTTGCCCTCTTGCTCTCTGTTGCCTCCCGAAGCTCGGAAAGGTGAGCACGATGATCGCGGCGATGCGCTGATCACCATGCTCACCTTAGTTATCTGTTTTGGTGAGCCGTTTCGCTGTTCGGCCTTTGTCGAGCAATGTTATCGCATGTGAGCACTATTTTTATGGGTTTACTGTGCCTGCGACTATTCCTGTCGCAGTGGGGCTGTGAGCACGGCCTCCGTTACGTTGTTACCTATCCGCTGGTGCTTGCGGAAGGTCGGGCGGACGAACGGAGTGCTCGAACAGTCTTAATTATGCTTACTTTTTGTGTATATGTTGCTTGTTTGAGGACTTTGGTGTTTGTGGAAGCGTTGCGACGCTGCGGGCAGCAAGGGCATGATCCTTGAGGCCCTGTGGACTGGTTGTCCAACCCCTTCGCCCTTTGCGGATATTCGGATTTATTTCCGGTGCGTTTTCCGATGAAATAATCGGCGAAACGCGTGTTTTAGTCGTGCGACTAACTTGCTGGTTTTGTGAGTGACTTGGCATCGTCGTTTAGCCTCGTTGGCTGTTCCTCATCGCTGTCCCAAAGTTTCGAGGACAGCGGATGAGTGACGAAGGGTTTCGGTGCCAAATCGGCATTTTTCAGGAACCCGGAAAGTCGTTTTGGGTGCGTTGTGTTCGTGGCACCCCGAGCTTGTGCTCGCTGTCCCGCCACTTTGTTTTGTGTGTTTGGGGACAGCGGAAGACTTGGTTTGGCTGTTGGTACCCCTCTGGGGCTTAGTGTTGTTTCGGGATCGTCCCTATGGGTTTTCCGGACGATCCGTCGGTTTCGGGATGTGAGCGCTTTGTGTTTAGTGTCGACTTGGTAGACCTTGACCCTGTGAGTCTTTCGTAGGTCCTGTCGTGGTTCCCGAGAGCCGTCGGTGTTAGGCTCTATCGTTTCGACAGGTGGGTACTTAGATCCGGAGTCGGTTCAGTAGACTACGGTGATACCTTTCTATCCCTTCTCTTGCATTTCAGTTATTAGTTCACTTGACTCCTATTGACTCTACATATGTGTGCTTGCCTTAGTAGAGTAGTTGTTGGTTGCATGATTATTGAGACGACCTCGTTGGTCGGTGTTGATCGCCTGTTGTTCCGAGCGATCCTCGTATATTGGCTTATCAGTTGCTTCACGGCTCGTTGCCGTTCTGTGGATTGAGCATTCGCATCGATCGTCACAGCTCTTCTAGCACTTCACGTACGCCAGCGGTCTGATCCACCGCCTGGGGGTGTTCTTTTCCGGAAAAGGATCGCAGGCATCAGACCCGTGAGCCTCTTAGCACGTGCATCTGCGGAGGTTATGTGCCGATGGTTGAGCAGGTTGTGACATTATCAGGGATACGTCCCGGTGGCTATGATTGGGTATACTTTGTGGCTATCTCCGTTGATGCATATACTATTTGCTTACAGTAGCATAGTTGTTCAGTTGTATGTCAGCCTCATACTTACTTGTTCTACTGTTTACCTTATCTATCTATCTGTTGACCCTCGTGCCGGTGTGTACACCTCGCCTTCGTCGGCTTGCGGTACCCACTGGGAGGGGAGACATGTTTACATGTTCTCACCCCCACCATCGTTGTTGTTTTTAGGTGAGCAGGGTGGTGAGAGTCGGGACGCAGCGAGGCACGCCTAGTTAGTGGTACTAGAGGTCCCGACCTGTGAGGCTTCTCTCTCCAGATTTGGTTATCACCCTTATCCTTTATCAGTTAGTTATGGATGTGGTTCAGTTACACTGTGGTTGTTTTGTCTAGCATGTTGTGGTTTTGGTACTGTTACATTTTGGTTGTGTTGACTGCATGCTTAGACATTATGGATGACGTTGCTTACTAGACTTCTATTTATGGCTTTACATTGTGTATCTTGGATTTCTACCCCTCGTGGTAGTGTTTTCAAATAAAGGTTTCCATGTGGGAAATAGTTTTCAAATAGTTTTCCAATCGATCGACTTTTGGGATTTCAAAAGAGAGTTCTCGTGTGGAGAACGGTTTTCAAATGATCTTTAAATATTTGAGATTAGGGTTTCAAAATAAAGCTTCTGGGTAAGGAGCAGTTTTATAGAATGATCTGTTGTTTGTGCATCGCATCATCCTTCGCCTAAGGACTTGCTTAGATTCATACAAGTTTAAGGACTGTTAGCTGTATGAATCTTACTGTGTTGTTGTGGTTTGTGTGATGAATGAATGGTGGTTGTGATCCTGTTTGTATGTTGTGTACGCCGTGCAAATACAGGGGAGGCTCTGTCCGTGTGTACAGTGGACCCTGTATTTGTGGCGGGTCTGTACGTGGCGCGGGCTAGGCTTTCAAAAAAAAAAATTTGGCACGTATTTCCGCTTCTAAAACTAGCCCGGGGCTTGACAGATTGAGATGGTATCAGAGCGTAAAGGGTACAAACACTCATTCATTCATAAAATTGTAACTGAACCATTGGTTAGGCTGACCCATAGAAAGACCTAAGATGTATAGGTGCGCGAGTTCGAGGGGTTTGTTTTCGGCTTGTGTTTTATGGGAGTTGCCGACCCCTTTCTCTGGCGCAGGTTTTTGTGTTTTGCAGATGGCTTGTGGTCGTGGTAGACCTCTCCGTCCTGGTCATGGTGGTAGGCGTGCGCCTGCGGATCCGTCTGCAGATGTTCAGACTCGGGCTACTGCGGCTGGTTCGAGAAAGGAACCGGCAGGAGGCGAGCAACTTGTTGTTGACCGTACCCTGTTGCTTGAGGCCGAGGTGAGGGGTCAGCTGACGACCCTCTCCGGTATGTTCCGACAGTTTTTGCAGCAGCAGGCTACGGCAACTGCCTCTCCAGCCCCTCATCCTCCTTCGTCGAGTGCCCCGATGACTGCAGACCCTCCTGTGGAACCCACGCCGTCGTGGCCACGACCGCGACGACGACAGCGACTACGTCGGCTGTTCTGCGTGTGGACGTCGACCCCGTGATTGGGGGTGGTGTCCACGTCCGAGCGCGTTTGGCGGATTTCCTGAGGTTCGATCCGCCCTTGTTCGCAGACTCGTGCTTCTACTAGAAGTGGTGGTGGAATACCAGGCAGATACCAAGTGGCAGGGTGTGTTTTTCCTTGCGTAACCACTCGTTGGCAGGTGGTGGCCCTAACGGGCTAGGTGGCGTCACTTGGTGGATCTGTGTTGTCGTTTGGGTTGATCTTGCCCTGGCCCCACTTTCTGTGTAGAGCACGAGGGCCACTGCGAGTGTCTCTATGGAGACGGTGCTTTGAGCGGTTTCGACCGCAACTTTGGTGTTACCTGTTCTGTTTTGTTGGGTAGGCGGGTGAAGCCTACCCCACTGACGTATTACTGGTGGAATCGTCAGTATTGGTCTTTCGACCTTTAGCTAGTTCTTGCGTCAAACTGACGTGTACTAGACTGAGTGGACACTGTTTGGTGTCGGGTTTTTGTTGGTGCCTACATGGTTTGCGGCTATCCTAACGCCTAAATTGATGTGTCTTGGGATTTCTGGTGGTATTTGTAGGCTTTCGTGTTGTCGCGAGATTTTCCAGATTGTTGTTGGAGGTCTCACCGCGTTTGACGTTGGTTAGTCGACGCTGGAATTTTTTTTCCTTCGCTTTGGTTCGTGTGGTTGGCGACCCTACGTCGCGTGAAGCCGTCGGTTTGTTGTTGGGAGCCGAAGACTCCTAGGGAGTTGGCTCAGGGCAGACCTTATTTTGTGGGACGGTTTGCTTTTTCCCATTAATTCGGTGATTCTTTCGTGAATTTGGTCCAGCTGTTGAGTTGAGTTGGCCTGGTACCTTTGTGGTGTTGCCAACTTGTTGTTGGCATTTCATCTTTGGATATTTCATTTTTCTTTTGATAAGTACGTTGGCTGCAGACAACGTAGTGTCAAAAGTTAGGGCAAAATACCCTATCCCTTTTGGGACTTTCAGGATTGGGTCAGTGCTTTCTCTTGCGAGACAATCTCTACGTCGTCTTGTGGGAAAGCTGTGTGGTGGTCATCCCTGATCACGTAGTGAGCCTTGAGCTAATCCTTGGGTGGTTTTGTTCAGTTGATTTGCCATCACTGCGGATGGTTTGACTTCGGTTGAGTCTGGTTGCCTTTTAGCTCGGTAGCTGTGCATTCACAGCTAAAAGGTTTGTTTTGTGAGGTGATCTCGATTTTTGCCAGGAGTTTTGGTGCCTTAGTGATCGGATGACAGGAGCCTGGTTGTTGGCTCCGAGGTCTCTGTGCGTGTGTTTGCGTACAAGGTTTTCTTCACGACTCACATGCAGTCTTGGTTTGATTGTGAGTTCGAGCTCAACGAGATGACGGTGAAGATTAAGTACCTCTTCACCCAGAATGAGTTGAACCTCAGACAGAGACGATGGCTTGAGCTTTTGAATGATTACGACATCTCCATCCAGTATCATCCGGGCAAGGCGAACGTCGTGGCGGACGCCTTGAGCCGGAAGCAACCTTCGGCGGAGCTGTCTCTCATGATCACCGACCAGGAGCGATTGGTGGAGGAGTTTCATCGACTAGAGTTGGAGATTCTACCTTATGGAGCTACCGCACAGCTATTGACTTTGGTGGTACAGCCCACCTTATCTGATCGAATTTCCAGTGGACAGCTGTTGGACCCGCACTTGCAGTGAGTGCGAGCAGAGGCAGAGCAGGGTAGAGATGGTGACTTCACGATTCATGCTGATGGTTCCCTTCGCTTTCGAGGATGGAGGTGTGTGCCCAGTGATCCGAATTTGAGGCGAGAGATTTTGACTGAGGCACACCGGTCGCCGTACACCGTTCATCCTGGATAGGATGAAGATGTACCGCGACCCGAAGCAGAGTTTCCGGTGGCCTGGCATGAAGATGGACGTAGCTCAGCATGTGGCTCAGTGTTTGAATTGTCAGCAGGTGAAGGCTAAGCATCAGCGACCAGCAAGGAAGCTTCAACCGTTGCCTGTACCAGTATGGAAGTGGGAGCAGATCACCATGGATTTCGTCACCGGGTTGCCTCGTTCTCTGCGAGGTCATGATGCGATCTGGGTTATTGTGGACCGATTGACGAAGGCGGCTCACTTCCTATCGGTACACACGACTTGGTCCCGGGATCGACTGGCGCAGCTCTACTTGGATGAGATCGTCAGGCTGCATGGAGTGCCAGTGTCGATCGTCTCTGATCGGGATACTCGCTTCATTTCTCAGTTTTGGAGGAGCTTGCAGCAGGCTCTGGGAACGAAGCTCAACTTCAGCTCAGCTTACCACCCTCAGAGTGATGGGCAGTCGGAGCGAGTCATCCAGACTCTTGAGGATATGCTCCGGACATGCGTTTTGGACTATGGTGAGGGATGGTGCACGTATCTTTCCTTAGTGGAGTTCGCCTACAACAACAGCTTCAAAGCGAGCATTGGGATGGCACCGTACGAGGCTTTGTTTGGACGTCATTGTCGATCTCCGATCTGTTGGGATGACGTGGGTGAGCGTCGAGTGATCGGGCCTGACTTGTTAGAGGACGCAGAGGCCAGGATTCGCATTGTGAGGCAGCAGTTGCTGACTGCGCAGAGCCGGCAGAAAAGCTACGCGGACCAACGACGGCGTGACCTAGTCTTTTAGGTCGGTGAGCATGTGCTGCTCAGGGTGTCGCCGTCTCGAAGGATCAAGCGGTTCGGATTGCGGAGCAAGCTTAGTCCGCGGGACCGTTCGAGATCCTTGAGCGTGTGGGTCCAGTGGCTTATCGGTTAGCTCTTCCTCCTAGTCTTGCTCGGGTGCACAATGTCTTCCACGTGTCCGTGCTTCGGAAGTACATCCCCGACCCTTCCCACGTGATCAGCCCAACGACTGTTCTGCTAAGGGAGGATCTCAGCTACGACGAGGCGCCTTTGAGGATTTTGGCCCGCGAGGTGAAGCAGTTGAGGAACCGGAGCATTCCGTATGTGAAGATTCAGTGGACGAATCACGAGGAGCGCGAGGCTACTTGGGAGCTGGAGTCTGCTTTGCGAGAGAGGTATCTGCAGTTGTTCGCGGATGGTGTGTGAGTAAGTTTCGGGGACGAAACTTCTTGTATGGTGGGAGTGATGTGAGAATTCGAATTTTTAAAATTTTATCGTGAAATTTGAATTCTGTGTTCCTCTCCCTCTGCTGTGTTTTCGGATCTGTATACGTATATATATATATATATATGTATAGGTATATATATATGTATATATATTGTATTATTTTAGTATTTTTGTTGTTTTATGTTCTTGGTTGCGGAGAGAGAACGGCTTATGGCGCAATTCGGAGTCCGTTTCTGACGATCCAAAATAATAGATTCGATGTCTTGGCAGTTCTGAACGCGATGGCGCAATTCGTTCCGACATGCGACGGATGGATCGAGAGATATCGCATGTTCTTCGCTGAGAGGTCGTATTGTACATTTTATTGTTTCGCGATCTGGACCCTGTTTCACGCACCGTTTCGTGTGAGTTCGAATGTGGAGGGGTGTCTGGGCATTTTGTACTTGCTGTGAGGGACCCAGGGGTTAATTGTAGTGTTTGAGGGGCCTTTGTGCAATTGTGTTGTGTGTATATGTTTGTGTGTGTGTGTGAGTGGAGAGAGAGAGAGAGAGAGTGATCCACTTCTTCTCTTCTCCCTCAGCTCCCAGCACAGTGCCTTCCCCTTCCTCAGCTCCCCTGCCCTCTCCCCGAGCGCCGCCGACCGTCGCCGACCACCCCTGGCCGGCGGGAACTCCGGCGACTCCCTCTCTCTCCCTTTTCTCTCACTTTTCTTCTTCTTCTCCTTCTTCTTCTTCTTCTTCTCCTTCCCTGCAGTGTGCACCCAGGGTAAACCCACGCCTTGGGTCCCCCTGAGGGGGCACAACTGCCGACGGCCAACCCCGCCGCCGGGAGCCGCCGCCGAGCGCCGCCGAGCTGCTACCAGCTCTTGCTAGGGCAGCTGCGGGCCGAGGTGGTTGGACCCGAGCCACCACAGCCTCCCGCCGGCGCAGCACCCTCCGGCCAGCTCCGGGAGGATCTCCGGCGCCGTCGCTTTCCTCCCCGGCCGCTCCTGTGCCGCCGGTGCGCCGCCGCAGCCGCCGCGGGCTCAGCCTGGGCCGCTAGGGCAGCCGCGGCCGAGCACCCTCCGCCGCCGCCACCGCCGGGTATTGTTGTCGCGGTCACCGGCCACCTGACGTCCGGCGACCTCCTCTTGCCGGTGCTCGCGTCGCCGCCGGCCGCCGTCGCCGTTTGTTGCCGGCGCCGCCGTTCCCTAGCCACCCGAGAGCACTTCTTCTCCCCGCGCCGCCGCCGCCGCTTCCTGTCGCCGGTTGAGGTGAGCATCCTCTTCCTCACCTCCCCCGCATCCAACCCTGGCCGCCGCGCGCCGTGCATGTCGGCCGGCAGCCGACCGGAGCTAGTTGCTCCGGCCAGGGTGCTTTTTGCCATGGTTTTGGCCGCATGCTTGCCCTCTTGCTCTCTGTTGCCTCCCGAAGCTCGGGAAGGTGAGCACGATGATCGCGGCGACGCGCTGATCACCATGCTCACCTTAGTTTTCTATTTTGGTGAGCCGTTTCGCTGTTCGGCCTTTGTCGAGCAATGTTATCGCATGTGAGCACTATTTTTATGGGTTTACTGTGCATGCGACTATTCCTGTCGCAGTGGGGCTGTGAGCACGGCTTCCGTTACGTCGTTACCTATCCGCTGGTGCTTGCGGAAGGTCGTGCGGACGAACGGAGTGCTCGAACGGTTTTAATTATGCTTACTTTTTGTCTATATGTTGCTTGTTTGAGGACTTTGGTGTTTGTGGTAGCGTTGCGACGCTGTGGGCAGCAAGGGCATGATCCTTGAGGCCCTGTGGACTGGTTGTCCAACCCCTTCGCCCTTCGCGGAGATCCGGATTTATTTTCGGTATGTTTTCCGATGAAATAATCGGCGAAACACGTGTTTTAGTCGTGCGACTCACTTGCTGGTTTCGCGAGTGACTTGGCTTCGTCGTTTAGCCTCGTTGGCTGTTCCTCATCGCTGTCCCAAAGTTTCGAGGACAGCGGATGAGTGACGAAGGGTTCCGGTGCCAAATCGGTATTTTTCGGGAACCCGGAAAGCCGTTTTGGGTGCATTGTGTTCGTGGCACCCCGAGCTTGTGCTCGCTGTCCCGCCACTTTGTTTTGTGTGTTTGGGGACAGCGGAGGACTTGGTTTGGCTGTTGGTACCTCTCTGGGGCTTAGTGTGGTTTCGGGATCGTCCCGGTGGGTTTTTCGGACGATCCGTCTGTTTCGGGATGTGAGCGCTTTGTGTTTAGTGTCGACTTGGTGGACCTTGACCCTGTGAGTCTTTCGTAGGTCCTGTCATGGTTCCCGAGAGCCGTCGGTGTTAGGCTCTATCGTTTCGACAGGTGGGGACTTCGATCCGGAGTCGGTTCAGTGGACTATGGTGATACCTTTCTATCCCTTCTCTTGCATTTCAGTTATTAGTTCACTTGACTCCTATTGACTCTACATATGTGTGCTTGCCTTAGTAGAGTAGTTGTTGGTTGCATGATTATTGAGACGACCTCGTTGGTCGGTGTTGATCGCCTGTTGTTCCGAGCGATCCTCGTATATTGGCTTATCAGTTGCTTCACGGCTCGTTGCCGTTCTGTGGATTGAGCATTCGCATCGATCGTCACAGCTCTTCTAGCACTTCACGTACGCCAGCGATCTGATCCACCGCCTGGGGGTGTTCTTTTCCGGAAAAGGGTCGCGTGCATCAGACCCGTGAGCCTCTTAGCACGTGCATCTGCGGAGGTTATGTGCCGATGGTTGAGCAGGTTGTGACATTATCAGGGATACGTCCCGGTGGCTATGATTGGGTATACTTTGTGGCTATCTCCGTTGATGCATATACTATTTGCTTACAGTAGCATAGTTGTTCAGTTGTATGTCAGCCTCATACTTACTTGTGCTACTGTTTACCTTATCTATCTATCTGTTGACCCTCGTGCCGGTGTGTACACCTCGCCTTCGTCGGCTTGCGGTACCCACTGGGAGGGGAGACATGTTTACATGTTCTCACCCCCACCATCGTTGTTGTTTTTAGGTGAGCAGGGTGGTGGTGAGAGTCGGGACGCAGCGAGGCACGCCTAGTTAGTGGTACTAGAGGTCCCGACCTGTGAGGCTTCTCTCTCCAGATTTGGTTATCACCCTTATCCTTTATCAGTTAGTTATGGATGTGGTTCAGTTACACTGTGGTTGTTTTGTCTAGCATGTTGTGGTTTTGGTACTGTTACATTTTGGTTGTGTTGACTGCATGCTTAGACATTATGGATGACGTTGCTTACTAGACTTCTATTTATGGCTTTACATTGTGTATCTTGGATTTCTACCCCTCGTGGTAGCGTTTTCAAATAAAGGTTTTCGTGTGGAAAACAGTTTTCAAATGGTTTTCCAATCGATCGACTTTTGGGATTTCAAAAGAGAGTTCTCGTGTGGAGAACGGTTTTCAAAGGATCTTTAAATGTTTGAGATTATGGTTTCAAAATAAAGCTTCTGGGTAAGGAGCAGTTTTATAGAATGATCTGTTGTTTGTGCATCGTATCATCCTTCGCCTAAGGACTTGCTTAGATTCATACAGGTTTAAGGACTGTTAGCTGTATGAATCTTATTGTGTTGTTGTGGTTTGTGTGATGAATGAATGGTGGTTGTGATCCTGTTTGTATGTTCTGTACGCCGTGCAAATACAGGGGAGGCTCTGTCCGTGTGTACAGTGGACCTTGTATTTGTGGCGGGTCTGTACGTGGCGCGGGCTAAGCTTTCAAAAAAAAAATTGGCACGTATTTCCGCTTCTAAAACTAGCCCGGGGCGTGACACAATAACGCCCTACTGTTGCGCCAATTTTCTCAAAGTTTGATAGGGATAGCTTCGATTGGTACTATTCTCTCGAAGACGACTCTATTAAAATCTGGAGTGAAATGGAGAGTGTATTCCGAGCAAAATTTGCTATAGTCAACGATAGGATTTCAATAGCTGATTTAGCAGCCACCAAAAGAAAGAAAAATTAGTCAATGTTGGATTATATAGCATAGTGGAGGAATTTAAGCATAAAATGTGAGACTACCTTGGAGCAATCCCACGCGGTAGAATTGCTTAAAGAAAGCATAAACAATTCGATGGCCCCGTTTCTTTGCACCACTAGTTGTACCACATTTTAGGATCTCATCTTGAACGTTTCAAAATTAGAAAAAATCGATCCACAAATTTTGCTGGGTCTTTATGCATCTAGACCCCGAAGGAAATATGGGAAGAAAGCTGAAACTAAGACCACTTAGTCAAGGGCAGCTTATCGCAACATGGTTGAGAAAGGAAAGAAACCTGCCATTCCGACCAAACAGACACCTAAACTAGTGCTGGGAGATAGTAATTATAGACCGACCATGGAGGAAAGAAAGAAAAAGGTCTATTCCTTTAAAAGGGATAAAATAAAAAATTATTTAGTGATGCCATTAAAAGTGGTTTATAGTTGCCGCAACCGAAGAGATCGGAAGACGTCGAAAAGACTGATGATTCCAAATATTGTCTTTATTACAGAATAATTAGTCACTCCATCAAGGATTGTTGGGTGTTTAAAGATTGGGTCGAGAGGCAGTACAATACCAGTGCCATCAACATCTCTTGTGCAGTTCTGACAGATCCACATGTCGAAGAAGCTAATGTAATCAGTGTAGGGATTGGCAGAGCGACGAACTTTGATAACTCATTTCCTCCTAAGTTTTGGAATACTTTCTTGACGAAGAAAATACGAAAGATGATCAAACAGCTAAAAGAAATTTTAGGAATTATATGGTGAAATACAAAGGGCCTCGAACCAAGTTATAAGGGTTCGATCTAAATCAAATCTCAATGGGTCTTGAACCAAAAGTATAGTGGTTCGACCCAAACCAAATAAAAAAGGGCCAAACAAGCCTACGGTGGCTCAACTCAAATCGAATACAAAAGGTTCAAATCAATTCAACATGAACCAAACCGGAATGATCCAACTTAATTAAACCAGCTTCGCCCGAACCGAAACAGATTAACAGTTCAAACCGAGCTAAATTCAACTTAACCGGCTAAGTCAACTTAATCGACTCACAAGCCGGAATCAATTTGACCGCCAATTCATTAAACTGAATAAATTAAATTCAAACTCAACTCAATTTGACCCTCAAGTCTTTAAACTGAGCAAATTAAATTCAAACTCAACTCAATTTTGACCGCCAAGTCTATAAACTGAGCATTTTAGTTTTACAAAATTCATGCATAGTGGGGGTATGCCCCTGCTTAAGCCATATATACAGCAAATATTAATAAAAATTTTATCTTTATACTTTGGTCTCTTTTATTATCAGCATTTATATTTAATCTCTTAATCACCACGAGTGTGTGAGTTAATTAACAACAGATTCTTGAGTCTGTTGGAAGCCATGAACCTACAAACATGATTTCAAAATAAATTAAAAATAAATTTGATCAGTACCATGAATGATCACTTGCCGGAGTCAAAACCTACGGTGGGCTGGGCCGTTCGTGGCGACACAATATTGAATAAATGGGGATATGGATCAGATTGTTTGAAAAATGAGATATTTAAGAGTTGGTAGGGGTTCAAAATTCAAAATTGAATTTGAAAGTAATATTTTAAAATTTGAAACTAAATTTTGGAGTGCGGAGTGGACTGTAATTCATATCATCCTGTTAGGTTTGCCCGGGTGCAAACGGATTACGTCTAATTTAATGAGGCCCACTGAGCACAAATGGCAGTATTTGTTGGGCTCAAATAAGGGCCAAATTATTGAATACTTAAAATTTTCAGCTGGTTTCCATAAGGCCCAGAGGCTTGCGTTCAAGTGTGGCTTACTAAAGGGGCTTGAATCAATGGTAAAATTTTCTTTGGGCTCAAAAATTCTAGACTCATACGAGACCTATTAAATTTAGAATTGTATAGGCCCTAATCTAATTGATCTCCATTATAGTTGAGATAAGATTGAATCCAATTAGGATTAATCTATCATATCCAATATAAATATATTGCCCCTAAACAGGTCATAACCTATGCCTCTCGGCAATTGAAGAGTTATGAAAAGAACTATCCTATCCATGATCTCGAGTTTGCCACAGTGATCTTTGCATTGAAGCTATGGCGGCACTCTCTCTTCGGCGAACATTGTCAGATGTACACAAACCATAAGAGCCTCAAATACCTATTCACTCCAAATGAATTGAATCTGCTGCAACGTTGGTGGTTGGAACTATTGAAAAACTACGACATCACAATTTTGTACCACCCAGAAAAGGCAAACATGGCAGCAGACGCTCTAAGTTGAAAGTTCATGAAAAATCTGGCAATGATGATCACTAGCCAGACGACGCTACCAGAGAAAATGCAACAATTTGATTTGGAAGTTGTTGCATTTGGCACTCTAGTGAAACTCATGACACTTAGGATGTGTTTGGTTCGAAATCGGAATTGGAATTGAAATCGAAATGGAAATAAGCTGGAATCGAAATCGGAATGACTCATTACCTCATTCAGTTTGGTTCGCCACCTGAATTAGAATCGGAATGACTCATTACCTCATTCAGTTTGGTTCGCCACCTGAATTAGAATCGGAATGAATCATTCTCATTGTCGGTGTTTGGTTCAGGTAGATATTAGAAACGGAATCAAATTAATATACCAATTTTATCCTTATAATACATTTTAATTACTTTTAATCATTTTGAATACTCTATTTAAAATATAAATGAGAGCTTATAAAATAGTTAATGAAAAGCAAGACAATTTCATATTTTATATTATTTAATAGAAAATTAAACTATTTATTATTATTTTTTATTGTAATAATTATATGGTAACATATAAATCACAAAATTTTAGATGATTCTAATAAATAGAACAGCTAACAAAATATAATCATTTCCTAAAAAAAGTGAAAGTGAAAGAGAAATATTTTCAAGACCAATATTATAGCAAACTAAAATTATTGGTAACAATATAAAATTACTCAAAATAATATATCATTATTCCAAACAGTCTGGAAAAAAAAATTGTTATTAAAATTTAAAATAAAAATACTGAAAACTATGATACTATAAATAAAAATAAATTTCTAAATATTTATGCTGGATCCATAGGAATTTCGATTGACAAGATAATTTAAAATTGAGTTCACAACTCAAAACATAGAATTTTATAATTTAAATTCAAACTGAAAATTAGATATTAAAAATTTACATCAAAATTTTAAATATATTTCTTTAGAAAGATTAAAATTTGAAATTGAGTGGATAATTTAAAATATAAAAGTAAAATTTATTCAAATTCAAACTTAAAATTTCAATTTCAATTTCAATTTGAATCCATAAAATTTAATTTAAATTTTAAATAAAATTTAAATGAAACTTTAAATTTTAAATTAAATTTAAATTTAAATTTATATTCATAAATTAGATTCGAAATGCTTGATTAAATTTTAATTTTTAATTCAAGTTCAAATTATTATTTAAAATTATAAATTTAATTTTTAAATTTAAATTTATATTTTAATTAAAATATAAGGTTTTAAAAAATTAAATTTAATCCAAACAAACATCCATTCCGCCCAAATTCAACTTTCAAACCAGCCTCCTAAGCCGGATTGGAAAAAGGGGTGATTGGAGGATTCTCATTCTACCTCGGAATCAAAATTGGAATAGTACTCCTGCATACCAAACAATTACAAACAGAATCGTGCATTCTGATTTTGATTCCTGGGTGAAAAATGGGCGAACCAAACACGCCCTTAGAGTGCAACCAACCTTGTTGGAGAAAATCAAGAAGAAGCAAACCTCAGATAAAAAGCTTGAAAAGGTGCTGTCCAACATTGAGGCCGGGCGCGCGGAAGATTTCAGTATGGACTTTGAGGGAGTCTTGAGGTTTCAAGGTCTGTTATGTTTGCCTAGTTTTTTGGAGATCCGAGAGGAAATATTGAAAGAAGCACACTTGTCCCTGTATATTATCCGGCCACCCAGGCGGCACCAAAATGTACAAGGACTTGAAGACCCATTTCTGGTGGACGAGTACAAAAGGAGATGTTGGGTGCATTGTGCCTCAATGCCTAGTGTGCCAATAAGTCAAGGCAGAGCACCGACTTCCGTCGAGCAAATTGCAAAGTCTCCCGGTACCTGTTTAGAAGTATGAGAATATCGCCATGGACTTCATTGTGGGCTTGCTCCGGTCGCAAGTTGACCACGACATGATTTGGGTGATCATGGATTGATTAACAAAATCGGCCCACTTTCTACTGATCCATACTACCTAGTCGGGGGGATAAACTAGCACAGATCTACATCGACGAGGTTATACGCTTTTATGGAGTGCCGATGTCTATTGTCTCAGATCGGAATCTCCGATTCGTGTCACAATTTTGAAAAAAATCTGCACGAGGCTTTGGAGACGCGTCTTGATTTTAGCACGGATATCATCCTCAAAGTGACAGGTAATTAGAGAGGACAAATTAAATACTTGAGGATATATTGCGAGGGTGCATCCTTGATTTTAGAGCCAGTTAGAGCCAGTTGGCAATAATATTTGCCAATGGCGAAGTTTGCCTACAACAATAGCTTCCAAGTAAGTATTGGGATGGCGCCCTACAAAGTGTTGTGTGCCGATCTCCATTGCATTGGAGTGAGGTCAGCAAGAGATCTACCTTTGGTCCGGATATTATACAAGAGTCTTTAGAAAAAGTGAGAATTGCGCGTAAAGGCTATTACGGCGCAGAGTCGACAAAAAAGCTTTCAGACAACCATCGACGCAACTTGAAGTTTTATCGTCGGGGATCATGTGCTCTTGAAGGTATCGACTACAAAGGGGGTGAAGCAATTTCGTATGCGAGGAAAGCTAAGTCCTCGCTATATCGGACCTTTTGAGGTATTGAAGCGGATCAGCCCCGTGGCATATCGGGTTGCACTACCTCCAAGCTTGATGGGAGTACATGATGTGTTCCTCATGTCTCTACTTTGCAAATATGTGCCCAATTTGATTTACATCATCAGCTATCCGTCTTTGGACTTGCGGAAGGATTTAAGCTACGATGAATATTCAGTGAGCATCCTTGACTGGCAAGAGAAGACATTGCAAAATCGCTCCACCCCATATGTGAAAGTGCTTGGAGCAACTAAGAGGAGCGATAGGCTACTTGGGAGCTCAAAGCACCATGCGGGAGCGTTTTCCTCACTTATTTGTGCAACCAGTGTGGAGTACAGATTTAGTTTCATGGACAATACTCATTTTAAGGATGAGAGGATGTAATGCACTAAACTTTTCTAAATTGCAAAGTTTTAGTGAGTAATAATGATTGAGAACCATTCCAGTAGTTTCAAGGGTTTTTGGCAGTCAACCGAGTGTTTTCGACTCGAAAACGGTGCGAAAATAAGGTTTGGAGGTTCAAATCTGCTGAAAGTGTAGATTCTGCACTTTCTATCAGAACTAAATATTGGTACTGGTACTCCGCTGCGCAGAGATGAAACCCACATTTGGGTTTTGTGGAACTCACCTCAAGTACTGATACAGATATGCCGAATATAGGTACTAATTCAAGCAAGTACCGATATGTCACGCTCCGGATTACTCGTTTCCCCGGGCTCGCCAACAAATCCGCCGTATACATAGATATTTCTATGTATACGAAGCGATAGCTAACCTGTAACAAACATACAAGCCACTACAAGAGATATATAGAGCTAAAATAAAACATACTAATAACAAAAGCCACCTGTACATATAGGATCCAAAATACAACGGGTTCATCACAACCAAAATAGGAACAAGTCCACAGTACATGTACATGGCACAACTCAAAAAGAAACTATCTCCAGTAGGGTCCTCCTCTAGGGACAACAGGGACAGGTAGGGATCTAGCTCGCGACTCCCTTACCTCGATCCGCGGAAACAGGTGCAGCAGCCGCAACAGAAGAAGGCTCTGCAAAAAGGTGGCAACAATGGGTGTGAGAACTACTATCAAAAGAAGTAGTCCTCAGTGGGTACCGATACCGACCTCAACGGTCCACCCACTAAGTCTACGAGACTAACAGTATAGCTGGTAGGTAAAGAACAACAAAGTAAGCTGGAATAAACTCTACAGCTATCATGCCACTACCCTACCACTATCCAAGTCAACTCTCAAGTAAGCATCACCAAAGTGAGAAATCATCCCTGACCCAATCTATCGGAACCGCCCAAACGGGCTCGTCCAGCCAACTGCCTAGCCACACCGCACACTACCAAAAAGGGTAGCCGGTCCAAAACAGATCCACAATCTGTAGCGACAACAACGCAAAAGAGGCCTCACTCCGGAGCGGCACTCGGGGGAGCTACCCAGCCGAGTTAGTACGCGTATCTCTGTCGAGCACAAACAGGCTCCGGCAGGCTATAGTCAAAGAACAAAGGGGTCAAAAGGGGTCAAAGACTCTAAGCTCACGTGCCCTCAGCACAACCAGAAGCTAATATAAGAGTCTGGGTCCACCGTCAACCCCGACGGCACCCGGTAATACAGAACAGTCTAACCCTGCTGTAAATACAAGCTCGGCATCCCAGCACGAGCGTAAACTCGTCCTATAACGAACTAAGTATCCACCTCGCACTAACAGCGGTGATACAAGAACAAAAACGGCTCCTAGAGCTAAATCTGATAACAGTTCGAAAAGTGACGGTTGTATGTTCGCGAGTTTTCTCCTAAGTCAATTCCCAGTTCAGCATGTAAGTCATGTCGATAAATTATCAATTTATGCTCCAAATTCAGATTTCATATAAACACATGCAAATTCACGAATTCGAGCTACTAACAAGATTAAACAGATCATAAAACAGCATGCTGCACTCTCTACAACTTAGGAGGAAATCCGGCGATTTCGGTAACATCAACCCACCTCGAAAGCTATCCAACAACAGCTAGGAGTCGAGAGGAAGGCCTCCAAGCAACACCGGCCGAAATCGAGCTCAAATCTGCAACCTCGAGATTCGGACCCACCTGCTCACTGTTCTGGGCGCCCAGAACATCAGCCCAGAACTGCAGCCTGGCAGCACAACCCACATGTAATCAACATGTGATAAAATCCAAATCCTAAATCCAAATGTAGTGAAATTTGGCTCAACTCACCAGCAGAGGTTCAAGAACAAACCCTCCAAATTTCAGCCAAAACGAAGCTCGACTCGATATCCAAAAAGCCTAAACACTGAATCAGGTCAACATCTGGACCCTCCTGCACATGGATCCAGAAGTTCCAGCACTTAAGCAAATCTCAAAAACAGCAAGAATTCAGGGATTCCAACGATTCTAGCTCATGGAAAAGGGTCACAAACCTCGCAAAAACAGTGATGGAACAATCCAAAACCTCTCCAAAGATCCTCACAAAGATCTGGATCTAAAAATCCAAGAAATTCCATCAATGACCCAAAAATTCAGCACTTAAGCAATTACTCAAAATCTGAGCTAGAACTCACCTTTGAATCCTCAATTCAGGTGGGAAGGACCTCCAACCAAGCAAGGAAAGTGGAAGGATCAATCTTTACTTCGTAATTCCAGCTCCCAAGAGATTGGATCCAAAGAACAAAGGAAAAACCCAAGTTTCAGCTCAAGAACACCAGGGGTCCAGTAAAACATCAACTGTAGCTTACATACCTATTCAAATCGCAATTGGAAGGATTCCACTTCTTCCTCTGCGAGTCCTCTATCCAACAAACTAAGTTTTGTTGGATTTGGACACTCCTACACTGCACACGAGCACGAACACCCCAGGTCGACGTTGCAGTTTCAGCAGGAAACCAAGATCATCAATGGAGGAAGATGAAATTGGGAGAGAAGAGAGGGTTTCCCTTGCAAGATCCGAGTTCACCTTGAAGAGGGGAGAAAAGAGCCTCAGGGGGGTCGTCCACTTCTTTTATAGACCACTAGTTTCGGTGCAAAGAGCCTCAAGAACAGAATTACAACTAACATGTCCTCAGCAGAAATCCACACATTCGGGCGCCCGAAACTCATGAAGTGGGCGCTCGGTTCTTCAGCCTGCACCAACTCGAGCATCGGACTCTCCGCCGCGGTCCGGTGTGCCCTAACCTGGTCTGGCGGATCTCACCAACCGATCAACACGTGTCGAGCAGATCGATACTTACGAGGTAGGATTTTCGGACTCACTTTCCGGGCGCCCGAAACATGGATCCGAAATGACTTAGTAATTTTCAGAAATGACCGCTGCACATCTGGATGCCCAAAACAAGACTTCTGGGCGCCCTAAAGTTCAAAAGCCCAAAACTTCAGTTTTGGCTTGCTTCGGCGCTCCGAGTCCGTTTTCGCGTCTATTTGACGCCGAAACGACTCCGACTTGTCTCGACCTTCTCCAGAAGCGTCGGATAGTCTAGAATACTACAGTCATTCCGTCAGTTAGGCCCCAGGGGTACTACACGATACGCAATAGAAAGTTGAAGAATCAACATTCAGATTCTGCAAAACTAGATTGGGAATATCGGTACTACTGTCTGTGTACTGGTACTCAATGCTGCGAGTAGCAGTTTTTTTGGGATTGCAAATATAGTGAATTAGGGGGTTTAGGTGTAATTATTACACCTCTATATAACCCATTTCAGCAGTCAAAACCCTAAAAATTCTATTTCTCCCTTTCCCTCACTCTCTCTCCTCTTTCTCTCTCTAGAATCAAAGAGAAAATCCTAGATCCCATTGAAAGCTTGCGATTGATCATGTTGGGAGCTTGGGAATGGTGGAGAGCTTCAAAAGGAAGCTCTAGGAGGAAGAAAGGAGCCTTCTTATCCACTTTTTGGGTGCTAGAGGATGAGAGGTAATTAGTGGGTATTTTAAGATTTTGGTTCTAAGGTTTTAAAAATAGAAGTTTTTAGAGTTTTGATCTTGTTAGAGTTATTTTTTAGAGTTTCTTAGTGAATCTAAGAGATCAAATCTACTTTAGAAGGAAAGTACTAGAAAAGGTAGAGAATATTACCGAAAATGAGTGATCTTTTTCTTTGTGCATTATATATTTCTTGTATATTTAGCATGCTAAATTAGTAAATATTATTCCAAATATGATTTAGTTGCATGCTAGGAGAAACTATGATTTTAAACCCTTCTATATAAAAATAAAAAATAAAAATAAAAACCTAGAATGTAGGTTAAAATGTGTAGCATCTAAATTAGGTAAAACCTAAGGTAAGACATAGAAATTGTGGACTCTAGTCTAAATGTGAACTAGAGAACAAATTGTGTATAGTGGACATGTGTTATAACCCTAGGAGTCATTGAGCTTAGGGTGTCATGATGTGTAAGTTGCGACCTTTCGGAAGTGTCCATAGGAGTGTCAATCACCCTCCTCGACTCCCTCATGTGCATTGGGAGGGCCGATCACCCTCGACTTCCATTATGCACCGGAGTGTCGATCCTCTGGACTCCGCATGAAGTACTTAGGGAGACAATCTCCCTCGACTTTATGTACTAACCGATTGGAAAGTAGTACGATCTCTCTCCATGAGGTGTATGTATTAATTGAGTTCAGAGTAGCGTGATCTCACTCGGCTCTCCATGAGATGTATGTGTTAACCGATTAGAAAATAACACGATCTCTCTTGGCTCTCTATGAGGTGTATGTGTTAACCGATTGGAGAGTAGCACGATCTCCATCGGCTCTCCAATAAGATGTTTGTGTTAACCGATTGGCCAGTAGTACAATCTCCCTTGGCATTCCATGAGGTTTAGTATGGTATGTAATCAACCAATAAGTGGTTTGAGACATGAGGTAGTTGGGTAACCTATAACAAATGGCTTAGTAGTATCTTGAGTAAATGAGGCATTGTAGTTGTAACGTTATTTACCGTATTTCTAGTATATAAATAATTATAATTCTTATTGGGCTGAGTTGGAATTGTTCCAACCCACTGAAAGAAGTTTCAGTGATATGGTTGATGGTAATTGCAATATATCTCACTATCCGATAAAATAGAACTTATGGGGTCACATACATAAAATGTTGTGACTAATCGAATAGCTGGATAGCGATTTTTGAATCGCCGGAGGACCTAATTATCAATATGTTGATAATTGGACTAATTTATAATTATTACAAATTAATAGTATTAAAGTGCAAATGTTGCAAGAAAGGACTTTAATACCACTTATGTATCTTTTTCTCCTGTTACTTTCTGGTGAGGGAGTGGGATGAGTACTGCTATACAATGTTACATACTCCTGTATCTTTTTCTCCTCTTAGTCTCTTTTTTTTTTCTTTTTTCTTTTTTGCATGTCCCTTTTTTTGGTTCCTCGCGATCGAGGCCCTTGTCTATGTAGCTTTGTTCATCTCCCTAATGAATGAAGCAGATAGTGCGTTATCATTCTCTCAACAAAAAAAAAAATATTCCTCTCACAGAAAAAGAAATTTTTTTTTCTATTTCCAAATTGAAGTACTTTTGTCGAGGTCCGACAGTTAATTAGTGTTACAATCTTGCTTCAAATAGTGCGCAGAGTAGTTGATAGCAGGCGTAAGATTGTCTTAAAAGCAAGAAGGAAAAAAAAAAACAAATCCTATGTGTATAAATAGAGTACTTGCATAGATTACTGAGCAATCTAGCAAAATATTCATCCAAAATTGAAAATCAAACCGCTTATGAAATATCAAACAATAATATCAGTTATAAGAAAAGGAATTCACTGTTGAATTCCTTTTGACACCTTGCTGGAGGCTGACCAGCCCAAAGTAAGTTCCCGTAGGCCCCTTAGCCATGAGAGAAGAATGAGTCCCCTTCTCCACAACCACTCCCTTTTCTAGCACAGCTATAAGATCACAATTCTGTATAGTGCTCAGCCTATGAGCCACCACAACGCTGGTCCTCCCCACCATCACTCTCTCTAGAGCCTCTTGCACCACCTTCTCAGACTGGCTGTCAAGAGCACTTGTCGCCTCGTCCAGCAACAGGATCGCCGGATTCTTCAGTATCGCCCTCGCAATCGCGATCCGCTGCTTCTGCCCGCCGGACAGCTGAACACCGCGATCGCCACACCATGTGTCGTACCCATCTTTCAGGTTGCTTATGAAGTCGTGCGCGTTTGCGGCCCTCGCGGCATTCTCGATCTCAGCCTCGGCCGCAGCATCCGTCCCGTAGATGATGTTGTCGCGAATGGTCCCCGCGAACAACGTCGGCTCTTGGCCGACCATCCCTATGTGCCTCCTTACGGAACGGAGGTGGTACTTCTTGATGTCCCGCCCGTCGATTCTCACCGAGCCCTTCAGGGGATCGTAGAACCGCTCAATAAGCCCGATGATGGTGGATTTGCCGGAGCCACTTTGCCCGACAAGTGCGGTCGACTTACCGGCATGGATGCTCAACGAGAAGCCTTTAAATATGATCACGTCAGGTCGCGCCGGGTAGGCGAAGTCGACTCCCTTGATATCCACTTCGCCTTTGAGCTTCTCCGGCTTGTAACCTTCAGGGTCCTCGGGATTAATGCGAGTGTCCCGATCAAGCACGGCAAACACGGAACCAACCGCGTCGGCACCCTTGGCTAAGTCGGTCGTCATGCTGCCGGCATCCGCAATGACCCGACCGGTGCTGACGAGAATCATAAACGTCTGAAATAGAGCCTTGGCAGTGATAAGCCCCTCGGAGAGGAGCTTGCCGCCGTACCAAAAGTCGAGGGCCCAAGTGCAAGTCATGAGGCTCATGGAGGTGGCGAGGCCTAGGCCAGCGAACCACGACTGCCGAATGCTTTCCCTGCGCGGGCCCTCTTGGGCGACGTCGAACAGGCGGAGAATGCGGTCTTGCGAAGAGAAGGCGGTGACGGTGCGGAGGTTGGAAACGGCCTCCGCGGCGAGCTTGCTGCTCTCAGCTTGCGCCTTGACGGCCTTCTTGGACATGCTCTTAAGGAGGACGCGGCGAGCGTAGAAGCAGACGATGATGAGGGGTTGGACGGCGATCATGACCAGAGCCAATCGCCACGCAAGGACGAGACCCATGGTGCACGCGATGGTGACGGCGGAGACGGTTTGAATGATCAGAGCCATCCTGTCGCCGACTAGTGATCTCACCTGCAAGCAGAAGAAGATCATGTCATGTTTGTGTAGCCAAATATATATTTGCACCACATTGACAATTAAGGGGATAGTATTACTATTAAACAAGCTTGCATTGAAGGAATATGAGTATGTATTTTTTATTTTTATTTTTTTTAAGTTGCTGAGCCAAACATACCACATATTTTTTCTCTAAGGAAAGATATATATAGTTCTATAACAGCATAATAAGTATTGGAATGATTTATAGGGCGCTAATTAAATTGTGCACAGTATTAATTAAGCTAATGATAGTGTAATCCAGTCAAATTGGTGGCGGTATGTACCCTTCTTTGTAAGAGCTTTTAGTGGGAAACTTGGATGGGTTTATATGTTGGAATGAGGATGTTTAATTATTTGGATCATGAGTGTGAACCTAAGGAGATAGATCATAAAAAGAGAATCAATTCTAGCTATGAGCTATTTAGAGAAAACGTAGAGAGTTTGGGTTAAAAAAACATACGTGAGTGTTGCCTACTCATATCATTAAACTAATTATGCTCTAGCAACAAATAATGTGAATTAAGTAACAACAATAAAAATAGCCAAACATTTCATAATATGATAAGCTTAGAAATTAGCGGTCTTGTCTTTCCTGATTTTGCTACTTTAAAGTGGTTCTGCGAGTAACTAGATGGATGCCCAAATTGGAATCAAAATATAAAAACATACAAAACTAATCTGAACTAAAGTCATTTTGAAACGACTGCCAGCCTAATCTTTGAGAGTTTCGACATTTTCATCTAATTTTTTAATTCCCTTGATTTAATATTTTTGATAGCAATTCTGCAACAACACTCGGTCACGATGATGTTTAGTTCGACAGATTTAATTAGATTATTTCATGCGATTCACGTAACTTCATTTTAAACAAATGACTCCCAATTAAGTTGTGTTGTATTTGCATGTGTTCTTGAGAGAGGGAGAGAGAGATAGAGAGAGAAATTAAGATTGTGGTACTGACCACATTGGCATCCTTGGCTAGCTGGGAGCAGATGGCCCCGGAAGAGTTCTCATCCTGGTCGAACCAGCCGACCTCGAAGGTCAGGATCTTGGAGAGCATCCGCTCCCTGACCCTCTTCGTGAGGTACTCTCCCATGGCCCCGAAGCTGTAATGCTGTCCTATGTTGATCAAGAACGAGAGCACCGACAGCCCGATGAAGATGAGCGCGTAAGTCCTCGTCTTCGCCTTGATCTCGCCGTCGTCCCTCAGAAAGTAGACGGATATCATGCTCCCCATGGCGTACGCGTAGACCGGCTGCACTCCGCCGAACACGACCGCGCTGAAGCTCCCGAGGACCGCCTGCTTCCACTCCGGCGCATTCATCATCAGCAGCCTCCGGAACGACGGCACCGGCAGCTTCCGCCGCTCCGTAAAGTCGTCGCCGCCTCCACTGCCACTGCTGTCGTCCTTGCCGTTACCGACGCCGTTCGAGCGCGCCGAGCTGGACCTGCTGGCGGCCGAGAACCTCCTGCTCATGCTGTGGCTGCTGCTGCCCAGCTGGGAGGACGAGCCAGTCGCCGCCGGCAGCACGCCCTCCTCTCGGGAGTCTTTCGCCTGCTGCAGGCGGACGAGGGAGGAGTAGAGGCCGCCCCCGTCGGCGATGAGCTCGTCGTGGGAGCCGAGCTCGCGGACCTCCCCGGTTTGCATGACCGCGATCACGTCGGCGTTGCGCACGGTGGAGAGGCGGTGCGCGATCACGATGGTGGTGCGGCCGACGGAGGCCGCGTCGAGCGCGTCCTGGACGACGCGCTCCGACTCCGTGTCCAGCGCGCTGGTGGCCTCGTCGAGGAGGAGGATCTTCGGGGACTTGAGAATGGCCCTCGCTATCGCTATCCTTTGCTTCTGTCCCCCCGACATCTGAACTCCCCGTTCTCCTACCTGCATGCATAATAATGCATATGTTCATTTGACAGAAACAAAGTACAAAGTTGTACGACATAGAAAGTTAATAAGTGTAATTGAGCCTCCCGAACCAAATGTTAGTAGTCCGTTTCCACTATTGAAAAGATTAAAAGGTTAATTTGTTATCGAAAATCTGATGTTAGGAGTGTTGGTTTAAATGGACCAACATTCTGTCCTATGGCGGGAGGTCAGGTTGGACCGATATATATATAAATTTAAGAGACAATTCATTAAACAGCTGGTGCTCCAAACAAATCACTTATAGAAGAAAATTAATTTAGAGGAAAAAATTTTCGTTACACTATATTTTTTACTCTAACTAAAACTAGAGGATTGTTGGATCGCCGGTGCTAACTATAATTTTAAAAGGTCAAAAAGAACAATTAATTCATTGAAAGTGTACAGATATAGTGCTTACGAATTTCAATGATTCATCACGGCCTCTGCCAAATAGGCAAGAACTGGCCTACCCGCCAACATCGCACACATCAAGCAAGCCACTTCGCAGATCACACTATAATATAAGAATGTGAAAATTAATGCATTCGTAGTGCATAATGCGCGGATGCACTGGTCCAGCTAATAAATTTTCTTCTAACAATAAGGTCTATTTCTTCATCCATAATAATTTTTCAGGTTGAAAATGATGTTCAATTGAACTAAAGGTTGGGGGGAAATTATTTTTTCAACACTATTTGTTTATAGAAAGTCAATGATTTTGGAGCTGTAGTTAATTATTCCTTTTTTTTGTTTATTTTACTGAAAGTTTCTACACTATCATATAAGAATGTGACAAAAAATTATATTAGTTAATTTGTTATTATGTTTTTTTCTTTTTCTTCTCTTCCGTAATTGACTTCGGCACCATCCAGGATAAAGTCAGTTACGACTGTTTTGAAAAAGTAAACTTATGAACAAATTTATTTATAATGAACTAGACAACAAAAATAAGTATTTACAGTCGAAAATAATATGTCTCCTATATATTTTCTATGAAATAAACCTCCCCTAAGAGAACCAAAGGACTGAAAATAAAGAATACTAAAAATTCGATTATTCGAATAAAATGTAAAAGTTGGAGAACAAAGTGAAGCAAAGTGAAACATATTATGGAAGGGAACCTAACCATCTTTTTTTTTCATCTTTTCATTTTCTTATGAAAGGGACCTAACCTTCTTTTCTCTCTCTCTCTCTCTCTCTTAGTAATAGGTATCTTAAAGTTAAATCCAAGTGCTCTTCATTATGCATGGCATATAGCTTTAGGAGGAGGTAAGAGAATCTACTCCCACTCACAGATTAAAAAATAATAATAATTACCGACCGTCCTAGCACAAATGGCAAAGGACTTGGTGGTTGGTACCCGAGGTCCCGAGTTCGAATTCTAGTTGATTCACATTTCCAGCTAAGTTTATTTCTAAAAAAAATAAACAAAACGGGTAGCTAGCGTTCTACCTTTCTCTCAAATAAAATAATAATAATAATAATAATAATAATAATTGGTGAGGCTAGCAGCTCTAGTCTCTGAGTCTAAGGACACAAAGCAAAGATAAAAACAACTTGTATACAAACAAAGTAATGATTAGTTTATTTTTTATTTGCTCAAGAAAGGGACAAATGGACCCTTTCATAGATGATGGCATGCATGAAATTAAGTGGAAGCCACTGAAACAAGATTAATTTTGGTCCCTAACAAAGACAAAGTGTAATCTTGTGACTTTATTTGACCATAGGAGGTGGAATAATATTCCAAGTCATGATAATTAACAGTATTGTAATAGATTAGATTAGGTCAACTAACTAGTTCATTGTACACTGTTTGAAAAAAACTAAAAATAATAAAATTAAAAATAAAAGAGCTAGTTCATTGTGCAACTTGCGAGCTAGAGAATTGTTAGAATTGAAGCATTGAATATTGCATGTAGTGTCCAAAGATCATATAATAATAAAGCTAAAAAAAGGTGAAAAAGGAGAAAGGCTAGGTCGTGATCCCACCGTATAGAAGGGTAGATAATTGTTTATGATGATGATAAAAGTGTTAGATTTCTAATAATTTGGTTTATCAAAACTTTAATATGTGATATCATAAATAGAACTGATTTTTGTATACACGGATAGATTTATTAATTTGGAGCTCCTAAGAATTAATGCATACTTTCAACTAAGAAAAATTCTACTTGTACACCTTAAAAAAGGGTGAAGATCTTACACCACCCATTTTCTAGAATTTACAAAAATTTAAACAATTGTTAGTCAAAAAATTTTAAAAAAAATTATTTTAAGGTATACCAGTAGCTTAACTCTTCGACTAATAACCACTAGATCACCCTTTACTCTTCAACTAATAACCCCACTATAGGTTGTCTCATTCAAATCATAGATGCCAGTATGAATAGGACATGTGTGTGGATAATCTTCAAACTTGATTAATAAAAAAAATTATTTTGGAAAAATTAGGTTAAAAACATCTAGAACTTATCTAAACAATGGACCATTTTGAATCGAATACCCAACCTCTCAAAATTTTTATTTTACTACCAACCATTTAATCAGTTTAAATTTTAAACAAAGTGTGGTTGACTGATTCAAATCAAATAAATTAAACAGTTTGGATAGTAAAATAAATTTTTGATAAGTCAAATAGTAAATTTAAATTGGTCCATAGTTGAGGGAAGTTCAATACATTTTTAGCAAAAGATTATTATATACCAAATATTTATTCCATAGTCTCAATCATGGAGCAAGAGCTCCAAAATATGGTGGCCATTTGCAGCCATTGGATGAAGACATCTGGATCACAAATTTATGTGAGATCACATCATTTTATTGACAATGTGGTTTCTAAGATGAGACAGTTAAAGGAATCTTAAATCTCTTTGGAGATGAGGAGGCAGAATAATTGAGCAAAGCAAGCAAGAGACAACAAGATAATGGCATTGCTCTCACCCAAAAGGAAAAAAATAAAAAAAAATAAAAAAAAAAAAGGATGGAAAGATAGATTAGATAGTGACTTGGGTCAGCAAGTTAACTATTCCCATTGGGACTTTCTTCTGAGTTTGTGAGGTGGATTGGTAATGAAAACTTGTTGTGGAGGAAGCTTTTACAGTAGAACAGTCCAAGAGCTAGTTCTATATATGTATAGTACAAAACAGTCTAAAATCAATTTCCAACAAATTATATATGCTTAAAGTTTTGGCATGTTATTTTTGTTGGTTAAGCACCAATTCTGGGTGTTGTCAGAAGGTCATTTGCAGATGCTTAATAGTAATTAGTCATTGTCATAAGTAGATTATTCAGAAATGATAGTGTTATCCCTACATGGCAAATGCACACATGAAAAACGTTAAGGGTATCAATAATCAATAAGCTAATGTAACATATGGCGATCAAAAAAGTTGCAAATAGAACTCTCACCGCTTCTAAATGAGGAAAAGATTACAAATTTACTAGTGATCGATCTAGTGGTAGGTATCTGGATGCTTACCTGATATTAGAACGTTTGCGTTCTCTTGTGTGCTTAAATTTTTAGAACTATATATGTTCTCAATTTTGGATTAATTGCACATTGTGAACTTCATAATGAACTATATGTGAATTCGGTTATATCTTATTTGACATGCATGCATGTTAAAAAGTGACGTGATGAATACCCAAAATGCTTAAAACTTCAAATGATTCCCATGTGCGTGGACCCCACACACCTCTGATTTTGACTAATCATCACCGAGCACTCGTAACCAACCATCAATATCAAAAAAAAAATATAGATATAGATATAATGAGATATGCTTCGGGTGCCCTACAAAATATATATCTTTTATATGTACGTTGTTAGTGTGTTAGCAAAATCATATGTTATTTTAGAGTATTGCACCTATATACTGGTATTTGTGACGCCCCTGACTTCCCAGGGGTGTCACCTATCCTAAGACTACTCCCGTCCTAACACGCTCAACTCTCTTAACCTCTTGGACCTAGCCACCACCCAAAATGCTTAAGCCGGGTTGAGAGGTTAGCCATATTATATCTTTTATATAGGACTACCTGGGATGTCACAGTATTAGTAATTAATAGATTCCTCTCCTCAAGACGAAGTTATTAATTAAATAGTCATTTTGATTGCTTGTATTACATATAATCTTATATAAAGATTTAGAAGACAATATATATATTTCATCTAATCTAGCACATGAGAAAGGTTCAGGTATTCTTCATTCCTGATACTTAATTATCCTAACTAGTCGAGAAAAGATAGGTTTTTTCATACTTTGAGGTTATACAAAAGTGTTTGCAAGAAATGCGATTAAACTCGTTGTTCATCATGAACTAGTAAGTTCACTTAACGAAAGGGATCGTAAGTAAAAGTTTAAGCATCTGCTTGTAAAAGCCCTAAAGTTTACGCATCTTTCTACATTTTTTTTTCTTAAATAAATAACGTGTGAAATTAACTTTTCTAGAAAAGGGCTCCACGTACACTTGAGAGGAATAATTGAGAAAAAAACGGTAATGATGCGTACATATTCCTAATATTCTTCCTAAATGGACCGTGTTAATTATACTCGGACCATGCAATAAATAACTTGGAATGAAACCTATATTCGCGTGATCAATGTTTTATTCCAAAATTCCCATATATATTCTTATCTCTTATTCACTGTACATATATATATAATATATGTAACTCCTTTTATTATTCTTATGCCCCCATGATATTTTTTATGCCAAAAGAGTAATTATACGACCTTATATATGACCCAAATTAATTAATTATTGTTAGCCTATATATAGTACTGGACCTTATAATAATAGGTATTATTTTAGGCTTAGCACGTCTCTTTATGAGTAGACTTAGCATTTCATATTATAAGTGGTGTTAGCCTTCCAACCCAAATAAGATTCTAATCTTAAAATTTCACCATCCAATTTCTAAAGAGTTGGACGTTGATATTTTCAATGGGGTTGACAATTCAAATTTATTGAATCAAGTTAAATTCGGTTATTGAATAGCGATCAAACTCAGTAATTGAGACCGTATAAATGCTCAAATCCCTGACCTAAAATACCGATCGCTGAGCATCTTATTACTAAATTACTAATAGTTTGATTCTTATTTAAAGTAAAATTTAAATAACTAATCTGCTTTAATTGTTAATTTAGGGAGAACATAAAGTGCAATATATATGTCCTCGCCTAATGTAGACTAGATGCAAGCGCCAATTAAAGTAAAAAAAATTAAGGGAAAGGGATTATATATGGGCATGAGAAACAAACCTGGGTGTCGTATCCCTGAGGCAGCTGAGAGATGAAGTTGTGAGCATTGGAAGCCTTTGCAGCTGCCACCACCTCCTCCGCGGTCGCATCCTCTTTGCCGAAGAGAATGTTTTCTCTTATAGAAGTCGCGAAAAGCGCGGGCTCCTGACTCACCAGCCCCATCTGCGACCTCAGCCACTTGAGCCTGAGCCTCCTGATGTCCACCCCGTCTAACAAAATCTCGCCCCCCAGCGGGTCGTAGAACCGCTCCAGCAGCGCGATCACCGTGGACTTGCCCGACCCGCTGCTGCCGACCAGCGCCACCGTCCTCCCCGCCGGCACTTTCAGATTGAAATTCACGAATATCGGGTTCTCCAGCCGCGACGGGTACGCGAATTCCACCCCCTTGAATTCGACGTCCCCCGACACGTTCTGCAGCACCTCGCCCTCCGTACTCGCTGAATCGATCTTCGGTGTCCTTCTGATGACCTCTAGGATCCGTTCTCCGGCTGAGGTCGCCTCCGAGAAGTACTTCACATTGGAAAGCCCTGACCCAAGTGCCCTGCAATTAAAGAATTGAACCAAAATAAGTATCGGACTTAGAGAGCAGCGAGCAGCGGAAACTTACAAACTGACAGAACTTTTAAAAAATAATAAAGATAATAATAATAACGCATGAAAACCGCCTCAAGTGTAGGCCGCTGTAAATTGGTTTCTGAACTTCAAAATTTTCTTTTGTCCATATTTTATAGTCAACTGAATTTAAAAATTTTACTAGAAATATCAACTCTGCTGTTGGTCGTTAACTAATGAGTAATTTCACAGGTGGTCCTCCTCAAACCAAAAAGCACAAGAGGTGGAAAATTTTAAGTAGCATAAGTAATAAATATTCTCAATTCAATTGACCAAAAAAATGTAATGATGGAGAATATTTACAGGCCGCCGACGACGATGGCGGCGCTGACGGCGAAGACGGTGCCGCCCTGGGCGCCGTGGTACATGACGAGGTGGCTGCCGTACCAGACGTTGAAGGCCCAGATGGCGAAGGTGATGCCGTTGCTGCCGATGGCGAGGCCCTTGGCGAGCCCCTGCCGGAGGCCGAGGCGGACGGAGGCCTCGAGCGCGGCGGAGAACTTATCCATGGTGCGCGCCTCCGCCACGAAGGAGTAGACGGTGCGCACGGACGACACGGCCTGCTCCGCCACCGCCCCGGCCTTGTTGTACTCCTCGCGGATCTCCCGCGCCAGCCCCATCAGTATCCGGCCGTACATCAGCCCCGGGATGATCAGCAGCAGCACCGTCGGCAGCGCCACCAGCGCCAGCCTCCACAGCAGGAAGAACCCCACGGCGTAGCTCCCCAGGAACATCGACGCGTTCATCACGAAGTTCGGCACCTGCCACAGAAAAAAAAAAAAAAAAAAAAAAATTATACATACATACATACATATATGTGCACTCGAACGTGGTTCTTAATTAATTAGTTCGCCATCATAACAGTTAATTTTAGATACCTTCTCGCTGAGCACGTCCTGAATGACGAGTGAGTCGCTGGAGACGCTGGTGATGACCTCCGTGGTGGACCCCACCTTGAGGTCGAAGTACTCGATGTCCTGCCGCAGCACCGCCTTCAGATACCCCGCGCGCATCCGCGCCGCCTGCCGCTCCCCGGTCCGCGTCCAGCAGAACCCCTCTGCAGCAGTGCGTGCGTGCGTGCGTACAGTCGGTCGAAATTCAAACTTAACAAAATCGTATCGTCTACAAGCAATAGTTTAGTTTGCTAAATATGTACGTACCTAGGAAGGCCATGACCCAGTTTCCGCACGCCAAGAACAAGAGATTCCGCGCATTCTGCAGTTAAAAAAAAGAAGAAGAAAAAAATTACAGAATGAATGATCGGAAGGAGAAGAGAATGAGTAGTAGATATTTTTAATTAGAAGCTAGGCATGTGCATGTGCATGTATATGTACAATGTTGATTTTGTGGGTGAACTGGGAGAGGGCGTCGGGGCCGCCGCCGAGGTCGTTGAAGATTTTGCTGGTGATGAGGAGCATGACGGGGGTCGAGAGACCGTCCCCCATCGCGCCGACGAAGCCGAGGAGCATCAGAACGTTGTCGACAGCGTCCGCGTGCATGAAGATGGTGAAGAAAGACCTCACCGCAGAAGGCGATGGCGCCGCTGCGGTCGCGGTCGCGGTCGCCTTCTCTTTCATTTTGTTCATAGTCGCCGTTAAACTACTAACCTCTTCTTCTCAATTTGCTTGTTCTTTTTTTTCCTTTTTGTGGACGAGGATAGATATATATTTAGAGGTGGATGGAGGAGAGGGGGAAAAAGAGATCTAGCTAGAGGGCTATAGCTAGCTAGCTAGGGAGCTGCCGTATGTGCCCCTCTATTTATTTATTAGAGCTTAATTTATTCGTGGAGCTTTATTAATTAGTTCGGCAATGCTACTACTTGTAGACTTAAAATTAAGACGTAAATTGTATATTTTTAAATTTCTAAATTTTTTAAAAATATATATATATAGATTGATCGATGGATGGATAAATAAGAATGTGACATATTGAGGAACAGTTGTTAAGTGAACAGGAAACATTCATTTGGCATCATGTGCGAAGGCCATTATAAAGGTAGCACACACATGGCCCGGTTTGCACGCCATGCGACGAGAGTGGGAGAGCTTTGCAAAGTGGTTATGTAACGCCACTGATGGCGATACCAAATGTAGGGTCAAAATCAATGGAACGTCTTTTGCCACCCAAAGAAAAAAAAACAAAAACAAAAGAAAAAAGAAAAATCAATGGAATGGCACTGTGCTTTCCAGATATTAATTACTAAGGAAAAAAATAAAAGAGAATATTCTTTTTCCTTTTGTTTTCCATTGCTTGTAGGCTACAACTACGTAGACACACACTTCTTGCTTGAAACGGACTTGAACCACGCAAAACAATGATATAACCAACTGAATCGAATTTTTTTTTTTTTTTTTTTTTTTTTTAGAAGAGAGAGAGAGAGAGAGAGAGAGAGAGAGAGAGAAATGTAGCACGCTATCTGCTTCGTTTATTTTTTTTAAAAATAAATTTAGCTGGAAATGTGAATCAACTAGAATTCGAATTCGAACTCGGAACCTCGGATACCAACAACCAAGCCTTTTGCCACTTGCGCTAGGGACGGTCGGCCAACTGATCGAATTGTTACTTTAGTAAACACTACTTTAGCACAGATCTTTATATTTCAAAAATATACTACAGTAAGTAAGTGAGTTCTTTTACAAATAAAGAGATAAAATGTTCACCTTTATTTGTTATGCCAACACCTTTTAGTCACACTTCAAGTACACTGAAACAATTTATTATATATATATATAAAGAAAAGAATAAAATTATCAAATACATTGGTGACAGTCAAGAATTAAATTGTGATATATTTATAGACGTTCAAGTTCAGAAACTAAAGTATCGAAAAGAAAAAAAAGATTGATGCATGAACTGTCCATATATTTTACCTTTAATTAACAGGCATCATTAGTAATGATCAGAATTAATATTGATTAATTAATTAAATTAAATCACTGTTTACTGCAGTTTTAACTAAATTCAAAGAATGTAGGTGATCTAGTAATTACAGTACTATCTATACCTCTATATCTATACATTATTTCTTCTAATTTTTTGCCACGTGGCGGATCCTCCTTCACCTCTGCCTTCCCTCTTTCCACTCTCATCTCTATCAAATACTTCATCTTCCTAACCCCCAATGTTTTATCTTCCTAACCCCCACCTCTTAATTAATATGATGAAGGTTATTTTCTTTGTATTAGTGGGGTTAGTGGAGGAGTAATTGTGGTTGGTTAATGGCCAAGTTCAATGTATCAAAGAGCCTATAAATACGTGATTTAGCTAATGCCAAGAGAGAGTAGAATGTGTGCATATAATTTTTATTTTTAAATAGTGAAATACAATATGCCATCTTCCTTCGTCGTCGTTTTCTGTGAGGAATTCAAATTACCTAAATGAAGGAGAAGATGGTTAAGTTATTAAAATGTTTGAAAAAAATAGAGAGGCGAAAGATGAGTGAGAAGGTGAGTGAGAAGGAGAGGCAACAGTGAGTGAGAAGGTGAGTGAGAAGGAGAGGCGAATAGATAGTACAGGAAAAATATTTGGAAGGAGAAAAAAAAAATGGAGAATACTGTATTGTCATTTTGTATTTTCTACTCGCTGTTTTCTCTACAATATTAAAAATTCTTTCATGATTATCTATTCACTTCTATCTTCATTCTTATATAATAACATTTGCATTCTCTTTTATTTCAACATTTTTTGCGATAATATTTTCTCGATAATAAATATACTTACTTGCTACTCTATTTTATTATGTTCCGTACCATATACATCTTAAAATTTTAATTTTCATCATTATTTTTTTACTTCAATACAATTTTAAAATTTTTCTTCTATTATCTATCCGTTGCATTGCACGGATCTCTACACTAGTTAATATTATTAGACCTAAATATGTACATAAGTAACTTCCACCTCGAGGCCAAAAAAAACAATAAAAATTAATTAAATATGGGGCATATTTTTCTACGTGGAATTTAGCAGAGGGCAGCTTCCCGAGGAAGGGGATTTTGGAACACAGCAATAGAAGTAGAAAACTAGGAATTTATGGTCATGTGTATTGCTATATATAGGTACACAGGAACGCTATTCTTTTACACTGTTTTTACGAGTCCCTGCAAAGATATGAAATAACGAATATATTTTTAAAAAACTTAAGTTATTAAATTTATTCTGTAAAATTTTTTTTGGTTTATAAATATATTCCTCCAAAAATTTTGGTTCATTTATATATGTTCCTATCGTTTGATTCGCCGTTAGTTTTTTAATGATTGGTGTATAAAATAACTATTTTACCTTTATAAATTTGTCCATACAAAAAACTAATTATTTTTTCTCTCTCTTCTCGCTTTCGCCGCGGCATGTGCGGCGTACCTCATTTTTACTGCGATCGAGGGCCTCGCCTTCGATGCCGCCGCCACCGTATGTCTCGCCGTCGCCATGGATAAAGGGGAGAGGGTGAAAAAAATGACGAGACTCAATATTGAAATAAAAATTATATATATAAAGAGTAGAAAAGTCATTTATTCCTTAGCTAATTGTGGTTAGCTTTTTTAACTTATAATTATCTAAATTTTGGTAACAGAAAGATATATTTACAGACGGGGGACTTTTGGAGAGATAAATCTGATAACTCAAATTTTTAAAAAATATATTTGTTATTCGATATTTTTGCAGAAAGCCATATGCAATTATCCCTTATTATTCACAATATGAAAGTATTTTACTTAGTTCACGCACCCAAATATAAGAATGTCGCATGTTTTTCTCAACATATTAAGCTCTTGTTTAAATATTAGAATAAGTTAGTATCAAATAACTCATTGTTCTAATTGCAAGTTTAGAGTTTGACTTTTTAACTTTTTATAATTAAGATTTTGGCAGTCGTGAAAGCGGCTTGTCTTATTACAGAAAAATTGATTTAGAGGCCAAATAAAATATATAGTTTGAAGCATTTGATGATACTTATCATCTACCAAAAATATTACAAAAATTTTAAGTAAGGCCCGGTTTAGACGCGCAGTTAAAAAAATTTTATGGAGTTTATATTATGTGGTTTTGCCCTAGTTAAAATAGGAAATTCTGTAACTGTAAAAAATTACACGGCTTTAATTTTTAAACTGTTTGGATCACATTGTACGATTTAACAGAATTTCTGCAAATAGAAATTTAAAAATTAAGAATTAATTTTCGATTTTAAAATTTTAAAAATAAAAATTTTAAAATCTAAATTAGAATTTAAAATTTAAAATTTGAATTTTGAAATTTTGAAATTTAAATATTAAAATTTGAAATTTAACATATGAAAATTTGAAAATTAATTTGAAATTTGAAATTTGAAATTTGAAATTTGAAATTTAAAATTTAAATTTTGAAATTTAAATTTTCAAATTTGATATTTGAAATCTTGAAATAGAAAATATAAATATAAATTTCAAATTTTAAATTTTAAACATTGAAATTTAAAATTCAAAATTTAAAATTTTAAATATAAATTTGAAATTTGAAATTTGAACTTCGAAATTTGAGATTTGAATTTTCAAATTTGAGATTTAAAATTTAAAATTTAAAATTTAAAATTTAAAATTTAAAATTTAAAATTTAAAATTTAAAATTTAAAATTTAAAATTTGAAATTTAAAATTTGAAATTTGAAATTTGAAATTTGAAATTTGAAACTTGAAACTTGAAATTTAAAATTTAAAATTTAAAATTTGAAACGTAAAATTTGAAATTTAAAATTTAAAATTTGAAACATGAAATTTGAAATTTTAAATTTGAAATTTAAATTTTAAATTTAAATTTTAAAATTTGAAATTTAAAAGTTAAAATTTAAAATTTAAAATGAAATTTGAATTTTGAAATTTAAAAACTAAAATTGAAATTTGATATTTGAAAATTAAAATTTGAAATTATAAAATTAGAAAATTTGAGATTTAAAATTTTGAAATTTGAAATTAAAAAAAATTGAAATTTAAAATTTGAATAAATTTTAAAATTAAATATTTGAAATGAAATTTGAAATATGAAATGAAATTTGAAATTTGAAAATTAAAATTAAAATTTTCATTTAAATTTTGAAATTATAAAATTTAAATTTTTGATATTTGAAATTTAAATTTATAATTTATAATTTGAAATTAAAAATTTGAATATGAATTCAAATTATAAAATTTAAAATTTAAAATTTAAGCTAAAATTGAATTTTAAAATTTTAATTTGGAATTTAAAATCTAAATTGAAATTTAAAATTTTATGTTGAAATTTAAAATTTAGAACTTGATACATCTTTGTGGTGAGGGAGCCCAAAAATGATCGAATTTTTTTCCTTAGGTTAGAGTGGATTGTAATTTTACTCCATTTTTTGCAGTATAGTGTGACTATACTCCAAATATTACTTCATTTTTTGTTCTCCCAAATGTTTCATAGGATAATTATCCTACCAGTATAGCAACTATGCTACGTTTTCAAGGGTATCCAAACGGAGCCTAAATATATGAGATGGATCGGATAAGATATACGCATTCAAACAAGCTTCAATATGTTGTGTTAGATATGTCTCGAATTCTAAAACTATAACGTTTTCTAACCTGTTTTGTTTTGATTATCCCATTAAGTTAAGTTTAATTATGCCTAATTTAATTAAGATATTTCTAGTCTGAGTGGATTTGTATTTCTAATCGTATTAGGATTTAGCCATTATTATAAATATACTCTCTATTCTTTTTATTTTGGTGCGGTAGATTAGGAGAATTATAGGTGTATTTTGGGGATTAGGATTTTGTGAATGAGGCATATTTTGTACACTATTTTGATTATAACGAAAATCTCCGCTACGTCTTCGCCCATAGATGTAGGCCAGCTGCCGAACCATGTAATATTATTTGCTTTATTTTTTTTCTCTCTTTCTCGATTCTCTTTTGGTATTTTCGCACCCGAAGAACTAGATCTTTTCAGCTTTTGTTCTAACAAACTGGTATCAGAGCCGGATTGTTCATTTGGGTGTTTAAGGTATCAAGAAAATTTGAGATCGAGAAGTTTGATTGCTCCAGCAATTTCGCACTACGGCAAATTATCGTTCTGATGCAACAGAGGTTGCAAAAAGCGCTATTAGAGATGAGAAGATTGACACTTCAGAGAATCCCGCAGATTTGCTCATTAAGTTTTTCGGCGATCAAGTTCAAGTATTCCGTAAACTTGTTCGCATGTGCAGCAGCACTTCAGGAGCTTTGGGGGGTTTTAGTGGAGAAGACAGAAAATTCAATCCAAAATAGAGATTGTTAGATATATCTTGAATTTTGGAACTATAACGTTTCCTAACCCTGTTCTGTTTTGGTTATCACATTAAGTTAAGTTTCGATTATGCCTAATCTAATTAAGATATTCCTAATTTTAGTGGATTTTTATTCATAATCGTATTAGGATTTAGCCACTATTATAAATATACCCTCTATTCGATTAATTTTGGTGTGGCAGATGAGAAGAATTATGGGTGTATTTTGTGGATTAGGGTTTTGTGGGTGAGGCATATTTTGTACACTATTTTGATTATAATGAAAATCTCCACTACGTCTTCGCCCATGGATGTAGGCCAGCTACCGAACCACGTAAATATTGTGTGTTTTATTTTTCTTCTCTTTTTCTCGATTCTCTTTTGGTTCTTTCTCGATTCTCTTTTGGTACTTTCACGCCCGACAAACTAGATCTCTTCAACTTTTGTTCTAACAAACTAGTATCAAAGTCGGATTGTTTATTTGGGTGTTTAAGGTATCAACGAAATTTGAGATCGAGAAATTTTATCTCTCCAGCTGTTTCGCTCTACAACAAATTGTCGTTCTGATGCAACAGAGGTTGCAAAAAGCGCTATTGGAGATGAGAAGATTGACACTTCAGAGAACCCCGCGAATTTGCTCATTAAGTTTTTCGGCGATCAAGTTCAAGTATTCCGTAAACTTGATTCGCATATGCAGCAACAATTCAGAAGCTTTTGGGGGTTTTGGTGGAGAAGACAGAGAATTCAAACCAAGATGGAGATTATTAGATATGTCTCGAATTCTGAAACTATAATATTTTCTAATCCTGTTCTGTTTTGGTTATCCTATTAAGTTAAGTTTCGATTATGCCTAATCTAATTAAGATATTTCTAGTCTTAGTAGATTTTTATTCCTAATCATATTAGGATTTAGCCACTATTATATTGATTTTGGTACGGCAGATGAGGAGAACTATGAGTGTATTTTGGGGACTAGGGTTTTGTGAGTGAGGCATATTTTGTACACCACTTTGATTATAATGAAAATGTCCTCTACGTCTTCGTCCATGGATGTAGGCCAGCGGTCGAACCACGTAAATATTGTGTGCTTTATTTTTCTTCTATATTTTTCAATTCTCCTTTGGTATTTTCGCGCCCGAGGAACTACATCTTTTCAGCTTTTGTTCTAACATGTTGTTTGGATGAACAAACATCTTAGTTAATTAATATATATCCCGGCTATGGCTACTATACTCTTATGAGTATAGATTCCTTTATACTCATAAGTTTTCGACCGTTAGATGAAGGGATGTGTGGTTAGGATAATAGTGGTCCCCGATTAGGATGATAGTGGTCCCCTAGGGTTGAGTCGGTGGTTAGTTGAATAGTATGATCTAACGGTTGGAAATGATAAAAATGGTAGATCTAACGGCTGAAAACTTATGAGTACAAAAAAGTTTATACTCATAAGAGTATAGTAGCCGGACTCATCCCGATATCTCCCTTCAATTTACTTAAAAGGTATATAATATTTGGTAGATGAGAAGTGTGATCAAATGTGGAGAAAGATATCATATTTAGCCAATCAAGTTATTTTTTTCAAAATAAAATGAATTAACTAATAAGTGAAATATGCTATTTGCCAAATCAGGAATGCCTTGACCTGTGGAGAAACAAAAATCCATCTCCTAACTTCTATAACACAAAAAAAAAACTTTATACTAAGTAAGTTATTATTAAATATATTATTCTGACAGCCAAACAGAAAAAAATTAAGGAGTTTGATTTATGCTCCTTAGAAGATCTTTACATCTATAGTTTGTTAGGCTAGCATCTTTCACCTACGATGTGATTTATATTATTTTAATAAAAAATTGTAATTTGAATACCGAAGATGATCTAACTTCTCATCTCCCAAATAATATATTTTTATTGAGTAAATTGAAGCAATCTACTGAAAAAAATATTTTTGCATCTACAAGGGCCTATGGTTTTATTTGAATGCACAAATCTATTATTAAGCATATTTCTTTGATTTATTTAGAAAGTTTGTTATATTTGATAAAGGAAGAGTATAATTAAATGTCTGAAAAGACATGCTATATTGGACCTGTAAGCTATTAGTTTATCAAAATGAGATAAATAATTTTGAAGGTAAAATACACAATGGGCATGTTTGGTTCACCCTTTTCCACCCTGAACTCGGAATCGAAATAGATGATTCCGTTTGTGGGTATTTAGTATGCAAGAGTACCATTCCGATTCCGATCCTCAGATGCAATGGGACTCCCTCAATCACTTTTTTTCTAATCAAGCCTATATAGGAGACTAGATTGTAAATTAAATCTGTGCCGAGATGAATGCTTGTACCGAAAATATCTCAATTATATTTTATACTTTTGACTTGAAATTAATTTATTTTTTAATTGTAATTTTTAATTAAATATAAGTTTGATTTTGGTTTTTGAATTTTTAGTTTTAGATTTGATTTGTACTTAAGTTAAAATTTAAATTCAAACAAGAATTTTTTAATTTAATCTATGAATTTAAATTTAAAATTAAATTTTAAGTTTCAAATTTTATTTAAATTATAAATTTTAAATTTTAAATAAATTTTAATTTTAAATTTTAAATTTTAATTAAATTTTAAATAAATTTTAAATTTTAAATTTTAATTAAATTTTAAATTTTATTTAAATTTTAAATTAAATATATGGACTCAAATTGAAATTGAAATTTTAAGTTTTTAAGAATTGAATTAAATCGTACATTAGATTTATGTATTAAGTCGTTAACCCAATTTAAATTCTAAATTTTTCAAAAAAATATATTTAAAATTTTGGCTTATCACTTCTAAATTTTGATGTAAATTCTTAATATTTAAAATTTAGTTTGAATTTAAATTATAAATTTAATTCTATATTTTGAATTGCAAACTTAATTTTAAATTTATGTTTACATTTTAATATTTTTATTTAAAATTTTCTTACTTTTTTTTTATAACCAATTTTTTTTCATCCCACCCAAATAGTGAAGGCAGGAATCAACTATTCCTATTCTGATTATTATTCTAAACTAAATATTTTGAGATCTTTTACCATTCTATTTTCGATTTCTGTCTATTCGTGTTCCAATTTTTATTTTGCATCAAATGTGCCTTATATCCTACCGAATCATGAATGACAAGATCTTCCAACAAAGAGTTAAAATCTATGTATCACGAGCACCTCTATAAGCTTCACGTGTCCGTGTCAGAAACGTGTCCGATGTGAATACTCTTTGGACCCGCGTTCAATGCTGATCCATAACGCAAACAATTAAAAAAATATTTTTTTTTATTTTACTTTTTTTATACATACATAATGTAAAATGATAAATATTTTAACTTTTTAATGAATGCATTCAATTTTTTTTGATAATATAAATAAATTATGTATGGTGGAGAATCTTTTTAAAAAATATATGAACTATCAATAAAAATTTTACTAACTTTCATTCGTATAAGAAAAATATAATAATATTTTACCAAAACTAATATTTTATATATAATAAATATATATATAATTATATTAATAATATTATATTTTATTAGTAGTGTCCATACTGTGTCCTTGTCCTATTTTTTTGAAAACTACGGAGTCGCCGTGTCCGAGTCGTGTCGTGTTCCGTTTCCCGTGTCAGTGTCCGTAACGCTAGATTAAAATTATACTCCTAACTTGCAACACACACAAAAAAAAAATGTACCATATCGTAAGTCATTACCTTATTCAAGTTTTAGTTTGAATCTATATTAAAATTTTAATTCTATATTTTAAAATTGTGAGCTTCATTTTAAATTTAATTTTATATTTTAGATTTCTATTTAAATTTATCTTAATTTTTTTAACCAATTTTTTTTTTCATTTCAACCAAACAGTGAAGACAGGAATCAACTATTTTAATTCTAATTGTTATTCTAAATCAAACATATATATCGAGAAATTTTACCATTCTGTTTTTTATTCTGGTCCATTTCGATTCTAATTCTTATTTTGAACCAAACGTATTCTACACCCTATCAAATTATGGATGATAAAATCTTCCAAGAAAGAGCTAAAATCATACTCCTAAATTGCAATCGCATGAAACAAAAAAAAACAAAAAAAACAAAAAAAACAAAAAAAAAAAAAACATACTGTATCGTAAATCATTACCACCTAATAACTTACCCTTAGGAATAATATTTTGGGTAGATCAGATCAAATTCCAAAAAGGTTATGTAAGGTGAACATGTTCATGGACATGAAACATATATATAATAATATGGTTTGGATTGTGCTTGGGATTTGGAGCTACCGTGTTGACTTTGATTTTGCTCACACGTCATTAATGACGCACTGTTCCGGGAGCCTCGGGGCGCGTAATGATGTTCATGAGCACGAAAGAGAGAGAGAGAGAGAGAGAGAGAGAGAGAGAGAGAGATCACCTTTTCTTTTCTTTTTATTAATTTGTTTATGTATAACAATATTAATAATATAATAATGTAATTTATTGTTATCCAACTAATCCATGCAATTATAATAAGATGATGATGCATCTCCTTTAAAAAAGAAGAAGAGGAAACATTTGTAAACAGATGGAAACAAACAAGGCATTAATTTATGCTAAATAAAGATAAATATAAAACTCTCATAAATTCGTGACAATTGCTTCGTTATAGTCCCTACGTTTATTTTTTTACTAGAAGCGATACTCTATGCCTGAAATACGTACCAATCTTTGATCCATACTTTTGTCTGTTTAGAAATTAGAATATTAGACTGAAAAGATGAGACGAACGAAGAGCAGATGGATTGGTTTCTGTAAGGACTAAAGTAAAGTAATTCTAAAAGTTTGGAAATCTCTAACATCGAACTTAGAACTTTGATGGCCAAATGAAACCTGAATGAATACAAGTTAGGTACAGGGATTAGTAGTACAACACACCCCCTTTTGTACATTAGCAACGGACACTATTGTACAATTTCTTCTTTTTTTTCAACTCAATTTAGCCCACTATTTTTTTTTTTTTTTTGGGACTAAATTGGTCCACCATAATAGGTAGTATCACATGACACATGCAGTTGTGAATTATGAAGCATGGTTTTTGAAATTTGATGTACAGTACCATACTGTTGATATATTAATTGTACCTTAATCGATCGGTTAATACTGTGCACTGTGGCCCACTAATTTTGGTGGAGAAATTTGTCCCGAAGTGGGAAGATGCATAGTAAAATTACCAAAAAAGAAAAAGAAAAAGTTTGAGAAAATAGCAAAAATGATTCACTTTCTTTTTGACAAAAATGCCATGGAGCAATTGTATAAATTTGAGACATAAATGATGTCCAACACCTTTAAATTCGGAGAAATCATCGCTTGCGATTTTTGATGCACGATTGTAATGTTTTAAGTTTGAAAATCTGTTAATAAGTTATCAAGTGTTGCCGCTAATCAACTGTAAGAAACGATCATTGTTTGATTTCTGAGAAATAAATGTGCGAATTTTATTACCCCTATTTTCTATATATAGACCTTTTCAATGCTTTTATTAGAGGCTATCTGGTTTCTCGAAAAAATATGGGCTATTTGATTTCTCAAAAAAATGGGGATAAAATTTTTCAAGAAATTTTTTTTATATAGATTCTCCTTTTTCAGTTTTAAGCTGTTTGGTTCTAAAAAAGATTAACTTTTTGAGAAAGCCTTTTTTAGATTTTTTTATGAAAAATTAGTAATTTTTTCCTAAAAATAATTAAAAAAATAAAAATACTAGTTTTTCATAAAATCTGAAGAAAAAAAAAAACTTTCCGAAATAGCTAATTTTTTTAAAACCAAATGGACAGAAAACTTAAAAAGGAGTTTTCCATGTAAAAAAATTTCGTCGATTTCTTTTTTCATACTTTTCCGAGTGGCGAGTTAGATTTTAATTTAAGGATTTTTCTTTTTGAGAGAAAGGTAGCAAATATCTGCTTCGTTTATTTTGTTTAGAAAAAAACTCAACTATGAAGTAAATAGGTTTGGAAAAAAAAATAAAAATTTAGTGGAGAGCTCCCAACGAAACCTCGTTGAGAAGCCCTCGATTCACTACCACATGTCAATTTTGAATAGTTTTGCCTCTATTCAAAAATTATAATTCTTTTCTCTAGAGTTTTAATTTTTTTATTTTATATTAAAAATTAATTACTAAAAATTACCTAACAAATTCTTGAATGGAGGAAAAACTGACACGTCGCAGCGTATTAGGAAAGCTCTCCATTGAAGTTTTATCCGCTGAGCCCACTGAAATTTTATCCACTACGTTTTCAAACATAAAATCTCAAATACCAACCGTCAAAGACCTAGGAGACACTGATCTATTAACTGCCCAACATACTTTCATATAAGTAATCATTTGAACAAACAATTGATCTTCAGATAAATCACACATATCTTAGCAAGATCAGTCTGATCTGGGAGATTGTTCTCATTGTTTGATTTTGGCTCGTCTATTTGAATCGTGAACTGCGTTTAATCCAAATCCAATTAAAGAACTAATCAAACCAATCAAACCAGTACTACTTTTTTTTATTGCGATTTTTTAAACAATTTTTCCCCTCCTCCACTGAAATAATCACATTAGAATATGAGATTTGAAATTAAAGATGCCTCTTCTAGAAGACAATGTTTGATCCTCCAACCAGCCCATAACATATATAGAAAGAGCATGAGTGTATGTGCTACCCAAGTGCTTTATGATGATCTGTCTCTATAAAGGTCAACCTTCTTTTTTTTCTTTTTCTTTTTCTTTTTCTTTTTCTTTTTTTTTCTTTTTTTTGCTCTGTGTGTGCTGATTGCTACGTTCTCTCAATATGGCATTCAATAAGGGGGTATCTGGTTCGGCGTAAAACGAATCGAAAAATTATTTTATGTATGAAAAATATTTTTTTATTTTTTTGATTCGACGAATAAAAATATTTTTATGGATTTGGAAAAAACTTGAAGTTTTCGTCTTTCACTATTTTTCGACGGAAAACGAAAATCCAAGCTACATAAAATATTTTTCATTCATTTTTTTCCACCAACCAAATAAATATAGATTTTTTTTTTTCAACCAGACAAATGTTGATGAAAAATTACTTTTTTTTTTCTACAAACCAAACACTATAAAATGTAAAAAAAAAATTTCCACCGAATTTTTTTTTACAAAAATTTATTTTTCACGATTTTACGTTGAACCAAACGGATCCTAAGTGAAAAAAATATAATGTTAATTGTCATGCAAGCTCATATACTACTTCTAGAAGCTTTTCATGATTTAAAATTTTCAAATTTTATGTGATGTCATAGGTTGGATCATGATGAATTATTTGCAATCTATATATTCTAGAGGGTTTTTTTTTATTGTGTCAAAAAGAAAATACTTATACCAATTTTTTTCTAGTTTTTTTAATGTCAAAATATATGAAAACTTATATGAGTTATAATCTACTCTGATCTGACGTCTAGTATTTAAATGCTTTAATTTTGTTATCTAATATTTTAATTTATCTGATTTGAACCATCAATGGGTTTTTCTCTTCAGAAATTTAGATTTTTCTCTTAAATTTGGATGCGGCAATTATATTAATAGATTTGATCAGAATACCTCACAAAATTCACGTGACCAATTGCCATGAAAGTGAGTAGTATGTCCAAAGTTTAAAACGTAAGAATTAATCCACATCAAACAAATCAGCAGATCAGATATCAGATATCAAAATCACAAATTTTAAAATTAATTAGTCAAATCAAAGTGTATTATTGAGTTGAGTAAGTTCTATATATTTTTACTCTTTTTTTTTTTAAGAGATGTCATACAACTCTGTACATTGAATCAACGCACGTCGGAAGCGAATCAACAATAAAAGAAAATTACTAAATTCGTCGGCGCACTCATTCAATTTTTTAGAATTTAAGATTAAGAACATGCATATATATAATTTAAGGGGGCACCAAACAAAGTCATTTTATTTTGGTGAGTCTTCTAGAAGCAATAGAACAGGTTATACACACACACATATATATATAGAGTCCGGCTGGTATACTATCGGTAGCACGGAGGCCTCCATGCTACCAAGTTGTTTTCGATGATGCGGCTTCCAAATCGACAATCGGCTCCGCTAGACTTGATCTACACTATTTAAAGTGTTTGGAAACTAAATTTTATAATATTTCGATATCATTTACCTATCAAACGAGTAGTCGAAAAATGAATGGCTGAAAATAAAAATTTCATAAAAAATGATGATAAAAGGCTTAAATTTAAGATCAGAGATACTCATCTTACTCTAAATAGTTCAAAGAATTTTCTATAAAATTTTTATCAGATTTGGATTGTTTTACACCGTTAAACTTACAAACGCATCTCATCTACCATTGAAATTGTCAATTTTGAGACCCTTTGATCACTAGCCAAATAATGTCGAAAAATTATGAAATTTAGTTTCCAAACACTTTCAATAGTGTAGATCAAGTCTAGCGGAGCCGATCGTCGATTTGGAAGCCGCAACATCGAAAACAACTTGGTAGCACGGAGACCTCCGTGCTACCGATAATATACCAGCCTAGCTCTATATATATATACATATATATATATATATATATATATATATATATATATATATATATATATATATATATATGCATTTTTTAATATTGCTCTAAGCGTAGAAGCATATTCCGCTTCTAAGTAGTTTAATTCTTTTTAACCAAAAGATTGGCAAAGTAAACTATGCTTTTATTAGAAATATAATATAATTTTTCTAGTATGTATCTACTTTTGCAGTGTCATTAGTGATTCTTTTAAAAAAAAATTGATAATTTAAAAATTAAAAATACAAAAATAGTGATTGTTCAACAAAATTGCATTTTTTTACTTGAAACCCAGATCACGGCTGACCCAATACTCTGTACTAACCAAAGACTCTGTCCTATAGCAATTTTTTTTTCTTTTTTTTTTCTTTTTTTAAGTTGGTCGTGTAGCGTTTAAGATGAATAAAATATAATAATGCTCATAAATAACTCAACCTCACGAGGAAGTCTACTGTGTCACGCTTGCACCACGTCATCAATAACAAGCCAATCACATCTCTCATTTTCAACAAAACGTACAATAAAAATATTTTTTTATAATCATGACGGGACATATATTCTGAAAAAAAAATATTTGATTGGTTTGGAACGCCACGTCACCAATATACCCGGTGCATTCTAGAATTTTTCCAACCTCACGCCTAGTAAGGAGTAATTATTTGCCTGCACCCGGTGCATTCGTACATCTCGTGCACCCATCTACATCTGCAGTACTTTATGTCACTATAGATTGTTCGATTCCGGCCGTCCAGCTTTTACTCCTTCGAACTCGTGACCTGTTGCCCCAAGAAGGAGAATTCCAGTTAACTACTACAGAAAACCGTTTAGTTATAAAGAATAATAGATAAAATATTGTTAGAGATACAGATAAGTTTATTTACAGAAATTACAATTATATGTATCTCGTTGAGTCGAATGCATAAGAAAGAAGGAAAATGTTATTTGTGCACCTCATGTATAGGTGTACATCTTATATTCTTGGATCCAAGAGTTTATAAAACTCCTTCAGAGTTTTAGCTGAAAGATATTTTTGATGAGACGAGTGAGCAAACGTAAGTCACGGGAAGGATGGGGTGTAAATTTTACACATTTGTTATTAGTGTATAAATAGCATTGCTCTTATTATTTTATGCACCCTAAGTGAACTGCCCCATCCATTGGATGGGAGAGATATAAGATACATAACCAGCATGGGTGTACAAATAGCATTTACCTTATTTTATATATGAGATAGTAATATCACTACTCCACCCTAAAAGAAAATATACATATTTTTAACTATAAAAATAATTAGAAAATTAAATTTATCTTATATCTAAAATTATTTTTTTAACTGCTATAAATAAACTACATCAGAACAAACATTCCATAACGAAATGCTACCTATACACCACATAATTAAAGAGATGCACCTTTTACTTCCATGAATTCTAAGATAGAAAAATTTCTTAGTTAAAAGAATGTGATACCACTAGTGATTGGATCTTACTAATCCAAAGTCTAAAAGATAGGTGTACAGATAGTATTGTTCGTGGTGAGCAATACTAGGGATACACTTTCAGATTAGGTATAAATTTCACTATTTTTATCCAAAAGCTTTTATTATCTACTTGTCATATTATTTTTTTTTTACTAAGATTTTAAAATTCTCTAATAAAATATTTAGAATGTAAGATCTACACCTAAATATATATAGATATACTGGTAACATTTTTCTATCCTATCTCTACTCTCCAGTAAAGCTTATACCACCTATTTTCAGAAAAAATACTATGCATGCACCCCTCATAAGGGGCGTATGAAATACACTCTTGATCCAAAAGTTGATAAAGCCTTTTGAATATTAAAAAAAATAAAAAAAGTTTAATAAGTGTTGTGCTCTGTTTTTTCTGGACCGTTGACCGGGTCCAAACCCTCTCGATATGTGTGTGAAAAGATAAAATAACTTTCTGAAATGACCATCGAATACGTCACGATCATATCAAGCGATTCGGTTGAGGAGGGATCGGCTCAACCGGATTCTACCTCACTTCACTAATTAAATCCGAAGATTCAGGATATTCGGCTGATCAAAGATTCGGTTGAATGAACCGAGTCATTATATTGTGGGGAAGTCTGGGTTACAAGTACAATTAAGACTACTCCTAAAAAAAATTGTAAATGCTGGAAGGGTAAAGATAACATGTAGACTACTCCTAGGAAAGCTGTAAATGCTGAAAGTAGAAGTATTGAAAATGCAGTGGTCTTCTCGTTCGCAGGGGAGAGAAAGACCTCTATTACAGACTTCGAAATTACTATTTATAGCCCACATTATTGGTCGATTTTGATAGTGGGGGTAGTGCTATAGCGATGATCGCGTAAGTTACGCCCCACGATCGCGTAAATTACACCCCATGATCGCGTAAGTTACGCCTCACTTCTCAACCGTTCCCGCCTAAAATCTCTCCACCTTCAGGCGTTTTGTTGTCGGCTCCTGATATACCACGTGTTCTTATTTCTTTGGCTCGTGCGTGATCCAATCCGTCTATCTTATGACGCGTTAAATTTTGGCATCAACAATAAGATACTAAGTGAATTAAGAAGAATCACAAGGACCTTAGCATATAAATTTTATACCTAAAAGTGAGCTGTATGTGGAGCATTGTTCATCTTCTAGAACTTGGATACGTAGGGTGAGATTCCCTAGACGTATTTAATCATCGTAGAACGCCACCTATTCGTTCCTATAATTCACCCATTATCTCGATAGATGGAGAAAGCCATTAAGAAAAGAAAATTGCTACCTGTTAAAATCGCTATCACTATATACTGTTATTCTTGTTAGGATAAATTACACATGATTTTGGTCTCAAACTTTAATTTGTTACAAATTCTAGTTTGAATTTTTTAAATTATTACAATCAAATTTCATAACCCAATTTAGTGGGTTAAATATTAATAAATTGTTGATATAAAAGTAATGTAAAAGTATTGTGATTGATGATGCGATAATAATTAAATGTTATATCATTTATGCGATTGTGAAACTTGATTGTAACAATTCAAAAAATTTAAATTAAAAATTATAATAAATTAAAATTTGAGAATTAAAATGTCACGCGCCTCATAATTTGAGGACCAGAAGTGCAACTTACCTTTATTGTTATTATTGTTACTGTGTAATTTAAGGTGTGTACACGTTAGAGCTGTTTTTATGTAAAGAAAAAGCCATATATAATTTGTCGAGTTCGATAGGCGCGATAGGTGCTGAAAACTGTGGGCACTGAAACTCAAATAGTGAGAAAAATAACAGGAGTTGAAAACTTTTTCTAATTGATACCTTTTTACGCAACGTTCTTTTTTGTTTTGTCCTATCATTTCTCCTTTAGCTAGGTTTAGTGCGAGCATGCATTTTGCAAGCTCTTGTCCTTTTCTTTTCTTTTTTTCTTTTCCTATACACGAACTACTTTTTCTAGTTGATACTATTCCTATTGAAAAAAAAAAAAAAAAAAATTGTTATATGCATACTTTATTGTAAAGTGTATATATCTTACGCCCTATAATTAGTACTAAATTTTGATAAGATAATTGAGTAAATATCAGCCGTAGAGAGACTAGCGTATAAAATTTATACCTATATTATAGGTATACAGATAGCATTGCTCTTCCTGTTTTAGTACTACGTATGTGTTTGATACATCTGTATACTTGGATTAATCTATATATATATTCACTACATTTTAGGAGTTTGTTATGTTTAAAGTAGACAGATATAAAATAATACTAAATATAAATGATATATATTCCGTTGCATTTGTTATTCAAATATAGATAGGAAAGATGAATGAAGGACAAAGGATATGAGACGCACATGGATAATAGGTTGTTCTTGTTGTTCAAAAGATTGATCTGATAAATAATAACCTCAAAAAAAAATTAACACATGCTTACGACGATGATAAAGATCAAATAAATTAGGCCATAAAAATTATGAGAGATCAAATGGCAGAAGTGAAAATTAAACTTGGATTTCTTAGAACCGAGGAAACTTAAAATCAAATTTGGCACTATCTAATTAACCTATACGAATCCTCAATATTTTTTGCCATGTGGCAAGTTCTCCTTCACCCTCACCAGTGTGTAGGGCTGGCAAATGAGCGAGCCGGCTCGTGTTCGACTCGTGTTCGGCTCGATATTCGGCTCGCTCGAGCTCAACTCGAAATTAAATGAGCCGAGCTTGAGCAGAAAAAAAAGCTCGAAATTTATTTCAAGTCGAGCTTGAGTATTACTAGGGTCGTTCGAATTAGGCTCGAAAAGCTCGAATATATATATATATATATATATATATATATATATATATGTATATATATACATACATATGTATGTATACATACATACATACATATGTATGTATACATACATACATACATATGTATGTATACATACATATATACATACATATATATACATAATACATACATATACATACATACATACAATATACATACATACATACATACATACATACATACATACATACATACATACATACATACATACATACATACATACATACATACATACATATACATACATACATACATATACATACATACATATTTATATTATACATACATATATATATATATACATACATATATATATACATACATATATATATATATATAGTCCGGCTACTATACTATCGATAGTATCAAGCGTTTGATGCTATTCAGTTTTTCGCCGATAGATCTATCTCTTTGATCATTTTCACCCGTTAGATCATATTATTCAACCAATCACCCACTCAACCCTAGGCTACCACTATCATCCCAACCGCACATCCTTTCATCCAAGGATCGAAAACCTAATAGCATCAAGCGATTGGTACTATTAATAGTATAATAGCCTAATTCTATATATATATTATATATATTTAATAGTATGATTTAACGGGTGGAAATGGTCAAAGGGATAAATTTAACGGTCGAAAACTTATGAGTACAAAGGGATCTATACTCATAAGAGTATAGTAGCCGAACTATATACATATAATTATATATAATATATATTTTAATTATATATAATAATATATATTATGTATTTTAATTATGTGTATATAGAGAGATAAGGTTATTGGGCCCACAAAACCAAATCAGCAAAATTCTACTCTAATTGCTCTCTCTCTTTTTTACTTGGTCGTAGAGTCGCTTCTCTTAAATTATTTTTTTTAATATTATAATATCGTATTTTATGCGTTCATTTTGTATATTTAACTATTAGATATATTTTTATATCAAATTTTTGATAATATTATATAAAAATTAAACTATAGATTGCATGATGTAAGAATTTCAAGCGGCTCGTTTAGGGCTCGAGCTTGCTCGACTCGAAGTTAGGCTCGCTCGAGCTCGGCTCGAATTAATTTCAAGCCAAGCTTGAGCCTAAATTTAGGCTCGAAACTAATTTCAAGCCAAGCTTGAGCTGAGGTAAGCTCGCTCAAGCTCGGCTCGTTTCCACCCCTACCAGCGTGTGACCCTTCTCCTTCCCTTCACCAAACTTTCACTATGTATCTAAACGGTCCCACTACCAAACTTCCAATTAGTGCATTAAATGGTCCCACGACCATCTACAATCCTAACCTCTCTATCTCCAATTATTCATCATGACTCTTTTCCTTCTCTCCAACAGACTTTCAATTAATGCATCCATACAGTCTGCTGTCATCTACAATCCTCACTTTCTTATCTCTAATTAATTCATCAATTCTCTATCTCTCATCTTTTTCTATACACCGTCGCCTCCTTCCCTCCCTCCCTCTCACTAATGCGCGCCCATTTCCCCCCTCCGTCGCGGTCAGAGGGATCGTAATCGCCGTTACTATCACGGTTGCCCGAGAAGGCATTGTCGGGTCCATCCCCGGCCGCCAACAGTGAGGGACCTTTGTTGGGTGTAGCAAGTGAGATACACAAGAGAATGTTTGATATTCTCTTATTATTAGTTACTCCTACAGTTTTTACCCGCTGCGAAGCGCGGGCTCCTTCACTAGTATTATCCAAACTATATTAGAAACTATTTAGAAACAGTCCTTTTTTGTTGAAAAGGATCATGTCAGCCGAAATGGGTTGACCAGGTTGTTATATTAAAAAATTAAAAATAAGGTACAGAGAAGAGGTAGACAAAAAAAAAATGAGAGTATAAACAAAATTGCAAACAAAAATTACAACCATAATAGAAAATAGCATCAAAGTTTTAATGACTCAGAAAGTACATTCTGATCGAGGCAAAGATGAGTCGATATCGATAATTAGCTTTTGAATACTTCTAGCAGTAGACAAGGCATTAAAGCAAGTGTTGTCGAAGATACGATGATTCCGCTCTAACAAGATGGACCGAGCAAAGTAGCTGATACTGGTATTCCAAGTTTTTCAAAGAGGCTTGGCCAAGGAAATTGACCACTCAGCCCAAGATTCCCCAAGTCCGAGAATTGATGGGTTTTTTCTTGGAGGGGGGGAGGGGGGGCAACAAGATAGGTCAAGAGATGTCCATATTGCCATAGAGTAAGGACATTGGAGGAACAAGTGTATAATATCTTCACCTGCATTGAGGCAAAGCTCACATCTAGAGGCCAATATCCAACCGTAATGTCGGAGGTTCTCAAGAGTTTAAATTCAGTCTTTAAAGACTAGCGACGTGAAAAATTGAACTTAATGAGGGGAAGAAGAGCACCAGAAAGTGCCCGAGATGCGATCAGATGTATAGCCAGCAAATAACAGGTTGTTAACTGATGCAATGGAAAAGGTACCAATGGGATTCCATTTCCAGTGACAAATGTCGAGAGCGGAGTAAATTTGGTCATCAAATAATATGCAACAGAGTATTGAAAACTCGAGCATTAATGGAGGGGTAGAAGATAGATGTGATTAAATTCTCAATTAACACCTCGGATGCAAGGACGAATTTTTTAGCAGAACAGGAAAATAAAATCAAAAATTCATCCATAAGAGGCGTACTGATCCAAGATGATAACAAGAATAGTGCTTTAGCGCCACTATATACAATAAAAGAGTGCGAGAACTTGAAGATAGAATGTCTTGAGCATACTGCGCCAGAAGTGAGAGGTCTGTCGAGGATACTTTCAACCGAGAGGGAAAGTAGAATAATATACCAATTTGATTATAGTTGCCTAGGGTGAGTCTGGTTGAGAGACAAATCTCTAAAGCCACTTGCAAATAAAAGATAAATTCTTATAGGTGATGTTCGGAACTTGAAGTCCACCTAAAGCTTTTGGTCGAGTGTCATGCCCTAGGACTCTTTTATAAGACTTTTCATGTGAAAATAGCAAAAAGTGTGTACATTTTTAAAAAAAAACAAACACCAAAAATCGCCACGAAGCATGCACAGACACGTCACATAAATAGAGGCTCGTCTGTACAAACGGACAGAGTTTCCCCCATACATACACAACATAGGAATCTAGAGTACAACAATCAACTATCACATCAACCACAACACGAGAACTATAGGGAGAATAATCAACATAACCAGATATATAAACAACTATACAGAAATGTTAAACCACATACAGTCATGAATGATAACTAATAATAGAAGAAAACTAAACCAAAGGGTATAACTGGAATACGAAGCTATTACAACGAGGACATATCTATCTAATTGCGCCCTCACGCACCATCCCGAACCTCACCTCTAATGCCACCTGTAAAAATAGTGGAGTAAGAAATATATAAAATATATTTTTCAGTGGGGGCAACCCGCCGACGAGAGCAAGCCGCACTCACTGGTCAACAAGAGAGAGCTAACATAATCGACAGTTATGAAATGGTATATTGATTACAGTAGCAATAATAAACTGGAAGAAAATAATCAACCATCAAAAGATATATGCATATACATATATATAGAGAGAGAGCTAGTCTGCTATACTATGGATAGCACGGAAGCCTCCGTGCTACCAAATTGTTTTCAATGATGCGGCCAAATCAACGATCGGCTCCATTAGACTTGATCTACACTATTGAAAGTATTTGAAAACTAAATTTTATAATTTTTCGATATTATTTGGCTAGTGATCAAAAGGTCTCAAAATAGACAATTTTAATGGTCGACGTGATGCGTTTGTGAATTTAACAGTGTAAAACAATCCAAATTTGATAAAAATTTTATTGAAATTTTTTTTCACTATATATATATGCATATATACATATAGATATATATATGCATATATATCTATACTATATATAAAAGCACGTATTTCAAATTTCGGTCTATCGACAGACCCATTTTAAAAATAAAAATATAAGGATAAGAATAGGAACCGTTGGAAATGAATACGTAAAGATAAGAATAGGAACCGTTGGGAATGAATACGTAAGGATAAGAATAGGAACCGTCGGGAATAATTAATACATAATGAATACTATATATAAAAGCACGTATTTCAAATTTCGGTCTGTCAACAAACCAATTTTAAAAGTAGAAATATAAGGATAAGAATAGGAACCGTTGGGAATGAATACGTAAGGAATTGGAACCGTTGGGAGTGAATACATAATGAATGGATATGTAACAAATAAATTTTAATTTAATTTTTTTCTCTACCAGATAACCGGTGAGAATTAAAGAAAATTATTTGCCTACAAATTTAAATTTACAAGAACTAGGCAGCCAACAACTAATTAAATTTATATTTATTGAAAAATATGATACATAAATTTATTCTATAACTAAATATGGTACGGGATCAACGATTGAATCATTCTCTTCTTTTTTTGCATGATCTACACTGTCCATATCCTCTATTTATCTTCAAGCAATTGGGAAGGGGAGCCAACATGTAAGTTATTTTTGAATTTCAAATCATTCTTTTTTTTTTAAATTGTTACGTGCATTTGCACGTACACTCAGCTAGTATGTATATATGCATATATATAAATATATAGAATTATGCTACTATACTATCGATAGTACCAAGCGCTTGGTGCTATCGAGTTTTTGACCGTTGGATGAAAGGATGTGCAGTTAGGATGATAGTGGTCTCCTAGGGTTGAGTGGGTGGTTGGTTGAATAGTATAATCTAACGGGTAGAAATGATCAAAGGGTAGATCTAACGGCAGAAAACTCGATGGTGGTACTATCGATAGTATAGTAGCCGGACTCTATATATATATAGAGTTTTACTAGAATACTATCGGTAGTAAACAGCTCGGTTTACTAACGATTTATTTTCGATGATAGAGCTTCCAAATTGACGATCAGTACCGTTAAACATGATCTAAACCATTTAAATTATCTGAAAATCAAATTTCACGCTTTTTCGATATCGTTCTCTTGTCCATCAAGTGAACAAAAATGAATGGCTAAAAATGAATATCCTTCAAAATATGATGATACAATTTTTGTATTTAAGATCTACAGTATAGATCTTATTTTAAATAGTTTAAAGAATTTTCTAACAAAAATTTAGCTAATTTGGGCTCTTCTATATATATATAGAGCTTGACTGGACTACTATCGGCAGTAAACGGCTCGGTTTACTACCGATTTATTTTCCATGATAGAGCTTCCAAATCGACGATCGGCATTGTCGAACATGATTTAGACCATTTAAATTATCTAGAAATCAAATTTCATGATTTTTTTACATCACTAACCGAAGGATCAAAGGGTCACAAAAATTATAATTCTAATAGCCGATGTGGTGCATTTGCTCGTTTAATGGTATATCCAAATCAGCTAAATTTTTGTTAGAAAATTTCTTAAACTATTTAAAACAAGATCTAGACTGTAGATCTTAAATAAAAAAATTGTATCATCACTTTTTGAAGGATATTCGTTTTCAGCCATTCATTTTTTGTTCACTTGATGGACAAGAGAACAATATCGAAAAAGCGTAAAATTTGATTTTCAAATAGTTTAAATGGTTTAGAGCATGTTTAATAGTGCCGATCGTCAATTTGGAAGCTCTATAATCGAAAATAAATCAGTAGTAAACTGAGTCGTTTACTATCGATAGTATTCTAGCAAAACTCTATATATATGTATATACATGTATATATATATATGGAGTTGGGCTGGAATACTATTAATAGTATTTGGCCCATTTTGCTATCAAGTTTTTAACCCTTGGATGACAAATTGTAGGGTTAAGATGATATTAGTCCCTTTGGGTTGAGTGGTCCCCCTAGGGTTGAGTGGTCCCCACTGGGTTATAATATTTAATCTAGTTAGAAATGATCAAAGGAATTGATCCAAAGGCTAAAAACTTAACAGCAAAAGGGGGCAAATACTATTGATAGTATTATAGCCCAACTCTATATATATGTATATAGAGTAGGTCTTGTGTGCTATTAGGAGCACGGAGGCCTCCGTGCTCCTAAGCCGTTTTCTATGATGAAACTTTCGAATCGACGATCGGCTCTGTTATACTTGATCTAGCGTATTTAAAGTATCTAGAAAATAAATTTTGTAATTTTTCGATAATTTACCTATTGAACGAAAGGGTTCAAAATCAACAATTTTTAATGGTTGATGTGTGCCGTTTGCAAGTTTAACGGTGTAGAAATATTCAAATCAGATGAAATTTTGATAGAAAATTTTTTATACTATATACAATAAGATTAATATCTCTGATAGAAAATTTTAGTACTATAACATAATTTTTTGTGAGATTTTTATTTTCAACCGTTGATTTTGAGTCCTTTCAATCACTAGGTAAATGATATCGATAGTTTTTGACGGCCTATATGAGCTGTTTGCTTGTTTAACGGTGTAGAACAATTCAAACAGCTTGAATTTTTTATAGAAAATTCTTTATACTATTAAGATAACGTTTGATAACTCCGATTATGAATTGAAAAAGTCTAACATCTATTTTCATAAGGTTATTCATTTTTGGCCGTTCATTTTTCGACACTTCAATGAATTTGATAACGAATTTTAAAATATATAAAATTTAGTTTCTAGACGTTATAAATACTCTAGATCAACTTTAATGGTTCCGATCATCGATTCGGGATCCCTATCATCTAAAACGACTTAGCAGGACGAAGCCTCGAAGTATGATTTGATCCTAGGAATGGATTGGCTCTCGAAGTATCACGCCACTATTGATTGTGAGAGCCGGATAGTGAGGTTTAGAGAACCCGGGCACAAGGAATTTGTGTACCGTGGGTGTAAGAGTTCGCTCTTTGCGTCGATGGTGTCCACGCCGCAAGCAAGGAAGCTTATTGCTAGGGGATGCATTGCCTACTTGGCGACGGTAGTGGATGACCGGAAGGAAGTGCTGGGACTTGAGGACGTTCCTATAGTCCAAGAGTTCCCGGATGTATTTCCGACGGAGTTGCCCGGAATGCCACCGGACCGGGAAATAGAATTCGTGATCGATTTGCTCCCGGGTACGGCGCCGATCTCTAAGGCCCCGTACAGGATGGCACCCGCGGAACTGAAGGAATTGAAAGCACAATTGCAAGATTTGATGGACAAGGGTTTCGTGAAGCCAAGTGTGTCACCTTGGGGAGCCCCTGTTTTATTTGTGCGGAAAAAGGACGGTTCGCTGCGGTTATGTGTAGATTACCGCGAGTTGAATAAAATGACCGTCAAGAATAAGTACCCGTTACCCCGAATTGATGACTTGTTCGATCAGTTGCAAGGGTCTCGGGTGTATTCAAAGATTGATTTGCAATCCGGTTATCACCAATTGAAGATCAAACCGGAGGATGTGCATAAGACCGCGTTTAGGATGCGGTATGGACATTATGAATTCACGGTTATGCCTTTCGGGCTTACCAATGCCCCGGCAACGTTCATGGATTTAATGAACCGTGTGTTCAAACCACTATTGGATCAATTTGTGGTTGTGTTCATAGATGATATTCTTGTCTACTCTCGGAGTGAAGAGGAACATAAAGAGCACCTAAGGATTGTGCTTCAAGTTCTTCGAGAGAACAAGTTATTCGCCAAATTGAAAAAGTGCGAATTCTGGATCCGTGAGGTCGCTTTCTTGGGTCACGTAATTTCCGCAGAAGGAGTATATGTGGACCCTATGAAAGTAGAGGCAGTCAAGAATTGGCCTCGCCCGACCAATGTCACGGAAATACGAAGCTTTTTGGGTCTTGCGGGGTACTATCGGCGGTTCGTGGAGGGGTTTTCAAAAACCTCCGGTCCACTAACGCGTCTTACCCGCAAGGGAGCCAAATATGTTTGGAGCGAGGAATGCGACCGAAGCTTTAAGGAGCTAAAGGAAAGGTTGACTTCGGCTCCGGTACTCGCCTTGCCGATTGCGGGGGAGGGTTTTGTGGTGTATAGTGATGCATCACATCGTGGTCTTGGGTGTGTGCTTATGCAAAGAGGACAAGTAATAGCATATGCCTCTCGACAGCTGAAGAGCTATGAGCAGAATTACCCCACCCACGACTTAGAACTCGCGGCGGTGGTCTTCGCACTTAAGTTGTGGAGACACTACTTGTACGGGGAGCATTGTGAGGTTTACACGGATCACAAAAGTTTAAAGTACTTATTCACTCAAAAGGAGTTGAACTTGAGGCAGCGGAGGTGGTTGGAGTTGATAAAAGACTATGACTTGACCATCTTGTACCACCCCGGTAGAGCCAATGTGGTGGTCGATGCGCTCAGTAGGAAATCCGTGGAGAACTTCGCAATTGAGATGACGGGACAAATACCGTTGATCAAGGAAATGGGCCGATTTGACTTGAAAGTCGTGGCCCCGGGCGTCCCCGCTAGACTTATGAGTCTCGAGGTATGGCCGACCTTGTTGGAGCGAATAAAAGAAAAGCAATCCGGTGATCCGGAACTCCAAAAGGTGCGGGGTGCTATCGAGAGCGGGCGCGCCGGTGATTATCATATAGATTCGAAGGGCGCAATTCGATTTCGAAATCGATTGTGCGTGCCGAAAGTTGAGGACATTCGTAGGGAGATCTTGAAAGAAGCTCACACTTCTCCCTATGCGATTCACCCAGGCGGCACCAAAATGTACAAGGATCTCAAACTACATTATTGGTGGCCGGGGATGAAGCTTGATGTGGGACGCTTTGTGGCACAATGCTTAGTGTGCCAACAAGTGAAGGCCGAGCGTCGCTTTCCAGCGGGAAAACTGCAAGGATTGCCCATTCCGGTTTGGAAGTGGGAAAATATCGCGATGGACTTTGTTGTGGGCTTACCTCGATCGCTAGGTGGCCACGACGCGATTTGGGTGGTGGTGGATCGTTTGTCAAAGTCGGCACACTTTTTGCCAATCCACACCACTTGGTCGGGAGACAAGTTAGCGCAAGTCTACCTGGACGAGATTGTGCGGTTGCACGGGGTCCCGACCTCGATAGTTTCAGATCCAGATCCCCGTGTCACATCGCATTTTTGGAAAAGCTTGCAAGAAGCTTTGGGTACACGGCTCGATTTCAGTTCAGCATTTCATCCTCAAACTGACGGTCAATCGGAAAGGACAATTCAGATTTTGGAGGATATGCTATGAGCGTGTGTGTTGGACTTCAAGGGTGCATGGCCTACACATTTGCCGATGGCTGAATTTGCTTACAATAATAGCTATCAATCTAGCATCGGAATGGCACCTTTTGAGGTCTTGTACGGGAGGAAATGCCGCTCTCCTATTCATTGGAGCGAAGTCGGCGAGAAATGGGTCTTAGGACCGGACGTGTTGCGTGAAGCGGAGGAAAAGGTCCGCTTGGCACGCGAACACTTATCGACGGCGCAATCTAGACAAAAGAGTTATGCGGATCGACGTCGACGAGATTTGGAATTCGCGGTAGGAGACCGCGTCTTCTTGAAAGTATCACCCACGAGAGGGGTGAAGCGATTTGGTGTTCGGGGTAAGTTGAGTCCCCGTTACATTGGACCCTATGAGGTTTTGGAGCGTGTAGGATCCGTGGCATATCGGCTAGCCTTGCCGCCAAAACTTGCGGGGATACACAATGTGTTCCATGTATCGACCCTCCGCAAGTATATGTATGATCCGGCGCACGTCCTCGAGTATGTGCCTATGGAGCTTCATGAGGATATGACTTATGAGGAGTATCCCTTGTGTATCATGGATCGCGAGGTGAAAAGCTTGAGGAACCGTGAAATTCCTTATGTAAAGGTACAATGGACGAATCACGGTGAGCGCGAAGCTACGTGGGAATTGGAAAGCTCAATGAGTGAGCGGTTTCCTTACCTCTTCGCTGAGTCCAGCTGAGGTATGATTTAGTTTCGCGGCCGAAACTCTCTTTAAGGGGGGAGGAATGTAGTACACTGAATTTCAGTGCACCGTACCGAACTTCTACAAATTGTGGAGTTCCGGTGGGAAAATAGCATGTGAGGCTATGTGTGAGGCTTCAGCCAAGTTTGGGACTTGTGCGAAGTATTTTCGGCGCAAACGAGGCGCGAAAAGGACTTCGACAAGTTGAAAACTGCAGAAATTGAAGCTCTGCATTGGATTCCGGTATGTGGAGCTCATACCGGTACTGAAGTGAATAGTACCGGTATGTGCATAAGGAATACCGGAATGCCGTGGTTGAACCGAAAACCCAGCTCTCGGGTTTTGCGGAATTCTCCGGAAAATACCGGAATGTCGCTGTATACCGGTATGTGAAAGAGGATACCGGTATGCGATGGCCGAAACAGTAAATCCAGCTCTCGGGATTCTGCGGGATTTCTGAGGTATACCGGTATGCATATGCGCATACCGGTATACAATGCCCAGTTTTGGCTGGTTGAGAGTGTTAAGTGTGGAGAGGGGCATTTTGGTCTTTTCACACTTGTGGAGGTGTTTGAAAGGCAGGGAACACCCCCTTTCTCAGTCATCCACTTCTCCACTTCTCCTCTTCATCTTCTCCACTTTCTCTCTCTAGAGATTTCTCCAAAACTTGGAGAAAATGGTGGATTGATCTTGGAAAAAGCTTCCAAAGGAGAAAAGAAGCTTCTTGGTGCAAGAAGGAGCTTGGGGATTTCGTGATTAAGGTTAGTACCTCACGTTTAGGGTTCAAACCTTGGATTTAATCCTTTGAAATGAGGTTTTTGGGAACCCTTGGCAATCTAAAGCACAAAATGTGAGAGATTGGCCATGAAATCTAGGGTTTGGCTTGCATGCATGCAAACCCTAGGTAGATTTGGGGCTTTTGCAATGAGAGGTTCTAAAAATATTTGGACCTTCGGGAATTGCAATTGAGGCTTAGGAAATCATGTTAGAACACTTGATTTCACATGTTGAGTTGAATTTAGGGTTCGTAACGTGTAACGAACCGTTTTCTTGTAGAAGCTTGGGTTGAAGCAAGAACTCAAGGCTTGGACACTTAGGAGCTTGAACAATACAAGAATTTGGAAGCTCTTGAGGTGGGTTTGTGTTTACCGAAGTGATTAGGTCACTTCCATGTCTAGGGTAAATATCCATTTAAAGATAAAATGGTATGTGTTGTGAACCCTAGAATTTGCATGTTGGCAAAGGTAAAAATCATGATAGGATGAACAAGGGGATCCTATGGCATGATGTATATTTCAAATATAATTCAAATATTAATACTTGTTGCATGGTTGCATGTATGATTAAACCTAGTGTTATTGAACATAGGTTGGACATGAGGATTAAACCTAGTGTTATTGAACATAGGTTGGACATGAGGATTAAACCTAGTGTTATTGAACATAGGTTGGACATGAGGATTAAACCTAGTGTTATTGAACATAGGTTGGAACATGTGAGATTGAATCCTAGTGTCATTGAACATAGGTTTGACATGAGATTGGAACCTAGAGTCATGGAACCTAGGATGATAATGAGAAAGTAAGCCTAGTGTTATTGAACATAGGCGAGACTTAGTGACTTGAACCTAAGGTCATGAGACTTAGGTTGGCAAGGGAAAAACGTGAACAACGGGATGTGCGACGATTTTGCTATCCCAGGTAGGCGACGATTTCGCTACCATGCCATGAGTTGGCCGTATTGAGACGGGATGTGCGACGATTTTGCTATCCCGGGTAGGCGACGATTTCGCTACCATGCCATGAGTTGGCCGTATTGACACGGGATGTGCGAAGGTTTTGCCATCCCGGGTAGGCGACGATTTCGCTACCACGCCATGAGTTGGCGGTGTCAAGATGGGATGTGCGACGAGGTTGCTATCCCGAGTATGCGACGAGTTCGCTACCCATGCCATGCGGTGGCCGTGTTGAGACGGGGTATGCGACGATTTTGCTATCCCGAGTATGCGACGAGTTCGCTACTCGAACTAGGAGGTGACGAGTTCACTCCTCGAATGTTGGAATAATTATGGTGAGACGGCGATTCCGAAACCATAAATAAATGACAAGTAAATGAACTTAGTCATTGTGAGACATAGGATGAACCTAGGAGAGAATGATAAATTATATTTCATTTGGTTGCATCCTTTATGTTTATTTACAAGCATGTAAATAATTGTTGCATAGTTATATGTGATCTAACTTATGCATATGGTGTTTCTTTGGATCTGGTGGGTCGAGCTTCTCTCTTGGGTGGCCTTACCCACTGGGAACTATGTTTATAGTTCTCACCCCACATTTTCCAGGTCCTTCCGCGTGTGAGGCAGCGGAGCGAGGCAAGGGTTTAGCTCTCTAGATAGCGGCCCTTCCATTTTGGTGATACATAGAGTTGTACCCCTATTTTGGATTATGATTGCATAGGGAATTTTCATTCTTGTATGAATGTTGTATATTCCATCGTTTTGGAACATAGTGTATGGAATGAAAAGAAAAGAAAATTTTGGACATGTATATTATGCCATGTGATGTAATAGAAGTAGAACTTCTTTATGTTGATGCTTTTCTTGTGCAACTCTTGTACTCCGTTCCTAGTTGGAACATTGTGGATAAGCTTGTGTTGTGACGCCTTGGGCGGATAGGAAAGACTCTATCCGTTCGGCGGGTCTGGTGCATGCGCTCGTGCGGTTATCCTTTCCACCTAGTTGGTGTTTAAGGACCCGGCGGGGCGTGACAAATAAGCTAAGAAGTCAAGTGGTATAATGACGTGCTCAATAAGTATAGTGCAACCAAGGAGGAGATCAAAGAAAAAGAGATAACCGAGCAGGCACCACTTTACCGACTTTAGATCGAAGCACCCACCTATATATTGAATACACCTAATTCTATGACTCCGCCAATGCCTCTAGGTGTCATGTAAACTTAAATATACACAGCGAGTGTCAATATAAACCCCTACATGTCTACTAAACTGACCGACTCATCTATACTGCACCGAAGTGCACCATGACATACTCGAAACATCGGTTTCGCCAACCGACTTCCGGAACTAGACCAACTTAGGAGCCAACACTACAAGAGTCCAACCAGCTCCCAACAACAACAGACAACTACCCACGATAATAAGTCGCCAATAATATGAAACGATGCGATTGAAACACAATTTTTTAAACCGATTTTTGAACCTCATCTAAGCCAGTCACCTAACCCACTGAAACCTCTAACTAACTTCTTAGAGCATTTCAAGACATGCCATAGGTCTCTTTAGACCATCCGTTGTCCCACACACCAATTTAGGTGTTGGGATAGTAGCACACAAGGTGCGTACCAATAGAGACCCTGCCACTTAAACTATGTCTTAACTGCTTCCAACATACGCCATAAAAACTAGTGAAAGGTAGAAACACCCACATTGTTGATTTCAACCAGCAAGAACCCTCTGAAACACACCTGATAGGTTTCAGTGTCCAAGTGCACAATCAGCGCTAAAACTTTAGATTTTCTACCGAACAAGTCCCAAAGTTGCAAATTTCGACAACAGAACAACACACGATCTGTATTCAGCCCAAGAATGGCTCCACAACCACATCACCAACCCTAGAGTGGCTCAAAGTTAGTTAAACCACAACTCAAAACAATCAAGTAATTGGTTCCTTTTACCGATTTTCAAAAGTTGCCGAAACTCCTGGGAACTCACTGGAAATACTTTCGCAAACCCACGAAGTGTCCCGAATATGCTATCCATCATCATAAACCACCTGTTGTACCAAAACATACCAATTTGAGTGTTTAGGTAGCAACATGCGAAAAAGGCATTAAAAAAGTGTTGCAGTTGATAATGTGCCATAATGAGTAGCCGAAAATGCAGATTTCGGGTCCAAAACCCACCGCAACTCCTTTACTATATTGGACACACCAAATAGTGAGGATCGACCATCCAAAAAGGCTCAGCAACAGTAATAAAGCATTCACTATCACTTTCCACAAATTATAAACCGAAACACCAAGTATCGACCAATTTTGGAGATAATTGCACCAGAAGCCTATTCAAGCTTCACAACGACAGTCAGACCTAGGACAATCAGTCCAGAGATCAAACATAGATGGTTCACGTTGCCTGAGGTAGCCAATATGGCGTAATTACATTTAAAGCCCTAAACATCCACTATATAGTATATGTTACCGAGGATTCCACAACTCAGAATTTGACCAGCAATGTTGTCTAGAAGATGTCAACATCCCGGACACTGTATTCACTGTCCAAAGCGCGAACGAGCACCGAGGACCGCCCCGAAGCAACTTATTCTTCAAATTTCGGGGTGTGCGGGAGCGGCGCTGTGAATCCAGCAATTGGAAACCAATCTAATCGCTGTGAAGGGGAGCACGGTAATGCCCAAGCACCCAGGAGGGTCGTGCTCCATTGCAGGGAGGTTGCCGGCATCGAGGTTGTCCAGAAGAGAGAGCTCAGCTAATAAAAACCTAGCCAGCAGAGATATAGAGCAAGGATTCTTTTCTCGGGCTCCGACGGCCAGGGGCGGCGGAGCCGGCTAGGGAAGGTCGAGGCCAACGGGGAGGGGGTGGCAGCCGGCAACAGGGAGCGACGGCGGTGACAGAATTTGAAGCCACGACCAAAATCTCTACTTCTCAGGTTCAGGGTTGGAAGCTGGGCTCGGGGAGGCTGGGAGCTGCTGGGCGACGCCAGAGGGAGGCGCCGAAGTCCTAGGAGGCCGGCGGCGGTGGTCTGGGGTGGCACGGCCGAAGGGGAAGCTCCTTAGGTCATGTTGGATCTTGAGTGAGAGGGGGAGAGATATATATACTTGGGTTTGGCTGAGGCTTCGACGGCCGGAGCTAGTCGCCGGAGGTCGAGGAAAAGCTGGCGGGGGTGAGGGGAGATGATGCTGGTGGTTGGTGATGAGGGGAGAGGGAGAAGTGGGAATTAGGGTTACAGAACCCTAACTTTATTTTTATATAGATTTTGTACAATTATAGTGAAGTCCCTCAAACTTTAGTATTTTCTACTCAAACCCCAACAACATGTGTAATTTGCGTAGTCGTATATCCCCATGAAGTTTTGTGTGATTTAGTACAAAAAATATCGTGCCTTTTTCAAAAATATCCCTGATCAATTTTTATCTCTTAATCTTCATCTTTATGCCATTTTGTATAAAAATCTCCAAATTTCATGAAACTTGAATCCACGCGCCATCTCTGAGTCTACTTACATAAAAGTCCTTTCGCTTGCCAAAACTTTAAAAACTTTCATATGAAATGATAACCTTTTCGCAAAGTGCTTCCTTTTCTCATTTTGTAAAAATTGCATTTTAGTCCTCTAAACCTTGGATTTCTTACCAAGAATTCCCCAGTGTGTATGTTTTGCATAGTAGTACCTTCTCATGGATATTCACGCAATTTGGCACATAAAATGTTATACTTTTTGCAAAAAATACAAAATGTTTTGGTTACCCTCTCTACGTTTTTCTCTCCAAACCATGCTTTTATCGTGCGAAAATACAATATGGTCCCTTTCATGGCTTCCGGCACTACCAGATTTAGGGAGTGGCATTTTTATTTTACTGAAAACTGTCCAATTGAGCAGAAATGGTCAACCCTTTCCGAAAATTTATTTTAAAATCTCGATCTAAAAATTCGTGTCCCGAGTAACTAGAGGTAGACCTTCGCTTGTGGGCAAGGATTTGCTCCAAAGGAAATGACGCTGGAGCCGCAACATTTGATGTGTAATAGCCGTAGGTAATTTACAAAAAGAGAGGCAATAGATTGGTAAATTTGCTAGGACTAAATTGATCAAGATGGCACGACCCGCCGATGAAAATAGAGCACTCTTCAATCATGAAAGTTTCTTATGGAACTTGTCAATAAGATAGTTGAAAGTTGTGCTAGGAGTTTAATCGAAAAGAGCAGTAGCCCAAGATAGATTAGTGGAAAGTGACTCACAGAGGAGTTGAAGAAAATGGCAAGTGAAGCATTGGTTTGGCTCAGTAATATAAACGACAAAAAGTGAAGTTTGTGCAAAATCAATGGATAAACCTGAGAAAAGACAGAAGACCTGAAGTAGCGTTTTGCATAGAAGGAGGTTGTCAACGTTGCCATCGCATAACAATAAAGAGTCATCTTCATACTGCAGGAGAGGCTAAGGCCAGGAATGCCTAAGGGTGACGGAATGAGATTGGCATCGGAAGCACACTGCTCTAGTCTTTGTAAAACATCGGCCACAAGAATAAAGAGATAAGGTAAGATTGGATCATCTTGTCTTAATCCCCGGCAGAGGATGAAGCAGCTTGTCTAGGAATCCATTCAAAAGGATGGAGCAACATGCATAGGATAAGAGCTTAGAAATTCTAGTCTTCCGCTTGATGTCAAAACCATGACAGACGAGTGCGACTAGAAAGAGGACTAGAAAGAAGAGTGCAATTTTGTTGAGCCACACAAAGAAATCTCATTAAGACAGTTTGATTAGCTAAATGATTCACTCTGCACCCAAATCTTAATCATTCATTCTAATATAAAAGTTTTTTTTGATTGAATCCCAATACCATATTAAGTCGGCCAGCTCAGTATAAAAATAAAAAATAAAAATGCAAGTCTAGTTTTTTTTTTTCCTCCTGGAAAATGAAATTGTATGGTTCCACGTGCTTTTGGTTAGAGAGATTGGGAGAGAGAGAAGGTCGTATTTGCCCATATATTAAATCATTCAATGATATGTTGGTACAAGAGTACAAACTAGGGATCTCGTAACCCCCGTTTAATAAAGTCCACACTTTATTTCAAAGATGCTCCAAAATCCCAGCAAAATGATGAGGATAAACCTAATTTGGGCCCCTCACTTGGACAAAAGGTCACGCTCATAGAAAATATATATAAATATATCTTATATAAATATTTAGCTCACAAAAAAAAAATATAAATAAATAAAAACAAAAATAAAAAGTGGGCACATGGCCTAATGAAAAATTACCTAACAAAAGGAAGTGAAAAAGAGAGATAGGAAACAGCAGAGATAAAAAAAGGCAACTCTTCAATGCATGAAAAATTGAGCCCATCACATCACTTGGTCCCAGTAATCTTTGAGAACTCCGAGATATATACATATATATATATATATATATATATATATATATATATATATATATATATATATATATATATATATATATATGCAACCAGTAGCCGGCATTAAAGCAAACAAAAATTATATGTTTTCTTTTAAATTTTATAATTAGGATAAATGTTCAAATGCTTTCTAAACTTAGTTATCCTGCAAATAGCCCACTTAATTCTCAGTTTTTGCAATTAATTACTTTGCTAAAATCAATTGATGTTCCCCCCTCAAGCAAAGTTACTAATTGAACGGCTTGCATATGTCTTATTGATGATCCTAAATAGTTCATGTCCGCATATAAAAGTAAAGTATTAGAATTGAAAAATATGTCCCGTGCATCCATTTCGATTTTTTCTGCTATTTTCATGAATTAGATAGCAGAGATAGGTTTATGTATGTTTTAAAACTTTATAAAATTATGTACAAGATGTTCGACAAGAACAGTTGTTTAATTATTAACTTTACTTCAGGAAAAAAAGTCTATTAAATTATTTTGATAAAGTTTAGAGCTAATTAATTACAAGAGTTAAAAGGTCTAGCTAGTGTTGTTTAAAAAAGTGAAAAATTGCAGTGGGAATTTGAGGATTTATGCCAAATTTATTCATAGATTTGATTCTTATTAAAATAAATTTGGGTTTAGAGTGGAAAGAGTTATTTTTCAAAAACCATCCTGGCCTTTAGTCATTCTGTCAAACCTAAATTATCGCCTGCACAGGGTATACAAGTGCATGTCATATACGATGATACCTCTAAATCCCATAAATATTTTATAGCTGTAAATTAATTAATCTTATAATCCAGCCTTTGAAAAGCAAAGATACACTTACTTGTCTTATTAATTTGTTTTAAAACACTAAAAATTAAAAAAGAGTTTTTAGACCCTAGGATCATGGGATGTAAAATGTGCACCCTATAATAAGGCATACAGATAGTATTTTTCAATCCCATAATAGGGGTTATCAAGGTTGAATCTATCTTTATTGGTCGTGTTCTACGATATTTTCATATGAGAAACGTATTTGGTATGAACAAAAAGACTGACTTGTGTTTACTTGCGGTGGTCATAGAATATAGAGCGGAGATTTAGATAAGGCACCGTGAGCCAATACATACCGAATTTAATAGGCAAAAACTAGTATAGGAGTAGAGTTAGGTTGGATTCTAAGCGTCGTACAATAAGATGGTCAGCTATGAACAAGATGCCAAATGATTATTGTGCATTGTGTTGGAATACTATGCTACAGAATATACTGAGTTGGCCCCGTTTGGTTGGGGGGTTAAGCGGGGATAACTAAAGTTATTCCCGCTATTCCGCCAAATGAAATAATTTTTAGTCGGGATATTTTATTCCGGTCAAACTTCACTATTCTCGGTTATTCCGGAATAGCGGGGATAAAATATTCCACCCTTTTGGCGGAATAGCGCTATTCCAAGCTTAATACCGAACTTAATTAAGATTATAAATTTAGTTAAATATAAATTATATAGACATAATATATTTAATTAATAATAAACTAGTAAAATATTCAAGCTAGATTTATAATAAAATATTATTTAATTAATGTTTTATATATTAATTTATTTACTAATTAACTAGATGAGTAATTAACTACTTAATTTATTACTCTATAAATATTTAATTAATTATTTGAGTAACTAATTCATTATTTTAATTAATTTGCTAAATTAAATAATTAATTATTTAGTATACTTAGTCAATAACTAATACTTATATTGATTAATTAATGAATATTTTGAGTAATTTAATTATTTTCTTAATTAATTATTTGATTATTATTAACTAATTTATTTATTAATTTATTAAATTATTTGTGATTAATTAAATTATTAATTATCAATTAATTTATTAATTAATATTAAGGGTGTTTTAGTAATATTCATAATTAATTAGTAGATTAAATAAGTTGAATTATTACTTAATTAATATTTTGTACTAATTAATTAGATAAAATATTATTATTTTAAAACTATAATTATTCTTATCCTTGCTATTCCAATTAAACCATCCAAACACTATTTTTTTTATTCCCGAAAAAAATCTAATTTTCATCCAAACGCAAAATTGATCTTATTCCTACTTATCCTAACAATTATACATATTCCAGGAATAGTCTAAAATTACTTATCCCCGAACCAAACGATATCAGATAGTATTAATGAGATGAATAACGTACTCCTAAATGGCTGGATAGATTACAACCGCTATTTTAAATGGCATATGGTGTTTGGAGGTGAGAGATATGGTTTGGAGTAGTGTATATATTAAGTATGGTAGTTTTGTGGATTTTTTTGTTCATTTATTTTTACTATCATTGTAGACCTAGATCTTTTCTCACATGGTACTTTAATTATACCTATCATTTGATATTATTTTGTGGTTTTGTGTAATTATGCACCACTTATTATACAGCATATTAGTATATATGTATTACCAGATGCAGTAATATTTTCTCATATTTTCAGCTAAATTTATTTCTAAATGAAATAAACGAAGCGGGTAGCATGCTACCTTTCTCTCAAAAAAAAAAAAACAAAAAAAAAACAAAAACAAAAAACAGTTGGGTGGGCGGCAAAATTTGACATCTGATGAGGCTGCCTGTCCGAAATGGTTAACCGAGGATCCCAACGTTCACTAATAAAGGGGCGTTTGGCTCGGCATAAAATGAATCAAAAAATTAGTTTCCGAATGATAAATATTTTTTCGCTTGTTTGGTTCGACGTAAAAATATTTTTGCGTAAAGTATTTTTACGGATTTCCGGGGAAAAATTAAATTTTTTATTTTTCGCTATTTTTCGACGAAAAACGAAAACTTAAGCTGCAAAAAAAAAAAAAATTCATTCATCTTTTTTTTCACCGAACCAAAAAAAAGTGAATTTTTTTTCTATCAACCAAATAGATGTCGATAGAAAACTATTTATTTTTTCTATAAAACCAAACACTAAAAAGTGTAAAAAAAAAAATATTTCCACCGAAAAATATTTTCTAAAAAAAATTATTTTTTACGATTTTACGTCGAACCAAACGAATCCTTCAGTGACGTCGATGGAAATTGAATATCGGGAGAGGGAAGATTTGACAATTGATCGACCGTGGGGGATCTTAATTACCGGTCCCTGATCAATAAAATCCACTCTCCTCCTCCTTTTCCACCTCACCAATCAATTCCAACCCTACATCGATCACTACATCTCCTACTTGGGGCTAGTACTCTACTAGCTCTCCACCAAATATAGATAGCTCCACGCACCCAAGGAGACTCGAGCATGCATTCAACTTCCGGGAACATGCATGCATGAGGGCCTACCAAGAGGATTTGATTTCTCCCTGCATGACGTACGTACGTAGTCCTTTTCGGGAGATCTAGCTAGCTGTGGATATATATATATATATATATATAACCAACGTAGGTACTGTCTCCGCGAGTTCCGCCTCAATCATCTCGTCTAACACGCCGGGCGGAAGAAAGAATCGACAATGCATGCTATCATGAGCCTGTCCGCATCTTCTACGTACGCCAGTTAATTTCGACAATCTGACGAAGAGGTTAATTTCGATCTGCCCTCGTATATATATACGTCCTATGTTACCTGAAGAGGTCCCTCCAGTGATGATAACATCAACAAGTAAAGTATAATTGGTGAACTTCCTCTTCGAATACGATCCATGCTTTTCTTTTCCATCTACTAGAGCAGAAGATCGATGAAGTGTTAGAACAGGATTAGATTTACCTGAATTTTCGATCTAATTAATTATTTTAAATTTTAATAAAATTCTGATTCTAATATGAATAATTTATATAGTTTATTTTTTTCTTTTGCGAGATTCTTAATATAATTATTGTTTAATGATAACTTCAAATTGATTTGAACACAGTTTGAGAGCAAACTCACTTTGCAAACTCCCAAATCTAGTACTCGCTCTATTTGGATATATTAGTCGCAGGGTAGAATATATGCTTTGTTTCGAAATTTGATTATTTGGGTCAAAGCTTTAAGTTTTTACTTTTGAAAGTTTGATATTTTGTGTAGTTGTAAATTTTAATTATGGTTAGCGTCGTGCTAACACATATATATCGCACTATTTATGATTCCTTCTTCCGTAACTTCTTAATATATTAATTAATTACTTGCTTATCAACTTCAGCTGACTTAAATTCATTGACGCAATGATTTGTAATGTTGATATTCCGCGAGCTACGCTTGATATTTCGTTGCTAGACTAACTAGCATTTGAAAAATGGTTACCGTTATATTTCACATCACTTGTGACATATTGAAAACAAACATTTTAATGGACACATGTAAACTTTGATCGATGCATATTCTCCTTTGATTGTGCATGCCCCACCTGATTGTAAATTTCGAGGACAAAATTTTCACAAGGAGGTGAGAATGTAATGAACACCGACAAAAACCTGTTGCCGTGTGCGTGCACAGACCTGCCGTTTGTACAAGGTTGCCTCCGCACACACGAAGCATCAACAACTAACTAAATTCCAATACTACTATACATCACAATATAAAAGATGAAATATAAGTTGATCAGTATCGAAGGGACATAAACAACAACAACAACTAACTAAACCCCGTTTGGTACACTCATTCGTCGGGCCATAGCTTTACATCCAAATGCATCATTAACTCGAAGATCGACGATAGGCTTTTGATGAATGGAATGGAATATGAACTAGATGGCATTTATAGAACAACTGCAGTTCTCTTCTATAATAATAATAATAATAACCAGCCAATACATTGGTTGATTCTTAGCATCGGAAAGAAACCTACATTTTGCACAAGCTTTACATCCTATTCCTCCCAAATCGGGAAAATTGATTGCAAGTTTATAAAACAATAACTAAACAGGCGTAAAGCAACAACATGACTGGATGTTGTTGTAGCTCATCAATCCGACATCAGCACCGGAGGCTGTTTTCTAAAATTGGTCAGTTGCATTACAATTTCAGGGCAAAATTAATCTGCAGGACAATGACAACATTAGTACTGAAGGACAAAGAAAATTGCACCTTTGTTTTATAACTGAGGTCAACTTACAGCTTGCACCTGTAATGAATTAGTAAGAAGGAAAAATGGCGACGAATCTCGTTTTACCTGAGGAGAAAAATAAGTACAATAAGTAATATAATACTATGTTGCCATGAAATGGAAGATTTTCCAGATAGTAGTCACTACGAACAAAGAACATTTGCTAGTTCGTTCAGTATGGTAAATCTGAGAACAAAATAAAGCAACTGATAAATGGTGGTCTTGTACCTCAAATGAAAATTTAAATAGTGGAACATAATTCAAGTGCCAAGTGCAAAAATGCCATACCAAATGGCTGTTAGACACATGTTCTCCCAGATGCATACCAACAGATACACAAATTCATGTACTTCGAAAAATACAAATTTTGAATACAAACTTTGTTACAAAACGACAAGATACAATTAATATAATCTGCAACGTAAAAAGAATTTGCAAACAATACCACTTGAGTTTAAGTAGAAATTGCATGCAATGCTAATAAGAATGATACTGAACGGCCGCTTGAGAGGAAAAAGTTGCTCACTTCTCCACGATCTCTTTTGAGAGGCCATTGCACCATTCTTTTGAATTGTTTATGCAATAACTGGTGCCCTAGATTAGTATGCAAAGACTACACATAATCTCGTGCCCACCCTCCTCCCTCTTTTATTTTTCCTTGCTGCTCTATGAAGGACCTTCCTGTACAAACTGAAATTTGGAGGTTTCATGTACAAAGTTACCACAATTAACAACCCTCTTAAACTAGCCAACATTCCATACCGCACACCACACCCCGCCTCCTCCCCATCCAACAAACCCCGCACCCCTCTTCTTTTCCTTTTCTTCTCTCTTGAGCTGCCACTGGTGCTGCTTTTTCAGCCATCGTCAGCCCATACATATATAACAAAGGAAGTAGTCTATCTCTTCTCCTTAGATCACCTATCTCCTCATTTTCTATCACTATAAGATCATTTCTTCTCCTTTGATCACTATTCTCCTCTCATTTTTCTCTCTCTAAGATATATCTCCCCTCTCACATAAAGTTGTCTAATGGTACTTCCTAGATTTCCTTCCTTCGACGGATATCAATTTAACTTAGAATTTGTTAAAAATTGAAGTACTTGGGCCTAGTTGTTATAAAGCATTTGGCTTTTGTGGATTATGTATAGACAAAGGCATCTAATAGGGTCCTAGCATATAGTTTGTTGAATTCTACCTTAAAAACTACCATATGTTCGCTGAAATGTCGTAATAGACAACAAGCATGTTAGCTTCTCCCGAATTAACCTTACTCCCATGATAGATTAAATTGTACAACACACTCAATCTGCACATTAATATTGCATTCCCTTCTTTGTAGTCTTCTTTCTCATTTAAAACAAAAAAATTGTTGAATATTAAATATATTTTATATGAGGAGAAGTTTCAGGTTAAACAATCTTATAGGGTTTGAAGCTTGACTTATGTTTAAAGCTGTTGTTTCTGAGAACGTCTCAGATTTGGTCAGTAGGCGAGCAAACGCCCGTTAGTTATTTTCAGCAAAAGCCCGAAAAAAAATTATTTCACAAATGAAAAAGATAACGGAAGTCTTATTGATCCCTGGAAGAAAAACAGGTTAAGCATTCAAATTTCATTTGCTTAATTTCAGGCATTCAAGTTGAAAAGAACTCTAGGAAACCTTTCCTCGAAATATTATCCAAAATTTCAAAGTTTAGAATTTGTGCAAGAGTTTGTGCAAAATTAAATTAGAAAACTAATTAAATTTTCATTTTGTTATTTAATGTCTACCAGCTTCATAGTTTTTCACCTCTTTACTGCACTCATTATGCATTTCACTATTCACCATTTTACAAACAAAACTTGTACTATGTCATATTCATTAATTTGTGAAAATGTTATTCATAGATTGGAAAAATGTGTTTGTAAATTTATATTAGAGTCTAACCATCCAGTACTCAGATATGATTTCGAGTTGGCCTTCTCGGCGCGTTTTGTGTTAGAAGTTAGCTTTGATTCTTATATGTGATCAGTACCTTCGGTTACCGCTGATATGTGATTGATACCTTTGCTTTGTGGTATGTGACATGTACATCAGGTAAGCTTAGTACCTTCGGGTGCTTGTAATATGTGCTCAATACTTTCAGGTGGTTGTGTTACGTGGAGGAGGCCTTACCAACAGGACGTTCGTGTTATCATAGTCGGCAATTCGAGAATTAACATATCGATAATTTGTTTGGAATATAAATTTGTTTCAGTTCAATACAGTTCTTCAAGTTAATTTCTATATTTTGTCAAATTTTGTTTTCAGAACCCAAAAGCTTCATTATAATATTCATGAATATTGTTAAACTTTATCATAGATATTATTTACCACTCTTTTATCAAATGCTTAATCTAACTAATTTCGTATCGCTTGACCAAGTAGTCTGATCAGTTTGTGAACAATGTTTTAGAAAGTGGTGTGCAGCAACCCACCACATACAGGTACATATGCAGGCACATATATGATTTAGCTATTAAAAGTAGTAAAAACTACACATATAATTATGAAATATATGCCATTCTATCTCTTAATATTACTAAATTAGAATAAAAAGATGCACTAAAAATTAGCTAAAAACACGAGTAATAATTTTCACTTAAGCAGTCATTTACCACACTTGGTCATCCAAGAAATGCACATAACTAAATAACTAAACAAAGAACATATACCAGTTACAAAGAGTCCTTGAATGGCTTCGGTTTTACCTCAAATGGGTGTCAGATCTTAATATGACTAAAACCCAAGTCGATATATAAAGATATTCATATAAATATGCAGCCATATAGATACTTATTTTAGACCAGTGCTTGTGCGGGACGGGAACGAGTGACCATTAGCTGCAAAGATTCATATTTTAGTCAATGCATCAAATAACAAATTAGTTAAATTGGTTTGATTTAGAACATCAGCATTTTTTGTCATCATCAAATTATGGTTGGTTTGGAACAAATTTAGTCAATTTGAATAATTAAGTAAAATTAAGGGCAATTATCGGTGAGTTTTGAATAAGTTCAAAATGATGAATTCTGCATTTTCTTTTTTTGGTACTAATTTTAAGAATAAATTGTTCTACTAGGCTCTTTGTAACTTATTTTTATGATAGGATATTACTGCTTGGTACATCTGTTTTTTAGCCTTACATATTGTGATAATTCAATTGCAAGCACATTATGCCTTGAGTTTAGAGCGTGACAAATAAATAATAAGGAACAACTAGGTCTACAAGTATATTTCTGGCATCAATAGTCGCACATGACACTATTGTGAAATTTGCATTTATAAATTAAAAAAAAAAATCTACTATTTATTTTTACATGGACTATGTTGCAGTTTCCCTCCCGTGGGCAGGAAACCCTGCACACAGGAGTGATCCCGCCACTAATAGCGGTTGGGTGAATCCGCACCATCCATCTTCAGAGATGGGAGATGCAGATTCACCCCACAGCTAATAAGCGGCAGGATCAAAACCGTGCGTAGGGATTCCTCTGCAAGGGGTTTTACCAATGCATTCCCCATGGATTATCAATGTTCGGTGGTAGACAATAACTATTAGAGCAGAAACATCTCAAGAACAGAAATTCCAGAAAATCCAAATGTTTATGAGAGTATCAGAACATTGAAAAATCTCCAAGTCCAAAATTGTGTTGCATGTTCATCCAAGAGATACACCTACTAATAATAATAACAGTAAAATAATCTACATAAGGCAAAGGATGGCTCAATATACTAACCTTTATTCGCCTCTCCAATGATCTAAATCACTTCGACGCACCCTAATTTTGGCCTCTTGTTCTTCTGCTTCAGTATCATTAACGACTCCCCGGCATTTCGGGAATCCACAGTAGCATGAAAGCTCTTCATCGAGAGAAAAGAATCTGAATAACAGAACAGAGTATTAATATTAATTACAAAAATACCAAGTAAAAAAGAAGTACTTGATATAAAAAATTATAACCTATAATCATAGGTCAACTCCTCCCATTGGTTAATGTCCCGTTTCGCAAATATAATAATATGCTCATCACCGTTGACAGTTATCACTCTTGAATAGCAATTAGGCTGCAGAAAACGAGAGAGAGTAATCGTATCTTTAGTAAGGATTCCAAGGATTGAAGTAACAGGATCCTGCCGAAAATTCATTATTTATACCTAAGGCCGCAGCCAGAATTTGAAACTAACATGCAGAAATCACTTAAACAGAAACTTAGGGTTTCACAACTAGTACCAAGCCCAAAATGAGGATTGGATTAGGTAGCTTGATAGACAAAGTGAGTTTGTCTGAGAAACTACTAATATGAAAATTCATTAAATTCATCGAAAGTACCTAGTTCTAAAGCATTAAAATAACCAATATGAGTTCAGCGAAGATAAATGATCAGACTACTGAGCTTGTTGTATCGATTACCCAGTTCTATAAAAACGCAACGATCGCTCCGTGAAAGAACAAATGAGAACGATAGGATGCAATCTTACCTTATTTTGATACTAGCAAAAGTGATCATACTATGTGTACAACAATGGAATCCATATGATGTGCAAAGCAACAAAATAGATTTAAAACAAAACCTAGATCTTAAAAAATAAAATTAATTGGAAATTATCAATTTCAGGTAATATCAGAAAAGATTTCACAAATGGCAGACTAAGTAAAACTACATTCTTCCACCATGAAATGATAGTTGCACTAACAAATGACTATTTTTGTTTTAATGCTACTGTGAAAGGGAGTTAATGTCGTTTCAGCACTAAGTCAATATTTTCATCAAATTAGACCAACTGAAAGAAATGAAGGAAAATGGACAGTTGAAGTTGTGCAGAAACTTAATTGTAGTTTCGGAATTATGAAACAAGGTAAAATGATAATAACAGGCATACGAAATGAGTCCAACTAAGCAATCCTGGAGAAAGATTCATGTCTTCCCTTCGATGCTTCATGAAAAAGAACCTTGCCATTCAAACAAGTATTATAAGTAATGTTGCATCAGCAAGTAAAAACAGCATTATTCAACACAAAGATGGCAGCACTTTTGTAGAGAAGTGTATATAGGGAAAAGGACAGAAGAAGCAGCAGTAACTAAAAGAGAGCTGCAGCAGGGATTAATATGGTAGTTAGTAGTAGCAACAATGGATAGGGAGACTCGAGTTTTCATTAAATTGTGAAACAACTAAATGACAGCGAATTGCAGTATATATGGATGACAACTAAACCACTCGACAATGATACAAGTAAAACTTTGCTATTCTCTACAATTATGATGTGAAAAGGACCAGCTGAAGTCTACTGTTGGAACTTCTCACTAGGTTCTTTCGGAGTTAAAGTGGTCTATATAACTAAAGCTTGTCCCTCAAGGTACCGGAGAATTCATAAATTGCTCAACAAAGGTGCAGTAAATGAATTCAAAAGAAAAGCAAAGGAAAAAAAAAGGTTTCTCATAAGTTCTTACTTCGCACGAGTGGTTGATCAAATGAGCTATGCTTCCTGCTCTAGTAGCATCAATGACGCGCTCATCGTCTATCCTAAACATATAAGTCCCGGCACCCTGCATGTGTTTAGTTACAACAATTACTATCTTCAGTTTTTCTTAATGGCTCATCAACACATATTACCAACAAATATTAGTAAAATTCTGAAGTACAAAATGAAAATAAAAACATCTCTGGATGAGAACATTATATGAAAATGTGAGGAAAGATTGTGCAGAGACAGTGTTCACATGTAATACAACAAGAACAAACAAGTAACTATCCATAAAGTAGCTAGCCTACAATGAATAATGACATTTAAATAGATTAACAACAAAATAAGATCACCTTTTTTTTATTTCTTTTCCTTCATCACAAGTACTTCAAAAAACATAAGGAAAGAGAATGAAGAAAAAGATACCACATTTGACAGTATATAGACTATCAAGAGGCTGTCGATAACGCACATAGTGTAGAAGAATTGAAGAGTTAATGTAATTCGTACTATGACCAATAAGTCAACTATTTTAATTTTAATTCACTAAAAGCAGCAGTGAGATTAAGCTAAAGAAAAAAAAGAAACAAAATGCAAACTCAAGAGTGAGAACAAAGCCTCAACCATGTGCGAGTGTACTGTGTCCTTTTTAGAAGGGATTGACAGATTAAATTTCTAAAAGTGCTATTGACATTCAAATCTGAAGGGGAAGAATAAGAGAGAAGAGGGCAACAGCCCAAGTTTATTTATCTCTACAAAATAAGCTGTAGGAGGCACATTTTTGCAGTACATACTTCTCTTTGTAATATTCCAATCGGTGCACTAGTTTTCTTAACTAAAGCTCCAATTTTCAGGAAGAAATTCCATAAAATCACATCTGAATATAAAATCGCTCATGTGGGACTCGCTACGACATAAAATAACAATAGATTTGGTCCCTTCAAGGATTTTGTTGCCTGGCTGCAAATTGGAGTCAAACTAGGACTACAAAAGCAAAATGATGACCAGCCCTGGCAGCCCATACTCCATATTATTGTTCCAATTCCAAACAACCAGAGTAAAGTTACAACTCCTAAAATAAACTATAGACTGAAATTACTCAGCCGTAATTACCAAGATAACCAACCCAAAACGCTCTTGAAACACAGTTAAGGACATTATGTGAAGACTAACCGACTGAAGTCTGAAACATCACGGGCTCTAATTGTTGACTCAGACTAAAAAGACTACTGAGAGTAAATTAGACACTCAACTAAGCCTAGTCGATTGGGCTTCCTTATTGTCTGCGAGATCAAAAAAATTAACTTCAATGTAAACCCAATATGCAGCCTTCATATTCATTATTCATCACTTCCCAATAGTTCAATTATCCCTCTAACATCCACTACTAGGCCAATAAGAGCATACAAGACATGCACACCCGTGCGGTATGTCAGACTTTTCAAAATTGTTTGCTTCTCAAACAAGAGTCATCAAACAACATCCATATACGCGCTGCCCAGATCACTCCAGCAAAATATAGATGTAGAAGTGCTTATCATAGATTCATGCGTTCCATGGATAAAAGACAACTAATATATCAGCATTGAGATTAGTGGTGTACCACTAAAGAGTTGTATATGCATTTTTCCCTTATGTCTGCTATTTGTGGCCTAACAAGTTCGCCTATATATTCAATAACCTGCAACACAAAGTATGAAAAAGCAGTAAGCATATTATATATCAAAAGGAACAGGCTTGCAACTAAATTTGTTCAACATACCATGTCACCTGCCTTGTGTGCAAGCTTAGCAAAAACACCAAATCCATGAATTCTTGATTTTCCTGCAGCATAACAATGAGATTGAAAATTGATAAGTTTTCCTAAAGAAAGAGAACCACAATCAAAAGCAAATCAAATCAAAAAGTCAATTAAACGGTCGACTTGAAATCGTGGTCAGCAAAAATTAGTACAAGCAAGCTGCAAGATGTCCAACAAACAGTAAATGCCAAGAAGAAAAGAAAATAAAAAAAAGGAAGAGAAATTCTTTTAGCTTGTGTAAATGAATTAAGATCATTTCATTTAACACAACATGCCAATCTATAGCCTAGATCACTTCATTTAATACAACATGCCAATCTATAACCTCAATATATGATCACAAACTCTAATATTTATTATTTAAATATTTTAAACTCACCAAACGCAAGTCTCTTCCTAAATGTTGCCTTCATGTTTCTGTACTTCTCAGCCATGGAAGATATATTCCCCGTCTCCTGTTGCGGAGTATCTGACGAACCATTATTATGCAGAGACTCATTGGTAGAAGAACTACAGCCAATGTTATTTTGCCGATGGCCACCAACTAGATAAGGCCTGTTCTCAACAAATAAACGTTTTACTGATGCAGCAGCCAGATCCTGTGGTTGCTTCTGACCCCTCCTCCCGATATAACTATAAGGTTCTGTCATGGAAACACAAAGAACAACATATAAGAACTAACTTGAGGACTAATATTCTAGGAAAAGCGTCTAGAAAGATTTAGTGCATAAGAAACAGAAACTGAGTTCGCTACCGGAATACGCCACCTTTCTGGTGATTATTACCAAATAAAAGTGGGAAAACTACTGAGGCCTATTTGCCTCCTTGTTCATCATCCAAACGCATCGCACCACACTGCTTCACCACAAAAGCTCTGATTTGGAGCTTCTGCGTTAAAGCATAATTACGCGATTGTGCGTCACAACACTTCACACACCCATGATTCCAACTGCTTTGCAATTGTGCAATTGCACATCACGGAGAGAACCAAACAAATCCTAAAATAAATAATGAAGAAAAAGAGAACTATCTTCCTATTTATAACTTCTACAATTTAGGGCCAGAGTTCTTAAAAAAATAGCAGAATAACCAAGAATAAGCAACAAAAGTTACTACCGCTTCTTGCACAGCCAGATTGGTTTGACGAATATATATGACTAGAACCAACTTCAGCAGGTTTCATGAGGCTCTCATCGGCAGGAGGCCGTTCATTAGATGGCTGCCTATGCTTCTTGCAGAAAGAGAGTAGACGGATACATTGGCCATCATCTTCATCAAGAGACATAAGGCGGATTTGGTCATCATCTTCTGGCTAAACAAGGCATGGTAAAAGCAGAGTTTGATAAGTGCTTACTACAAGAAAGGAGAGCTCTCCGAGAGAAGGAATTCTAAGAATGGCACAGAAACAGCAAAAGTACCTCGACACAAAGACCAGCAGCACGCGCGCAGAGAGGATGATAAGCCACACGGCAGGTATGATGAGAGCACTATAAGAAAAGCATGTCATGGAAGTGAAATTTACAACAAATATTTGGTAATATAAACTTCAGAAGTGGCATTAAAAGTCTAAAAAAATAAATAAATAATTGATCTGCAAAAGGATATATGTAGATAATACCTGAATGCAAGCCCCATAAGAAACCCCACAAATGCTGCATAGAAGTTTCCACCGATCCTGGAAATGAGATTTCACAGAACGATCACAATATATATATATATATATATATATATATATATATATATATATATATATATATATATATATATATATATATATATTTCTGTTCAAATTTCAAGATAGTCTATGTTTTCAATAAATGCAACAAATCATAAAGTAAAATCAGTTAACAGAATCAAAGGTAAACCTTGCTGATTCGGCTTATCCCATCAATGGGCTCCATCCGTTTTACATCTATCAAGCAAGTTTCTGCAAAGAATCTGATAGAGGTCAAGAACTGAAAATATATTTTTGCTAGTACTGAGTAAATACAGAAATTCTTACGAACCAGGAATCCAAATAGCGCAAGCCAGGTGAGCCCAGCCCCCGTCAGTCGTAGGTTTCATAGCACCACCTAAAAGCGCTCATGTTAGGTTATCTATCGAATGCACCATATTTTTGCAGTGACAAGAAATGGATAATGTATGTACCACTAATAGGGCAAAGAGAACATCGTGGGGGGAATTTTGGTGCCCCAGACCGACACAGGTTGCAGAGCCAGAGCACCCCATCCAAGGGTTCAAGTTCACCATAGCATCTAGCATGAACCTAAAGAAGTATAAAGATTAAAGAGTAACATATCAACAAACGAACAAAGGAAATGTTCTTAGAATTCAGACAATACTAATATACTTACCATCATGCAGCATTTATCGCACTGCAGGAATAGATTGTCTTCATACTCCTATACAAGCAACAGGAAACAATCAATATTCAGCGAGTCCACAAATTAATTTTATTAGGAACACATAATAGCTTGTTTTTACCTCATCCATGTCACAGACATTGCATCTGTCCAGATCTTTCCAGTTAATATGAACAGCTCTGTAACCAGCAGGAACATCTCCACAACTCTCAAAGTACTTCGTACACAACCTAGAATTAGGCAATTCCTAAAGAAACAATGGAAGTATAAACTAGGTTAAGGACATCTTGAAAAGTACATATATATGCCTATCTGAACTAAGTGCTAAACCACAAAGTTCTAGGCTGCTAGCATATTGCAAGCGCAATTTAGAACAAGAAGAAGAACACTCCACACTAGTAGACAAGCAGGAAGTCCCTCGACAGGAATAGACGCTAAGTGACAATGCAGAAAGGGCACATGTAGGATTGAAGAAGTAGAATTAAGCTAATAAGAATGAATTGGGTCAGATTGAAATTAGACTGCATAGCTCTCCATGACATCAAAGGACATTGCCAGCTAACAACAGAGAGAGAATGGTTAGAGAGATCGAAAAGGCATGAGAAATAAAAGTTAAATGAAGTAAAATATTTCTCTATTGTCATCAAGGGACATAGATAAGGACTTCTCAACAATGTCAGCAAGGCTCAAGCAAGGGTCAAGTGGAAGCCACAGGGAGAGAGACAAGGCACAGGTGATGGGAAGTTGGACGAGAAGGATCAGCTAGGAGCTTATCCCTCCTAAGACCAACCACTACATGGGATTAACGAGGAAAATAGGAGGAAGGATGACTGTGTTTTGGAAGGCAGGATGGGGAGTGAGCTATTTTATCCAATTAGTCTTAGATCAGTACAATCCAATGCAAGCCACAAACACCTAATAAACCGCGCACTACACTATGTTGTCCAATCTGACAAAATCTTAACCAAATGCACTCAATGTGTGATGCTCATGCTACCTTCAAATTGATACATCACCAATCTACTAAACAGCAGCCATGGCAGCCACCATGGTGGATTTCCATGCTTGCCGCCGGATTTCCATGCTTGCTGTCATGCTCTTTGCATAGTGCCTCCATGGCGTTTTGGCACAAAGCAGGCCGCCATGGCGGATGTCGCCCGCCATGGCAGCAGCCATATAGCGGTTAAAAGGCAGCGGCTTCGTGGTTGAAAATCCGATTCTAAATGGGTTTCAAAACCCCAACCCAAAAAACAGTTTGTAAATGGGTTTTCAAAAAAGGGTCGAACACCTTATGCTTACATATTTATATGTTCACTCTTTTAATTAGTCTTTTTTCGAACTTATGTTTTTGTGATCTTCATTATGCTACAACCATTTACTGTTGTTATTTTAGACCTTATGTTTTCTTATTTTATATTTTTCTACTTGATTGAGTAGTAAATTAAAATTAGTAATAAATTAGTAATATACAGTATTAAAAGTTCAAGTCCGCAATGGGTACGTAGCGCCCGCTAATGTCGCCCGCTATCCGCTATCCACCGTGAAGAACCCTAACCGCTGTGTGCCCGCCACACACCATTTAGAACATTGTACGTCACAGCAGTTTGTTGTCCTTAAAATATGCAAACTATAGAGAAAGCATCATTGATGATTTGAAAATGACAATTACTGAGAAAAATGTTCAATTTCAAACCTGAATAAGTTGGCATATTTGCGGATTTGATAAGCCAAACATGTAAGAGCCAGAATTTTGAACCTCCCTTCCTTCCGCTTCAGCATGAACATTGTTACACTTTGTTTCCTTTATTCTGTTATAGATCTCCTTCCAACAAGTACTTGGAGTAGACCCATCAATCTAATAATTGGGGAAATAGCAGAGAAGTTAAATAAAGAACATCATTCAGAATTACCGCATGACTAGAAGCAATTAGATAATATTAAAAAAATTAGAATCTAAGAATGATCCTTAATCTTTGCCCAGTAAAATATTATATTTTAAATGGTTCTGTCTTGACAAGACCATCTTAACCATATTTTGATTTATTGTGTAAATATGTTAATGAATGCAACTATATGCAAACAACAAATGATGAGGAGCCAATTAAAAGCCTAATATAAGAATGATGCAGTAATTAGGACTTCAACAACGAATATCGATCTCAAAGAAAGAAACCAGTTAAAGAAAATCAATCGTCCCATCATGGAAAGTTATTAGCAAATATAAACCAATCCCAAACCGAAAAAGCTCATTGCAACAATAAAATCCAGCAAAACAAACTTTCACAATAATTTAAGAATAGGTTTTCTAAAATAACTGAAAAGCAGGACAAATATCAATGAAAAGATATCATGTTGTGATTTGTTAAGGTCCCGCTATATGTGTTGTAATTCCAAGGGTACAGCTACAGTAAGTTTAATCTGGCACCCGAAATTTACTGTTTGATGGATGACCTAAATCCAGACCAAACATGAAAGATTTGGTTCCTGATGAAAAAGTGAAAAAACAAAATACAAAACAACAGCGATAGATAAATCTAATATAGAACAGATATAAGATAAAGAAACATGGGGAAAAGTAAAAAAAATGGTAAAAGATGACAATAATAGAGCCAAATTAATATCCATCCATTCAAATGCTTCTCTGTTAAAGCAAAATATGTCCATAGAGAAAACAAGCATCTTGAAACCGTACCCTGCTTGGACACTAAAGAAATAGAAGACTAAAGAGAGGATAGTGCTCAGATTTATTGTTCATTCAAAAGTAGTATGAACAGCAATGACCATTAAAAGCACTCCATTCAAGGCCGAACACTGAGGTACCGCTGTGATGCGAGATGTGCAATAATAAAATCAATCAACAAAAAACAGCACAACTAAACTTTCTCAAAGCACAAAACCAGTTTCACGAAGTTATGAATATTCTAACCTGCTCTCCATCTTCTGTTGTAACTCTAAACATAGGCCGAGCTTTCAATTTGGGGTTTCTTAGAACTTCCATCTTATATGACATTAGAAGATTTGGATCTGCACCAGAAGATGAAAAAGAAGTATATGACAATTATCTCTCACAAAAGGAGAGAGATTCACGAAAGAAAAAGATGTTTAAAGCTATTAATATGGGCTCTTTATAAGTTTATTACACCTTTTATCGATGTAAACTTCCTAAAAGCGGTATAACCTTCAGGCCATATGTTCTTTTTGTTATGAAAATGATCTGAATCACAGACAATTCTCCCTGAAAGCAAAACATGATGATAAATATATAAATCACAAAAGAATAGCATTTGCACTTAACTTGATCTACTAAACTCACGATGATGCAAGTAACAATGTTCTGCAAGCATCTAATCTAGGAAAGCAGTAATTCTATTTCCTGCATGTAGTTGCTTTTGGTCAAATTACCTAGAGAAGTTACACGAAGGTTCCCTATTTCGATTGGAGGCATTTGCACGCAATCCAAGGTTTGTTGCACTGAATCATCTTCCAATGTATCATCACAAGAGTCTATTCCATCATCTCCAGATGCAACCCTGCATTCATCTGAACCTATACTTTTCTGCAGCTGCAGCATACTCTTGGGAAGCTGTTGTGTGCTGAGATACCTATAATAATAATCAACTCGAAAACAAGACAATGTATAGAATTAGAACAGGTAACTTTAAGTTCGAGTACACAATATAGTAAAACAAAGGATCATCGCACAAGTGAATATAAAAGAATTAATTTGGAAAAGTGAGCTGATTAACGCATGTGAAAAATGCTAGAATAAGCTGGCAAATGAAGAAAGGGCACTTGATAGCACTGATAATCCTCATAAACATAACAAATAAGGTCAGTCAGACTTGCTAGCACTTCACAACAAGTGAAAAGCTGACTTGTGGATGTGAAAAAATAGCGGCAACCAGAAGGCAAAATTAAAAGCGATTGCTACGAAATAAAAACTCAAAGGCCATTTAACAGCAAAAGCCTAAAGTTAGGCAGAAGTACCAGCAACTCACAATTTTACATATATGCTCTTCATACAACTTAAAAGGGGAAAACAGAACATCATACTAATTAAAAGCAATTTAAGAACACCAGCAACTAGTAAGTTATAAAAAAAATCATCCGAAAAAAAAAATACATGCCGCAAAATATAAGAGTGCATGCTACCACCAAAAACATATGAATAATGGACTCCAGGCAACAACACAGCCTAGGACGGTTAAAAGTATAAAATCAAGTCTGCGAGCTGGTGTACACAAGGGTTTCACAACTAATAATAGCCATAGGTGTCAAATAAATAAGTTTAGATCATTAGTGTTACTTAGAGTTACTAATTTACAAAAAAAGAGAAATCATCTAAATGAGATTCAAAAGCAATAATTGCGAATAGCCATACATTTTTGCTTCATCTAAGCTTCGATAAAACCTTGCTTGCTTGCACTTCAAATGCAAAGAGGAAAGCAGACCGTTGAGAAATGGAATTGCATATTTCGACCTAATCCTGGAACAGAAAGGGCAACTTTTAGACAATTCAAAACAATAAAACGTAAATTTTTGCAGATATACAATAGCCTATGCATTTCCTAGCTGAAAGAAGTGGATCTTTAGGCAAGAAGAATTTGATCTGTAGACTACCTTTCAAAATTCATTCGAGTATAAAGTCTTATCAGATCATTGCGAAAACAAAAGCAAAGGCTAAAAGTTACTTTAAGCGTCAGTCCTACTAGATCTCTAATAAAAGAACTGAACCTTGCAAAATCATGTGTTCCGAAAAATTGTACAAGAACTGATTGATCTACCCGAGCTAGCTTCAAAACCCCCCTTGCACCAACATTTGACTCATCCATAACAACAGCCGGCCACATAGCATGTCCTGTTTAAAACAACCTCAGCCGGACAAGTCAAAGCTGTAAGGAAGTTTCAAGTTACTAGTACAAAAGGAAATGCACAATGAAGTATGATAATCTAAGGTTAGAGGCTATCTAGACAGCAAAAGCAATGTCAATATAACCATTATCAAAACAACAGAAGACAAAATAACATGCCAGCATCTTATTTGAGCATTTTCAGAACTAAAAAATAAATCTTCCAAAAATAAAAAATGCCGGTTAACTAATATTCGTTACAATACAAAGTACTGAATACACATTGATAGCACATTATCAGTCAGTAAACAAACTGACGTAAAAATACTACTAGAAATTTTGTTACAATAAAAGATTTCAGATTCAGAAATCAACGATGTCTGATTTACCTACCAACAAAATTTAGGACTTGAAAAAAGTTTTTTTCTCGCTTTTCATACCTCTAGCTAGTAGAACCATTCAGAACAACTCAAAATATAATAGTAATGGCATTTTAAATACTCACTAGAGCATCTACAAGAGTGTTTTTAAACAGTAGAGTTGTTCCAAGAAATGCCAATGGTTTAGGATTATAGTCCATTAAAGCTACCCAATGCCAAAAGCAGAAGCTCTCCAAAAGCAGAAGCTTCAGTATGGAGCTTTTGCTTTTAGGGCCAAGAAGTTCACTTCAACTTATGTCGAAACCAAACCAAATATCTAGAGTTTCCGTTTGTCAAGCATCTAGCATTGGAATATCATGTAGAATGGTGCTCTAGAAGCCCGAGCAAACAAGCACTAGTAATGATTCATGTATGTCACATGATCATTGTTTGCCCAAGTTTCCAACATTTTTCTAATTCTAGAAGTTTATTACATGCAAAAGTGCCACCCCTAATCTAGCCACTATGATAATATAGTCCAATAGAATAGCAAAGGTTCATGGATCAATCAATAAGTCTAAATTGCGTTAATTATGTCAAACTACTGGACTGTATGCTATCAAATCCACCCAGTGACTAAAATCAAGACGCAGTGGAATAATTGAGCAATTTAAACTGTGGACGAAAGTAATAAATCCATAGTCAAGCACAGATTTATCAATCTGGCACACCTATCCCATGTCTTTGCATGGGAAAACAAGTATATTTGGTATAAGAATCACTAGCCAAGCACAAAGTTCAGGCAATCATCAATTTCCTGTCAGTGTCTGGAACATGCATCCAAACTAGTTCCACCCTAGTGCACCCAAAAATATGGCAGATGCTTCCTGCTGTTGTGGAGCAAAAACCAGTTATTCAGACAATCTTAGGGCTTCAAAATAAGAACGATCTAGCATTATTTCAAATCTCTATGTCATACTTTGGATCGGCCATAAGATGACGGTCGCTTTCAGGCCTTTTTGTCAAATCAACTTGATTACTCTTAGGGCTGCCTGTACGTAGATGGTTGGTCAGATTTAGAGACTTTTTCCCATCCAAGCCCACACTATTTGATTGATGATTACCAAACTGAAACCCAACCTCGAGATGTCATAAACCAAGCCAAACCGACTATTGCCTGTTCAGTGCTTTCTTACACAAAGAGGAGGGGTTTTATGAATTTATCTCATCTCCTCAGCAAATAACTTCATGAAGGTATACGCCGATCATTCCCTCTTTGAAGGGGCACGGATGGCTGCAAAAAAGCCCAAGACGGCCATCTCCAGATAAGCACCTAAGTAGCATGTCCAACCAGTGCTGGTAAATTTGAACTCTTTCTTACATAATCTGTAGCCATTTTTTGACATTCTTACTGCAATTAATAATGGCCAAATACGACGACAACAAAAAGTAGGAGTTCCACTAGGATTCTAACAAGTCTGAGTGAAATAAAAGATGATCGCATTCTTCTTTCTATCTCAGTTAGATGAATTACAAAGCATGATTACAAACCTAAAGCTACACTTGAGGATATTTATTTCTCATGGCTGCAGTTAGGATGACTAAGAAGAAGAATGATTGTTCCATTTTTTGTGTCTATCTTTTTAATAATAGCATCTCTCAGTATGATATCAGCTTATGCAAGGATAGGTAAGTCTTCTTTATTATCTTTTTCTTCCTCTTCTCTTTTTTTCAAACAAAACCATATAGAGTGTAAGTCTTCTTCAATTGTTGGTACTGGTCTTTCTATTTTAACTTGTTGCTTAAAATGACCAAATAATCTTCTCCAAATATGATTCATACCCTAAAAGTAGTTGTAATCATGCATGCGAACAAAATACAGCTGAAAATACTTTTACGAAGCACCAAGAATAAAATGTATAACATAGAAACTTAGAAAACCAATGAGTAGATGATACCCAAAACTCACTAGATTAAGAAGACTACCTGTAAGCTTTGCCCAAATAAGATCCCCCGGCTCACAATTTTGGTAGTCACGCAAACTAACAGCCAGCGCCAGCAATTCATTATATCCTTTCTTCTCGAAATTGGGGACACCACATTTCAAATTTAAACACAGCAATTCATCATAAGTAATATGAAATTTGATCCTCTCATCAGAAAGAACTATAAGCTCAGTATCACCATCATTGTATTCAACCTGCAATTATTAAATTAGAACCGACCATCATAAAGAAGTAGAGAGATGCATACGACAAATGATATACAGATATGACTACATGCTTCACATTTTAAAATTCTTAAAGAAAATCAAATGCAAAAAGCAAAACAAGAAAGAAAAGAATAATGGGATGAACTTAAAAGAAAACTGCTTTGCTAAAAGGGATCCTGCCCTTGCACTTTAAACATGATTTCACATAATATTGTACCATGTGATTCCGCTTAGTAGAATTTACGAATCTGCTATATATGAAAATTGTTCCAAGACTCAGATAGACTACTGAGCACTAAAAGATTAGAAGCGCAAATCAATGCACAGTATCCTTATCAAGTGTAAGGGAAAGCCATACACAGTGCTGTTTTGTCGCTACATTGTACCCAACCACTGAACCTTTATACCAGTCATCATCCATTGGCCAGAAAACCTGCAAATCAAATTCCTTATTTTAGATTCTGACCATGAAAATACTCAAACTAAGATATAAGATGATACACACTCGCCTTGCATGCGAGGCCAACAAATGCATTAGGATCGGCCCCTTCAATTTCCAATCTACAGAAGATGCACAAAAAAATATAAATAAAGATCATATTTTTCACACCATTTTCACCAACAACAAACAATCTGCTCCATTCAACACATAGACAATGTATTTTACTCACTCGACCCATTTCTTCCCCGTCCACAAAGAACCCTTCGCGGCGCCGCGCTCCTTTCTCTTCACTCCGGCAATGTTGTTCCTTTTGACCTCGCTGCTGCCCCGCAATCTCCGCAAACTGACCCCATTCGCACCTCCCGACCCGGCACCCAATCTCAGCAGCTCATAATTCGCCACATTCCTTCTGCTCACAACCGCATCATCCCCAACTGAATTGGCGCAAGCCTGATCCCCATCTCCACTGCCTCCGGGCGGCGGAGGCTCTTCCACGCAGGCCTTCTTCTTCCTCCGGCGGTAGTAAACCAAGATGGGCTTCTCGGCGACACCACGGCCCGGATCATCAGCATCAAACGGCTTCTTCTCGCAGCCGCTCGCCTCCCCCGCCTCCTCCTTACCCTCATCCCCTCCACTGCCGCCTCCGTCTCCGCCTCCTAGCGCGACGTCGGGCCTCCGCGCCCTGACCTTCCTGGCGATGGCGTTGGACGATCGGGAGGCGCTCGCGAAGGGGGCGGTGGAGGAGTAGACGCGGCCGAGGGGGAGGTAACGCATGGGGTGGTCGACCTCCTCCTCCTCATGGACGAACCCCCCAATGGCGAGCGCCATGGGGGATATCGGAGAGGGGGAGGTGGAGATGGCCAGGGAAGGAGAGCTAGGGTTCCGAAATTTACGATCGGAGAGGGGACCGCTAGGGTTTGGGTGGGTGCTAAAATTTGGCCGTTTTCCCGCCGGAGGGGTTCTCTACTCTTTCTCGCTCTTTCTCTCTCTATTCCCCTCTTCTTTGCTTCGGGGGAAAAGAGGAGTTTTTATATAGGCTTCTGGTAAGAGTTTGTGTGTGTTTTGTGACCAAAGTGCTCTTTTTTGTCTTGAGGTATCGTTTGGTTCGGGGATAAGCAAAAAGTGACTATTCCAGGAATAGGTATAAATTGAGGTATAAGCGGGGATTAAATCAATTTTGCGTTTGGATGAAAAGTAGATTTTTCTCGGGAATAAGGAAAATAGTGTTTGGATGGTTTGAGTGGAATTGCGAGGATAAGAATAATTATAATTTTAAACAATAATATTTTATCTAATTAATTAAGACGAAATATTAATTAAGTAATAATTTAACTTATTTAATCTACGAAATAATTATGAATATTGCTAAAAACCCTTAATATTAATAAATAAAAATTAATTGGTAATTAATAATTTAATTAATTACAAATAATTTAATAAAATAATAAATTAATAAATAAATTAGTTAATAATAGTCAGATGATTAATTAAGAAAATAATTAAATTACTCAAAATATTAATTAATTAAACAATATATAATAATTATTATTTAATTAGTAATTAATTAAAATAATGAATTAATTACTCAAAAAAATTAATTAAATATTTATTAAAGTAATAAATTAAATAGTTAATTAATTATCTAGTTAATTAGTAAATAAATTAATATATAAATTATTAATTAAATAATATTTATTATAAATCTAGCTTGGATATTTTATTCTTTTTTATTATTAATTAAATATATTATGTTTATATAATTTATGTTTAGATAAATTTATAATCTTAATTAAATTTAGAATTAAGCTTGGAATAGCGCTATTCCGTCAAAACGATGGAATAGTTTATCCCAGCTATTCCGGAATAACCGAGAATAACGAAGTTTGACCGGGATAAAATATCCCGGCCAAACTTCGTTTCGTTTGGCGGAATAGCGGGGATAACTTCGTTATCCCCGCTTTAACCCCCGAACCAAACGGGGCCTAAGGCTATCTATGCTGTGAGAATTCGAATTTTGGAAATTTGAAATTCTGTGTTCCACTCCCCTGTTACTGTGTTTTTGATCAGTATACGTATATATATATATAGGTATTTATATATATATATGTATATAAGTGAGTTTTTGAGGATTTTAGTGTTTTCGGATTTTCGTCGCGGAGAGTGAACGGCTTAACGGCGCGAACCGGAGTCCGATTCTGACGAACCAAAATGATGAGTTCGATGTCTCGGCAGTGCTGAGCGCGATGGCGCGATCCGCGTCGACGTGCGGCGAGCGGATAAAAAGTTATTCCATCTTGATCGCCGAGAGGTCGTATGTCACGTTTATCGTTTCGCGTTTTGGACCCCGTTTTTCGCACCGTTTCGCGCGTTTTCGATTTTGGAGGGGTGAATTGGGTTTTTTCCAGCTGTGGGAGGGGGGAACTTTGGCTGAGAGGGTAGGTGAGTGCATTTATGGAACCTCACCTACCCCCTCTCTTTGTCCCTCTCACACTCCACCCTCCCCCTCACTCTCTCTCACTCTCCCTCTCTCACTCCTTCTCTCCCTTGCTCCCAGAATGGAGCCCGAGCTCCCCCTGCCCCTCGGCCTCCTCCTCCCTGTGCAGCGCCGGCCGCCGCCGGCCACTGCCTGGCCGGAGCAGCTCCGGCCACCCCCCCTCTCTCCCCATTTTCTCTTTTTCTTCTTCTTCTTCTTCTCCTTCTTCTTCTCTGAGGTGAGCACCCAGGGGGAACCCACGCCGAGCTCCCCCTGAGGTTTCTGTGACGCGGGGGACCGCCGCCGTGCCGCCGGAGGGCCGCCGGAAGCAGCCTGAGCTGCTGCGGCCAGCTGCTGGAGCAGCAGCTGGCCGAGGGTGGTGAGCCCCTGCCGCCGCCGCCTCCCGCACCCTGGGAAGGTGAGCGTCACCTCCCCCGCGACCTCCGGCGCCGCCTCCTGCCTCCCCGGCCATCGCCGTGCCGCCGGAGAGCCGCCGGAGCCGCCGCGGGCTCGGCTAGGGCAACCTCTGTCTCCCTGCTCCGCCGCCGCCACCCGCCTCTGTTTTTGTCGCGGTCACCGACAGGGCGATGTCCGGCGACCCCCTCGAGCCGGTGCTCGCATCGCCGCCGGCCGCCGTTGCCGTTCGTTGCCGGCGCCGCCGTGCCCTAGCCCCTGGCAGCCAACCCGAGAGCTATCCTCTTCCCCGCGCCGCCGCCGCCGCTTCCCGCCGCCGGCTGAGGTGAGCCTCCTTCTCCTTGGCACCTCCGCTGCCGATGCTGGCCGCCGCTGGCCCTGCCTGCCGGCCGGCAGCCGGCCGGAGCTGGTTGCTCCGGCCGGGGCCTTGCATTGTGGTGTTTTTGTTTTGTTGGGATGTTTGAGCTCCCTGCGGACCCCCGAAGCTCGGGAGGGTGAGCCCGGCGATCGCAGCGATGTGCTGAACACCGTGCTCACCCTAGTTCTGGTTTTGATTGAGCCGTTGCGTCGTGCGGCCTTTGTCGGGCTATTTTTTTGCCTTTTGCTCGCTGTTTTTATGCACTTTCCCGGACTGCGACTGGTCCTGTCGCAGTGGGGCTGTGAGCATAGCCTCCGTCACGTCGTTGCCGATCCGCTGGTGCTTGCGGAAGGTCGTGCGGATGTACGGCTTGCTCACGCGGCCCTAGTTAAGCTTGCTTTTGTGCGCGCGCCCACTGTTTTTATGGGTTTTCCCAGCTTGCGACTGGTCCTGTCGCAGCGGGACAGTGAGCACGGTCTCCGTGACGACGATACCTATCCGCTGGTACTTGCGGAAGTTCGAGCGGACGAACGGATTGCTCGAACGGCCTATTTTAGTGATTGTATGTTTGTGTATGTTGCATGTTTGGGGACTTAGGCGTTTGTGACAGCGTAGCGACGCTGTGGGCAGCAAGGGTAAGGTCTTGGAGACCCTGTGGACTGTTTGTCCTACCCCCTCGCCCTTCGTGTGGTTTCGGACTTGTTTCCGAACGCGTTTTTCGATGAAATAATCGGCAAAACGCACGTTTCTAGTTGTGCGACTCACTCGCTGTTTTCGCGAGCGACTTGGCTTCATCGTGTGGCCTCGTTGGCTGTTCCTCATTGCTGTCCCGAAGTTCCGAGGACAGCGGATGAGTGATGTGGGGTTCCGGTGCCAAATCGGCACTTTTCGGGAACCCGGGAAGCCTTTACGGGTGCGTTTGATGTTCGTGGCACCCCGTGCTTGTGCTCGCTGTCCCGTCACTTGGTTTGTTGTGTTCGGGGACAGCGAGGGGCCTTGTTGGCTGTTGGGTACCCCTCTGGGGCTTTGTGTGGTTTCGGGATCGTCCCGGTGGGTTTCCCGGGCGATCCGTCGGTTTCGGGATGTGTGAGCTTTGTGTTTAGCGTCGACTTGGTGGACCTTGACCCCGTGAGTCTTTCGTAGGTCCTGTCGCGGTTCCCGAGAGCCGTCGGTGTTAGATTGGATCTTACCTACAGGTGGGTGCTTCGATCCGGAGTCGGTTCAGTGGACTACGGTGATACCTTTCTATCCCTTCTTTGGCATTACAGTTTTTAGTTCACTTGACTCCCGTAGACTCTACTTATATGCGTGCTTGGATAGTAGAGTAGTTGTAGTTGCATGGTTCTTGAGACGACCCAGTTGGTCGGTAGTGATCGCATGTTGTTCCGAGCGATCCTAGTTGTAGTTGCATGGTTCTTGAGACGACCCAGTTGGTCGGTAGTGATCGCATGTTGTCCCGAGCGATCCTAGTTGTGGTTTGCATGGTTCTTGAGACGACCCAGTTGGTCGGTGGTGATCGCCTGTTGTTCCGAGCGATCCTAGTTGTGGCTTATTGGTTGCTTCTCGGCTCGTTGCCGTTCTGTGGATTGAGCATTTGCATCGATCGTCACAGCTCTTCTAGCACTTCACGTACACCGCGGTCTGATCCACCGTTTGGAGGTGTTCTTTTCCGGAAAAGGGTCGTTGAGTTTGTGCCGACCCGTGAGCCTTGATGCAGTGCGTCCAGAAGGTTTATGTGCCTATAGATGAGCAGGTGACAGTGCATGGGATACGTCCCGGTGGTTTTAGATTGGGTTTACTTTGTGGTTTTCCCTTTGATGCATACTAGTTGTTTACAGTAGCATAGTTATTTCAGTTGTATGTTAGCCTCATACTTACTTGTGCTACTGTATACCATATCTATCTTTCGTTGACCCTCGTGCCGGTGTGTACACCTCGCCTTCGTCGGCTTGCGGTACCCACTGGGAGGGGAGACATGCGTGCATGTTCTCACCCCCCACCCCCATTACAGGTTTCAGGTGAGCAGGGTGGTGAGTGTCGGGACGCTGCGAGACACGCCTAGATAGTAGCTCTAGAGGTTCCGACTCGTGAGGCTACATCCCCAGATTTGGTTATTCCCCTATCTCTATTCGATAGAAGTAATATGTGGTTCAGTTACCCCGTTGTAAATTCTAGCATGCTTATGTTGTGGATTCATTCTATATGCTTGTGTGATGTCTGCATGCTTGGACTAGTTGATTGTATCCTTATTTTTCAATCGTTTCGTTATCTAGCATTTCGGTTTTCTACCCCTCGTGGTAGCGTCGTAAAATAAGGTTTCCGTGTGGGAAACGGTTTTCAAATGGATTTCTGATTGCTCGGTTTTGTGATTTCAAAAAGAGAGTTCTCGTGTGGAGAACAGTTTTCAAAGGCTTCTTCAATGATTGAGATTAGGGTTTCAAACTAAAGCTTCTGGGTAAGGAGCAGCTTTCTAGAATGATTGTTGCTTGTGCATTGCATCATCCTTCGCTTAAGGATTTGCTTAGATTCATACAGGTTAAGGACTGCTAGCTGTATGAATCTCTCGTTGTGTTGATGTGCTGTTGGGATGAATGAATGGTGGTTGTGATCCTGTTATTTGTTGTTGGACGCCGTGCAAATACAGGGGAGGCTCTGTCCGTGTGTACAGTGGATCCTGTATTTGTGGCGGGTCTGTACGTGGCGCGGGCTAGGCTTTTCAAAAAAAAAAAATTTAGCACGTTTTTCCGCATCTTGAACTAGCCCGGGGCGTGACAGATTAAGATGGTATCAGAGCGTAAAGGAAACAAACACTCCTTCATTCATCAACTTGTAACTGAACCACTGGTTAGGCTGACCCATAGGAAGACCTAGGATGTATAGGCGCGCGAGCTCGAGGGGTTTATTTTCGGCTTGTGTTTTGTGGGAGTTGCCGACCCCTTTTCTCTTGCGCTGGATTCTGCTTTTTGCAGTTGGCTTGTGGTCTTGGTTGACCTCCTCGTCCGGGTCGTGGTGGTGGGCGTGCGCCTGCGGAGCTGTCTGCTGGTTTTCTGTTTCGGGCTGTCGTGGCTGGTTCGAGTGAGGAGCTGGCAGGAGGCGGACAGCCTGGTGTGGACCGTACCCTGTGTGCTTGAGGCCGAGGCGAGGGGTCAGCTGGCGACCCTCTCCGGCATGTTCCGGCTTGTTCCGGTGGTTTTCGCAACAGGCCACGGCAGCTGCCGCTCCAGCCCCTCCTACTCCTTCGCCGTGTACCCCGATGATTGCAGACCCTCCTGTGGCACCCACCCCGATGTGCGACACCGTGACGATGACAGCGACTTTGTCGGCTGTTTCGCGCGTGGACGCCGACCCCGTGTTTGGGGGTGGTGGTCGCACTCAAGCGTGTTGGTCGGATTTCCTGTGTTTGATCTGCCCTAGTTCGCAGGCTCGTGCTGTTTCTGGTAGTGGTGGTGGAGTACCAGACAGATCCCAAGTGGCCGGGTGTTTTTTTTTCCTTTGTGTAACCACTCGTTGGTGAGTGGTGGCCCTCGTGGGCTTGGGAAACGTCACTTGGTGGATCTGTGTTGTTGTGGGGCTGTTCTCGCCCTGTCCCCACTTTCCGTGTTGAGCACGAGGGCCTCTGCGAGCGTCTCCACGGAGATGTTGTTTTGAGCGGTTTCGACCGCAGTTTGGGTGTTTTCCCCTCTGTTTTGATGGGTAGGGCGGTGAAGCCTACCCCACTGACGTCTTGCTGGTGGCATCGTCAGTATTGGTCTGTTGACCATTGGCTAGTTCTGGCGTCGAACTGACGCGTACTAGACTGAGTGGACACTGTTGAGTGTCGGGCGTTTGTTGGTGCCTACATAGTTTGCGGATATCCTAACGCCCAAATTGTTGTGTTCTGAGATTTCTGGTGGCAATTGTAGGTTTCTGTGCTGCCGCGAGACCTTCCTGGTTCTTGTTGGAGGTCTCACCGCGTTCGACGTCGGTTAGTCGACGCTGGTTTTGTTCTTCCTCCGGTTTGATTCGTGTGGTTGACGACCCTTGTCACCTGTAGCTGTCGGTTCGTTGTTGGAAGCCGATGACTCCTAGGGAGTTGGCTCAGGGCAGACTTTGTTTTGTGGGTCGGTTTGCTGTTTCCGTTAATTCGGTGACTCGTCTGTGACCTTGGTCCAGCTATTGAGTGGTTGACCCGGTACCTTCGTGGTGTTGCCGACTGGTTGTTGGCCTTGACCTTGGGATATTTCGTTTTCTTTTGATAAATACGTTGGCTGCAGACAACGTAGTGTCGAAAGTTAGAACGAAATACCCTATCCCTTTTGGGGACTTTCTGGATTGGGTCGGTGCTTTCCCTTGCAAGACTTTTCTCGCTCGTGGCTGTCTTGCGGAAAGCTGTGTGTTGGTCATCCCCGTTCCTGTTGTGAACCTTGAGCTAATCCTGGCGTGGTTTTGCGCAGTTGATTGACCATCACTGCCGTTGGTTTGACTCCGGTTGAGTCAGGGTGCCCTTTTAGCTCGGTCTCGGGATGACGGGAGCCTGGTGGTTGGCTCCGAGCTGTGTTCGCGTGCTGGGTTTTCGCCACGTCTTTCGTGTAGTCTTGCTTTGGAGCGCGTGTCCGATCTCTTTGATCTGACGTTCGGCATCGTTGGTGTTGTATCGCTTGTTGCGATTGGCAGCCCTGTACACCTGAGTGATGGACTCTCAAGGTTTCAGTTGGTCGGTTTTGCCGTTCGGTTAAGCGATCGTCCCGGCAGCTTTTTGGACTTGTTGAACTGGGTTTCGGCAGTTCTTGGATCAATTTGTCGTGGTTCCCTTTGACGACATACTGATCTCTTCGTAGAGTTTCCTTCTTGGTTCACATCGTGACGTGGGTTGGTTGTGTGGAAGAGCCAAGGAAGGAGGACTCTGTAATGGTTTGACCTGTTCCGACTTCTGTGACAGACCGAGTTTAGGAACTTCCTCGGCTTGAGCGTTGATGCCGGCGATTTGTTGAGGGTTCTCCTCAAGATCGCCGCCCCTTTGAGTAGCTGTCGAGGTAAGGCGCGTTGTTTCTCTAGACTCCTGCTTGTCTGTTGAGCGCCTAGGAGCCGATGGACTGTTTGACCCGTGCCCCTATCTTAGCATCGACACAGCCTGGTGAGGTTGTCGTGGCCTTGTGCGATGCATCTTGGATGGGATTGGGGTGCGTGCTCATTCAGCATGAGAAGGTTATCGCCTATGCTCCGCGCTAGTTGATGGACTATGAGAAGATCTATCTGGCGCTCGATCTCGAGTTAGCAGCAGTGGTGTTCGCTCTCAAGCTTTGGAGACCTTACCTTGGGGAGCTACCGCACAGTTGTTGTCGTTGGAGGTGCAACCCACCTTGGCGGATCAGATTTTCGGTGGGCAGCCGATGGATCCGCACTGGCAGAGAGTGCGAGCAGGTCAGAGAAGGTGACTTCGTGCTACATGCTGTTGGTCTTCCTTCGAGGATGGAGTTGTGTGCCCAGTGTTCAGGATTTGAGGTGAGAGTTTTGGCTGAGGCACACCAGTCGCCGTACACCGTTCATCCTGGAGAGACGAAGATGTACCGCGACTTGTGGCTGGTTTCTGGTTGTAACGCAGCATGTGGCACTGTGCCGGGTTTGTCAGCAGAGAAGCTTTGACCTTTGCCTGTACCTGTAGGGAAGTGGGAGCAGATCACCTTGGTTTTCGTCACCGGGTTGCCTCGTTCTCAGCGAGGTCATGTTGCGATCTGGGTTTTTGTGGAATGTTTGACGAAAACAGCTCACTTCCTACCAGTACATTCGTTTTTAGTCTTGGGGATCGACTGGCGCAGCTCTTTTTGGATGAGTTCGTCGGGCTGTTTGGAGGGCCAGTGTCGATCGTTTTGGATTGGAGTTCTCGCTTCGTTTCCCAGTTCTGGAGGAGCCTGCAATAGGCACTGGGGACGAGGCTCGACTTTAGCTCAGTTCAACCCTCTGAGTGTTGGGCAGTCGGAGCGAGTCTTCAAGACTCTCGAAGTTATGCTCCGGGCATGCGTTTTTGGCTTTTGGTGAGGGTCGGTTCAGATATCTTCCCCTGGTGGAGTTTGCCTTCTGCGACAGCTTCCTGGCGAGCGTTGGATTGGCACCGTGCGAGGCTTCGTGTGGAAGTCGTTGTCGATCACTGTTCTGTTTGGTTGACGTGGGTGAGCGCCGTGTGATCGGCCCGACAACAGTTCAGCTGAGGGAGGATCTCAGCTGCGGTGAGGTGCCTGTGAGGTTTTTGGCTCGCAATGTGAAACAGTTGAGGAATCGGAGCTTCCTGTTTGTGTGACTGCGTAGACGAGTCACTTGGAGTGCAAGACTTCTTGGGTGCTGGAGTCTGCTTCGTGTGAGAGGTATCCGCTGTTGTTCGCGGATGGTGTGTGGGTAAGTTTCGGGGACGAAACTTCTTGTTAGGTGGGAGTGATGTGAGAATTCGAATTTTGGAAATTTGAAATTCTGTGTTCCACTCCCCTGTTACTGTGTTTTTTATCAGTATACGTATATATATATATAGGTATTTATATATATATGTATATAAGTGAGTTTTTGAGGATTTTAGTGTTTTCGGATTTTCGTCGCGGAGAGTGAACGGCTTAACGGCGCGAACCGGAGTCCGATTCTGACGAACCAAAATGGTGAGTTCGATGTCTCGGCAGTGCTGAGCGCGATGGCGCGATCCGCGTCGACGTGCGGCGAGCGGATAAAAAGTTATTCCATCTTGATCGCCGAGAGGTCGTATGTCACGTTTATCGTTTCGCGTTTTGGACCCCGTTTTTCGCACCGTTTCGCGCGTTTTCGATTTTGGAGGGGTGAATTGGGTTTTTTTCCAGCTGTGGGGGAGGGGGGAACTTTGGCTGAGAGGGTAGGTGAGTGCATTTATGGAACCTCACCTACCCCCTCTCTTTGTCCCTCTCACACTCCACCTCTCCCCTCACTCTCTCTCACTCTCCCTCTCTCACTCCTTCTCTCCCTTGCTCCCAGAATGGAGCCCGAGCTCCCCCTGCCCCTCGGCCTCCTCCCTGTGCAGCGCCGGCCGCCGCCGGCCACTGCCTGGCCGGAGCAGCTCCGGCCACCCCCCTCTCTCCCCATTTTCTCTTTTTCTTCTTCTTCTTCTTCTCCTTCTTCTTCTCTGAGGTGAGCACCCAGGGGGAACCCACGCCGAGCTCCCCCTGAGGTTTCTGTGACGCGGGGGACCGCCGCCGTGCCGCCGGAGGGCCGCCGGAAGCAGCCTGAGCTGCTGCGGCCAGCTGCTGGAGCAGCAGCTGGCCGAGGGTGGTGAGCCCCTGCCGCCGCCGCCTCCCGCACCCTGGGAAGGTGAGCGTCACCTCCCCCGCGACCTCCGGCGCCGCCTCCTGCCTCCCCGGCCATCGCCGTGCCGCCGGAGAGCCGCCGGAGCCGCCGCGGGCTCGGCTAGGGCAACCTCTGTCTCCCTGCTCCGCCGCCGCCACCCGCCTCTGTTTTTGTCGCGGTCACCGACAGGGCGATGTCCGGCGACCCCCTCGAGCCGGTGCTCGCATCGCCGCCGGCCGCCGTTGCCGTTCGTTGCCGGCGCCGCCGTGCCCTAGCCCCTGGCAGCCAACCCGAGAGCTATCCTCTTCCCCGCGCCGCCGCCGGACATCGCCCTTTTTTACAAAATATTTCTCTCTCTTTTTTTTTATAAAATTAAAATAGATAATAACAGGTATAATGGTATGATTTAGGGTGTATATCTTCTCAAAATTTAGAGAGCGATTGAGTTCACAATTAAGTATTTTAATAATGTTAGGTATGTTAATAGTTGATACGGTGGGTAGGGGAAAAAAAAGGATTTTAATGATTATTAGTATAAGAAATACTTTATCAATTGAAACACATGGAGTCTTTTTTAGAACTGAATTTTTTCTTATCGAATATTCAATTTATGAAAAAATATAGAACACATTTCGAATGATGCTGTATTTTATGTAAAATTGGCGTGAGCACTCATATTGCCTACATTTTAGTCAATATTTTATAATTTCTAGTTTCTAAAAAAAAAAATTTGTTGTTGAAATATTTTGATTGCCTATTCAGGCTTTTCTAAAATTTTAAATGAGTAAATCATATTTCTCTATTTGATAATATATGCGCAGTTGTTGAGACGGACCAATGTACTTGTAGATTTACAATATTATTAGATTATGAATCCTTTTCCCACCATAGATAAAGTGAGAATTGAAATCGATGTCAACGTGTCTTTCAACAATTGAAAGCTCTCATTGCATTCAGCACTCTAAATAAACTTATCTTCCTTATAAGTGAGACGTGTAAGTAGAATGGTGATTTTTGAAAATCCTCCACAAACTGCCGATAGTACCCTGTAAGATTGAGAAAGTTTTGGAATTCGATAATATTCATATGTCAAGGCCAATCCTTGATTGCTTCTATCATTTAGGGTCTACCGAGGCCCCAACCTTGAAAATCACATGTCGCAAGAATGCAAAATTCTGGAGCCAAAATTTGCACTTCTTTAGCTTGAGGAATAGCTTCCTCTTCCGAAAAACTTGCTAAACTTTCCTCAAGTGTTCTTCATGTTCTTTATTATTTCAAGAGTAGATCAAAATGTCATCAATGAAAACCACGACAATCGGTCTAGGAAGGCTTGAAGGCATGATTCATAAAATCTATAAAGTTCGTAGGGGCGTTGGTGAGCCCAAACAACATGACAATGAATTTATAGTGAGCACATCGCATCCTAAACGTCGTTCTGTGCGCATCCTCCGGTTTGATCTTTAATTGCTGATATCCCCCCCTATAACTGATTGAACATATCATCACGGCAGTGGATACTTTATTGACCTTCTTGTAATCCATGCACAACCGTAAGGATCCATCTTTCCTCTTCACAAATAGCACTGAAGCTCTCCACAGTAACATACTTGGCTTGATCAAGCCCTTCTCTAACAAATACTGCAATTGAGCTTTAAAGTCCTTCAACTCTATCGGTACCATATGATAGGGTGCCTTAGATATTTGCGCGGTCCCGGGAACCAAGTCAATCACAAACTCGATCTTTCGGTTTGGCGGTATTCCTGGTAACTCCTTTGGAAACACATTTGAAAACTCTGGGGCCACGGGAATGCCCTCAAGTATTCAAGGCTCTGCTTGATCTTACACTACTATAGCCAAGTATGTCATGCATCCACCGGTGATCAACTTCTTGGCTCGGGACGTAGCGACGGTCATCGCGAAAAACGAGCTTCTACAACTCCAGTAGACAAACTCCTTTCACTTAGGGTGCGTTTGGTTCGGGTTATCTTGACAGGATTACAGGCAATCCTGTCAGGACTACAGCGTTTGGTTCATCCGGTATATAATCTGTTCGGTATTGCAGCATTACAAAAGGTGTAAGATTACACCGAAAATATTACCGAGGGGAGGGGTGTATCTTGGATTACTGAAGGTGGGTAATCTTGCATTTATATAAAATTACAAATTTACCCCTCCAACTTCCGAAACCCTTTCAATACATCATTTTAAAAAATTTAATTTAAAATTTTGAATTGTTAAACTTTAAATTTTGAATTTTTAAACTTTAAAATGTAAATTTTAAATTTTAAATTTTAAATTTTAAATTTTAAATTTTAAATTTTAAATTTTAAATTTAAATTTAAATTTTAAATTTTAAATTTAAATTTTATTTTTAAATTTTAAATTAAATTTTAAAGTTTTAAATTTCAAATTTTAAATTTTTAAAGTTCAAATTTTAAATTTTAAATTTTAATTTTAAATTTTAATGTTTAAATTTAAATTTAAATTTAAATTTTTTATTTTTTAAAATTTAATTTTAAAACTAAAATTTTAAATTTTAAATTTTAAAATTCAAATTTATATTCTAATTTCTAAATTTTAAATTTAGATTTTAAATTTTAAATTTTAAATTTATATTTATATTTAAATTTTAAATTTTAAATTTTAAATTTTAAATTTATATTTATATTTAAATTTTAAAAATATATATTTTTGTTTATATTTAAAAATTAAAAATTAAAAAAAATTAAATTCAAATTTTAAATTATTTAAAATAAAATTTAGTAAAAGAATATTATTTGTAAACATTTAAAAAAAGTTTGCCAAATATGAGGGCAATTTTGGAATAGACTACACTTTATTGTCAAGATTACTTAATTTTATAAAATGAACCAAACATTATATAACTGCATTAAACTAAACACAATAATGCAGCATCAGTAGTAATCTGATTCAGAAATTCAAGATATCCGGATATGTTGAAATACTTTGTAATGTTACATAACTCGAACCAAACACACCCTTAGGTTCATGTGATATATTGGACCTTAACAAATAGGTAAGGTTGTAGTATGAATTTTTAATTAGTATTTTTTATATATAGTGCTTGACTGAGTTTGAGACGTTTTGGCACAAAATAGATGCAAAAACGGACTAAAAACTCAAAATTTAATTTATAGGGGACTAAAGTCGAAATTTATAATGTTTGGGGACCTATTAGGCATTATTGCATTTTAAGTTGGTGGAGTCCAGGTTGGCATCTCCATCCTTATCTTTTCCTTTTCTTTGTTAACCTTGGAGAGAGAGAAAGAGAGGTTGGTGGAGAACGAAATCAGAGCGAGCTTGGTTTCGTTCTAACAAGCGAGCGAGTCGAGCGCGCACGTATTTTTTTTCGATATTTCTTCGTCGGAGTTAGTGTCATAATATTATTATTATATTTTTTCGTTTAGACTCTTTTGAGGGATCTTTGTAAAAATTGAGAGTTGAAACTAATTTTTTATACATTTAGGAGCAGATTTCGTGTAATCTTGACGAGGAGTTTTTGAGTTATTCTAGAGTATTGTGGCTGCTACCCCGACGGATTTGCGAGATAGGTGGGTTCCGTGTTGTCAAAAGTGGCGGACTAATTTCTATGTCCATATTATATAATTTAGCCTGTGAGATGAACTGTTGTCATAGTTGAAATAATAGTGATATTTTGACACCTATCAGTAGAGTATATTGAGACATGTATACATGCAATATTTTTATAAAGGTTAATAGACAACTGCAGATAGTGTGAGACTTTAACTGTATTTGGGACACTATGAAAGTATTATCATGATCTGTTTGATCATCGCATTTGACCACAGTCTGCATACTATTTTGAGCTTGACAGTGATACATACTCGGTTGGGGTAGCGCCCTGCGAGTGCCACTCTGGAGATTGAATTATGAGATATTATTATGGCATGGGCCAGACAGTAGCCTGTGTGGTAGCGGACCACTATAGGTGGGTGCTGGACACGAGGTGACGCAGGCTAGACCTGACTGTTGAGTCGGTCACTACAATTGGGTATTATTGCAGTATTTTATTATCTAATTGATGCATGAAATATATGATTTATAGTTTTCAATTAGAGGCATGATAGTAGTAGTTACTTTTAGTAGTTATTCATATTAGTATTTATTCATTTATACTGCTCAGTCATTTACTATTCCTGCCTCTTATGGACCTAGTGGTGTAGACCGTCGGCGTTGTCGACCGTACCCACTGAAAACTATTGATTATAGTTCTCATACCCTCTTTATTAATATTTTATTTCAGAGCCTTCGACATCAACGACTGATCGAGGTATTCTATAGTGATGATTGTATATCTATAGTGTTGCTATAGTACATAGTTTTGATGTTATTCTGATACCTGTTGTTATTGAATTTTAGTTAATTTTTGTTGAACGAATTTTTTGACGCTTCGTATGTATAAGGTGTATCCTTGTAAATGCGACGGGTCTGTTGACGTAACCCGGGCTTTCGCTGTCATCCGGAGCGTGACAGTTCAAGTAAAATTTGAAAGAACTTACCAACACTATAGCGCATTTTGAGATTGGTGGCCAAACTTAAAGAATATGTCGTTAGGTTATGGCGAATTTTATAAAAGATGCTACAGTTATGATTAAATTCAAATGAAGAGGTAGTGAAATCAAACATACCATAAGGCTAGGGTGAAAAATCAGACTTGCCAAAGCTTAGATACGCATTTCAAAATAGTTACAGTTAAATAAGCTGCCTAACCGATTGCAAATGAAGAATTAAAAAAGATATGCAAAGATTTTCTTCCAAATTGTTTAGACTGTTACCTTGATTACAGAAGATTCAACATATCATCTAGGAAATGAGAGAATAGTCATCTAATTGGAAACGAGAAAATAATCATTTTTCATTTACAAAGTTTTGCACCTTAATTGTTCCAATTGGATCAGGTGGGAAAAAAATTTATTTGAAAGAAAAAAGGAAAAAGAAGTGAAAGTTTTCATAAAGATATTTAATTAAACAATTTCATACTTAGCCTAGCTATGAGGCAGAAGTGAATTCCATAGCTAATCCCTTTTGTCTCAACTATGTTTTCAAAGCTTGAGATCTGTCTTATTTCATTTCAAGATATATTTGGTCATGATCACTTTTCTCCCGCTAGCTAACCACCTATTTTTAAATAATTTAGTGAAAAATAAATGCATAACACTAATCAGTTCATATAAATATATTTAACTTATATTGTCTATTGATTTAATGAAAATATATTTGTAGAAACATAACTACAATCTTCAATGGGCCAAAGAAAAATAAACCTATAACCAACAATACAAATAAAAGTAGAACCAAGGCAATTTTTTAGAAGAGTTCTTTAGTAAGCAATTTCCTGTTTAAATATTCAATTGCTTAGCAAATTATGTCGAAAGAAGTTAACGAAAAAGTTAAGAAATAATTAAGCAGAAAATCAATGAAGATAAATAGGCTAATACAAAAAATTATAATATAGTCAAATTCCTGAAGAAGTAATCTAGAAGAAAGAATAAATTTGGAGTATCGAAAATAACATTTTAATTTTTTTTTTGAAATGATTGGGCAAACAAAGGCGCACTTAATCAGTGGGTCTAATATTAGTTGACATACTTAATAGCTCCTATTCTCATTTCTTTAGTTGCAAATCAAACTCTTGCAAAAGGTTAATGGTTGTAGCAGTTGCTTTGTGGCATCCATGCTACCCCGCTATCAAAATCTTCTTGTTCGAGCTAAAAATAAATTTGAAGAGAAAACAGGAGCCTTATAAAATCTCGTTAGATGTAACCTCATCAATCTATGAAACTCATGACCATGCATTGATTCTTAAATATGTGATGATTCAATCCATTATCATAGCCTATTAGCTGAATCTTTTATCAAATGAATAAGTGTCCTTTATTCTTTTAGTAAAATGAATAGTAAAAAATATCAAATCTCACCCAAAGAACAGATTATAAGCCTAGTGGAAGCAAACTGGATCTCCACGTGGCATCACCACAGTGAAATTATTTAATTACAATTACACCATCCATTTTTGTAGCATAAAATACTACATTTATTTGGTAAAAAATATATAGAGCCACCCTCAATTATAGGCTAACTTGATGACCGTTAGTCTTTTTTTTTCCATCGAGACCTCTTTATGTTTGTTAAAAGTTTTTATTAGTTTTTATAGTTCAATTACTTATTAGCTTTCATCACACAAATAACCGTGGAAAATAACTTTCACCTGAACGTAGGTCAATTGAAAATTATTTTTAATTTGAAAATTAATTATGAACAAACAAATAGGCCTTTAGGTGCAGAATATAATGTAAGTGATTATTATTTTGATAGAAGATAATAGAGCAAAATTGATTTGGAATTATTTTTAAAATCTTTAGTTTGTAGTATCTAAAATTTTTCTAGATCCCAAGAAGTACTCCTTGAAGCATAGATCAAAGCTTGAGTCCTCAATTCTACTGAAGGTTTGCTTAGACACTATATTGTAAACATTATAATAATAAAATATATATATATATATATATATATATATATATATGTTTCAAGAAAAACTACAGAGAATAATCCGAAAAAAAAAGAATCTTTAACGAGATATACACCCCAACCAACTAAATATGTTCATCTCAGGCTCTCAGCTAGGGGTGGAATTGGGCCTTGGCCTAAACAAGGCCCGGCCCAATGGGCCATGTATGGGCCAGGCTTTGAGTATATTAAGGATGTATATTAATATATATGAGGATATATTATATATATAACTAAATATTTAGTTTTCATATGAGGATATATTATAAATAGGATTATTATATATAATTATATATACCTATAAGTAAATATAATATAACTTATCATCATATATAATATATATTATTTATTCATACGAGAATATTTTATTTTATTTTAATTTGGTACAATAAAAAAATATATGTATTATCTGACAAGTGCATAAAGTGGGCCTCCACAAAGCCCGATGGGTATTGGGCATTGGGCTTCGGCCTGGGCGCCTGGGCCGGGCCTTAATTTTTTTCAAAAAAATTGGGTAGAAGCCCGACCCAAAGCCCAATATTTTTTTAGGCCGGGCTTGGGCATAGCATGACCCAACTTGAGTCCGGCCCAGTTCCACCCCTAATCTCAGCTCAGATATTGAAATACAATACACAATTACTTCCTTTTGTGATGCTCATCACACTGTTAGGGCGTGTTTGGTTCACCCCTTTTTCGTCCAGAAATTAGAATCGGAATAGACGAATCCGTTTGTAGATATTTGTTATGCGAAAGTTCCATTCTGATTTCGATTTTCGGGTGAATGGCAATCCCCCAATTACCCATTTTTTCAATCGGGCTTAGGAGGTCGGATTGAAAGTTGAATTCAGGCGGAAAGAATGCACTTTACGAAAATATCTCAATTATGTTTTATATTTTTATTTAAAATTAATTTATTATTTTGACTTTAATTTTTAATTAAAATATAAATTTAAATTTAGAAATTAAATTTTTAATTCTAGATTTTGATATAGAAATAAAATTAAAATAAAATTCAATCAAGCATTTTGAATTTCATCTATAAATTTAAATTTTAAATTAGTTGTAAGTTTGAATTTGAATTAAATCAAAAATTAGTTTTATATTTTGAATTGTCCACTCAATTTTAAATTTTATTTTTTTTTAAAAATTACATTTAAAATTTTGGCTTATCATTTCAATATTTTGATGTAAATTTTAATATTTAACTTTTAGTTTGAATTTAAATTATAAATTTAATTAATGTTTTGAGGTGAAACTCAATTTTAAATTATTTTTATATTTTGTATTTTAATTTTAATTTAATTATTCTTAATAATCAAAAAATTTTAAATGTTGAAAGCACGAAACAATCGTACCGATTCCGATTGTTATTGTGAACCAAATATATTAGAATATTGTATCATTCTGTTTGCGATTCTTGTCCATTCCGATTCCCATTCTGATTCTATTTTTCGTTTTGAACCAAACGCGCCCTTACTTTCTGGATCTCTACATACTTAATTCAAATGGACTAGCAAAGGTAGCCAAATTACTATCACTAAAATAATCATGCACCAATACTATCTATTAAAAGCTTAGCAAATCAAGTCATTAAAATTGCAATTACAGAGAATAAACAAATTAAGAACAGATTATCTAGATAGTTGTTTCTGTGCCAATGAAGTCTTCGGTTTTTTATTTTTAATTTTCCTTCTAATCACGACTAAACCTACACTACTGAAATGATTGATTCTTCTTAGTTAATGCATAAACTACAAAAATAAAGATCATTTTTTTTCCACAATATATCTTGTACAATTACAACATACAATAATTTTGCATAGAAGTCACTTAAATGGATTAATTCTTTCCAGCTAAGTACATTTTCTTAAATGTAATTTTCTTAAATGTAATAACTGTAAATCCGAACTCGTTGATAAAGTTGAATTATTTAAATTCAAATATTAAAGTTTGAATTTGGATATATATATATATATATATATATATATATATATATATATATATATATATATATATATCTATAAACTCTTATTAATCCCCCTAATTTTGTCTACGTGGCAAGCTTACTTTGACCATTGGCTGTGGGGCCCACCTTCTTTATTACTCATCTTCTTTCCTTGAACTTGCTTTCTTTTAAAGATTGTTTCCCCTTCCGTCTCTTTGGTAGAAGAAAACTTTACTCCGTCTGTTCGGTTTTCGTTCTCCTCTCCTAAAGATTGTTTCCCCTTCTGTCTCTTCGTGCTTCTCTCCTAAACTCCTCAAAATCAACTTGCAACCCCATTCCTCTTTTACCTAAAACCCATTACAAGCTCTTTCCCCCTCGGTGCGGTGGTTGGCGTGACCGAGATCGAGATTGGGAACGTGACAAGGACGACGACTTAGATCGAGAGCGCGAGAGAGCACCGCCCGTGGCCTAGTACCCCGCAATCCCGAAACCTAGCTACCCGATGGCCCCAAACCCTAGCATCCAGCCTCCAGGGGTGGCGACGATGCCTCCGCGGGCCGCGCCGAGTGGTGTTGGAGTTGCGGCGGTGCGCTCAGTGGGGATGGATGCGATTGCGCCCGAGCAATCGCCGGTGCACTATGGGCAGGTTTCGAATGGGTATATGGCGGTTCCTCCTTAGCCAGGATTGATCCCTCCCTCGGTAGATTTTCTTGAACTACTATTTGCTCTTTATAATCAGTTTCATTCTTTGGCCTTTCTTTTGCTAGATTATTATTTATGATGATTTGGCTTTGATTCGTGGATTATAAAAGTAAGAGTTTTACATTCGTATTACATTTCATTAATTAAATTAACGAGTGGCGGTATATTATGTTAAGTGTCCTGTTGTTAATGGAAATAAGCGCATGGGAGACACGAGCCGCGGTTTATTATGTTAAGTGTTCTGATAAGTTTTGTATTGTCATGCTATGTGTCGAGATACGCATATGTTGATTATGAAAGTAGAGGAGATGTGTTGATGGGTGAAAAGGAGTTTTTGGCACCCCAAAAAAAAAACAGAAGCTAATGTTTGGAAAGGGATTCTCTTGATATTGGTAACTGGTATTTTCTAATATAGCTTTGTGTCGTTGTTATCAGTGAGAAATGTCGGCAGTCGTCATTCTTGCGGTTGTTAAAAGATCACTTCCCCTCTATGTTGGTATCCTTAAATTTATCTAACTGCATTTCATTTACACAAACAACCTTCACTACGCTGCCTCGGCCGAGCTTGCAGACGGCGTTCCGAAGAACCATTGGCCATTGGACCAATATCAGACACCATTGGAAAAATTACATATTAAGGTTTCCCTTGCATATAAATAGAATCTTATGAAGCTTCAAAACTTCTTGGGGTGCTCCTACTAATGTCACTATTGTCATAGCTCGGCTCAGCGGTTCATCAGCGTTTATTGAGAAGGTAATGCCTTTTTTTTTTATTAGTTATACTATTTCATCTTATTGCGTGTAAATTTAAATTTAAAATTTATTTGAGTTTTATGATAAGGTGGATTTCTTTATTTGGTGTTTGTAGGAGATTGAAGTGAATTTGGTAATTACTGATTACTGTATGCCGGGAATGACCGGGTATGATCTTCTAAATAGAATCAAGGTACCATTTTATAATGCTTAATTTTTAACAACACTTATAATTACTTTAATTTTTATTTTTCCAAAAAAAATTCAATTTATTGATGAAAAATTTGTAATATTGTTGATTCACAGATCATTTTCTTTGAAAGATATTCTAGTTGTGACCATATCTTATATGAATGTGCCTTCTAAGACAATAAACTGTAATAATGCCTATCCGCCGCATCGCACGGATCCGTAAACTAGTATGTATATATATATAGTCCGGCTACTATACTATTGATAGCATCAAACACTTGGTGCTACCAAGTTTTCTACCGTTTGATCTTCTCCCTTGATCATTTTCATCCGTTAGATTATACTATTCAACCAACCACCCACTTAACCCTTCGGGGCCCACATCATCCTAGCCACACATCTTTTAATCTAAGGGCTAAAAACTTAATAGCACCAATGACTTGGTGCTATTAATAGTACTAGTTAAACATCCGCGCTTCGCTGCGGATGGACAGATTTACAGTGAATATACATTAATAATTTGTAAGTAATAGTAAAAAAAATATTTGCAGAAATAGAAATATTCGGATAGATTGGCAACATAGGCCAGTGAACCACATGAACGAATAGTTTCTGTCACAGAGTCACATGGACGAATAGTTTCTGTCAACAAACCTAAATTGAATTAAGATATCCAACTGAAACATCCATGAAATCCAAACTTTAATGAATAAAAATCCTTCACTGAGTTCACTGATGTAAAATGAAACCTAGTTGCCTCTGGCAATCACAGGGGAAAAGAAACTACATTGAAGCCAAAATTTAGACCCCATTGAAGTATAAATTACAACTCCTAAACAAATCATTCTATATATCCAAATTTAAATAGATAAAAACCCATTGCTGAGCTCACTGTCCTATCCAAAAACAAAGATTTTTGCATCTCAGATGAGCAATCAAAGGGTCAAAAAAAAAACATACTGAAGCCAAAATTTAGATCTCATCGAAGTCTAAATTATGATTTCCAACTAAAACATCCTAAAAATTCAAAAATTAATAGATAAAAACCCATTACTAAGTTCTATGATCTACAAAATATAAAATTTTCCCATCTAAAAGCAAGTAATCAAAGCAGGAAAACACTACATTAAAGTAAAAACGTAGATCAAACCAGATTAAGATGGAAAGAAGGGTGTTTTGGGGATCGGAGAGAAAATAAAAAATGAGAATTTTTACCCTGAAATGAAGGGTTTTGAGGATAGGACTTCGTCCATGGTTGTAAGGTCGAATTCAGCGTAGAGATCGGAGAAAGAGATCAGCAATGCAAGAGTAAGGCCCATGGTAAAAACAGCGAAAGAACAAAAAAAAAAAAATGCAGAATGAAAAAGGTTAGCTTTCTCAGCCGTTGTCGCTAGGGTTTCGGGGGCACCATACATTCTTCTCCACCGCTTGGAGTCGGAGGCCATTTGCCTTTTCTTTTTCTCTGCAAAAAGAATATGATTGAGAGGGTTTATATGGGGTATTAGAAAATGAGAATAGAAAATTCTAGAGAAAGTCGCAGGATCTCCGGAGATATTTACAGCCAATTTTGTGGGATTTGAAGGCACGGCCGCGCGGCGGAGCAGTACGAACCCTAGGCGAACCTAGGGTTTGGGGCGATGGGAGAGGGGACATGAATCGCGCTCTGAGGGAGCGCGCGCGCGCGAGAGAGAGAGAGAGAGAGCCCCGAAACCCGGAGAGGCAAGCGGCGGCCCCGCGGCGGAACAGTACGAACCTAGGCGAACCTAGGGTTTGGGGATCTGCCTGAGGGACCCACACGCGCGCGCGCGCGAGAGAGAGAGAGGCGCGTTGAGGGATCTGCCTCAAAACCCGAAGAGAGAGAGAGAGAGAGAGAGAGGCGCGTAGGAGGCGGAGGCGGCGGGTAGGGGGCGGAGGTGTACCGAAAATTTGAGGGCTCCCAGGAGAGAAGAGAAGGAGGGAGAGAGAGAGAGATAGAGAGGGGGGGAGGGGGGGGGGCCTACAGGGAAAGAAAAAAAAAAAATTCTTTGTGGGGCCCACCCTTCCCAAAATGCGGAGAGTGGGTTGAGCATTCCCCCTTTAATGTATTTGTATTGATAGTAGCCTAGTTCTATATATATATATATATATATATATATATATATATATATATATATATATATATATATATGTACATATATACAGGCTAGGGCTACTATACTCTTATGAGTTTAGACCCCTTTCTACTCATAAGTTTTCGACCGTTGGATGAAGGAAAGTGCGGTTAGGATGATAGTGGTCCCCTAGGGTTGAGTGAGTAGTTGGTTGAACAGTATGATCTAACGGGTGAAAATGGTCAAATGGGTAGATCTAATGACAAAAAATTTATGAGTACAAAAGGCTCTATACTCATAAGAGTATAGTAGCCGGACTCCATATATACATATATATACATATATACATATATATATATATATATATATATATATATATATATATATATATATATATATATATATACATGTACATGTACATGTATATATGTACATATACATACATATACATGTACATGTACATGTACATGTACATATATACATGTACATGTACATGTATATGTATATATGTATATATATGTGTATATATATATATATATATGTATATATGAATATATATATGTGTATATATGTATATATATGTATATATGTATATATATATGTATATATGTATATATGTATGTATGTATATGTATATGTATATATATATATGTATATGTATATATGTATATATATATATATATATATATATATATATGTATATACATATGTATATGTATATATATATATATGTATATGTATATACATATGTATATGTATATACATATGTATATGTATATACATATGTAGCACTTTGAATTTCGGTGTGTTGTCTCGAACTTTACTAAATTTGATGAAGTTCGGAGAGAGCCGGTAATGGCTAGTGTGGAATTGGGTTCCGAAGGTTTCGGAACATTATGGGTGCGAGTGGGAACCCAGAAATCTAAGATTTCGAAGAAAAGGACCTACCGGAGCAAAACTGCTCACGGGGTCCGGACCCTGGAAGTTGGGGTCCGGACAATGAAGTCCGCGGGCAGCTGCGGTCCGGACCCGGGCAGCTACAGTCCGGACCCGAGCCGATGTCCGAGATGGGGAACGTACGGGTTCCGGACCCGGGACTTGAGGTCCGGACCCGAGCGGGTCTCCAAGTTGGGGTGCGTACGGGTTCCGGACCCTGATGCCAAGGTCCGGACCCGGCCTGCGCACTGGCCAGTTATCAATGCGGGGTCCGGACCCCATCTGCAAGGTCCGGACCCGGCTGGTGCAGAATGCCCAGTGAGGGGTATTTTGGTAATTTCGTGGGGGATAGGCTATATATAGAGGGCAGGGGTCCCTCTCCTCATTACTCCTCCATCTTCCTCACACTCCCTCTCCCTCACTTTCTCTCTCTAGAGATCTCTCCAAGGCTTGGAGAAGTGAAGGATTTGACCTTGGAAAAAGCTTCTAAGGTGGATTTGGAACTTCTTGGTGCAAGAAGAAGCTTGGGAGCTTGGACTTTGAGGTGAGTTCTTGTGATATGGGGTTTAAACCTTGGATTCAATCCTTTAGCAAGAGGTTTTTGGAGACCCTAGGCAATCTAAACCACAAAACGTGGGGATTGGCCAAGAGATTTTGTGGTTTCACATGCATGCATGTGAAACCTAAGTAGATTTGGGGCTTTTGCCATGGGAGGTTCTAAAAATGTTTGAACCTTCGGGAATTGCCATTGAGGCATAGGAAATCATGTTAGAATACTTGATTTCATATGTTGAGTTGAATTTAGGGTTCGTAATGAGTAACGAACCGTTTTCTTGAAGAAGCTTGGGTTGAAGCAAGAACTCAAGGCTTGGACACTTAGGAGCTTGAAGAACACAAGGATTTGAAAGCTCTTGAGGTGGGTTTGTGTTTACCGAAGTGATTAGATCACTTCCATGTCTAGGGTAAATATCCATTTAAAGATAAAATGGTATGTGTTGTGAATCCTAGAATTTGCATGTTGGCAAAGGTAAAAATCATGATAGGATGAATAATGAGATCCTATTGCATGATGTATATTACAAGTATAATTCAAATATTAATACTTGTTGCATGGTTGCATGTGTGGTTAAACCTAGTGTTATTGAGAACATAGGTTGGACATGAGGATTAAACCTAATGTTATTGAACATAGGTTGGACATGAGGATTAAACCTAGTGTTATTGAACATAGGTTGGAACATGTGAAATTGAAACCTAGTGTCATTGAACATAGGTTTGACATGAGATTGGAACCTAGAGTCATGGAACCTAGGTTGATAATGAGAAAGTAAGCCTAGTGTTATTGAACATAGGCAAGACTTAGTGACTTGAACCTAAGGTCATGAAACTTAGGTTGGCAAGTGAAAAACGTGAAAGACGGGATGTGCGACGATTTTGCTATCCCGGGTAGGCGACGATTTCGCTACCATGCCATGAGTTGGCCGTATTGTGTGAGAACTCAGTATTATTTTGTTTTTAACTGTAGTTTGATTTCTGTGACCCTCACCCCTGTATACTGTGTATCCGAGCTGTATTGGGTATATTTATGCGTATACTTTTAGTATACGGTGTTTATTTTACGTGATTGTGATTTTGGATTTTTGGTTGCGGAGAGTGTACGGCTTAACGGTGCGATCCGGAGTCCGATTCTGACGATCCAAAATACTAGGTTCGATGTCTCGGCAGTGCTGAACGCGATGGCGCGATCCGTGTCGACGTGCAACGGACGGATCAAAAGTTATTGCATCTTTTTCGCTGAGCGTGTCACGCCCCGCCGGCCCTTTAACACCAACTAGGTGGAAAGGATAACCGCACGGGCGCATGCCCCAGACCCGCCGAACGGATAGAGTCCTTTCTACCCGCCCAAGGCGTCACAACACAAGCTTATCCACAATGTTCCAACTAGGAACGGAGTACAAGAGTTGCACAAGGAAAGCATCTACCATAAAAGCTCTACTTCTATTACATCACATTCCACAATTATACATGCTAACTTTTTCTTTTCATTCCATACAACATGTTCCAAAATATGGAATATACAAAGTTTATACATGTAATACAAATCCCCTATGCTATCATAGTCCAAAGCTCGGGGTACAACTCTATGTATCACCAAAATGGAAGGGTCGCTATCTACAAAGCCAAACCCTTACCTCGCTCCGCCGCCTCACTCGCGGAAGGACCTGGGAAAATGGGGGGTGAGAACTATAACATAGTTCCCAGTGGGTAAGGCCACCCAAGGGAAGAGCTCGACCCACCAGGTCCAAAGAAATACCACATGCATAAGTTAGATCATATATATAACTATGCAACAATATTTACATGCTTAGTAAATAAACATAAAGGATGCAACCAAAATGAAACATAATTTATCATTCTCTCCTAGGTTCATCCTATATTCCACATTGACTAAGTTTTTTTACTTGTCATTTACTTATGGTTGCGGAATGGCCGTCGCACCATAGTTGATTCAACATTCGAGGAGTGAAATCGTCACCTCCTATTCGAGTAGCGAAATCGTCGCATACTCGGGATAGCGAAATCGTCGCATACCCCCTTCGACACCGCCAATCCATGGCGCGGTAGCGAAATCGTCGCACACCCGGGATAGCAAAATCGTCGCACATCCATGTCAGCACCGCCAACTCGTGGCATGGTAGCGAAATCGTCGCATACCCGGGATAGCAAAATCGTCACACATCCCGTCTCAATATGGCCAACTCATGGCATGGTAGCGAAATCGTCGCCTACCCGGGATAGCAAAATCGTCACACATCCCGTCGTTCACATTTCTCACTTGCCAACCTAAATCTCATGATCTTAGGTTCAAGTCACTAAGCCTCGCCTATGTTTGATAACACTAGGCTTACTTTCTCATTTACCAACCTAGGTTCCATGACTCTAGGTTCCAATCACATGTCCAACCTATGTTCAATGACACTAGGTTAAGTTCTCACACATTCCAACCTATGTTCAATGACACTAGGTTAAATGTCACTTGTTCCAACCTATGTTCAATGACACTAGGTTTAATCATACATATTCCAACCTATGTTCAACAACACTAGGTTAGATTCTCACATGTAACCATAAAACAAGTATAGATAATTGAATTATACTTGAATATTCATATCATGCAATAGGAGTTCATTGTTCTACCCATCATGATTTCTACCATTGCCAACATGCAAGTCCTAGGGTTCACATACATATACCATTTTGTTCTTAAATGGATAATTACCCTAGACATGGAAGTGATCTAATCACTTCGGTAACCATAAAACCACCTCAAGAGCTTCCAAATCTTGTGTTCTTCAAGCTCCTAAGTGTCCAAGCTTGGAGTTCTTGCTTCAACCCAAGCTTCAACAAGAAAAAGGTTCGTTACTCATTACGAACCCTAAATCCATCTCAAAATACGAAATCAAGTGTTCTAACATGATTTCCTATGTCTCAATTGCAATTATCGAAGGTCCAAATATTTTTAGAACCCTTCATTGCAAAAGCCCTCATTCTACCTAGGGTTTGCATGCATGCAAGCCAAACCCTAGATTTCGTGGCCAAACAACCACCATTTGTGGTTTAGGTTGCCAAGGGTTCCCAAAAACCTCATTTCAAAGGATTAAATCCAAGGTTTGAACCCAAAACGTGAGGTACTAACCTTAATCACGAAATCCCCAAGCTCCTTCTTGCACCAAGAAGCTTCTTTTCTCCTTTGGAAGCCTTTTCCAAGATCAATCCACCACTTCTCCAAGCTTTTGGAGAGATCTCTAGAGAGAGAAAGTGAGAGGAGAGGGAGGGGAGTGTGGAGAAGAAGGTCCTGTGAAAGGGGGAGTGTTCCCTGCCTTTCAAATACCCCATGGCATGTGAAAAGACCTAAATGCCCTTCTCCAATCAAAACACAACACCCAGCCCACTCTGGGCATTGTATACCGGTATGTACATTTTGCATACCGGTATACGGGTACTCATTCCGGTATACCTCAGGGATTCCGCAAAACCCGAGAGCAAGGCTCACTGTTTCGACCATCACATACCGGTATCCCATTTTCGCATACCGGTATACCCTCAAGGAATCCCGCAAACCCGAGAGTTGGGTTTCTCGGTTTCTCCTGGCATTCCGGTATACCCTCCTCACATACCGGTATACCAAGCTCCAATACCGGTATTGGAGTTCACATACCGGAATCCAGTGCAGACTTTACCAATTCTGCAGTTTTAACTTATCGAGGTCCGTTTTTCACGCCTCTTTTGCGCCGAAAACACTTCGCATAAGTCCTAAACTTGGTCGAAGCCTCACACATAGCCTCTTATGCCATTTTCTCACTAGAACTCTACAATTTGTAGAAGTTCAGTACGATGCACTGAAATTCAGTGTACTACATTCCACCCCCCCTTAAAGAGAGTTTCGGCCGCGAAACTAAAATCATACCTCAGCTGGACTCAGCGAAGAGGTAAGGAAACCGCTCTTTCATCGAGCTTTCCAATTCCCATGTAGCCTCGCGCTCACCGTGATTTGTCCATTGTACTTTCACATAAGGGATTTCACGGTTCCTCAAACTTTTCACCTCGTGATCCACGATGCACAAGGGGAACTCCTCATAAGTCATATCCTCATGAAGTTCCATAGGTACATACTCGAGGACGTGCGCCGGATCATACACATACTTGCGGAGGGTCGATACATGGAACACATTGTGTACCCCCGCAAGTTTTGGCGGCAAAGCTAGCCGATATGCCACGGATCCCACACGCTCCAAAACCTCATAAGGTCCAATGTAACGGGGACTCAACTTACCCCGAACACCAAATCGCTTCACCCCTCTCATGGGTGACACTTTCAAGAAGACGCGGTCTCCTACCGCGAACTCCAAATCTCGTCGACGTCGATCGGCATAACTCTTTTGTCTAGATTGCGCCGTCGACAAGCGTTCGCGTGCCAAGCGGACCTTTTCCTCCGCTTCACGCAACACGTCCGGTCCTAAGACCCTCCTCTCTCGCCGACTTCACTCCAATGAATAGGAGAGCGGCATTTTCTTCCATACAAAACCTCAAAAGGTGCCATACCGATGCTAGCTTGATAGCTATTATTGTAAGCAAATTCAGCCATCGGCAAATGAGTAGGCCACGCACCTTTGAAGTCCAACACACACGCTCGTAGCATATCCTCCAAAATCTGAATTGTCCTTTCCGATTGACCGTCGGTTTGAGGATGAAATGCTGAACTGAAATCGAGCCGTGTACCCAAAGCTTCTTGCAAGCTTTTCCAAAAGTGCGATGTAAAACGGGGGTCTCGATCTGAAACTATCGAGGTCGGAACCCCGTGCAACCGCACAATCTCATCGAGGTAGACTTGCGCCAACTTGTCCCCCGACCAAGTGGTGTGGATTGGCAAAAAGTGTGCCGACTTTGACAAACGATCCACCACCACCCATATCGCATCGTGGCCACCTAGCGATCGAGGTAAGCCCACGACAAAGTCCATCGCGATATTTTCCCATTTCCAAACTGGAATGGGCAATCCTTGCAATTTTCCCGCCGGAAAGCGACGCTCGGCCTTTACTTGTTGGCATACTAAGCATTGTGCCACAAAGCGTCCAACATCAAGTTTCATCCCCGGCCACCAATAATGCAATTTGAGATCCTTATACATTTTGGTGCCGCCCGGGTGAATCGCATAGGGAGAAGTGTGAGCTTCTTTCAAGATTTCCCTACGAATGTCCTCAACCTTCGGCACGCACAATCGATTTCGAAATCGAATTGCGCCCCTCGAATCTACATGATAATCACCGGCATGCCCGCTCTCGATAGTACCCCGCACCTTTTGGAGCTCCGGATCACCGGATTGCTTTTCCTTTATTTGCTCCAACAAGGTCGGCCACACCTCGAGACTCATAAGTTTAGCGGGGACGCCCGGGGCCACGACTTCCAAGTCAAACCGGCCCATTTCCTTGATTAACGGCATTTGTCCCGTCATCTCAATCGCGAAGTTCTCCACGAATTTTCTACTGAGCGCATCGGCCACCACATTGGCTCTACCGGGGTGGTACAAGATGGTCAAGTCGTAATCTTTTATCAACTCCAACCACCTCCGCTGCCTCAAATTCAACTCTTTCTGAGTGAATAAATACTTTAGGCTTTTGTGATCCGTGTAGACCTCACAATGCTCACCGTATAAATAGTGTCTCCACAACTTAAGTGCGAAGACTACCGCCGCAAGCTCTAAGTCGTGGGTGTGATAATTCTGCTCATAGCTCTTCAGCTGTCGAGAGGCATATGCTATTACTTGTCCTCTTTGCATAAGCACACACCCAAGACCACGATGTGATGCATCACTATACACCACAAAACCCTCCCCCGCAATCGGCAAGGCGAGTACCGGAGCCGAAGTCAACCTTTCCTTTAGTTCCTTAAAGCTTTGGTCGCATCCCTCGCTCCAAACATATTTGGCTCCCTTGCGGGTAAGACGCGTTAGTGGACCGGAGATTTTTGAAAATCCCTCCACGAACCGTCGATAGTATCCCGCAAGACCCAAAAAGCTTCGCACCTCCGTGACATTGGTCGGGCGAGGCCAATCCTTGACTGCCTCCACTTTCATAGGGTCCACAGATACTCCTCCTGCGGAAATTACGTGACCCAAGAAAGCGACCTCACGGATCCAAAATTCGCACTTTTTCAATTTGGCGAACAACTTGTTCTCTCGAAGAACTTGAAGCACAACCCTCAGGTGCTCCCTATGTTCCTCTTCACTCCGAGAGTAGACAAGAATATCATCTATGAACACAACCACAAATTGATCCAATAGTGGTTTGAACACACGGTTCATTAAATCCATGAACGCTGCCGGGGCATTGGTAAGCCCAAAAGGCATAACCGTGAATTCATAATGTCCATACCGCGTCCTAAACGCGGTCTTATGCACATCCTCCGGTTTGATCTTCAATTGGTGATAACCGGATTGCAAATCAATCTTTGAATACACCCGAGACCCTTGCAACTGATCGAACAAGTCATCAATTCGGGGTAACGGGTACTTATTCTTGACGGTCATTTTGTTCAACTCGCGGTAATCCACACATAACCGCAGCGAACCGTCTTTTTTTCCGCACAAATAGAACAGGGGCTCCCCAAGGTGACACACTTGGTTTCACGAAACCCTTGTCCATCAAATCTTGCAATTGTGCTTTTAATTCCTTTAACTCCGCGGGTGCCATCCTGTACGGGGCCTTAGAGATCGGCGCCGTACCCGGGAGCAAATCTACCACAAATTCTATTTCCCGATCCGGTGGCATTCCGGGCAACTCCGTCGGAAACACATCCGGAAACTCTTGGACTATAGGAATGTCCTCAAGTCCCAACACTTCCTTTCGGTCATCCACTACCGTCGCCAAGTAGGCAATGCAACCACTAGCAATGAGCTTTCTTGCTTGCGACGTGGACACCATTGAAGCAAAGAGTGAGCTCCTACACCCACGGTACACAAACTCTTTGTGTCCGGGCTCTTTAAACTTCACTATCCGACTCTCACAATCTATAGTAGCGTGATACTTAGAGAGCCAATCCATTCCTAGGATCAAATCATATTCATTCATTCGATTTAATACCAGCAAGTCAGCTGGCATGATCCAATTTTCTATCCTCACGGGGCAATCCATACACACATGATGTATACAAAAAGTGTGTTCAGGCACTTGCACCGTTTTTGCATGTGTGGCATCTATGATTTCTATTCCATGTGCTATAGCAAATGATCGAGCAATGAATGAATGCGATGCACCAGTATCAAACAAAGCTCTACATCGAATGCCTTTAATTAACACGATACCTGCCACGACGTCCTCCTGAGTAGCAGGCTCCTCCACCTGCGAGGCGAACACCCGTCCACTAGGTGCCTGCCGCTGGCCCTCTACTGGTCTCGGCGGCTGTGCACGGCCTGCCGACATCGCCGCGGGTGGGATGCCCGCAAGCTGCCTCGGTGGCGCAAATGCCGATGACGGTGCTCGGCCATCATCCATCGGACAGTTGTACCGCAGGTGCCCTTGTTGTCCGCACTTGTAGCACCGGCCCTCACGATGTTCACACTGCTGAGGGGCGTGGGGGCCGCTACAAATCGGGCACGGGGTCGGGGGTCGGTTCCGTCAGGACCCTCGAGGCTGATTTTGGGATTGCGAGTGCTTCGGGGGCCGCTTAGAGCTAGATTGCCCACCCGAGCCACCCGCCGGTCGCTTCTTCCCTTTTTCTTTCTCTTTCTCCCAAGAATCGCGCTCCTCGCGCGCACAAGCATTCCCGTGCTCCACCCAAAGAGCACGGTCCAAGACCTCCGCGAAGGTCCGCAACTTAAGGGCGTGCACCGCCCGAAAGATATCCGGTCGAAGTCCGCGCACGAAGCAATCAACCTTGTCTAGCTCCCCGCGAACAACGTGCGGCACGCAATTAATGATGTACAAGAACTCCCTCTCGTACTCGCGTACCGAGCGGTTCCCCTGTTTTAACTTGCGGAATCTCTCCTGTAGCTTTCTTTTCTCGCTATCGGGGAAGTAGGTGGCGAACACCATGCCCCGAAACTCCTCCCACGACGGTGGTGGAAGGCTAGGGAGTCGATCACGCCGAACCCCTTTCCACCACACCTTCGCCGACCGCTCTAAACAATGAACGGCGAGGTGCACCTTGTCCCTCTCCAAGGTATAAAGGTCCTCGAAGAGCGTCTCGATAGCGTCGATCCATGTTTCTACGTCCCACGGATCTACGTTCTCCCCGCTAAAGATAGGCGGGTTGAACTTTTTGAACCTCATTAGAGCCGCAAGCGCGCGCTCTCGCTCCGTATCCTCCATGTCGGAATCGGGTATAGAGGCACCCGACCCCTCGGCTACAACCGGTGGCGCAGGTGGCACCACGGCTGGCGCCGGTGTCACCTCCTCGGCCGGTGCCGAAGCAGAGGCCGGGGGTACTCCCGTTCTCTCCTCCCTAGTCGCAGCCGTCTGCCGCGCCATCTCGTCTTGGAGCCTTTTAATTTGCTCCTCCTGTCGTTGCATGGCTTCGGCCTGTTGCCGAACCACGCCCATCAACTCGGTCAACTCATTACGAAGAGCCGAGTTCTCGCCCTCCCCGAGTTGTTCGGGAGCCGCGCCCGATCCTCCGGGCCCAGCACTCTTAGGAGGCCGTCCACGTACCATTATCCTGAAAACACAAGGACTTTGGTCATTTCATGACATTCAAAGTCATTTGCGACATAACATTTCACGAAAATAAACGTGAACCCAATCTAGGCGAAAGTCACACAAGGGTCCTTATTCCCCTCACTTGGTTTTCATGTTGTCGGCCGCCAACATGAACACACTTGGTGAAGAATAAGACACACCTCGAATCTACCTCTATTTCCAACTAGAGGCATAAGGACATAACCCAATCACTTATCTTTCGCCACATCAAAGATCTCGTCACTCACGAGCCTACACTCCTAGGTCATTTCCATCCTAGGGTTTCTTAGGTCAACCTAGACCGTTTCTATTCTCTGATACCACCTCAATCTGTCACGCCCCGCCGGCCCTTTAACACCAACTAGGTGGAAAGGATAACCGCACGGGCGCATGCCCCAGACCCGCCGAACGGATAGAGTCCTTTCTACCCGCCCAAGGCGTCACAACACAAGCTTATCCACAATGTTCCAACTAGGAACGGAGTACAAGAGTTGCACAAGGAAAGCATCTACCATAAAAGCTCTACTTCTATTACATCACATTCCACAATTATACATGCTAACTTTTTCTTTTCATTCCATACAACATGTTCCAAAATATGGAATATACAAAGTTTATACATGTAATACAAATCCCCTATGCTATCATAGTCCAAAGCTCGGGGTACAACTCTATGTATCACCAAAATGGAAGGGTCGCTATCTACAAAGCCAAACCCTTACCTCGCTCCGCCGCCTCACTCGCGGAAGGACCTGGGAAAATGGGGGGTGAGAACTATAACATAGTTCCCAGTGGGTAAGGCCACCCAAGGGAAGAGCTCGACCCACCAGGTCCAAAGAAATACCACATGCATAAGTTAGATCATATATATAACTATGCAACAATATTTACATGCTTAGTAAATAAACATAAAGGATGCAACCAAAATGAAACATAATTTATCATTCTCTCCTAGGTTCATCCTATATTCCACATTGACTAAGTTTTTTTACTTGTCATTTACTTATGGTTGCGGAATGGCCGTCGCACCATAGTTGATTCAACATTCGAGGAGTGAAATCGTCACCTCCTATTCGAGTAGCGAAATCGTCGCATACTCGGGATAGCGAAATCGTCGCATACCCCCTTCGACACCGCCAATCCATGGCGCGGTAGCGAAATCGTCGCACACCCGGGATAGCAAAATCGTCGCACATCCATGTCAGCACCGCCAACTCGTGGCATGGTAGCGAAATCGTCGCATACCCGGGATAGCAAAATCGTCACACATCCCGTCTCAATATGGCCAACTCATGGCATGGTAGCGAAATCGTCGCCTACCCGGGATAGCAAAATCGTCACACATCCCGTCGTTCACATTTCTCACTTGCCAACCTAAATCTCATGATCTTAGGTTCAAGTCACTAAGCCTCGCCTATGTTTGATAACACTAGGCTTACTTTCTCATTTACCAACCTAGGTTCCATGACTCTAGGTTCCAATCACATGTCACATGTCCAACCTATGTTCAATGACACTAGGTTAAGTTCTCACACATTCCAACCTATGTTCAATGACACTAGGTTAAATGTCACTTGTTCCAACCTATGTTCAATGACACTAGGTTTAATCATACATATTCCAACCTATGTTCAACAACACTAGGTTAGATTCTCACATGTAACCATAAAACAAGTATAGATAATTGAATTATACTTGAATATACTTTCATATCATGCAATAGGAGTTCATTGTTCTACCCATCATGATTTCTACCATTGCCAACATGCAAGTCCTAGGGTTCACATACATATACCATTTTGTTCTTAAATGGATAATTACCCTAGACATGGAAGTGATCTAATCACTTCGGTAACCATAAAACCCACCTCAAGAGCTTCCAAATCTTGTGTTCTTCAAGCTCCTAAGTGTCCAAGCTTGGAGTTCTTGCTTCAACCCAAGCTTCAACAAGAAAAAGGTTCGTTACTCATTACGAACCCTAAATCCATCTCAAAATACGAAATCAAGTGTTCTAACATGATTTCCTATGTCTCAATTGCAATTATCGAAGGTCCAAATATTTTTAGAACCCTTCATTGCAAAAGCCCTCATTCTACCTAGGGTTTGCATGCATGCAAGCCAAACCCTAGATTTCGTGGCCAAACAACCACCATTTGTGGTTTAGGTTGCCAAGGGTTCCCAAAAACCTCATTTCAAAGGATTAAATCCAAGGTTTGAACCCAAAACGTGAGGTACTAACCTTAATCACGAAATCCCCAAGCTCCTTCTTGCACCAAGAAGCTTCTTTTCTCCTTTGGAAGCCTTTTCCAAGATCAATCCACCACTTCTCCAAGCTTTTGGAGAGATCTCAAGAGAGAGAAAGTGAGAGGAGAGGGAGGGGAGTGTGGAGAAGAAGGTCCTGTGAAAGGGGGAGTGTTCCCTGCCTTTCAAATACCCCATGGCATGTGAAAAGACCTAAATGCCCTTCTCCAATCAAAACACAACACCCAGCCCACTCTGGGCATTGTATACCGGTATGTACATTTTGCATACCGGTATACGGGTACTCATTCCGGTATACCTCAGGGATTCCGCAAAAAACCCGAGAGCAAGGCTCACTGTTTCGACCATCACATACCGGTATCCCATTTTTCGCATACCGGTATACCCTCAAGGAATCCCGCAAACCCGAGAGTTGGGTTTCTCGGTTTCTCCTGGCATTCCGGTATACCCTCCTCACATACCGGTATACCAAGCTCCAATACCGGTATTGGAGTTCACATACCGGAATCCAGTGCAGACTTTACCAATTCTGCAGTTTTAACTTATCGAGGTCCGTTTTCACGCCTCTTTTGCGCCGAAAACACTTCGCATAAGTCCTAAACTTGGTCGAAGCCTCACACATAGCCTCTTATGCCATTTTCTCACTAGAACTCTACAATTTGTAGAAGTTCAGTACGATGCACTGAAATTCAGTGTACTACAGAGTGTTCGAATTGTACGTTTAATGTTTCGCGATCTGGACCCCGTTTTTCGCACCGTTTCGCGCGAATTCGAATTTGGAGGGGTGTAGGGGGCTTTTTACCTGCTGTGGGGGGAAAATCGAGGGCTGAGAGGGTAGGTGAGAGTTGGTGAGAGTGTTTAATGAGCCACTCCCACCCCCTCTCTTTTCCCCTCTCACACTCAACCTCTCCCTCTCTTTCCCTCACTCTTTCTCAGTCCCATCAGAGAGCTCCACCTTCCCCTGCCCCTTAGCCTCCTCCCTGAGCCCTCCGGCTGCCGCCGACCACCCCTGGCCGGCGCTGACCTCCGGCCACCTCCCTCTCCCCCTTTTTCCTTCTTCTTCTTCTCCATCTGTTTCTTCTCCTTCTCTGAGGTGTGCACCCAGGGGGAACCCTTGCTTGATCTCCCCCTGAGGTGGCATGCCTGTCGGAGTCCCTCGCCGCCGCCGGGGACCGCCGCCGTGGGCCGCCGAGCTGCCGCAGCTGCTGCTAGGGCAGCTGCGGGCAGGGTGTTGGTGGCCCGAGCCGCCGCCGGTTCCCGCCGCCTGGGAGGGTGAGCGCCCTCACCCTCATGTTCTCCGGCGGCGCCGTCGTCTCCTTCCCCGGCCGCCCCCGTGCCGCCGGTGCACCGTCGCGCCGCCTGCGGCTCCTGCAGGCAAGCTGCAGGCAGGAGCAGCTGGAGGCCGCGCCCCGCCGCCTCCCGCCGCCTCGGAGGGTGCGCGCCGCCACCCTCGGGACCTCCGCCGCCGGTCTTCTCCTTCCCGGTCGTCGCCGTGCTGCCGGAGCGCCGCCGCAGCCTCCGCGGTTGCCGCCTGGGCTCCTAAGGCACCCGGGGCTGTGAGCTTCCGGCCGCCGCCGCCGTTGCCCGGAGTTGTCGCGGTCGTCCCTTCCCCGACGTCCGGCGGGCCCCTCTTGCCGGTGCTCGCGTCGCCGCCGGCCGCCGCCGCCGTCCCTTGCCGGAGTAGGTGTGGCCGAGCCTTCCCGGAGCTAGGGCTCTTCCCCGCGCCGCCGCCGCCGCTTCCCGCCGCCGGCTGAGGTGAGCCCCCTCTTCCTTGACACCTCCTCTGCCGATGCTGGCCGCCGCTGGCCTTGCATGCCGGCCGGCAGCCGGCCGGAGCTGGTTGCTCCGGCCGGGGTCTTGCTTAGTGGTTTTTGGCCGTATCTTGGTGTTTGAGCTCCCCGTTGCCTCCCAGAGTCCGGGAAGGTGAGCACGATGATCGCGGCGATGCGCTGATCATCATGCTCACCTTAATCTCTGTTTTGGGTGAGCCGTCTTGCCGTTCGGCCTTTGTCGAGCTTCATTTGTGTTTGTGGCCTTGTTTTTATACAATTGCTGGGCCAGCGACTGTTCCTGTCGCAGCGAGGCTGTGAGCACGATCTCCGTGACATCGTTACCTATCCGCTGGTGCTTGCGGAAGGTCGTGCGGACGTACGGTTTGCTCTAGCGGCTCCGTTTATTGCTTGTATGTATGGAATTGTGCTTGTTTTGGGACTTTGGCGTTTGTGGCAGTGTTGCGACGCTGTGGGCAGCAGGGTTTGGTCCTCGGGACCCTGTGGACTTGTTGTCCAACCCCCTCGCCCTTCGTGGAGTTTTGGATTTGTGTCCGACGCGTTTTTCGATGAAATAATCGGCGAAACGCACGTTTCTAGTTGTGCGACTCACTCGCTGTTTTCGCGAGCGACTTGGCTTCGTCGTGTAGCCTCGTTGGCTGTTCCTCATCGCTGTCCCGAAGTTCCGAGGACAGCGGATGAGTGATGTGGGGTTCCGGTGCTAATTCGGCATTTTTTGGGAACCCGGGAAGCCTTTTCGGGTGCGTTTGATGTTCGTGGCACCCCGAGCTTGTGCTCGCTGTCCCGTCACTTGGTTTTGTGTGTTCAGGGACAGCGAGGGACCTTGTTGGCTGTTTGGTACCCCTCTGGGGCTTTGTGTGGTTTCGGGATCGTCCCGGTGGGTTTCCCGGGCGATCCGTCGGTTTCGGGATGTGAGAGCTTTGTGTTTAGCGTCGACTTGGTGGACCTTGACCCTGTGAGTCTTTCGTAGGTCCTGTCGCGGTTCCCGAGAGCCGTCAGTGTTAGGCTCTAGCTTCCTGCAGGTGGGTACTTCGATCCGGAGTCGGTTCAGTGGACTACGGTGATACCTTTCTATCCCTTCCTTTGCATTACAGTTATTAGTTCACTTGACTCCCGTAGACTCTACTTATATGCGTGCTTGGATAGTAGAGTAGTTGTGGATTGCATGTTCCTTGAGACGACCCAGTCGGTCGGTGGTGATCGCTTGTTGTTCTGAGCGATCCTAGTTGTGGCTTGCATGTTCCTTGAGACGACCCAGTTGGTCGGAGGTGATCGCCTGTTGTTCCGAGCGATCCTAGTTGTAGTTTATTGGTTGCTTCTCGGCTCTTTGCCGTTCTGTGGATTGAGCATATGCATCGATCGTCACAGCTCTTCCCGCACTTCACGTACACCGCGGTCTGATCCACCGTATGGGGGTGTTCTTTTCCGGAAAAGGGTCGTGAATTTCTACCGACCCGTGAGCCCCGAGCATTGCGTCGGGATGGATGGTGCCGTTGGATTGAGCAGGGTGACAGTGCCAGGGCCACGTCCCGGTGGCTATAGATTGGGTTTACTTTGTGGTTATCTCCTTTGATGCATACTAGTTGCTTACAGTAGCATAGTTTTTCAGTTGTATGTCAGCCTCATACTTACTTGTGCTACTGTATACCATATCTAGCTTTTTGTTGATCCTCGTGCCGGTGTGTACACCTCGCCTTCGTCGGCTTGCGGTACCCACTGGGAGGGGAGACATGTGTACATGTTCTCACCCCCCGCCCTCGTTGCAGTTTTCAGGTGAGCAGGGTGGTGAGTGTCGGGACGCTGCGAGGCACGCCTAGATAGTAGCTCTAGAGGTTCCGACTCGTGAGGCTACTTCCCCAGATTTGGTTATCACCCTACCCTTTGTCTACTAGATGTGATTTGTGGTTCAGTTATCCTTTGGCTTACTCTAGCATGCTTATGTGTTGTTGATCATTCATTATCATTATTTGATGATTGCATGCTTGGACTAGTTGGTTGTATCCATATTTTTCGATCGTTTCATTTATCGAGTATTTTGGCTTTCTACCCCTCGTGGTAGCGTCGTGAAATAAAGGTTTCCGTGTGGGAAACAGTTTTCAAATAGATTTCTGGTTGTTCGTTTTTTTGTGATTTCAAAAGAGAGTTCTCGGGTGGAGGACAGTTTTCAAATGATTCTTGGATGATTGAAATTAGGGTTTCAAATAAAGCTTCTGGGTAAGGAGCAGCTTTCTAGAATGTTTGTTGCTTGTGCATCGCATCATCCTTCGCTTAAGGATCTGCTTAGATTCATACAACTTTAAGGACTGCTAGCTGTATGAATCTCTTGTGTTGTTATGTTGTTGTGATGAATGAATGGTGGTTGTGATCCTGTTGTAAGTTGTGGACGCCGTGCAAATACAGGGGAGGTTCTGTCCGTGTGTACAGTGGACCCTGTATTTGTGGCGGGTCTGTACGTGGCGCGGGCTAGGCTTTCAAAAAAAAAAAAAAAAAATTTGGCACGTATTTTCCGCATCTAGAACTAGCCCGGGGCGTGACATATTGAGACGGGATATGTGCGACGATTTTGCTATCCCGGGTAGGCGACGATTTCGCTACCATGCCATGAGTTGGCCGTATTGAGACGGGATGTGCGACGATTTTGCTATCCCGGGTAGGCGACGATTTCGCTACCATGCCATGAGTTGGCCGTACCGACACGGGATGTGCGACGAGTTTGCAATCCCGGGTAGGCGACGATTTCGCTACCTCGCCTTGAGTTGGCGGTGTCGAGAGGGGATGTGCGACGAGGTTGCTATCCCGGGTATGCGACGAGTTCGCTACCCATGCCATGCGGTGGCCGTGTTGAGAAGGGGTAAGCGATGATTTTGCTATCCCGAGTAGGCGACGACTTCGCTACTCGAACTCGGAGGTGACAATGTCACTCCTTGGATGTTGGAACAATTATGGTGAGACGGTGATTCCGAAACCATAAGTAAATGACAAGTAAATGAACTTAGTCAATGTGAGGCATAGGATGAACCTAGGAGAGAATGATAAATTATATGTCATTTGGTTGCATCCTTTATGTTTATTTACAAGCATGTAAATAATTGTTGCATAGTTATATGTGATCTAACTTATGCATATGGTGTTTCTTTGGACCTGGTGGGTCGAGCTTCTCTCTTGGGTGGCCTTACCCACTGGGAACTATGTTTATAGTTCTCACCCCCCATTTTCCAGGTCCTTCCGCGAGTGAGGCGGCAGAGCGAGGCAAGGATTTGGCTCTTTAGATTGCGGCCCTTCCATTTTGGTTGTATGTAGAGTTGTACCCCTATTTTTGGAATATGATAGTATAGGGGATTTACATACTTGTATGAATGTTGTATATTCCATAGTTTTGGAACATAAGGTATGGAATGGAAAAGAAAAATTTGGGACATGTATATTGTGCCATGTGATGTAATAGAAGTAGAACTTCTTTATATTGATGCTTTCCTTGTGCAACTCTTGTATTCCGTTCCTAGTTGGAACATTGTGGATAAGCTTGTGTTGTGACGCCTTGGGCGGATAGAAAGGACTCTGTCCGTTCGGCGGGTCTGGGGCACGCGCCCGTGCGGTTATCCTTTCCACCTAGTCGGTGTTAAAGGGCCGGCGGGGCGTGACAGACTGAGGTGGTATCAGAGTGTAGAAACGGTCTAGGTTGACCTAAGAACCCTAGGATGGAAATGCCCTAGGAGTGTAGGCTCGTGAGTGACGAGATCTTTGATATGGCGAAAGATAAGTGATTGGGTTATGTCCTTATGTCTCTGATTGAAAATAGAGGTAGATTCGAGGTGTGTCTTATTCTTCACCAAGTGTGTTCGTGTTGGCGGCCGACAACATGAAAACCAAGTGAGGGGAATAAGGACCCTTGTGTGACTTTCGCCTAGATTGGGTTCACGTTTATTTTCGTGAAACGTTATGTTACAAATGACTTTGAATGTCACGAAATGACCAAAGTCATTGTGTTTTCAGGATAATGGTACGTGGACGGCCTCCTTTGAGGGCTGGGCTCGGGAGAGCGAGCGCGGCTCCCAAACAACTCGGGGAGGGCGAGAACTCGGGTCTTCGTGATGAGATGACCGAGTTGATGGGCGTGGTTCGGCGACAGGCCGAAGCCATGCAACGACAAGAGGAGCAGATTAAAAAGCTCCAGGACGAGATGGCGCAGCAAGCGGCTGCGGTTAGGGAGGAGAGAACGGGAGTACCTCCGGCCTCTGCTTCGGCACCGGCCGAGGAGGTGACACCGGCGCCGGCTGTGGCGCCACCGGCATCACCGATTGTAGCCGGTGGGTCGGGTACTCCTATGCCCGACTCCGACATGGAGGATGCGGAGCGAGAGCGCGCACTTGCGGCTCTCATGAGGTTCAAGAAGTTCAACCCGCCTATCTTCAACGGGGAGAACGTGGATCCATGGGATGTGGAAACCTGGATCGACGCGATGGAGACGCTCTTCGAGGACCTCTATACCTTGGAGAGGGACAAAGTGCATCTCGCCGTTCATTGCTTGGAGCGATCGGCGAAGGTGAAGGGAGTCCGACGGGATAGACTCTCTAGCCTTCCGCCACCGTCATGGAAAGAGTTTCGGGGTATGGTGTTCGCCACCTATTTCCCCGATAGCGAGAAAAGGAAACTTCAAGAAAGGTTCCACAAGTTGAAACAAGGGAATCGTACGGTGCGCGAGTACGAGAGGGAGTTCTCGTACATTATAAATTGCGTACCGCACGTTGTCCGCGGAGAATTGGACAAGGTCGATTGTTTCGTGCGCGGACTTCGACCGGAGATCTTTCGGGCGGTTCACGCCCTTAAGCTAAAGACCTTTGCGGAGGTCTTGGACCGTGCTCTTTGGGTGGAGCACGGGAATGCATGTGCGCGCGAGGAGCGCGAGTCTTGGGAAAAAGAGAGAGAAAAAGAAAAAGAGAAAGGAAAGAAGCGACCGGCGGGTGGCTCGGGTGGACAGTCTAGCTCTAAGCGGCCCCCGAAGCACTCGCAGTCGCAAAACCAATCGCGGGGGTTCCGACGGAATCGACCCGCAACCCAGTGCCCGATTTGTAGCGGCCCCCACCACCCTCAGCAGTGTGACTATCGTGAGGGCAGGTGCTACAAGTGCGGACAGCAAGGGCATATGCAGTACAATTGCCCGATGGATGATGGCCGAGCACCGTCGTCGGCATCGGCATTTGCATCACCGAGACAGCTCGCGGGCATTCCACCCGCGGCGATGTCGGCAGGCTGTGCACAGCCGCCGAGACCAGTGGAGGGCCAGCGGCCAGCGCCCAGTGGGCGGATATTCGCCTCTCAGGTGGAGGAGCCTTCTGCCCAGGATGACGTCGTGGCAGGTATTGTGATAATTAAAGGCATTCGATGTAGAGCTTTGTTTGATACTGGTGCATCGCATTCATTCATTGCTCGATCATTTGCTATTGCACACGGAATAGAAATTATAGATGCCACGCATGCAAGAACTGTGTAAGTACCTGAACACACTTTTTGTATACATCATGTGTGTATGGATTGCCCTGTGAGGGTTGAAAACTGGATCATGCCAGCTGATTTGCTGGTATTAAATCGAATGAATGAATATGATTTGATCATAGAAATGGATTGGCTCTCGAGGTATCATGCCACTATTGATTGTGAGAGCCGGATAGTGAAATTTAAAGAACCCGGGCACAAAGAGTTTGTGTACCATGGGTGTAAGAGTTCGCTCTTTGCGTCGATGGTGTCCACGTCGCAAGTAAGGAAGCTTATTGCTAGGGGATGCATTGCCTACTTGGCGACGGTAGTGGATGACCGGAAGGGAGTGCTGGGACTTGAGGACGTTCCTATAGTCCAAGAGTTCCCGGATGTATTTCCGACGGAGTTGCCCGGAATGCCACCGGACCGGGAAATAGAATTTGTGATCGATTTGCTCCCGGGTACGGCGCCGATCTCTAAGGCCCCGTACAGGATGGCACCCGCGGAACTGAAGGAATTGAAAGCACAATTGCAAGATTTAATGGACAAGGGTTTCGTAAAGCCAAGTGTGTCGCCTTGGGGAGCCCCTGTTCTATTTGTGCGGAAAAAGGACGGTTCGCTACGGTTATGTGTAGATTACCGCGAGTTGAATAAAGTGACCGTCAAGAATAAGTACCCGTTACCCCGAATTGATGACTTGTTCGATCAGTTACAAGGGTCTCGGGTGTATTCAAAGATTGACTTGCAATCCGGTTATCACCAATTGAAGATCAAACCGGAGGATGTGCATAAGACCGCATTTAGGACGCGGTATGGACATTATGAATTCACGGTTATGCCTTTCAGGCTTACTAATGCCCCGGCAGCGTTCATGGATTTAATGAACCGTGTGTTCAAACCACTATTGGATCAATTCGTGGTTGTGTTCATAGATGATATTCTTGTCTACTCTCGGAGTGAAGAGGAACATAAAGAGCACCTAAGAATTGTGTTTCAAGTTCTTCGAGAGAACAAGTTATTCGCCAAATTGAAAAAGTACGAATTCTGGATCCGTGAGGTCGCTTTCTTGGGTCACGTAATTTCCGCAGGAGGAGTATCTGTAGACCCTATGAAAGTAGAGGCAGTCAAGGATTGGCCTCGCCCGACCAATGTTACGGAAATACGAAGCTTTTTGGATCTTGCGGGATACTATCGGCGGTTCGTGGAGGGATTTTCAAAAATCTCCGGTCCACTAACGCGTCTTACCCGCAAGGGAGCCAAATATGTTTGGAGCGAAGAATGCGACCAAAGCTTTAAGGAGCTAAAGAAAAGGTTGACTTCGGCTCCGGTACTCGCCTTGCCGATTGCAGGGGAGGGTTTTGTGGTGTATAGTGATGCATCACATCGTGGTCTTGGGTGTGTGCTTATGCAAAGAGGACAAGTAATAGCCTATGCCTCTCGACAGCTGAAGAGCTATGAGCAGAATTACCCCACCCACGACTTAGAGCTTGCGGCAGTGGTCTTCGCACTCAAGTTGTGGAGACACTACTTGTACGGGGAGCATTGTGAGGTTTACACGGATCACAAAAGCTTAAAGTATTTATTCACTCAGAAGGAGTTGAATTTGAGGCAGCGGAGGTGGTTGGAGTTGATAAAAGATTACGACTTGACCATCTTGTACCACCCCGGTAGAGCCAATGTGGTGGCCGATGCGCTCAGTAGAAAGTCCGTGGAGAACTTCGCAATTGAGATGACGGGACAAATGCCGTTAATCAAGGAAATGGGTCGATTTGACTTGGAGATCGTGGCCCCGGGCGTCCCCGCTAGACTTATGAATCTCGAGATATGGCCGACCTTGTTGGAGCAAATAAAAGAAAAGCAATCCGGTGATCCGGAACTCCAAAAGGTGCAGAGTGCTATCGAGAGCGGGCGCGCCGGTGATTATCATGTAGATTCGATAGGCGCAATTCGATTTCGAAATCGATTGTGTGTGCCGAAAGTTGAGGACATTCGTAGGGAGATCTTGAAAGAAGCTCACACTTCTCCCTATGCGATTCACCCGGGCGGCACCAAAATGTATAAGGACCTCAAATTGCATTATTGGTGGCCGGGGATGAAACTTGATGTGGGACGCTTTGTGGCACAATGCTTAGTGTGCCAACAAGTGAAGGCCGAGCGTCGCTTTCCGGCGGGAAAACTGCAAGGATTGCCCATTCCGGTTTGGAAGTGGGAGAATATCGCAATGGACTTTGTTGTGGGCTTACCTCGATCGCTAGGTGGCCACGACGCGATTTGGGTGGTGGTGGATCGTTTGTCAAAGTCGGCACACTTTTTGCCAATCCACACCACTTGGTCGGGAGACAAGTTAGCGCAAGTCTACCTGGACGAGATTGTGCGGTTGCACGGGGTCCCGACCTCGATAGTTTCAGATCGAGATCCCCGTTTCACATCGCATTTTTGGAAAAGCTTGCAAGAAGCTTTGGGTACACGGCTCGATTTTAGTTCAGCATTTCATCCTCAAACTGACGGTCAATCGGAAATGACAATTCAGATTTTGGAGGATATGCTGCGAGCGTGTGTGTTGGACTTCAAAGGAGCGTGGCCTACTCATTTGCCGATGGCTGAATTTGCTTACAATAATAGCTATCAATTTAGCATCGGAATGGCACCTTTTGAGGCCTTGTATGGAAGGAAATGCCGCTCTCCTATTCATTGGAGTGAAGTCGGCGAGAAAAGGGTCTTAGGACCTGATGTGTTGCGTGAAGCGGAGGAAAAGGTCTGCTTGGCACGCGAACGCTTATCGACGGCGCAATCTCGACAAAAGAGTTATGCGGAACGACGTCGAAGAGATTTGGAATTTGCGGTAGGAGACCGCGTCTTCTTGAAAGTATCACCCATGAGAGGGGTGAAGCGATTTGGTGTTCGGGGTAAGTTGAGTCCCCGTTACATCGGACCTTATGAGGTCTTGGAGCGTGTGGGATCCGTGGCGTACCGGCTAGCTTTGCCGCCAAAACTTGCAGGGATACACAATGTGTTCCATGTATCGACACTCCGCAAGTACGTATATGATCCGGCGCACGTCCTTGAGTATGTGCCTATGGAGCTTCATGAGGATATGACTTATGAGGAATTTCCCTTGTGTATCATGGATCGCGAGGTGAAAAGCTTGAGGAACCGTGAAATTCCTTATGTAAAGGTACAATGGACGAATCACGGTGTGCGCGAAGCTACGTGGGAATTGGAAAGCTCGATGAAGGAGCAGTTTCCTTACCTCTTCGCTGAGTCCAGCTGAGGTATGATTTAGTTTCGCGGCCGAAACTCTCTTTAAGGGGGGAGGAATGTAGCACTTTGAATTTCGGTGCGTTGTCTCGAACTTTACTAAATTTGATGAAGTTCGGAGAGAGCCGGTAATGGCTAGTGTGGAATTGGGTTCCGAAGGTTTCGGAACATTATGGGTGCGAGTGGGAACCCAGAAATCGAAGATTTCGAAGAAAAGGACCTACCGGAGCAAAACTGCTCACGGGGTCCGGACCCTGGAAGCTGGGGTCCGGACAATGAAGTCCGCGGGCAGCTGCGGTCCGGACCCGGGCAGCTACAATCCGGACCCGAGCCGATGTCCGAGATGGGGAACGTACGGGTTCCGGACCCGGGACTTGAGGTCCGGACCCGAGCGGGTCTCCAAGTTGGGGTGCGTACGGGTTCCGGACCCTGATGCCAAGGTCCGGACCCGGCCTGCGCACTGGCCAGTTATCAGTGAGGGGTCCGGACCCCATCTGCAAGGTCCGGACCCGGCTGGTGCAGAATGCCCAGTGAGGGGTATTTTGGTAATTTCGTGGGGGATAGGCTATATATAGAGGGCAGGGGTCCCTCTCCTCATTACTCCTCCATCTTCCTCACACTCCCTCTCCCTCTCCCTCACTTTCTCTCTCTAGAGATCTCTCCAAGGCTTGGAGAAGTGAAGGATTTGACCTTGGAAAAAGCTTCTAAGGTGGATTTGGAACTTCTTGGTGCAAGAAGAAGCTTGGGAGCTTGGACTTTGAGGTGAGTTCTTGTGATATGGGGTTTAAACCTTGGATTCAATCCTTTAGCAAGAGGTTTTTGGAGACCCTAGGCAATCTAAACCACAAAACGTGGGGATTGGCCAAGAGATTTTGTGGTTTCACATGCATGCATGTGAAACCTAAGTAGATTTGGGGCTTTTGCCATGGGAGGTTCTAAAAATGTTTGAACCTTCGGAAATTGCCATTGAGGCATAGGAAATCATGTTAGAACACTTGATTTCACATGTTGAGTTGAATTTAGGGTTCGTAATGAGTAACGAACCATTTTCTTGAAGAAGCTTGGGTTGAAGCAAGAACTCAAGGCTTGGACACTTAGGAGCTTGAAGAACACAAGGATTTGAAAGCTCTTGAGGTGGGTTTGTGTTTACCGAAGTGATTAGATCACTTCCATGTCTAGGGTAAATATCCATTTAAAGATAAAATGGTATGTGTTGTGAACCCTAGAATTTGCATGTTGGCAAAGGTAAAAATTATGATAGGATGAATAATGAGATCCTATTGCATGATGTATATTACAAGTATAATTCAAATATTAATACTTGTTGCATGGTTGCATGTGTGGTTAAACCTAGTGTTATTGAGAACATAGGTTGGACATGAAGATTAAACCTAATGTTATTAAACATAGGTTGGACATGAGGATTAAACCTAGTGTTATTGAACATAGGTTGGAACATGTGAAATTGAAACCTAGTGTCATTGAACATATGTTTGACATGAGATTGGAACCTGGCTTGGGTGGTTTTGGGTGGGGGGTGTTTGTGTTGGTGAAAGTTCCCTTGGGGTGTTGCTAGTGGTGGGGGGGGGTGGGGTCGTGGGGTGGGTTGGGGGGGGGTGGGGTTGGGGGGGGTTTGGGGGTTGTGGGGTGGGGGGGGGGGGTGGTTGTGGGGGAGGGGGGTTGTGGGTGTTTTGGGGTGTGGTTGGGGGTGATGGGGGGGGGTTTTGGGTGGGGGGGGTGGTGGGGTGGGGGGGAAGGTGGGGGGGGGGGGGGGGTGGGGGGTGTGGGTTTGGGGTGTTTGGGGGGTTGGGGGTGGGAATGGTTGGGGGGGGGGGGGGGGGGGGGGGGGGGGGGGGGGGGGTTTTGGGGGGGTGTGGTTGCTTATTGTTGTTGCTGGGGGGTGGTTTTTGGGGTGGGGGGGGGTGGGGGGGGGGTGTGGGGGTTTGTGGGTTGGTGGGTGGGGGGGGTGGGGTGGGGGGGGGGTTGGGTTTTGTGGGGGGGGGCGGGTGGGGGGGGTAGCAATGTGGGGGGGGGGGGGGGGTTTGGATTTGGTTGGGGGGTTGGGTTTTGGGTGGTGGGGGGTGGGGGTTTGGGGTTGGGAGGGGGTAATTGTGGGTGGGTTGTGTGGGGGTTGGGGGGGTTTTAATGAGTGGTTGGGGGGGGGTTGGGTTATGGTTTTGGTGATGTGGGGGGTGTGGAGAGGGATGTTGTGGGGGGTTTTGGTTTTGGTGGGTATGGTGTTGTGGGTAGGGGTACAATAGGGTGGAGTTTGTTGTGGGGTGGGTGGGTTGTGGTGGGCTGGGGGGTTTGGGAGTTTCCTTATTGCGGGAGTGTGGGGGGGTGGGGGTAGTTATGGGGTGGGGTGGGGGGGGGTGTTTTGGTTGTTGGGGTGGTGTTGCATGGGGGGTTGGGGTGGGGGTTTTGTAACAGTGGGGTGTGGGTGTGGGGGGGTCGGTTGGGGGTGGGGTTGGGGGTTGGGGTGTGGGTTGTTTGGTGGGTCTTGGGTATGGTGGTGTTTGGGGTGAGTTGGTGGCTGTGGGTGACCATTGGTGTGTTGGTGGTTGGGGTGTTAGGGGGGGTGTGGGGTTGGGGGGGGGTTTTGGGGTTGGGGTGTGAGGTGGCCAGGGTGTGTATGATGGTGGGTGTTGGGGTGTGGGGGTTGGTGGGGGGGGTGTCGGGGGGATGGGGGGTGATATAGTTGGGGGTGTTGGGATGTGGGTGGTGTGACCCATGTTGTGGTGGGGGGGTTATGGGGTGGTTGGGGGTTTTTGAAGTGGGTTGGTGTGGGATTTTGAGGGGTGGGTTTGTGTGTAATTTTGTGTGTAGTTGAAATTGGGTGGGGTAAGGATTGTTTTGTCGTTAGTATAGGGGGTGTGGTGTGTGGGAATCCATGGTTTTGGGGCGTTGCTTGAGTTTATTTGGGGTGGGTGGAGTGGGTCATAGTGTGGGGGTTATATGACGGGTGAGGAGTGGGTGCTGTGGGGTGGGTGGTGTGACGTGTGGGGTGGTAGATTGGGTAGTGGCGTCCATTTGGGGGGTTTGTGTTATGTGGGGGGTTACAGATTGCAGGGGGTCTTTGGGGTCATGGGGGGGCGGCATGGGGTGGTGGGTTGTGGGGGTGGGGGGGGGTGGGGATAGGGGGGGTTTGGCGGGTGGATGGGTTTGGGGGGTGAGGGGGGTCAGGTGGTTGGGTGGTGGGGGAGTGTGCGTTAAGTATGGGGGGGGGTGTTGTGGGGTTTTGGTGGTGTGGTGAGTATTATGAGGGTATTTTGGCGGGTTGTGATGTGGGCATAGTAAAATGGCTTGTGTGGTGGGTATTGGGGTGATGTACGACACTTTGGGGAGGTGAGGCGGTTTAGGAGGTGGTGCATTTGGGGTGGGTTCGTGCAGGGGTGTTCAGGTGGAGTAATTAAGTTGTTTTTTTGGGGGGTATGGTTAGGAGTTTCTTTTTTGGGGGTGGGGGGGGGGGGGGGGGGTTCCACCGGTGCAATGGGGGGGGGGGGGGTGGGGGTGGGTTGTGTGGGGTCATGGGGGGTGGTGGGGGTGGTGGGGGTTTTGGGTGGTGGCGTGGGGTGTTTTGTGTGGGGGGTGTGGGTAGGGGTTTTGGGTGGGTGGGGGTAGGTCTGGGAGTGCCGTGTTGTGAGATGGGTGCTTTTGTGCTGATGGGTTGCGGTGGGGTGTGGTCTTGGTGAGGGTGGGGTTAGACGGGGGTGGGTTTGGTGTGGGGTTTTTGGACGGGTTGGGTGTTTGGGGGGGTGTGGGGTGGTGGCTGGGGTTAGAGAGGTGGGTGTTAGGGCAGCGGTTGGGGTGGTTGGTTGGTGGGAGGGTGTGGAGTGGTGGGGGGGGGGGGCGTAATTGGTGGTGGGGGTGAAGGAACTATTGGGGAGAATGGTGGGTGTGGTGGGGTGGGTGGTTGGGGTGGGGGGGTGTGTTTGGGGGGGGGGGTGGTTGGGGTGGGTGTGTGGGGGGGTGTTGGTGGGGGTGGGGGTTGGTCTGGTTGGGGATAGCTGGGGGTTGTTGGGTTGGCGGGTGGGGGCTGAGGTATGGTGTTGCGAGTGGTGTAGGAGGACGTGGGTGTGCGAGGTCGCGTTGGGGGTGGTGGAGAGTTGTGTTAGAAGGTGGGTCTCGCCGACACTTTACTAGAGACCTGGGTAGAGGTAGGTGGATGGGGGGTGTGTGGAGGATGGTAGGTCGTGCGGAGTTGTGTTCGAGGCTTGTGTGGCCAGGTGTTAGTGGTCGGACATAGGCTTGTTTGGTGGGTTGTGGGGATCGTGGGTGTGGAGTGGGTTTTTATATTGGTTTTTTATTATTTTTTGTATATTGAATGTAATTTTGTCGGCGGTGGGATGGACTAAGGGATTGTTTACTTGTTATTATTAGGGTGGTTGTTGGGGTGGTGATTATATTGTTGGTTTTGTTGGGGTATTAGTGTTAAAAATTATGGTGTTTTTTATTATTTATCTTTTTTGGGTTTTATTAAAAAGTTTTTAATATTTATTTCTTAACATTATTTATTTTGGATGCGTATGTCGTAACTTTTGGGTTTGTTTATTTAACAGATTTAGGTTCTGGATCAAATTTTATGGCTTGCGTATAGTCTGGATTAAATTATTTTTTTATTTTATTGGTTTATTGAATTTTTAATGTCGGGTAAGGGGGTGTGGTATGGTAGGGCGAACTAATCGTGTTGGGAGGATGGGGTGGGGGGTAATTATGGGGTGCGTGATATAATAATGAGTGTTTGGGTGTGGTGGGGGTAGTCCATTTAATTGATTTATTGAGTGTTTGTGGAGGGGGGAGAAGGGTGTTATTTTTGTTTCCCATTATTTTAAAAATAATGGGGTGTCCCAATAAACAGATAAATGGTAATTTGAAATTTGTATCTTTTGTATTGTGTGTGGTCGTAGTATTTAGTGTAAAGAACAGTAGTAGGTGGGAAAGGTGTGAAAAAAAAAAAAAAAACTTCGGAGGGTGGACATAAATTTTGGACTTTTTTATTTTACTTTTTAGAAATACTTGGTTTTTTTGTGTTTTTTTTTGGGCTTTGTGGTACGGTTTTTTTATCTTGTTGTTTTAGGGGGGAATTTATATCATTTTGCACCTTTTTTTTTTATTTTTATTGGTTTATTGTTATTAATTATGGGAAATTTTTTAGTGGCGAACTTTAAATTGCGCCACTAAAAAGTGGAGATGATTTCTGTGGTAACCTATTTCCCAATAAATGTATAGGATATTAGTGGCGGACTTTAGGTTTGGCCATTAAAAGTACTCTTTATTTTAGTAGCTTTTTTTTTACCTATAAATGTTTAGTGTAGTAGTTGCCAAAATTTATATTTTGCCGCTATTGTATTCTAGTGTAATTTTATGCACATTAATTGTAGGTAGTTTTTAAAAATAGCTGTAAAATATATTTAATTATAGTGGCAATAGTTTAATTTTGCCACTAAAATATATCGGTTACATTAGTGGCCATATATGTGGCAATAAATTTAGAGCACATTTGTGGCAGTGATTACATTTGGCCGCTAAAAGTGGCCTTGATTTAAATACCATTTAATTTTTTCTAAAGTTTAAGAATAATAGTAGCAATTTTTTGTTTTGCCATTATTGTTTACAGCGGAATAAATTTTTGTTTCAGAAATAACTCAAATATTTTTTAATATTTTTTATTTGAAATTAAATTTAATATTTTAACTTTAAATTTAAGTTAAAATTTAGAAATTAACTTTTTAGTTTTAGATTTTAGATTTTAATTTGAACTTAAATAAAAAATAAAACTTAATCAAGCGTTTGAATTTGATATATAAATTTCAATTTAAAATTTATTTTTAAATATTAAATATTAAATTTTATATAGATTTTAAATTTTATAGATTAAAATTGGAATTCAAATTGTAATTTCAAGCACAAATTTGAATCAAACCAAAAATTAATTTTATCTTTTGAATAGTCTAATCAGTTTCAAATTATAATTTTTTTTAAAAATTATATATTACATGAAAGTCCCTAATTAAGGTGATAGTAAAAATCAAATATTATAAATGTTAGGGGTGAGAGTGCATTTATTTTAAAAAAACCCTAGAGTCCTGTGGGTGTGGGCCATAATTAATCTCCTCTGCCGCCGCACCCAATACACGATATATATATCCATCTACATATCTCTCTCTCGCGCCTTTGGTTCGCGCGATACTACTCTTAACCCCTCGCTCGCCCCGCCCCTCCCCTCCTCTCCGCCTCCTCCTCCTCCATTCTTCTAAAACCCCCGGTCGCCCCGCCCGGCAAGATAGCCGTAGTAGAGGCCGGCCTCAACCTTCACCTAGCGTTCACGTTGGCGACGCCGCCCTCAGCGTCGCGCGTTTGCTCGTCCTCAAGGTAACAACAATCGCAACCTTTATTGAAAAGTATTTGAAGGACCTAAAAGATGTTATGCTTCTTGGTAATCGGTTATTTACAGATTTTTTTTTTTTACGCATTTAGCATCTTTGTTGTTATTTTCTCAAGCGTCAGTTTATATTTTTGTTGTCTTGCTTTTCATTCTTGCGCAAAAGCAAATTTCCGAATGTGGATTCGGAAAGAAAATTAAAAAACGCTTGTCATCATTTTACTATTTCAGTTGAAGCCCAACTTCATTGGTTGGGCTATTTTGAGACAACAAAATGCATGCGGTAATCAACACTCATCACGAACTGGAAATTTTTTTTTAATTTTTTTTTAGGCTAAAAATATTTTTTCTGCTTCCACCACAATCAGAAGTTTTAAGGTTATTATTTTTTCAAAATAAACAAGTGATTTCAAAAGTAGGACTAAACAAGCACAAGGATAATCATATAATCAATTTTGAATTATGAATTTTGACATTTGAGATTTGAAATTTAAAATTTAAAATTTAATATTTAAATTTAAAATTTTGAAATTTGAAATTTTAAAATTTGAAATTTTAAAATTTGAAATTTGAAATTTAAAAATTCAAAAATAAAATCTAAAATCTAAAATTTAAATTTAAAATTTGAATCTAAAATTAAAATAAAATTTTAAAATTTAAATAAAAAATTAGAATCAGATTTCATAAAGCAAGTTTTACCTGCTTTTGATTTTGGGTCTCGAAACTCAAAAAATTGATTCTAAAAATCAGAATGAAATTTTGAAAATAAGATTGCCAAATGCTTTATAAATTTACAAAAGAATATGAAGTAATAAATTAAATAATCCTAATAATACAAATTTCTACTGTTACAAAAAATCTCAAGTTTGCTTGTATCATTCTATTAGGACGCTTATGCTCTCCTTTATTAATAGTGCATGTGGATATTTTTAATATCCGAATATATTGCAGATATATATATATATATATATATATATATATATATATATATATATATATATATATATATATATATATATATATATATATATATCACGATGGATAAAAGTTGGATGGATATTGAAAATAGACAACATCCGAATTACATAACAGGAGTGAATGGTTTTCTTGACTTTGCATTTGCACATGCGGCGAGAGGGGATAAAATTCGATGTCCCTGTTATAAATGTGTGAATGGTGCTTTTCATACTCGAGAGGTTGTATTTGGTCATCTTATCTTACATAGGATATTAAAAGATTATAAATGGTGGTCGAGTCATGGGGAAGAATGTCCAAATCAGAGTAGTGAAAGTAGCGACGACGACAACAATGAAGAACAACAAAAGGAGAATAATGATGACGAAATGCATGAACTTCTACAAGACTTGAACCCAATTGAAGATATAAATGACTCGGCGCATTCGAACTTTGATGAACCAAATGAGTCTGCAAAATTTTTTTACCAATTATTGATGGATGCAAAGCAAGAATTGTATCCCGGATGTAAAGAATTTTCCAAGCTAGAGTATATTGTAAATCTATTACAACTTAAATGTCTTCATGGTTGGAGTGACAAATCATTTACTGCATTACTTCAATTGAAAAAAAGAGCGCTTCCAGCTGGTGAAACACTTCCAAAAAATTATTATGAAGCAAAAAAATACATAAGGAATCTAGGTTTGGATTATGTAAAAATTGATGCATGTAAAAATGATTGTATTCTCTATTGGAAAGAATACGAAAAATATGATAATTGTCCAGTGTGTCAAGCTTCTAGGTGGAAACATGGTGATGATAATCAAAATAATATTCGTGGCCGTAAAATGGAGAATGCAAAAAAGATCTCACAAAAATCTTTGCGCTATTTTCCTCTCATACCAAGATTGCAAAGATTATATGTGTCATCGAAGACTGCTTCTCATATGAGATGGCATAAAGAGAAACGGTGTGATGATGAGCTATTAAGACATCCAGCTGATTCTTTGACATGGAAGTCGTTTGATGAATTACATCCATTCTTTGCTGCTGATCCACGTAATGTTAGATTAGGTTTAGCAAGTGATGGCTTTAATCCCTTTGGAAATATGAGTACTTCCTATAGTATATGGCCAGTTGTCTTGGTTGTATACAATTTGCCACCATGGATGTGTATGAAAAGTTCTTATTTCATAATGTCTATGCTTATTCCGGGTCCAAAAGCACCGGGAAATGATATTGATGTATACTTACAACCCTTAATAGATGAATTAAATGGATTATGGAGTGTGGGAGTTGAAACTTATGATGCATTAAGTAAATCCAATTTTCAACTCTATGCATCATTATTGTGGACTATAAATGACTTTCCAGCATATGGTAATTTATCTGGTTGGAGCACTAAAGGAGCATTAGCTTGTCCTAATTGCAATAAAGATACTTGCTCTCTTCGATTAAAGCATGGGCGGAAAATGTGTTATATGGGACATCGACGATTTTTAAAACACGATCATAAATGGCGTAAAGATAAAAAAATCTTTTGATGGAAAGATATAAACTCAACAAGCACCAAAACAATTATCTGGTGATGAGATACTTGAACAGCTAAGTAAGATTACAAATGTGACATTTGGCAAACTTGCAGAAAAAAGAAAGCGAAGTGAGCCTACTTTGATATATAATTGGAAAAAAAAGAGTATATTTTTTCAATTACCTTATTGGAGAACCCTTCTAGTGCGTCATAATCTTGATGTTATGCATATTGAAAAGAATATTTGTGACAATATTGTGGGCACGCTCTTTAATATTGATGGAAAAACAAAAGATAGTATAAATGCTCGACTTGACCTTAAGGAAATGGGAGTGCGATCTGAATTACATCCTATAGATAACGATGATAGTTATGTCATTCCACAAGCATGTTACACCTTAAGTTTGAAAGAAAAGCGAGATGTATGTGAATGTTTACTTAACTTAAAAGTGCCAGATGGATATTCGTCCAATATATCTCGGTGTGTCAATAAAAAGGAGGGAAAACTATTTGGAATGAAATCTCATGATTGTCATGTATTTATCCAAGATCATCTAGCACCAGTTTTTCGTGGCATTTTACGAAAAGAGGTGTATGAACCACTAGTAGAACTAAGTGTATTTTTTAAGGAGTTATGTTCAAAAACATTATGATCAGAAACATTAGAAAGATTGGAGCATAACATTATAATTACACTTTGCAAGCTAGAAAGGATATTTCCACCCGCATTCTTTGATATTATGTTACACTTACCTATTCACCTCCCACAAGAAGTAAGGTTGGCCGGTCCGGTGCATTATCGCTGGATGTATCCATTTGAGAGGTAGTAGATGTTATCTATTTTATCATTTATATTTATTTTTTTTCTCCTTTCAATACTTTCATAGATAGGATATTCTAAGATTGCTTGGTAATAGGTTTTTGCGTAAGTTGAAGTCTTATGTGCGTAATAAAGCACGTCCAGAAGGATCTATTGCAGAAGGCTATATCGCGGAGGAGTGCTTAACCTTTTGTTCTAGGTATTTGGGTAGAGTTGAGACAAAATTCAACCGACCTGAGAGAAATTTTGAGGGTAACGAAGATCATAGATCAGAGTTATCTATTTTTCGACGAAACGGGAGACCACTAAATAAAGGAAAGGGAGTCTTCAAGCAACTAACTTATAATGAATGGCATTGTGCACAACTTTATGTGTTAAAAAATTGTGATGAAGTTCAACCTTTTCTTGAGTAAGATTACCCATAAGTAATTTCTTTTTCTTTACTGATTTTTTTTCATTTGTTAGTCGTTTATCTAAATTGATAGTTGTATTTTTTTTGCTAATTCACATAGAGAACACCAAAGAGAATTGGAAAAAGAGGATTGTACTAATATATCAGAAATGCAGGATGCAACATTTGTTAAATGGTTTAAACGCCGAGTAAGTGAATGTATTATAGTATTATATATTTATTGGTAATTATTATTATTATTATTATTATTGTCTAACTAATCTATGTATTTATCTCGTAACAGGTTACATACTTATATCACGAAAGTACTGAAAAAGTGAGCAAAGAACTTTTGAATTTAGCTTGTGGTCCCAATACATTAGTTAATCACTACACTGGTTACATAGTTAATGGCTATAGGTTTCACACTCACAAGCGTGAGGCTAGGCGTCAAACTCAAAGCAGTGGTGTTGTGGTTAAGGGTGACGAGCAATCAGGGAATAGAGATTATTATGGAGTTTTGCAGGATATTATTGAATTGGATTATGATGGTGGAAATAAAATAACAATTTTTAAGTGCGACTGGTGCGATACTTATAATGAGGGTAGGGGTTTCAAGAAGGAAGCTAATGGAATTACCCTTGTTAATTTTACTCGGCACTTGGCAGTCAATGAGCCTTATGTGTTAGCTTGGCAAGTGGAACAAGTTTATTATGTAGCAGATAATAAGAATCCTGATTGGCGACTCGTTATCAAAACTATACCTCGAAACTTTTATAATATTCCTATCACTGATGAAGAGTCAATTGACGACGAAGGACCTGATTTAGAACAAGTTGATATGGAAGTCAATACAACTTCTAATTTATTACCAGAATATATTGCTAGTAGTGATGATGTCATTGTTTCTTTGACGAGAAATGATGTTGACGGCATTATTTTTGATAAGGACCATGCATTATTCAAAGAAATAAATCAAGTTGGACAAGAAAACAATTTAGTTAATAAAGAGGTAGAGGAGGATAATGAAGGCGAAGAACAAATGGAAGAAGATGAAGATGAGTAGGATATGCATGAATAGTTGGTATGATATTGTGTATGGTATGTTGTTTAATCTCATTTTTTTATTATATGTTTGCTTCTTTATAATTTTTGCTAAAAAAAAAATTTCTTTGTACTTACATGAATTTTATTTATAGTTATCTTATGATGCAATTGACATATTTATTTTTTTATAGATAAATTTCTTTGTACTTACATGGAAATATTAGGACTAGAGGTGGAGCTCAGCGAGCAATTCCAACACCACCAACTGAAGAGATTGGTGAGCATGAACTACCAATGGAATTGAATGTGGCACAACCTCGGGAAGAGCATCCTTCGACAGATTCACATGTGCACTCAATAGGAGTAGTGCCGGTATAATTAATTATTTGGAATATATCTATATTCTTATAAGATATTATTAATAATACTCTACTTTCTCATCTCATTCTTCTCGATCTTATGCCAGTTGTTAAATTTTTTAGAAGATGACTAATCTTCATATTTATTATCTTGTGAAATAACAAATGTTACTTTTTATGCTAGCTTCATGTTCCAATAGAAAAAGAACGCGTGGACAAACGATGGGTATAAAGTGGGCCAAGAAAAGGAAAAGTGAAAAGGTCAAACCATCGCTAGAGATTCCAAAGGACTTACGACGAGTGGTTGGTGACAACGCCCAACAATTCATCACAGAGACATCTCAAATAGTGAAACAACATGCTCCCTTGAATGTTGAGAAGTGGAGTAAAATTCCTACTTATATCATTGATAAGATGATTCAACTTGTTAATGTAATTAGTAATTTTTAGAATTTTATTTAATCATTTTGTATCGATCATCAATCTTTTACAATTACTATTTATCTATTTTGTCGCTTATTTCTTTTTAATTCTTTTCATATTTTGTTATTTTTAAAGGATAAATTTAACCTTCCGGATGAACTTCACACCATTGGTGTCATCATACAACAGCTTCGTGATCATTACAATGCATGGCGTTATCGCTTGTTTAGATTTCACTATAAGATGTATAAGACTGATGAGCAAAGGCGTGAACATTGCCCAAATGACATTGATCAAGACGATTGGAATTGGCTCATTAATTATTGGAGTGATCCAAAGTTCAAGGTAATAAAGAGTTTTATAGTTTCAAAGTATTTTTCAATTTTTTTTATTTACATTCACTAACTAATTTTTTAATTAATAGCGTGTTAGTGAGGCAAACAAAGCAAATAGAGCCAAACAAACTATGATTGCTCGTGTGGGTACAATGTCGATTGCTAGGAATATACATAAAATGGTAATTCCTTGTGCCTGTTTAACATCTATTAATTTTATGTTAAAGATAATATCTCATTTATATTTTTAGTGTATTATTATTATCTAAAATTTTTTATGTGAGTTTACAGAGGGAACCCATAGAAAACTTAACACCAGAGCAAATACAAGAGCGAGAGCAAAAGCCTGAATATATGAGACTATGGGAAAATGTGAGAAGGAAAAGAGATGGTAGTTGTGGCGGCCCTATGGCAAAACTATTTTCGCCACAAAAGTATTTTTGTGGCCAATTATTATATTTTTGTGGCGATTTTGTTCTCCATAAAAAATTAATTTTGTTGTAGTGGTAACTCGAGTTTCTCGGAGAGGCCAATGAGTGGAGATGGCTTCTGGTGCATATCGGACTCCGTTCATAGTGATCCAATAGCTCATTTTCAACGGTCCAACTGTCCTGGACCCATTGGCGTTGACGGATTTTGGTTTTGACGCACAATTTCCAAGAAAATTGGATTTTATCGCAAAGAGGGTTTTTGTTCTTTGCTATTCTTGCGTTGTATAACTTCTCGTGCTCCGTGCGTGTGTCCTGGAGAAGGGTAGAGGATAGGTTAGGTACCTACCAGTGGTAGAGAATTCAAATTCGAATTTGAATTTGAGGTTTATTTGATTTACACATATATATGTGTGTGGTTTTTGGAAAATTGGAGAGAGGATGGCTTTCGTCGCAAATTGGCGACCAATTCGAACGAAACAAAATTGTGAGTTCGATGCTTCGGCAGTGCTGAAAGAGCTGGCGCAATCCGTTCGAAAATCCGATGGACGGATCGCCGGATATCGCATGATTGTCGAGGAGAGGTCAAAATGGTATTTTTATATCTCGCGCGAAACTCCCTATATTTTATGCACTGAATCGCGCGAGATCGGACATGGAGGTGCGTTCGCGCAATTTACTCGCGCTGTGAGGGACTTAGCTTGAAATGATAAGTGTTGGAGGACTTAACTACAAAATGGCACCTTGTATATAAATGGCATTTAGGGTTTCATGGGTGAAACCCTAACCCTAGTTGCCCTCCTCCCTCAGCCGACCTCCCATCCACCTCTAGCACCTCCCCCTGCCTTAGCCGCGCGCACCCCGACCACCTGCGCACGCCGCCGGCCGCCGGAACTGGATCTTTTCCCTCTCCCTCCCTCTCTCTTCATTTTTTTCTTCCCCCAACTCTGCCCGAGATCAACCAAGGAGGTCCCTCTCTCTCGGGCCCCTCTCCAATTGCACCCTTGGACCTCCGGCGAACCTCCCTGCCGACTGCTGCCGCCCCCGTGCGCCGCCGCCGCAACGGCAACACCTTGCGGTTTGGATCTGGGCTGTGCGGTCGAGGTCGGTTGCGCCGGGTTTCTAGCCGCCGGCCGCCGTCCCCGATCCTTCCCCTCGGTCCTAGAAGAGGCCCACACCCCTCCCTAGCCTCTCCGATCGTCGCCGTGGCCGGAGAAGCTCGCCGAGCCCGAGGCTAACTCATGCGGGCTCGGGATGCTCCAGCGCCGCCACTGCCGCCTTTCGTCGCCCGGCAGCGTGAGCGCCGGCTACCCCTGGTCGGCCACACCCGGCTGTTGCCGGCGCCCCCGCCGCCGGAGCACCCTGTCGGCAGGATTGAGCCAGTGTTCTCCACTAGATTCCTGCGGCTAGGGCATCATTGCCCGCCGCCGCCGCCACCTCCCTTCACCGACCGACGCGCGCCCTGGCCTCCCTTCGTCGCCCGCACCCACCTACCGCCGCCGGGCCGCCTCCGGCCGTGCCCTAGCTCCCCCTGCCCGGTAAGCATGTTTAGGGCTTTCAATTGGGAGTTTTTGTGTTGTACTTGCTGTTCTGGCGACCTGGGGCTGTTCCGATGCCTCCGAAGGTGAGCACGGTGATTGTCGATCAGTGCTGATCACAGCGCTCACCTCATTTGTGGTCAGCGGGTTGAGAATCTGTAGATTCGACGTGGTTTACTCATAGTGCGCGTAGTTCGCTGAACTTCGGGTCGCTCCCGCGCCTTCCACAGTGAACCGCTGTGCTCTAAATTGTGAGCACGGTCTCCAGCATATCGAGACCTGTCTGCACGTGTCTATGGTAGGTGATCTCTGGACTAATCGTCCAAGGTCCAATGCCTTCGCGGAAATCAAAAATCGATTTCGATGCGTTTTTCGGCGAAATTCGCTGACGGAACGCGGTTTTGGTTCGGATTTCTTCCGACGTTGTTAGAGTACACTATGTGTTGCCGCTAAGCCTTGTTGGCTGGTCACTTACATCGTTCCGAAGGTTCGGAGACGACGAGTGCGCGACGGTGGGTTCCGGTGTCGAAATTGACACTTTCAGGAACCCGGATCGGAACGGTTATCCAACGATAATCGTTCTAATGTGAGATCTTGTGTTTGCTGCCAAGATATCCAAAACGATGTTGTGACACCCCAATAGTCCCACATCGGATGGGAATGGGGTTGTCATTGGGTTTATAAGAGACTTGGGCCACTAGTAACAATAACTGGGCTTAAGCATTTTGGGTTGTTGATTGGGCCCAACGAGTTATTATTGCTAGCGGGTCGAGTTGTTACAGATGTGTTTGGTGGCAGCGGGTTACTCGTGGCACGAGTCGGTGACTTCCGAGACACTTTGTGGGTCCCGGCGGAATTCCGGTGCGATTTTTGGGACTTTTGGCGAGTTATGGTAATCGGTTTTGGGAAACAGATTTTCGTAGGATTATGTGCGGGACTTGTGTGAGTTCTTTCATTGAGTCAGTAGGGGTTTGTCTCTGACTCGGTGGAACCATCGTAGGTTCGGCTGACTTCTTGCGCGTCCAAGATTCAGACGCGACTGTGACAGGTGGGTACTTCGATCCGAAGTCAGTAAAGTGGTGCCTGCTCGGTGATCTCTATCCTTGTTAACTTCTTTCGTTACTTGATATTGGTTGAGCATTCTTTCACCACTTGACTTCGTAGTTAATCACTCTACAGTTATTCCTATTTCATATGGTCATGATCTAGTAGTAGAGTGATGTTCCTGATGATTTGACATTAGTTGACTTCATAGTCGGTGACACTTGTATTCATACATGATATAGTTTGATAGATAGTTGACTTCATAGTCGGTGACACTCGTATTCATACATGACATGACTTGACATTAGTTGACTTCATAGTCGGTGACACTCGTATTCATACATGATATGATTTGACATTAGTTGACTTCGTAGTCGGTGACATTTCTAACGGTCTATTACATGACTTGCTCTGTTTGATCTGATTGGTCGGTGATATTGTTCTATCCTTGAGATAGAAGTTGACCTGGTTGGTCGGTTACACTTTGTTGGACTTTACTTCGGCTATCCGCCGACTGTGGGCTATTGAGCATATCGCATCGATCGCCACTGCTCATATGCATTTCACGTACACCAGCGGTCTGATCCATCGCAGGAGGGTGTTCTTTTTCTGAAAAGTGGTCGTACATCCGACCCGTGAGCTCAGCGGTCATTTGCTGCGTTATATGCCAGGGAGACCCCAGCGGTCATTTGCTCGGGTCACATCCCTGCTAGAGCAGGAGTGGCTTAGCCTGAGGTCTTTAGACCAATACGGCAAGTAGATTGGGTATTTTTGGATGATCTGTCCGGTTGATGCATACTTGCATTCTGTTCTGCATTACAGTAGCGGTTAGTTATATTTTTCTTTACTGTTGTTTACCCATGTATCTTTGCTACTGTAGTTATGATATCCATGTATGCATTATGTTCTACTTTATAGTAGCGGTTAGTTATATGTTCTATTACTGTCGTTTTCCTTTCGGTATTACTGCTACTGTATTTGTGATATCTGCTCATGACTTTGGTTATTTCTTCCTGTACCGGTGAGTACTCCTCGCCTTCGTCGGCTTACGGTACCCACTGGGAGGGGAGATATGTTTACATGTTCTCACCCCCCACCATTTTTCAGGTGACGCGGGCGGTGAGGGTTGGGATGATGCGTGAGGACGGTGCTAGATAGTTGTACCCAGGGTTATCCGTTGATGATGTTCAGTAACCTTCTGTTAGATTGGTTTAGTTCCTCATCCACTAATGTTCATATGTTAAGTGATGTATCTGAATTATTATTATATTATGATCATTAGATGTTGTGTTGTGTGGTTGCATGTGTGGTTGTCTATGTGTTGTATTGCTACGTCGTGCATGTACAAAGGAGACTCTGTCCGTCCATACAGAGGATCCTTTGTTCATGTGACGGGTCTGTGTGCGTCCGCGGGGTGTTCTCAAGGGTGTTAAAAAAAAAACTTACACGTTTTCCGCTAGCTTTCCTAAAAAGAATTTATAAAAGAACCCCGGGGCGTGACAGAGTAAGATGGTATCAGAGCAAATGTCAACCACAATCAACCACGGTAGGATGACCTGTAGGATGACCTAAGGCATATAGGTACGTGAGAGCGCGGGGTTGTTGGGATTAAGTTCCGGTGTCTGGGTCGAGATTTAATGATCTCAAGGTGTATGTTTTTCTATTATCACCCCGTGTTTTGTGCTACAGGCTTTTGTTCACTTCTTACCTTGTGGAGGTTTTGCGGTATTGGCGGTTTACCAAGATGATATCAAGTGGCAGGGTGAGATTCCCGGGCATTGCCACTCGTTGGCTGGTGGTGGCCTTTGCAGGCCAGGTGACGGCACTGATTGGGACTGCGCAGTTGATTCGACTGCTTTTGGCTAGGTCCCACTTCCTATGTAGAGCACGAGAGCCACTGCAAGCATCTCTACGGAGACGACACTAAGATCAGTCACGGTCGTGACTATAGTGGGGGCTACTTGAGTATAGCCCAAGGGTTCGGTAGCGGCCGCTTGGGCGGCTGCGATGTTGGTGTTTCTCTCTTTGGCCTTGTGGGTATGGCTGTGATGCCTACCTCTTCTTTCTTTTGATTGTGGAATCATCGGTGTGGGCCTTTCGACCTTCAGCTAGTTCTTACGTTGAACTGACGTTTGTTGGAACTAGTTCGACACAGTTTTGGTGTCGGGTCTCTATTGGTGCATACATCGTATGCGGATATCCTAACATCCAAATTGGTGTGTTATGGGATAGTAGGTGGTCATTTTTGACTTTCGTCTTGTCGCGAGATATTTCAGGGTGTTGTTGGAGTTCTCGGAGCTTTGAGTATTGTTTGGGTGTGGTGCGGAAATTGGTTAAAGAAACTATTTTCTTAAGCCTTAGTTTTGTGCGGTTCGTGACCTAGTGTCGCTACCAGCTATTAGATGTTGAGAGCCAAAAGACTCTTAGTGAGTTGGCTCAGGGTTGACCTGATTTCGAACGTCGACTTGCAAAGTCGATGTTTCGACGATTTTGGTTGTGAAATTTTGGGTTCAGTAAAGATGTATCTGTTAGATGTATGCCCTAGAAGCCAATCAGGCTGACACATGTATTCTTTTTAGGACATAAATTTATATTTGACTTTAAATATTATGAATAAATATGGGTTCCTATTTCCATTCATGTTGTGTATGTGTCCATGAATCGTCCAAGGAATTAATAAGATGATGACATGTATTCTTAAGAGTTGAGAATTTGAGACATGTATCATTGATGGTTAATTCCTAAATGCTCCCGATCGATGGATCATCGCGGGGACGGTGATTGATCCGATGAGATTGGTGCACAGGTCGCTTCCCTTTTGGGTAGATGAGTCTCGAGTCAACAGTGTGGAGACACTGGAGCGAATGTGCAGGTGGTTGTTAGAGAACAAGGGTACCGAGCGTGACCAATGCGAGAAGTCACTTGGATGTCTACTCACTCGTCAGTGACTTACTCAATGTTGCAGTAGTGTGACTGGTCCTTTGATCTGCGGTGCCTCGGCTATTCACAATGAGGTTACTGTAGTTTGACTGTACATACACTTGGTCCCTAGCCATTCGGGCCCTTGCGGTGCATGTTGGCTGCAGTAGGTTCGTTGTAGGAATAGGTTGTGCGCCTATATGGAATCTATCTCCTTTGGTAGATAGGGGCGTTAGTCCTATGTGATTTATGAGACCGAGTTTAGAAGACCTTGGCCAAGGCAGGATAAATAGCGGAAAGGGTTTCCGATATTAGAAACTCGAGTCGAATAAATTTGACATATGACAGATGATGGGGTTTGACGAGTTGTTCCATGATCTCCGTCTAGTCGGGACTCATGATAGAAGGACTGTATCACACGGTAACTGCACCAAGAGGTTCAGTATTCCATTCTACTGGAATGCCACTACATGCTGCTAGGCGTCACTGGTGGATTGTGAGACTCATGAGAATCATTTGGATGATCGATAATTCTCATTGGGCTGAGTTGGAATTGTTCCGACCCACTGAAAGGAGTTTCAGTGATATTATTGATAGTGATCAGAATATATCTCACTACCAGATAGAATAGAACCTATGGGGTCACACACATAAGAGGTTGAGACTGATCGGATAGCTAGATTGCGATTTTTGAATCGTCGGAGGACTTAATTGTCAATATGTTGATAATTGGACTAATTTGTAATTATTACAAATTAGTGGTATTAAAGTGTAAATGTTACAAAAGAGGACTTACTAATAGTTAGTAATTTATGAGAGGGCTTATGTGCAAATGTTGCATTATTAATTTGATATGATCAAATTAGGATAAAGTTTAAGTCGAATCAAATTAGGATTTGATTGATGTAACCAATTAAGGAAAGGATAAATTTAAATCTAGATTTATTCTTATCCTTAATGGTTATTATATTATTAAAAGAGGATTATATCCCTCTATATAATATATGGGAGTTTTTAGAAAACCCTAGCCGTCATCTCTCTCAATTTCTCTCTTCTTCCTCTAGCAAAAAGACGTTCTTTGCAAGGGAGCTAGCACTCCGGTGAGGACATCGATTGGATCGTCAACCTCGTGTGGATACCTATAGAGGCCGGACGCGTGTGCGGCTTCAAGAGAACCTAATTCCACGATCATCGGATTGCGGTGAAGAACAACCCGCGCAAAGGTGAAGATTAGATCTTGCTATCTCGTTTTAATCTTGAATAACATGAGGGATCCTAATTGCGTGGTTTAGAGATTGGATCTCGAAAGTTTTCTAAAATCAAATTTGTTTGATTTTGTTCCGCTGCGTTTTTACCGTACGCAATTTTCTAACAGTATCAGGTGGCTTGATACTTCGATTTGTCGCGCTTCCAACTTGTTGTTGGCAGTGGATCTTCAGGTATTTCGCTTTTCTTTTGGTAAGTACGTTGGCTGCAGACAACAAAGTTTCAAAAGTTGGGACGAAATACCTTTCCCCGCTGGGGAGTATCTGGATTGGGTCGGTGTGGTCTCTTGCAAGACGAACTATAAAGATTGTCTTGTGGGAAAGCTTGAGTGGTGATCATCCCTGATCACGTAGTGAGCCTGGGGTTATTCCCTGGCAGGTTTACGCAGTTGATTTATCGTCACTACTGGTGGTTTCGACTCTGGTTTAAGTCTGATGCTTATTAGCTCTGTAATTGTGCCTTTCACAACTAAAAGGTTTGCTTTGGTTGGTAATCTCGGTCTTTTGCCGGGAGGTTTGGAATTGCGATTGATGAGTGTCGTGAGCCTGGTTGTTGGCTCCGAGGTCGCTGTGTGTGATGGCGTACAAGGGTTACGACGAGGCTTATTATACAACCTCGGAGTGGAATGCTTGTCCGGTCACTTAGTGACAGGTTTGCCTTGGTCTCAGTGAGACTGGTGTTTGGTGTTGCTAGGAACATCGATCGCTAGGGTTCCTTTTGGGACGGCAGCGACAGGGTCTCGTAGAGACAGGTGTTGGGCATCACTGGTGGTTATTATCGCATATTGCGATTGGCAACCCTGTGCACCAAGTGATGGACTTGCAAGGAACTTATGTTGGTTTGATTGAAATATTGAGCGAACAAAATTGTCAAGCTCAATTGGCAATGGCAGTCTTGGACCTTTTGGCCCAGGCGGAAGGTGAGGTCTTGGACCTAGGAGTGTCGAATACCGCAAGTGGATTTTCGATGCTGAGGGTTTGACTTCGGCTGTTTGTATTTCAAACTTGTGGTGTTGTCCCGGGACTTTTCTGCGTGAACTTTCGACGTAGTTGAGTCGGTTACTGCTACGCGGACCAAGGTTAGGTGGACCTAGAGTTTCTGAGTAGGAAGTTATTATCCCAGTTTTGGCAGATATGGGATCGGATAGTCCTGGACGCGGTACTATTTTTGTCCGCAGGTTATTGGATGGTGGTGATCCCGGTGGTTTTGGTCCATAGATATTGGGTTGGTATGTTTTCCCATCGTCTCGTCCGAGTGGGACCGTAGTTTTATTCTCCCCTACTTCGGAGATTGATCTATCCTGATTCAAGGCTAGAAATTTAAATCGGGAGTAGCATCAATTGTCACGCCCCGCGCCCACAACGGGAGCACTCATCGGGTACGTGCGCTAGACCCGCCGAACGGACAGAGTTTTTCCTATCCGCCCAAGGCGTCACAAGCATGCATACACAAGATATTCCAAACAGGAATTGAATACATGGATTGTATAAGGAAAGCATCACAAGACATAAAGTAGAAACTACTTCTATTACACATCCAAGTTTTTACATTCCAAACACAACCCAAAATGAGCTTTACATGTTTCCTTTCCATTACATTGTTCAAAAATGGGGTTACAACTAGGATAATAACAACCAAAATGGAAGGACGCTATCTACTCAGCTACGCCCTTTCCTCGCTCCGCCGCGTCGCTCGCGGATGGACCTGAAAAACATGGGGGTGGGAACTATAAACATAGTTCCCAGTGGGTACGGCCACCCAAGGGAAAAGCTCGACCCACCAGGTCCAAAGGAGGCAACATAAGCACGGGTTAGTTCAATATATAAACATATAAGAGTTAACAAGCTTATGCCTCTAACATGATAATGAAACCTACTCATGTAACGTAAACTATATTTACTTACTAGGTTCCACCTTCTAGTCATGTCACCCGACTCACTCTTGAGTCAATCAAGGGTGGAGCACCGCCATCCTCATGGCATCGGGTGGCGAGATTATCGACCACCCCCGACCATCGGTCCATAACCTATGAAATCGCTCCATTCCTTGGTATCGGGTGACCTCCTGTGCACCCCCGACCATAGGAGATAATGGTAGCGAGTTCAATCAAGAGCGGAGCACCGCCATCCTCTTGGCATCGGGTGACGAGATTATCAACCACCCCCGGCCGTTGGTTGTTAGAAGTCCCGAAATTCCTTTTCTCATGGTCATAAGGGTCCAATGTCTTTACCCTATTTTGTCAACCTTTCTAGGTTCATATCATTTCATCCAAGTGGTATTCCACCCACTATGTTTTCCAACCTATGTTTCAATGGTGATATGTTCTCTATGTTCATGTGTTGAGTTCTCTAATGGCCCTAGAGAAAATCAACCTATTATATATTCCACAACATAGGTTCACAATCAACCATGCATGCATTCACTTATCTTATGAAATTAGCACTCTAATTAACATGTATTACATGCAAAGCACATCTACTGATGCATAGATAGTAAAATTCACTAATTCAAGTAATATATGTTCTATTATGCATATCTTGACAATTAAACTACCATGCAACCATCAACAACTTAGTCTAGTTACTATGCTCTAGACATAAGAGGTGACCAAGTCACTTCGGTGCACACAACCCACCTTGGCTCTTTAGTACACTCCTAATTGCTTGTAGACACTTGCAATTAGGTCTTCTCTTGGGCTACAAGCTTTTACTCCAAGCTTCCTTGCCCTAAATACAAGAAAAATGGTTCGTTACCATTTTCGAACTCTAAAATAATTTTATCTCTTGAAATCATGTTGCCCCACATGATTTTCTATCCCTCAATTAGGATTTTAAAGGGTTAAATAATTTTTAAACCTCTCAAATCCAAAAACCCTCTTTTAACCTAGGGTTTTCCAAAATCCATGGCAAAACCCAAATCCATTTGCTAATCTCTATCATTTGTAGACTAGATTAGCCTAGGGTTTGATAAAAATCTATTTAGAAGGTTTAAATCCAAAACTCTAGCCTCAAATCCCAAGAAACCTCACCTTAGCCACAAGCTTCCCACTTCTTCTTGCTCAAGAAGAAAGCTCTCCACCTCCAAATCCCTTCTCCAAGCTTAATCCTCCAAGCTTCCTGTGTTGGAGAAGCTCCAATAGGGAGAGAGGAAGAAAAGAGTGAGAGAAAAGAGAAAAGAATGGGTTCTCTTGTGCCCAAATGAGGAGAAAGGGGCTAGGGTCCTACTTATATAGGGTGTTGTAACAATTGCAACAAACCCCCCCACCTTTCACTCATCACAACCAGCCAAAACTGACATTTCGGGGCACTGCGTACCGGTACTCGAACTCGCGTACCGGTACTAAAGAATTTAGTTATGGTACCCGATTTCCAGTTCCTCAAAACCCGAGAGCTCACTTTCCTCATTTTGTATTACGTACCGATACCCAATTTTTCAGTACCAGTACTCAATACAAAATCTGCAGCTTTGACAGATTTTTCGTTTTCGAGTCCGTTTTGCGTCCAGTTTGCGCCGAAAATACTCGAATACTCTCCAAACTTCGCCGGAACTACTTTACTAGCTTTTTAAGCTAGTTCCCACCAAAACTTCATAATTGTAGAAGTTCGGTATATTACATAAATACTCGAAGGAGAAACCAATAGCGATTTGGTATCCGAATTTGATTATGGTAGGTGCGTAGTCAAGTTTCGGGGACGAAACTTCTTTTAAGGGGGGGATAATGTGAGGACCGAGAATTTGGCTGTGTAGCTAAACTCTTTGTTGACAATGTTTTTGTGTGTAACTCAATTACATAAGCACTCGTCAAGTTTCAGGAGAAAACGAGTTCGGATAGAAAAGTTACGCGATCTTTACTATTCACTATTCACTTAAAGTGAATAGTAACTCGGGTTTTTCGGAGAGGCCAATGAGTGGAGATGGCTTCTGGTGCGTATCGGACTCCACTCATAGTGATCCAATAGCTCGTTTTCAACGGTCCAACTGTCCTGGACCTATTGGCGCTGATGGATTTTGGTTTTGACGCACGGTTTCCAAGAAAATTGGATTTTATCGCAAAGAGGGTTTTTGTTCTTTGCTATTCTTGCGTTGTATAACTTCTCGTGCTCTGTGCGTGTGTCCTGGAGAAGGGTAGAGGATAGTTCAGGTACCTACCAGTGGTAGGGAATTCAAATTTGAATTTGAATTTGAGGTTTATTTGATTTACACATATATATGTGTGATTTTTGAAAAATTGGAGAGAGGATGGCTTTCGTCGCAAATCGGCGACCAATTCGAATGAAACAAAATTTGAGTTCGATGTTTCGGCAGTGTTGAACGCGCTGGCGCAATCCATTCGGAAATCTGATGGACGGATCGCTAGATATCGCATGATTATCTAGGAGAGGTCAAAATGGTGTTTTAATATCTCGTGCGAAACCCCCTATATTTTATGTACGGAATCGCGCGAGATCGGACATGGAGGTGCGTTCGCGCAATTTACTCGTGCTGTGAGGGACTTAGCTTGAAATGATAAGTGTTGGAGGACTTAACTACAAAATGGCACCTTGTATATAAATGGCATTTAGGATTTCATGGGTAAAACCCTAACCCTAGTTGCCCTCTTCCCTCAGTTGACCTCCCATCCACCTCTAGCACCTCCCCCTACATTAGCCACGCACACCCCAGCAACCTGCGCACGTCGCCGGCCGCCGGAACAGGATCCTTTCCCTCTCCCTCCCCCTCTCTCCATTTTCTCCTTCCCCACCTCTGCCCGAGATCAACCAGGGAGGTCCCTTTCCCTCGGCCCCCTCTCCAGTGGCACCCTTGGACCTCCGGCGACCCTCCCCGCCGAATGCTGTCGGCCCCGTGCACCGCCGCCGCGACTGCAACATCTGGCGGTCTGGATCTGGGCTGTGCGGCCGAGGTCGGTTGCGCCGGGTTTCCAGCCGCCGACCGCCGTCCCCGATCCTTCCTCTCGGTCCCAGAAGAGGCCCGCGCCCCTCCCTAGCCTCTCCGATCGTCACCGTGGCCGGAGAAGCTCGCTGAGCCCGAGGCTAACTCATGCCGGCTCGGGATGCTCCAGCGCCGCCACCGCCGCCTTCCGCCGCCGGCCAGCGTGAGCGCCGGCTCCCCCTGGTCAGCCGCACCCGGCTGCTGCCGGCGCCCCCGCCGCCGGAGCTCCCTGTCGGCCGGATTGAGCCCGTGTTCTCCACTGGATTCCTCGGCTAGGGCATCATTGCCCGCCGCCGCCGCCGCCTCCTTTCGCCGGCCGACGCGCGTCCCGGCCTCCCTCCGTCGCCCGTACCCACCTGCCGCTGGCGCGCCCGCCGCCGGGCCGCCGCCGTCCGTGCCCTAGCTCCCCCTGCCCGGTAAGCATGTTTAGGGCTTTCAATTGGGAGTTTTTGTGTTGTACTTGCTGTTCCGGCGACCCGGGGCTGTTCCGATGCCTCCGAAGGTGAGCACGGTGATTGTCGATCAGTGCTGATCACAGCGCTCACCTCATTTGTGGTAGCGGGTTCCGAATCTGTAGATTCGACGTGGTTTACTCATAGTGCGCGTAGTTCGCTGAACTTCTGGTCGCTCCCGTGCCTTCCACAGTGAACCGCTATGCTCCGAATTGTGAGCATGGCCTCCAGCATATCGAGACCTGTCTGCACGTGTCTCAGCTGACCTCGCAAACCCTCGGTTTGCGGTAACGAGCCACAAAACCTCATTAATTACATAAAATAATGCAATTTTATGTAATGGTTGGGAGTTTTATGCAATTTTGCATCTTGTGGCTGCTATGGGCAGTACGTGTGTGTGGTAGGTGATCTCTGGACTGATCGTCCAAGGTCCAATGCCTTCGCGGAAATCAAAAATAGATTTTGGTGCGTTTTTCGGTGAAATTCGCCGACGGAACGCGGTTTCGATTCGGATTTCTTCCGACGTTGTTAGAGTACACTATGTGTTGCCGCTAAGCCTTGTTGGCTGGTCACTTACATCATTCAGAAGGTTCTGAGACGACGAGTGAGCGACGGTGGGTTCCGGTGTCGAAATTGACACTTTCGGGAACCCAGATCAGAACGGTTATCCGACGATAATTGTTCTGATGTGAGATCTTGTGTTTACTGCCAAGATATCCAAAACGATGTGTTTGATGGCAGCGGGTGACTCGTGGCACGAGTTGGTGAGTTCCGAGACACTTCGTGGGTCCCGGCGGAATCCCGGTGCGATTTTTGGGACTTCCGGCGAGTTACGGTAATCAGTTTTGGGAAACCGATTTCCGTAGGATTATGTGTGGGACTTGTGTGAGTTATTTCATTGAGTCAGTAGGGGTTTGTCTCTAACTCGGTGGAACCATCATAGGTTCGGCTGACTTCTTGCGCGTCCAGGATTCAGACGCGACTGTGACAGGTGGGTACTTCAATCCGAAGTCGGTAAAGTGGTGCCTGCTCGGTGATCTCTATCCTTGTTAACTTCTTTTGTTACTTCATATTGGTTGAGCATTATTTCACCACTTGACTTCGTAGTTAATCACTCTACAGTTATTCCTATTTCATATGGTCATGATCTAGTAGTAGAGTGATGTTCCTGATGATTTGACATTAGTTGACTTCATAGTCGGTGACACTCGTATTCATACATGATATAGTTTGACAGATAGTTGACTTTATAGTCGGTGACACTCGTATTCATACATGAAATGACTTGACATTAGTTGACTTCATAGTCGGTGACACTCGTATTCATACATGATATGATTTGACATTAGTTGACTTAGTAGTCGGTGACATTTCTAACGGTCTATTGCATGACTTGCTCTGTTTGATCTGATTGGTCGGTGATATTGTTCTATCCTTGAGATAGAAGTTGACCTGGTTGGTCGGTTACACTTTGTTGGACTTTACTTCGGCTATCCGCCGACAGTGGGCTATTGAGCATATCGCATCGATCGCCATTGCTCATATGTATTTCACATACACCAGCGGTCTCATTCATCGCAGGAGAGTGTTCTTTTTCGAAAAAGTGCTCGTACATCCGACCCGTGAGCTCAACGGTCATTTGCTACATTATATGCCAGAGAGACCCCAGCGGTCATTTGCTCGGGTCACATCCCTGCTAGAGCGGGAGTGGCTTAGCCTGAGGTCTTTAGACCAATACGGCAGGTAGATTTGGTATTTTTGGATGATCTGTCCGGTTGATGCATACTTGCATTCTGTTCTGCATTACAGTAGCAGTTAGTTATATTTTTCTTTACTGTTGTTTACCCCTGTATCTTTGCTACTGTAGTTATGATATCCATGTATGCATTCTGTTCTACTTTATAGTAGCGGTTAATTATATGTTCTATTACTGTCGTTTTCCTTCCGGTATTACTGCTACTGTATTTGTGATATCTGCTCATGACTTTGGTTATTTCTTTCTGTACCGGTGAGTACTCCTCGCCTTCGTCGGCTTGCGGTGTAGCACTCTGAATTTCGGTGCGTTGTATCGAACTTTACTAAATTTGATAAAGTTCGATGGAAGCCGATAATGGCTGGTGTGGAATCGGGTTCCGAAGGTTTCGGAACATTATGGGTGCGAGTGGAAACCCGGAAATCGAAAAATTTTGAAAAAGGGACCAACTGGAGCAAAACTGCTCACGGGGTCCGGACTCTGGAAGCTGGGGTCCGGACAATGAAGTCCGCGGGCAGCCACGGTCCGGACCCGGATGTTACGGTCCGGACCCGAGCTGGTTTCCGAGTTGGGGTGCGTACGGGTTCCGGACCCGGACACCAAGGTCCGGACCCGGCCTGCGCGCTGGTCAGTTATCAGTGCGGGGTCCGGACCCCACTTGCAAGGTCCGAACCCGGATGAGGCAGAATGCCCAGTGAGGGGTATTCTGGTAATTTCGCAGTGAATGGGTTATGTAGGGGGGGCTGAGGTCTCTCCCCTCATTCCTTCTTCACTTTCCTCTCATTCCCTCTCCATCTCCCTCACTTTCTCTCTCTAGAGATCTCTCCAAAGCTTGGAGAAGTGGTGGATTGGAATTTGGAAAAGGACTTCCAAGGTGCAAAGAAGCTTCTTGGTGCAAGAAGAAGCTTGGGAGCTAGGGCTTTGAGGTGAGTTTTTGTGATTTAGGGTTTAAACCTTAGATTTAATCCTTCAAGATGAGGTTTTTGGAAACCCCAGGCAATCTTAACCACAAAAGGTGGAAGATTGGCCATGAAATCTAGGGTTTGGCTTGCATGCATGCAAACCCTAGGTAGATTTGGGGCTTTTGTCATGGGAGGTTCTAAAAATATTTGGCCGTTCGGGAATTACAATTGAGGCATAGGAAATCATGTTAGAACACTTGATTTCAAGTATTGAATTGATTTAAGGGTTCGTAACGAGTAACGAACCGTTTTCTTGTAGAAGCTTGGGTTGAAACAAGAACTGAAGGCTTGGACACTTAGGGGCTTGAAGAATACAAGAATTCGGAAGCTCTTGAGGTGGGTTTGTGTTTACCGAAGTGATTAGGTCACTTCCATGTCTAGGGTAAATATCCATTTAAAAATAAAATGGTATGTGTTGTGAACCCTAGAACTTGCATGTTGGCAAAGGTAAAATCATGATAGGTAGAACAATGAGCTCCTATTGCATGATATAGAATTCAAGTATAATTCAATTATCTATACTTGTTGCATGGTTGCATGTATGATTGAACCTAGTATTATTGAACATAGGTTGGAACATGTGAGAATAGAACCTAGTGTTATTGACATAGGTTGGAACATGTGAGAATAGAACCTAGTGTTATTGAACATAGATTGGAACATGTGAGAATAGAACCTAGTGTTATTGAACATAGGTTGGAACATGTGAGAATGAAACCTAGTGTCATTGAACCTAGGTTGAGAATGAGAAAGTAAACCTAGTGTTATTGAACATAGGTGAGACTTAGTGACTTGAACCTAAGGTCATGAGACTTAGGTTGGCAAGTGAAAAATGTGAACAACGGGATGTGCGACGATTTTGCTATCCCGAGTAGGCGACGATTTCGCTACCATGCCACGAGTTGGCGGTGTTGAAACGGGATGTGCGACGATTTTGCTATCCCGGGTAGGCGACGATTTCGCTACCATGCCATGAGTTGGCGGTGTTGACACGGAATGTGCAACGATTTTGCTATCCCGGGTATGCGACGATTTCGCTACCACGCCATGAGTTGGCGGTGTCGAGATGGGATGTGCGACGAGGTTGCTATCCCGGGTATGCTACGAGTTCGCTACCCATGCCATGTGATGGCGGTGTTGAGATGGGGTATGCGACGATTTTGCTATCCCGAGTATGCGACGAGTTCGCTACTCGAACTAGGAGGTGACGAGTTCACTCCTTGAATGTTGGAACCCTTATGGTAAGACGGCGATTCCGAAACCATAAGTAAATGACAAGTAATTGAACTTAGTCAATGTGAAATATAGGATGAACCTAGGAGAGAATGATAATTTACATTTCATTTGGTTGCATCCTTTATGTTTATTTACAAGCATGTAAATAATTGTTGCATAGTTATTTGTGATCTAACTTATGCATATGGTGTTTCTTTGGACCTGGTGGGTCGAGCTTCTCTCTTGGGTGGCCTTACCCACTGGGAACTATGTTTATAGTTCTCACCCCACGTTTTCCAGGTCCTTCCGCGAGTGAGGCGGCGGAGCGAGGCAAGGGCTTGGCTCTCTAGATAGCGGCCCTTCTATTTTGGTGATACATAGAGTTGTACCCCTAGTCTTGGACTTTGATAGTATAGGGGATTTCAATTACATGTATGAAACTTATGTATTCCATAGTTTTGGAACATGGTGTATGGAATGAAAAGAAAGAAAAGAAAAATTTGGGCATGTATAAATGTGCAATGTGATGTAATAGAAGTAGAACTTCTTTATGTTGATGCTTTTCTTGTGCAACTCTTGTACTCCGTTCCTAGTTGGAACCTCGTGGATAAGCTTGTGTTGTGACACCTTGGGCGGGTAGAAGAGGCTCTATCCGTTCGGCGGGTCTGGGGCATGCGCACGTGCGGTTATCCTTTCCACCTAGTTGGTGTTAAAGGCTCGGCGGGGCGTGACAGACTGAGGTGGTATCAGAGTATAGAAACGGTCTAGGTGGACCTAAGAAAACCCTAGGTTGGAAAATACCCTAGGAGTGTAGGCTCGTGAGTGACGAGATCTTTGATGTGGCAAAAGATAAGTGATTGGGTTATGTCCTTATGCCTCTAGTTGGAAATAGAGGTAGATTTGAGGTGTGTCTTATTCTTCGCCAAGTGTGTTCGTGTTGGCGGCCGACAACATGAAACCAAGTGAGGGGAATAAGGACCCTTGTGTGACTTTCGCCTAGATTGGGTTCACGTTTATTTTCGTGAAGTATAGTGTTGCGAATGACTTTGAAGGTCATGAAATGACCAAAGTCGTTGTGTTTTTAGGAGATAATGGTACGTGGACGGCCTCCTACGAGGGCTGGGCTCGGAGAATCGAGCGCGGCTCCCGAACAACTCGGGGAGGGTGAGAACTCGGGTCTTTGTAATGAGTTGACCGAGTTGATGGGCGTGGTTCGGCGACAAGCCGAAGCCATGCAGCGACAGGAGGAGCAAATTACAAAGCTCCAAGACGAGATGGCGCAACAAGCGACTGCGATTAGGGAGGAGAGGTTGGGAGTACCTCCGGCCTCTGCTTCGGCACCGGCCGAGGAGGTGACACCGGCGCTGGCTGTGGCGCCACCGGCATCACCGATTGTAGCCGGTGGGTCGGGTACTCCTATGCCCGACTCCGAGATGGAGGATGCGGAGCGAGAGCGCGCACTTGCGGCTCTCATGAGGTTTAAAAAGTTCAACCCGCCTATCTTCAACGGGGAGAACGTGGATCCATGGGATGTAAAGGCATGGATCGATGCTATGGAGACACTCTTCGAGGATCTATATACCTTGGAGAGGGACAAAGTGCACCTCGCCGCTCATTGTTTGGAGTGATCGGCGAAGGTGTGGTGGAAGGGAGTCCGGCGTGATCGACTCCCTAGCCTCCCGCCATCGACGTGGGAGGAGTTTCGGGGTATGGTATTTGCCGCCTACTTCCCCGATAGCGAGAAAAAGGAAACTTCAAGAAAGGTTCCGTAAGTTGAATCAAGGGAACCGCACCGTGCGCGAGTACGAGAGGGAGTTCTTGTACATTATTAATTGCGTACCGCACGTTGTCCGCGGAGAGTTGGACAAGGTCGACTGTTTCGTGCGCGGACTTCGACCGGAGATCTTTCGGGCGGTGCACACCCTCAAGCTAAAGACCTTTGCGGAGGTCTTGGACCGTACTCTTTGGGTAGAGTACGGGAATGCTTGCGCGCGCGAGGAGCGCGAATCTTGGGAAAGAGAGAAGGAGAAGGATAAGGAAAAAGGAAAGAAACGATCGGCGAGTGGCTCGGGTGGGCAATCTAGCTCTAAGCGGCCCCCGAAACACTCGTAGTCGCAAAACCAATCGCGAGGGTTCCGGCGGAACCGACCCTCAACCCAGTGCCCGATTTGTAGCGGCCCCCATGGCCCTCAGCAATGTGATTATCGTGAGGGCCGGTGCTACAAGTGCGGACAGTCGGGTCACATGCGGTACAACTGCCCGATGGATGATGGCCGAGCACCGTCGTCGGCATCGGCGTTTGTACCACCGAGGCAGCTTGCGGGTATCCCACCCGCGGCGATGTCGGTAGGCCGTACTCAGCCGCCGAGACCAGTGGAGGGCCAGCAACCAGCGCCCAGTGGACGGATATTCGCCTCACAGGTGGAGGAGCCTTCTGCCCAGGATGATGTCGTGGCAGGTATTGTGTTAATTAAAGGCATTCGATGTAGAGCTTTGTTTGATACTGGTGCATCGCATTCATTCATTGCTCGATCATTTACTATTGCACACGGAATAGAAATTGTAGATGCCACACATGCAAGAACTGTGCAAGTACCTGAACACACCTTTTGTGTACATCACGCGTGTGCAGGTTGTCCAGTGAGGGTTGAAAACTGGATCATGCCAGCTGATTTGCTGGTGTTAAGTCGAATGAATGAGTATGACTTAATCCTAGGAATGGATTGGCTCTCGAAATATCACGCTACTATTGATTGTGAGAGCCGGATAGTGAGGTTTAGAGAACCCGGGCACAAAGAGTTTGTTTGTGTACCGTGGTTGCAAGAGTTCGCTCTTTGCGTCAATGGTGTCCACGTCGCAAGCAAGGAAGCTTATTGCTAGTGGTTGCATTGCCTACTTGGCGACGGTAGTGGATGACCGAAAAGAAGTGTTGGGGCTCGAGGACATTCCTATAGTCCAAGAGTTCCCGGATGTATTTCCGACGGAGTTGCCCGGAATGCCACCGGACCGGGAAATAGAATTCGTGATCGATTTGCTCCCGGGTACGGCGCCGATTTCTAAGGCCCCGTACAGGATGGCACCCACGGAACTGAAGGAATTGAAAGCACAATTGCAAGATTTAATGGACAAGGGTTTCGTAAAGCCAAGTGTGTCACCTTGGGGAGCCCCTGTTCTATTTGTGCGGAAAAAGGACGGTTCGCTGCGGTTATGTGTAGATTACCGCGAGTTGAATAAAGTGACTGTCAAGAATAAGTACCCGTTACTCCGAATTGATGACTTGTTCGATCAGTTGCAAGGGTCTCGGGTGTATTCAAAGATTGATTTGCAATCCGGTTATCACCAATTGAAGATCAAACTGGAGGATGTGCATAAGACCGCATTTAGGACGCGGTATGGACACTATGAATTCACGGTTATGCCTTTCGGGCTTACCAATGCCCCGGCAGCGTTCATGGATTTAATGAACCGTGTGTTCAAACCACTATTGGATCAATTTATGGTTGTGTTCATAGATGATATTATTGTCTACTCTCGGAGTGAAGAGGAACATAAAGAGCACCTAAGGATTGTGCTTCAAGTTTTTCGAGAGAACAAGTTGTTCGCCAAGTTAAAGAAGTGCGAATTTTGGATTCGTGAGGTCGCTTTCTTGGGTCATGTGATCTCCGCGGAAGGAGTATCGGTGGACTCTATGAAAGTTGAGGCAATCAAGGATTGGCCTCGCCCGACCAATGTCACAAAAATACGAAGCTTTTTGGGTCTTGCGGGGTACTATCGGCGGTTCGTGGAGGGATTTTCAAAAATCTCCGGTCCACTAACGCGTCTTACCCGCAAGGGAGCCAAATATGTTTGGAGCGAGGAATGCGACCAAAGTTTTAAGGAGCTAAATGAAAGGTTGACTTCGGCTCCGGTTCTCGCCTTGCCGATTGCAGGGGAGGGCTTTGTGGTGTACAGTGATGCATCACGGCGTGGTCTTGGGTGTGTGCTTATGCAAAGAGGACAAGTAATAGCATATGCCTCTCGACAGCTGAAGAGCTATGAGCAGAATTACCCCACCCACGACCTAGAGCTTGCAGCGGTGATCTTCGCGCTTAAATTGTGGAGACACTATTTATACGGGGAACATTGTGAGGTTTACACGGATCATAAAAGCTTAAAGTACTTATTCACTCAAAAGGAGTTGAATTTGAGGCAGCGGAGATGGTTGGAGTTGATAAAGGATTACGACTTAACCATCTTGTACCACCCCGGTAGAGCCAATGTGGTGGCCGATACGCTCAGTAGAAAATCCGTAGAGAACTTCACAATTGAGATGACGGGACAAATACCGTTGATCAAGGAAATGGGCCGGTTTGACTTGGAGATCGTGGCCCCGGGCGTCCCCGCAAGACTCATGAATCTCAGAAGTGTGGCCGACCTTGTTGGAGCAAATAAAAGAAAAGCAATCCGGCGATCCGGAACTCCAAAAGGTGCGGAGTACTATCGAGAGCGGGCGCGCCGGTGATTTTCATGTAGACTCGAAGGACGCAATTCGATTCCGAAATCGATTGTGCGTGCCAAAAGTCGAGGATATTCGTGGGGAGATCTTGAAAGAAGCTCACACTTCTCCCTATGCGATTCACCCGGGCGGCACCAAAATGTACAAGGATCTTAAATTGCATTATTGGTGGCCGGGGATGAAACCTTATGTTGGACGCTTTGTGGCACAATGCTTAGTATGCCAACAGGTGAAGGCCGAGCGTCGCTTTTCGGCGGGAAAATTACAAGGGTTGCCCATTCCAGTTTGGAAGTGGGAGAACATAGCAATGGACTTCGTTGTGGGTTTACCTCGATCACAAGGTGGCCACGATGTGATTTGGGTGGTGGTGGATCGTTTGTCAAAGTCGGCACACTTTTTGCCAATCCACACCACTTAGTCGGGAGACAAGTTAGCACAAGTCTACCTGGACGAGATTATGCGGTTGCACGGGGTCCCGACCTCGATAGTTTCAGATCGAGATCCCCGGTTCACATTGCATTTTTGGAAAAGCTTGCAAGAAGCTTTGGGTACACGGCTCGATTTCAGTTCAGCATTTCATCCTCAAACTGACGGTCAATCGGAAAGGACAATTCAGATTTTGGAGGATATGCTGCGAGCGTGTGTGATGGACTTCAAGGGTGCATGGCCTACACATTTGTCGATGGCTGAGTTTGCTTATAATAATAGCTATCAATCTAGCATCGGTATGGCACCGTTTGAAGCCTTGTATGGAAGAAAATGCCGCTCTCCTATTCATTGGAGCGAAGTCGGCGAGAGAAGGGTCTTAGGACCGGATATGTTGCGTGAAGCGGAGGAAAAGGTCCGCTTGGCACGCGAACGCTTATCGACGGCTCAATCTAGACAAAAGAGTTATGCGGATCGACGTCGACGAGATTTGAAATTCGCGGTAGGAGACCGCGTCTTCTTGAAAGTGTCACCCATGAGAGGGGTGAAACGATTTGGTGTTCGGGGTAAGTTGAGTCCCCGTTACATTGGACCTTATGAGGTTTTGGAGCGTGTGGGATCCGTGGCATATCGGCTAGCTTTGCCGTCGAAACTTGCGGGGATACACAATGTGTTCCATGTATCGACGCTCCGCAAGTACATGTATGATCCGGCGCACGTCCTCGAGTATGTGCCTATGGAGCTACATGAGGATATGTGTAACGACCCAGCCCACTAGCAATAATAACTCGTTGGGCCCAATCAACAACCCAAAATGCTTAAGCCCAGTTATTATTACTAGTGGCCCAAGTCTCTTATAAACCCAATGACAACCCCATTCCCATCCGATGTGGGACTATTGGGGTGTCACAGACTCCCCCCCTTTAGGCCCTGACGTCCCCGTCAGTCCTAAACACACACAGCCCAAGATCACCAGGCGATGTGAGACTCGTCTCGCTAGCCTAAACCGACTTTGTGGTGAGCCGCGCTCCACCCACAACAGTCAACAGCATGAGAGCCTCGCTCTCTCCGCTGCACAACCTGGCTCAGCCGAGACTCATCTCACACTTCCGGCTGGTGAACTGGCTCTGATACCAAATGTAACGACCCAGCCCACTAGCAATAATAACTCGTTGGGCCCAATCAACAACCCAAAATGCTTAAGCCCAGTTATTATTACTAGTGGCCCAAGTCTCTTATAAACCCAATGACAACCCCATTCCCATCCGATGTGGGACTATTGGGGTGTCACAATATGACTTATGAGGAATTTCCCTTGTGTATCATGGATCACGAGGTGAAAAGTTTGAGGAACCGTAAAATTCCTTATGTAAAGGTGAAATGGACAAATCACGGTGAGCAAGAAGCTACGTGGGAATTGGAAATCTCAATGAAGGAGCGGTTACCTTACCTCTTCGCTGAGTCCAGCTGAGGTATGATTTAGTTTCGCGGCCGAAACTCTCTTTAAGGGGGGAGGAATGTAGAACTCTGAATTTCGGTGCGTTGTATCGAACTTTACTAAATTTGATAAAGTTCGATGGAAGCCGATAATGGCTGGTGTGGAATCAGGTTCCGAAGGTTTCGAAACATTATGGGTGCGAGTGGAAACCCGGAAATCAAAAAATTTTGAAAAAGGGACCAACTGGAGCAAAACTGCTCACGGGGTCCGGACAATGAAGTCCGCGGGCAGCCACGGTCCGGACCCGAGCTGGTTTCCGAGTTGGGGTGCGTACGGGTTCCGGACCCGGACACCAAGGTCCAGACCCGGCCTGCGCGCTGGTCAGTTATCAGTGCGGGGTCCGGACCCCACTTGCAAGGTCCGGACCCGGCTGAGGCAGAATGCCCAGTGAGGGGTATTCTGGTAATTTCGCAGTGAATGAGTTATGTAGGGGGGGGCTGAGGTCTCTCCCCTCATTCCTTCTTCACTTTCCTCTCATTCCCTCTCCCTGTCCCTCACTTTCTCTCTCTAGAGATCTCTCCAAAGCTTGGAGAAGTGGTGGATTGGAGCTTGGAAAAGGACTTCCATGGTGCAAAGAAGCTTCTTGGTGTAAGAAAAAGCTTGGGAGCTAGGGCTTTGAGGTGAGTTCTTGTGATTTAGGGTTTAAACCTTGAATTTAATCCTTCAAGATGAGGTTTTTGGAAACCCTAGGCAATCTTAACCACAAAAGGTGGAAGATTGGCCATGAAATCTAGGGTTTGGCTTGCATGCATGCAAACCCTAGGTAGATTTGGAGCTTTTGTCATGGGAGGTTCTAAAAATATTTGGACCTTCGGGAATTGCAATTGAGGCATAGGAAATCATGTTAGAACACTTGATTTCAAGTATTGAATTGATTTAAGGGTTCGTAACGAGTAACGAACCATTTTCTTGTAGAAGCTTGGGTTGAAGCAAGAACTCAAGGCTTGGACACTTAGGGACTTGAAGAATACAAGAATTCGGAAGCTCTTGAGGTGGGTTTGTGTTTACCGAAGTGATTAGGTCACTTCCATGTCTAGGGTAAATATCCATTTAAAAATAAAATGGTATGTGTTGTGAACCCTAGAACTTGCATGTTGGCAAAGGTAAAATCATGATAGGTAGAGCAATGAGCTCCTATTGCATGATATAGAATTCAAGTATAATTCAATTATTTATACTTGTTGCATGGTTGCATGTATGATTGAACCTAGTGTTATTGAACATAGGTTGGAACATGTGAGAATAGAACCTAGTGTTATTGAACATAGGTTGGAACATGTGAGAATAGAACCTAGTGTTATTGAACATAGGTTGGAACATGTGAGAATGAAACCTAGTGTCATTGAACCTAGGTTGAGAATGAGAAAGTAAACCTAGTGTTATTGAACATAGGTGAGACTTAGTGACTTGAACCTAAGGTCATGAGACTTAGGTTGGCAAGTGAAAAATGTGAACAACGGGATGTGCGACGGTTTTGCTATCTCGAGTAGGCGACGATTTCGCTACCATGCCACGAGTTGGCGGTGTTGAAACGGGATGTGCGACGATTTTGCTATCCCGGGTAGGTGACGATTTCGCTACCATGCCATGAGTTGGCGGTGTTGACACGGGATGTGCGATGATTTTGCTATCCCGGGTATGCGACGATTTCGCTACCACGCCATGAGTTGGCAGTGTCGAGATGGGATGTGCGACGAGGTTGCTATCCCGGGTATGCGACGAGTTCGCTACCCATGCCATGTGATGGCGGTGTTGAGATGGGGTATGCGACGATTTTGCTATCCCGAGTATGCGACGAGTTCGCTACTCGAACTAGGAGGTGACGAGTTCACTCCTTGAATGTTGGAACCCTTATGGTAAGACGGCGATTCCGAAACCATAAGTAAATGACAAGTAATTGAACTTAGTCAATGTGAAATATAGGATGAACCTAGGAGAGAATGATAATTTACATTTCATTTGGTTGCATCCTTTATATTTATTTACAAGCATGTAAATAATTGTTGCATAGTTATTTGTGATCTAACTTATGCATATGGTGTTTCTTTGGACCTGGTGGGTCGAGCTTCTCTCTTGGGTGGCCTTACCCACTGGGAACTATGTTTATAGTTCTCATCCCACGTTTTCCAGGTCCTTCCGCGAGTGAGGCGGCGGAGCGAGGCAAGGGTTTGGCTCTCTAGATAGCGGCCCTTCTATTTTGGTGATACATAGAGTTGTACCCCTAGTCTTGGACTTTGATAGTATAGGGGATTTCCATTACATGTATAAAACTTATGTATTCTATAGTTTTGGAACATGGTGTATGGAATGAAAAAAAAGAAAAGAAAAATTTGGGCATGTATAAATGTGCAATGTGATGTAATAGAAGTAGAACTTCTTTATGTTGATGCTTTCCTTGTGCAACTCTTGTACTCCGTTCCTAGTTGGAACCTCGTGGATAAGCTTGTGTTGTGACGCCTTGGGCGGGTAGAAGAGGCTCTATCCGTTCGGCGGGTCTGGGGCATGCGCCCGTGCGGTTATCCTTTCCACCTAGTTGGTGTTAAAGGCCCGGCGGGGCGTGACATGCGGTACCCACCGGGAGGGGAGATATGTTTACATGTTCTCACCCCCCACCATTTTTCAGGTGACGCGGGCGGTGAGGGGTGGGATGATGCGTGAGGACAGTGCTAGATAGTTGTACCCAGGGTTATCCATTGATGATGTTCAGTAACCTTCTGTTAGATTGGTTTAGTTCCTCACCCACTGATGTTCATATGTTAAGTGATGTATCTGAATTATTGTTATATTATGATCATTAGATGTTGTGTTGTGTGGTTACATGTGTGGTTGTCTATGTGTTTTATTGCTACGTCGTGCATGTACGAAGGAGACTCTGTCCGTCCATACAGAGGATCCTTGGTTCATGTGGCGGGTCTGTGTGCGTCCGCAGGGTGTTCTCAAAGGTGTTCAAAAAAAAAAACTTACACGTTTTCCGCTAGCTTTCCGAAAAAGGATTTATAAAAGAACCCCGGGCCGTGACAGTAAATCCAAAATCCTAACTCAAAACTCCAAGAACTCACCTTGACCTCAAGCTTTCCAAGCTTTTTTTTGCTCTAAGATGCTTGTTTTCCTCCTCCAAAGGCTTTTCCAAGATCAGTCCCTCTAAATCTCCAAGTATTGGGGAGATTTCAAGAGGGAGAGGAGAAGAGAGTGAGAGAGGTATAAGTGTGTGTGTGTATGGGTGAGGGGAAAATGGCTGAGGTCCCTATTTGAAAGGTTCAGCGACAATTGCTCAAAACCCCTGAACTACACTTTCTACCTGCGGAGGGTTCAGATCTTCAAGCAAGGTTTCTACCTCGAACCTTGTTTTTCCAATCAGCGCAGGCAAGGCTCGGACCCTCCCTTAAGGTCCGGATCTTATACCCAAAATTTGGAATTTTCGCAGCTAAGGTCTGAATCCTCCATCAAGGTCTGGACCTTGATGTTTGGGCATGCACGGAAAGGATCAAGGTCTGGATCCTCAAGTCAAGGTCGAGAGTCCAAGAGCCCAGAAATACTTTTTCTAAAAATTTTTGTTTTCGCTCTTTGGGGCACTAATTTACTTCTAATTATCCTGCAACCCTCAGAACTCATTTCTAAACATGTCCACAGTTGTTTGTCAACTGTATTTCGCTCAATTTGACCAAAGTTCAGTACGCTATACTGAAATTTGGTACACTATACCAAGTGAGAGGTCTAGGAAGAACCCTTTTGTAAAACAATGCAAATTTGTAATATTTTTGGAAAATGAATCAAATGATATAATCTTTATGTTTAAAGTTCAGTTCAATGGATTAGATATTTAGTTGTTTAACTCTGATGTTTTATACATCTATTTTGTGCAAGTTTGTACAGGTTGGATGGTTTTTATTACTTCGTTCGGGTAGGGGGAGGCCTTACCCATTTGGTGGGTTTGTGCGCGTGCCCTAGTAGCGCAATTGGTGTCTCAGGGCATGACAACAAGTGCTAGAACAAAAATTAGAGCTGGTATAAATAAAACTAAACATAATCTATACTATACATACATAAACCCCAAAATGTATACATCCACATATCCCATGTAACAGTAGGTAAATACAGCATAGCTGGCTTTGCCAGTCCAAGTATGTACAATATGCTCTCCCAAAACTACAACTATCGGGTCCTCCACTAAAACGACTGGCTCAGGTAGGAGACGCTATTCCGTGATCTCTTTACTTCGATCAGAAGCAACAATAGGTACAGAGGGCTTTGAAAAAAAACTATAAGAGGACGTGAGAAATATTGTAATAGTAGTACCCAGTGGGTATCGTCACCAACGACAACGACCTACCCACAAGGTCAACTAGAGGCAAGAATAGAGAACTATAACTGAACTGTAAAGCAAGATACACAAGTATAAGCTGAAAAGTAAATCTCCAGCTATCATTCCTTTATACTATATATGCTGAAAAATAGATCTTATGAACAAGATGCATCAACTATCCACGGGTACTCACAATTATAACCCAATCTCACTGACCAACTCGAGGGTTCGGTCAAGCCTGCGCCCACCTATTGTCATGACACCAATTTTGTAGGTAGCTTGTTAATATGTAGGTTGCCCGCCAGGACTGCTGCAACATCAACATTAAAGTCAGACTCCGAAGCGGCGCTCTAGGGGCGCGATCCCATCGAGTATACAGTGTGTGTCTCTATCGAGCTCAATACGGCTCATGCAGGCTATAATCGATACAAATGATTAACCAGATCATAGAAAGTACTATCCACTTGCCCTCGGCACAACCCGAAATGCAAATAGCATATCTGGAACCGCCGTATCGACCCACGACAAAACAAAACTCTAACCAGTCTACTAACTGATACTACCCTAAAATCTAGGCATAAAATAACCCTCCACTGTCATAAATAATCCCCACCCACTAACCTGGGTCTCATACACAAAAATCAGGTGTCAACGACAAAACAATCAGCTGAGATATTGAAACTACATAGTGTAGGTTGATTACATGAACAATTACTAATGTCAGGTAGTTATAAACAATTTTCTACATGTTGGTATTGCAAAGGTAATTAATAGAAACATGAATATCATACAAACATGATTCATTTCCCTCCATTACTACTAGAATGAAACCACAAGAGCAAAACCGACCAACGTGCAAGATCAACTAGACATAATAGGTAATTCGTCACATTCGGTAAATTAAACACACCTGGAAATGCTAATCCAACCAAGGAAGAAAGTGAAGCTCCAAGACACCTCTTCACTGCTCTATGACTAGCAGAAAGAACTCCACCAGGATCTCCAAAAACCTCAACAACCAGCAACAACCACTGCCTATAGAATCTGAAACAAGAATCCAACTAAAACTCCACTTCAAAAATCCAATACAACTCCAAAAATCCAATTCCAAATCCAAATCAACTTATTGCACAACAGAGAAGGAGATTCATGAATTCTACCTCTTCTCGGTTCGATTCCAACCAACACTTCCCCATAACTAGCACCCTGCGCAACAATTCCTCTACTAGTTCCCTCGTTCAGCTCCACCACCAGCACCAACACCAACAGGGAAGGAAAAGAAAGAAGTAGAGTAATTAGAGGAAAGGAATGGGTGTCAGTGGAATAGGGCCTATTTGGCCTAATTGTTAGAGAAGCGATTTCTGTAGAATTGATTTGGGTTGGAGAATTGAATTTGGTTAAAAGCTGCAGAGCGTTTGGTAAAGTCTAAATGAAAAGCGATTTTTCTAAAGTAATTTTGTAAAAATGTTTGGTAAAATTACTATTTGAAAATAATAAATTTTTTTACTAAATTTTATTTTAAAATAATTTAAAATTTGAATTCAAATTTTGAAATTAAAACTTAAAAATATGAATTAGAATTTAGAATTTGATATTGAATTTAAAATTTAAATTTTAAAATTTAACATTTGACATTTGATTTAATGTTTAAAATCTAAAATTTTAAATTTTAAATTTTAAATTTAAATTTAAAATTTAAGAATAAAATTTACAATTTATAATTTATAATTTTAAAATTTAAAAATACAAAATCTAAATTTGAATCTTGAAATTTAAAATTTAAAATTTTAATTTAAAATTTAAAATTTGAAAACTAAAACTTAAAATTTTAAAATTTATCATAAATTTTAAATTTTAAATTTTAAAATTTAAAATTTGAAATTTAAAATCTAAAATGTAAAAATATGAAATATAATATTTAACACTTAAAATATAAAATTTAAAATTTAAAATTTAAAATCTAAAATTAAATTTAAAATTTGAATCAAAAATTAAAATTAAAAATTGAAGTTTGAGTGTAAAATTAGAATTAGATTTTAAGATGTAGGTTCTTAACTGCTTCTAATTTTTGGTCTCTAAAATTAGAAAACTGATTCTAAAAATCAGAATCAGATTTTGAATTAGAGGTTATCAAATGCTCAATTTGCAAAAAATCACTTTTGGCTCGAAAATAGTCTTCGAGAAGCTAGGCCAAACACCTACATAGAATGGGGAAAAGACTTCATAGACAATGCCCAGGCCTATTTATAGTGGAATGGAAATTACAGAAGAGCCTTCAGGAAAATAGGAAACTAACTTACCTTAGTTGAAACGCGACATTTTGGGCACTTGGAAGTGTTTTCGGGCATACGAACCTGTCATAGCTCTGCCTGAATCATCCCCCGGGCATCCGGTGAGAAACCCGGATCTATCGTCACTCCGTCCGAAAAAATTCGGGCGCTCGAAACTCTGCGCCCGAAACTCTCGTGAGTCACTGTACACGTGTCGATCCAACAGTCAGATCACCACCTACTCACAATCGGACTGCTACAGTACAACCGAGAATCTGGAGAGGTAGGGTTCTAATCACATCAAAAATTTGCACAGTGAATTTGAGCGCCCAAAACATCTTTCAGGTGTTCGAATGTTCCAGAAACTTCAGGTCTAGCAAATTTCAATATTTCGAGTCCGTTTTCGCATCCATTTTATGCTAAAACGACTTCAACTCGGTCTGACATTCTATAGACGTGTCGAGCAGCTACCCATACTATATTTGAACCTAGCTATTAAGCTCTACAGCATTACACGTAAATAAATTTGGCTAAAAAAATTGAAAAAAATAAAGAGTATAAGAGAAATGTAAGATTATTAGTAATTAAAAGTATTTTTCTATTAGTAATTAAAATTATTTTATAAATTCACATGTGAAAATGAATTGGAAAGAAAAGTTATAAAAATTCAATGAGCATTTGGGATAGTAAAGAAGGAACTATTCCATGCACTGGATATATAACTATATCTTATACACCGTATTTCTAAACTCTATTATAAAAATTCAAACTCAGCAATTCTTTATACATTGGCTTTTATGTAAATTGTATCTACTGGACTGGTTTTGATTTTACATTGTTTATCATTAAAAAAATTGATTTGGTTAATGTGATGTGTCAATAGACATGGTGTAGGTAATAATTCTCATATTTGAGGAGGGAAGAGAGGAAAGAAAATGTAGTACACTGGATTTTACTATATATACAAGTGTAAATAAAAATAGTGTGAGATACTACTTTTAGTGAACTAAGAGAAGTAAAAGATAAGTCGGAACCTATTGTAGTACACTGAACTTCAGTGTGTTGTACCGAACTTCTACAAATTTTGGAGTTCTAGTGGAAAGTAGCGTAAAAAGGCTATTGGAGTAGCTTCGGCGAGGTTTGGGGCTCATTCGAGTATTTTCGGCGCAAAGCGGGCGCGAAAACGGACTTCGAAAAGTTAAGTCTGCTAAACTTGCAGATTTTGTATTGAGTTCCGGTACTGAAATCTGGGTACCGGTACGCAATAAAAAATAGAGAAGAACTAGCTCTCGGGTTTTGAGGAACTCAACCTGAGTACCGGTACTGAAACACTGAGTACCGGTACTGAAAACTGGGTATCGGTACGCAGTACAAATTCCTGAAGACCAACGTTCGGGTTCTGAGGAATTGAATATGGGGTACCGGAACTAAATGCCTGTGTTTCGGTACGCGAATTCGAGTACCGGTACGCAGTGCTGCGAAATGCCAGTTTTGGCTGGTTGTAAATAGTGGAATGTGGGGGAGTTAGTTGCAATTGTTGCAACACTCTATAGGAGGGGAAACCTCAGCCACTCCTCCCCTATTTGGACACAAGCGAAAAGAGCACTTCTCTTCTCTCTCTCTCTCCTTCCTCCTCTCTCTCTAGTAGAACTTCTCCAATACTTAGAGCTTGGAAGATCAAGCTTGGAGGAGAGATTGGAGGTGAGAGCAAACTTCTTGGAGTAAGAAGAAGTTTGAGGAACTCGTGGCAAAGGTGAGTTCTTGATGATTTGGGTTTAAACCTTGGAATTGATCCTTTATTTTGAGATTTTTGGAAACCCTAGACAATCTAGACAACAAATGGTGGGGATTGGCCATGTGATTTAGGGCTCTTACATGCATGCATGTAAATCCTAGGTAGAAAGAGGGCTTTTGCCATGAGAGGGTCTAAAAATATTTTGACCTTCGGGAAGTGCCATTGAGGCATAGGAAATCATGTGGGAACACTTGATTTCAAGAAATGAATTGATTTTTTGGTTCGTAAATGGTAACGAACCATTTTGCTTGTGTTAGGGCAAGAAGCTTGGGTTGAACAAAGAACTCAAAGCAAGGAGGCCTAAGAGCTCAAAGAATTCAACCATTTGAAAGCTTTTGAGGTGGGTTTGTGTTGCACCGAAGTGATTAGATTATTTTCATGTCTAGGGTAAAATAACCACAATAAAAATGGTAGTTGCATGTTACCCTAGTGTTTAATTAGGCATGTTGGCAAAGGTGATTTGTGAAATGAAATTGAGCCATGTGCTCATTTTGTATGTGAGTAGAATTATGTGAAGGAATGTTTGCAAGCATTAAAAACCTTGTATGCCTAAATGGTAAATAGGTAGATGAACAAGTACATGTATGAACTATTAAAATAGTGACATCTTGATTCATGGAACATGATTAGTTACGGGACAACTTAATACAATTGTCACGCCCCGGATTACTCGTTTTCCCGGGCTCGCCAACAGATCCGCCGTATACATAGATTTTTCTATGTATACGAAGCGATAGCTAACCTGTAAACAAACATACAAGCCACTACAAGAGATATATAGAGCTGAAATAAAACATACTAATAACAAAAGCCACCTGTACATATAGAGTCCAAAATACAATAGGTACACCACAACCAAAATAGGTACAAATCCACACTATATGTACATGGCACAACCCAAAAAGAAACTATCTCCAGTAGGGTCCTCCTCTAGGGACAACAGGGACAGGTAGGGATCTAGCTTGCGACTCCCTTACCTCGATCCGCGGAAACAGGCGCAGCAGCCGCAACAGAAGAAGGCTCTGCAAAAAGGTGGCAACAATGGGTGTGAGAACTACTATCAAAAGAAGTAGTCCTCAGTGGGTACCGATACCGACCTCAACGGTCCACCCACTAAGTCTACGAGACTAACAGTATAGCTGGTAGGTAAAGAACAACAAAGTAAGCTGGAATAAACTCTACAGCTATCATGCCACTACCCTACTACTATCCAAGTCAACTCTCAAGTAAGCATCACCAAAGTGAGAAATCATCCCTGACCCAATCTATCAGAACCGCCCAAACGGGCTCGTCCAGCCAACTGCCTAGCCACACCGTACACTACCAAAGAGGGTAGCCGGTCCAAAACAGATCCACAATCTGTAGCGACATCAACGCAAAAGAGGCCTCACTCCGGAGCGGCACTCGGGGGAGCTACCCAGCCGAGTTAGTACGCGTATCTCTGTCGAGCACAAACAGGCTCCGGCAGGCTATAGTCAAAGAACAAAGGGGTCAAAAGGGGTCAAAGACTCTAAGCTCACGTGCCCTCAGCACAACCAGAAGCTAAAACAAGAGTCTGGGTCCACCGTCAACCCCGACGGCACCCGGTAATACAGAACAGTCTAACCCTGCTGTAAATACAAGCTCGGCATCCCAGCACGAGCGTAAACTCGTCCTATAATGAACTAAGTATCCACCTCGCACTAACAGCGGTGATACAAGAACAGAAACGTCTCCTAGAGCTAAATCTGATAACAGTTCGAAAAGTGACGGTTGTATGTTCGCGAGTTTTCTCCTAAGTCAATTCCCAGTTCAGCATGTAAAGTCATGTCGATAAATTATCAATTTATGCTCCAAATTCAGATTTCATATAAACACATGCAAATTCACGAATTCGAGCTACTAACAAGGTTAAACAGATCATAAAACAGCATGCTGCACTCTCTACAACTTAGGAGGAAATCCGGCGATTTCGGTAACATCAACCCACCTCGAAAGCTATCCAACAACGGCTAGGAGTCGAGAGGAAGGCCTCCAAGCAACACCGGCCGAAATCGAGCTCAAATCTGCAACCTCGAGATTCGGACCCACCTGCTCACTGTTCTGGGCGCCCAGAACATCAGCCCAGAACTGCAGTCTGGCAGCACAACCCACATGTAATCAACATGCGATAAAATCCAAATCCTAAGTCCAAATGCAGTGAAATTTGGCTCAACTCACCAGCAGAGGTTCAAGAACAAACTCTCCAAATTTCAGCCAAAACGGAGCTCGACTCGATGTCCAAAAAGCCTAAACACTGAATCAGGTCAACATCTGGACCCTCCTGCACATGGATCCAGAAGTTCCAGCACTTAAGCAAATCTCAAAAACAGCAAGAATTCAGGGATTCCAACGATTCTAGCTCATGGAAAAGGGTCACAAACCTCACAAAAACAGTGATGGAACAATCCAAAACCTCTCCAAAGATCCTCACAAAGATCTGGATCTAAAAATCCAAGAAATTCCATCAAATGACCCAAAAATTCAGCACTTAAGTAATTACTCAAAATCTGAGCTAGAACTCACCTTTGAATCCTCAATTCAAGTGGGAAGAACCTCCAAACCAGCAAGGAAAGTGGAAGGAACACTCTTCACTTCGTAATTCCAGCTCCCAAGAGATTGGATCCAAAGAACAAAGGAAAAACCCAAGTTTCAGCTCAAGAACACCAGGGGTCCAGTAAAACATCAACTGTAGCTTACATACCTGTCCAAATCGCGATTGGAAGGATTCCACTTCTTCCTCTGCGAGTCCTCTATCCAACAAACCAAATTTCGTTGGATTTGGACACTCCTACACTACACACGAGCACGAACACCCCAGGTCGACGTTGCAGTTTCAGCAGGAAACCAAGATCATCAATGGAGGAAGATGAAATTGGGAGAGAAGAGAGGGTTTCCCTTGCAAGATCCGAGTTCACCTTGAAGAGGGGAGAAAAGAGCCTCAGGGGGGTCGTCCACTTCTTTTATAGACCACTAGTTTCGGTGCAAAGAGCCTCAAGAACAGAATTACAACTAACCTGTCCTCAGCAGAAATCCACACATTCGGGCGCCAGAAACTCATGAAGTGGGCGCCCGGTTCTTCAGCCTGCACCAACTCGAGCATCGGACTCTCCGCCGCGGTCCGGTGTGCCCTAACTTGGTCCGGCGGATCTCACCAACCGATCAACACGTGTCGAGCAGATCGATACTTACGAGGTAGGATTTCCGGACTCACTTTCCGGGCGCCCGAAACATGGATCCGAAATGACTTAGTAATTTTCAGAAATGAGCGCGTGATGCCCAAAACAAGACTTCTGGGCGCCCTAAAGTTCAAAAGCCCAAAACTTCTGTTTTGGCTTGCTTCGGCGCTCCGAGTCCGTTTTCGCGTCTATTTGACGCCGAAACGACTCCGACTTGTCTCGACCTTCTCCAGAAGCGTCGGACAGTCTAGAATACTACAGTCATTCCGTCAGTTAGGCCCCAGGGGTACTACATCCTTCCCCCCTACGGAAAGTTTCGTCCTCGAAACTTAAACTCAAACTCATACCTCAAGAAGACGGCTCGAAAAGGTAGGGATAGGATTCCCGCATCACCGTCTCCGGCTCCCAAGTCGCCTCACGCTCCTCGTGATTACTCCACTGCACTTTCACGTACGGTATGACTCGGTTGCGCAATTCTTTCGTCTCGCGAGCAAGAATCCGCACCGGTCGCTCCTCGTACTGGAGGTCCTCAGCCATCTCAAGTGGGGTGAAGTCAATCACGTGGGAGGGGTCGAACACATATCTCCTCAGAGCCGAGACATGAAACACATCATGGACTCCAGAGAGTCGCGGTGGTAGGGCGATCCTATATGCTACCGGCCCCACTCGTTCTAACACTTCGAACGGGCCAACAAACCGTGGACTGAGCTTTCCACGAACTCCAAAACGGCGAATTCCTCTGGACGGTGAGACTTTCAGAAACACATGATCTCCAATCTGGAACTCCAAGTCTCGTCTCCTAGTATCCGCATAGCTCCTCTGTCGACTCTGGGCGGTCTCAAGACGTCGTCGAACCATCTTGACCTTCTCTTCCGCTTCCAACAGGATATCGGGACCCAAAGTCCTCCTCTCACCCACATCGCTCCAATGCAAGGGCGAACGACACTTGCGCCCATACAATGCCTCAAACGGAGCCATCTGGATGCTCGCTTGATAGCTATTGTTGTACGCAAACTCAACCAGCCCTAAGTGTCGATGCCACCCTCCACCAAAGTCTAGGATACATGCCCTCAACATGTCCTCCAGAGTCTGAATGGTCCGCTCAGACTGACCATCTGTCTGTGGATGAAAAGCCGTGCTAAACCGCAGCTGAGTACCCAGTGCTGTCTGTAGACTCCTCCAAAACTGTGAGACGAATCGTGTGTCTCGATCAGACACAATCGAGGTAGGCACTCCATGCAGTCTCACTATCTCGTCCAAGTATAACTGAGCGAGTCTGTCCCTAGACCAAGTAGTCTGCACTGGTAAGAAGTGGGCAGACTTGGTCAGTCTGTCCACTATCACCCAAATAGCGTCAAAACCAGCCTGCGCCCTCGGTAATCCCACGACAAAGTCCAAGGCGATCTGGTCCCACTTCCACTCGGGTATTGGGAGACTCTGAAGCTTGCCAGCAGGTACTCGGTGCTCCGCCTTTACCTGTTGACAAGTCAAACACTGAGCCACAAATCTCCCAATATGGCGCTTCATTCCATTCCACCAGAAGTGTGCCTTCAAGTCCTTATACATCTTGGTTCCACCGGGGTGAACCGTATAAGGCGAGTAATGTGCCTCTCTCAAAATCTCCTCTCGGATCTCTGAATCCACAGGCACACACAGTTGGTCCCTGTACCGCAGTACTCCCGCACTGTCAACACCAAAATCCCCCGCCTGCCCACTGGCAATCTGATCTCGAATCCTCATCAAGTAGGGGTCTACACTCTGTTTCTCTCGGATCCTATCCAACAGAGTGGGTTGCAAAACCAAAGACATAAGTTTTGCAGTAACCCCAGGGGATACCACCTCAAGCTCAAGCCGCCTCAACTCCTCAAGTAACGGCGCCTGCTGAGTGATCATCATACTAAGGCTCTGCACTGATCTCCTGCTCAACGCATCTGCCACTACATTCGCCTTGCCGGGATGATACTGGATGGTAATATCATAATCCTTCAACAGTTCCAACCACCGGCGTTGCCTCAGATTCAATTCCTTCTGAGTGAACAGATACTTGAGACTTTTGTGATCTGTGAAAATCTCACAGTGCTCACCATACAGATAGTGCCGCCACAGCTTCAGTGCAAACACTACAGCTGCCAGCTCCAAATCATGCGTAGGATAATTCTTCTCATAATCCTTCAATTGCCGAGAGGCATAGGCAATTACCCTACCATGCTGCATCAACACACATCCCAAGCCACTGTGTGATGCATCACTATAAATCACAAATCCTTCCCCCATAACTGGAAGGGTAAGGATGGGAGCAGACATCAGTCTCTCCTTCAGCTCCTCAAAGCTACGCTGGCACTCAGCACTCCAAACAAATCTAATCCCCTTCCTCGTCAGACGAGTGAGGGGTGTGGAGAGCTTCGCAAAGCCTTCCACAAATCGACGGTAATATCCAGCTAACCCGAGGAAACTCCTCACCTCGGTAACCGTCGTCGGTCTGGGCCAATCCCGCACAGTCTCAATCTTCTGCGGGTCCACCGCTACTCCAGTGGCCGAAATCACATGGCCCAAGAAAGCTACCTCTCGAAGCCAGAACTCGCACTTCTTCAGCTTAGCATACAACTTCTTCTCTCTCAGAAGTTGCAGCACAACCCTCAAGTGCTCCTCATGCTCAGCATCGCTCCGAGAGTAGATCAAAATGTCATCAATAAACACCACCACAAACCGGTCCAAGAACGGCTTAAACACTCGATTCATCAAATCCATAAACGCGGCAGGGGCATTAGTCAATCCAAACGGCATCACCGTAAACTCACTCATAATGCCCGTACCGGGTCCTAAAAGCCGTCTTAGGAATATCCTCGGCCTTCACCTTCAATTGGTGGTAACCAGACTGTAAGTCAATCTTCGAGAAGACACAAGATCCTTGCAGCTGATCAAACAGATCATCAATGCGCGGCAAAGGATACCTGTTCTTGATGGTCACTTTATTCAACTCTCGATAATCCACACAAAGTCTAAGTGAACCATCCTTCTTCTTCACGAATAACACCGGCGCTCCCCAAGGAGATACACTGGGTCTCACAAACCCTTTATCCATCAAATCCTGAAGCTGCGCCTTAAGCTCTCTCAGCTCAGCCGGTGCCATTCGGTAGGGTGTCTTTGAGATTGGCGCAGTTCCTAGGACTACGTCAATCACAAACTCGACCTCCCTGTCTGGTGGCATCTCAGTCAACTCCGGGGGAAACACGTCCGGGAACTCGCGGACTACAGAGATGTCCTCGAGCTCCGGTGCCACTGCAGATACCTCCACAACAGTCGCCAGAAACGCGGTACATCCTCGACTCATCATCTGTCTCGCTCGAGCCGACGAAATCCACGTCGCAAACAACGTGCTCCTGCAGCCTCGATACACGTACTCCTCCTGGCCTGGCTCGCGAAACGTCACGGTCCTCTCGCCACAGTTGATCGTCGCGAAGTAGCGCGTCAGCCAATCCATGCCGAGCACTACATCAAAATCCTGCAATCGCCCCAAGACCAACAGGTCTGCGGGCATCACCCAAGGTCCAAGCTGCACTGGGCAAGCCTGACAACAGTCCTCCACACGCAAAACGTGCTCGGAAATCTGCACCTCTCGTGCACAAGGTAACGGCCCTATCACTAGCCCATGCAAGGATGCAAATGCTCGACTAATAAAAGAATGTGATGCACCGGTATCAAATAATGCACGAGCTCTAATGCCCGAAATTAAAATGATACCTGCCACCACATGATCCGCCGCCGTGGAGTCCTCCAGTTGAGCCGCAAAGACTCTGCCGCTCTGCGCCTGCTGCCGCCGCTCACCCAGGCGTGGTACAGAAGCCCGATCCATCTGGCTGTGACTCGGTGGAGCTCCATAGGCCTGCTGATGAACTGGGGGTGCCGATGCGATCGATGGTACAGGCGACGCTGCTCGGGGACAAGCTGCCCGCAGATGTCCGGACTGACCACACCCAAAATACCGGCCCTCTCGCTGCTCGCACTGTCTAGGCCAATGTGGTCCTCCGCAGATGACACATCTCGGTGCTCCCCTCTGCTGTCGTCCCTGCTGACGGGATCCACCAGACCTCTGTCGCCCCGAAAACCCACGACCCTGAGAACGTGATCGTGGAGGTCTCGGCGGGCGTCTGCCGCTGGTCTGTCCCCCGTCGTCTGGAATCGGGCGCTTCCTATCCAAACCCTGACTCAGAGTGGCCGCCCGTGTCGCCCCGAAAACCCACGACCCTGAGAACGTGATCGTGGAGGTCTCGGCGGGCGTCTGCCGCTGGTCTGTCCTCCGTCGTCTGGAATCGGGCGCTTCCTATCCAAACCCTGACTCAGAGTGGCCGCCCGCTCACTCGCCGTCAAGGCTCCACGCTCCACCCATAGCGCCTGCTCGATCGACGCATCCAAGGTCTGCAACCTCTGCGCCTGAACTAAGACAAATATCTCATGTCTCAATCCTCGCTCGAACAAATAAACTCTGTGAGCCTCATCTCTCGCAGCAAAAGGAACACAGTTCAGGAGTCTGGTAAACTCCCGGGTATACTCCTGCACTGTGCGATCTCCCTGGAGTAGACTCTTCAAATCCTCCTCGAGTTTCTGCTTCACGCTGTTAGGGAAATAGGACCCATACAGCATCCCGCAGAACTCGGTCCAACTCAAATGCAGCGCATCCAGCGACCTGCTCGATCTCGTCCTCGTCCACCAGATGCGTGCATCACCTGTCCAAAGAGGGTAGCCGGTCCAAAACAGATCCACAATCTGTAGCGACATCAACGCAAAAGAGGCCTCACTCCGGAGCGGCACTCGGGGGAGCTACCCAGCCGAGTTAGTACGCGTATCTCTGTCGAGCACAAACAGGCTCCGGCAGGCTATAGTCAAAGAACAAAGGGGTCAAAAGGGGTCAAAGACTCTAAGCTCACGTGCCCTCAGCACAACCAGAAGCTAAAACAAGAGTCTGGGTCCACCGTCAACCCCGACGGCACCCGGTAATACAGAACAGTCTAACCCTGCTGTAAATACAAGCTCGGCATCCCAGCACGAGCGTAAACTCGTCCTATAATGAACTAAGTATCCACCTCGCACTAACAGCGGTGATACAAGAACAGAAACGTCTCCTAGAGCTAAATCTGATAACAGTTCGAAAAGTGACGGTTGTATGTTCGCGAGTTTTCTCCTAAGTCAATTCCCAGTTCAGCATGTAAAGTCATGTCGATAAATTATCAATTTATGCTCCAAATTCAGATTTCATATAAACACATGCAAATTCACGAATTCGAGCTACTAACAAGGTTAAACAGATCATAAAACAGCATGCTGCACTCTCTACAACTTAGGAGGAAATCCGGCGATTTCGGTAACATCAACCCACCTCGAAAGCTATCCAACAACGGCTAGGAGTCGAGAGGAAGGCCTCCAAGCAACACCGGCCGAAATCGAGCTCAAATCTGCAACCTCGAGATTCGGACCCACCTGCTCACTGTTCTGGGCGCCCAGAACATCAGCCCAGAACTGCAGTCTGGCAGCACAACCCACATGTAATCAACATGCGATAAAATCCAAATCCTAAGTCCAAATGCAGTGAAATTTGGCTCAACTCACCAGCAGAGGTTCAAGAACAAACTCTCCAAATTTCAGCCAAAACGGAGCTCGACTCGATGTCCAAAAAGCCTAAACACTGAATCAGGTCAACATCTGGACCCTCCTGCACATGGATCCAGAAGTTCCAGCACTTAAGCAAATCTCAAAAACAGCAAGAATTCAGGGATTCCAACGATTCTAGCTCATGGAAAAGGGTCACAAACCTCACAAAAACAGTGATGGAACAATCCAAAACCTCTCCAAAGATCCTCACAAAGATCTGGATCTAAAAATCCAAGAAATTCCATCAATGACCCAAAAATTCAGCACTTAAGTAATTACTCAAAATCTGAGCTAGAACTCACCTTTGAATCCTCAATTCAAGTGGGAAGAACCTCCAAACCAGCAAGGAAAGTGGAAGGAACACTCTTCACTTCGTAATTCCAGCTCCCAAGAGATTGGATCCAAAGAACAAAGGAAAAACCCAAGTTTCAGCTCAAGAACACCAGGGGTCCAGTAAAACATCAACTGTAGCTTACATACCTGTCCAAATCGCGATTGGAAGGATTCCACTTCTTCCTCTGCGAGTCCTCTATCCAACAAACCAAATTTCGTTGGATTTGGACACTCCTACACTACACACGAGCACGAACACCCCAGGTCGACGTTGCAGTTTCAGCAGGAAACCAAGATCATCAATGGAGGAAGATGAAATTGGGAGAGAAGAGAGGGTTTCCCTTGCAAGATCCGAGTTCACCTTGAAGAGGGGAGAAAAGAGCCTCAGGGGGGTCGTCCACTTCTTTTATAGACCACTAGTTTCGGTGCAAAGAGCCTCAAGAACAGAATTACAACTAACCTGTCCTCAGCAGAAATCCACACATTCGGGCGCCAGAAACTCATGAAGTGGGCGCCCGGTTCTTCAGCCTGCACCAACTCGAGCATCGGACTCTCCGCCGCGGTCCGGTGTGCCCTAACTTGGTCCGGCGGATCTCACCAACCGATCAACACGTGTCGAGCAGATCGATACTTACGAGGTAGGATTTCCGGACTCACTTTCCGGGCGCCCGAAACATGGATCCGAAATGACTTAGTAATTTTCAGAAATGAGCGCGTGATGCCCAAAACAAGACTTCTGGGCGCCCTAAAGTTCAAAAGCCCAAAACTTCTGTTTTGGCTTGCTTCGGCGCTCCGAGTCCGTTTTCGCGCGTCTATTTGACGCCGAAACGACTCCGACTTGTCTCGACCTTCTCCAGAAGCGTCGGACAGTCTAGAATACTACAGTCATTCCGTCAGTTAGGCCCCAGGGGTACTACATCCTTCCCCCCTACGGAAAGTTTCGTCCTCGAAACTTAAACTCAAACTCATACCTCAAGAAGACGGCTCGAAAAGGTAGGGATAGGATTCCCGCATCACCGTCTCCGGCTCCCAAGTCGCCTCACGCTCCTCGTGATTACTCCACTGCACTTTCACGTACGGTATGACTCGGTTGCGCAATTCTTTCGTCTCGCGAGCAAGAATCCGCACCGGTCGCTCCTCGTACTGGAGGTCCTCAGCCATCTCAAGTGGGGTGAAGTCAATCACGTGGGAGGGGTCGAACACATATCTCCTCAGAGCCGAGACATGAAAACACATCATGGACTCCAGAGAGTCGCGGTGGTAGGGCGATCCTATATGCTACCGGCCCCACTCGTTCTAACACTTCGAACGGGCCAACAAACCGTGGACTGAGCTTTCCACGAACTCCAAAACGGCGAATTCCTCTGGACGGTGAGACTTTCAGAAACACATGATCTCCAATCTGGAACTCCAAGTCTCGTCTCCTAGTATCCGCATAGCTCCTCTGTCGACTCTGGGCGGTCTCAAGACGTCGTCGAACCATCTTGACCTTCTCTTCCGCTTCCAACAGGATATCGGGACCCAAAGTCCTCCTCTCACCCACATCGCTCCAATGCAAGGGCGAACGACACTTGCGCCCATACAATGCCTCAAACGGAGCCATCTGGATGCTCGCTTGATAGCTATTGTTGTACGCAAACTCAACCAGCCCTAAGTGTCGATGCCACCCTCCACCAAAGTCTAGGATACATGCCCTCAACATGTCCTCCAGAGTCTGAATGGTCCGCTCAGACTGACCATCTGTCTGTGGATGAAAAGCCGTGCTAAACCGCAGCTGAGTACCCAGTGCTGTCTGTAGACTCCTCCAAAACTGTGAGACGAATCGTGTGTCTCGATCAGACACAATCGAGGTAGGCACTCCATGCAGTCTCACTATCTCGTCCAAGTATAACTGAGCGAGTCTGTCCCTAGACCAAGTAGTCTGCACTGGTAAGAAGTGGGCAGACTTGGTCAGTCTGTCCACTATCACCCAAATAGCGTCAAAACCAGCCTGCGCCCTCGGTAATCCCACGACAAAGTCCAAGGCGATCTGGTCCCACTTCCACTCGGGTATTGGGAGACTCTGAAGCTTGCCAGCAGGTACTCGGTGCTCCGCCTTTACCTGTTGACAAGTCAAACACTGAGCCACAAATCTCCCAATATGGCGCTTCATTCCATTCCACCAGAAGTGTGCCTTCAAGTCCTTATACATCTTGGTTCCACCGGGGTGAACCGTATAAGGCGAGTAATGTGCCTCTCTCAAAATCTCCTCTCGGATCTCTGAATCCACAGGCACACACAGTTGGTCCCTGTACCGCAGTACTCCCGCACTGTCAACACCAAAATCCCCCGCCTGCCCACTGGCAATCTGATCTCGAATCCTCATCAAGTAGGGGTCTACACTCTGTTTCTCTCGGATCCTATCCAACAGAGTGGGTTGCAAAACCAAAGACATAAGTTTTGCAGTAACCCCAGGGGATACCACCTCAAGCTCAAGCCGCCTCAACTCCTCAAGTAACGGCGCCTGCTGAGTGATCATCATACTAAGGCTCTGCACTGATCTCCTGCTCAACGCATCTGCCACTACATTCGCCTTGCCGGGATGATACTGGATGGTAATATCATAATCCTTCAACAGTTCCAACCACCGGCGTTGCCTCAGATTCAATTCCTTCTGAGTGAACAGATACTTGAGACTTTTGTGATCTGTGAAAATCTCACAGTGCTCACCATACAGATAGTGCCGCCACAGCTTCAGTGCAAACACTACAGCTGCCAGCTCCAAATCATGCGTAGGATAATTCTTCTCATAATCCTTCAATTGCCGAGAGGCATAGGCAATTACCCTACCATGCTGCATCAACACACATCCCAAGCCACTGTGTGATGCATCACTATAAATCACAAATCCTTCCCCCATAACTGGAAGGGTAAGGATGGGAGCAGACATCAGTCTCTCCTTCAGCTCCTCAAAGCTACGCTGGCACTCAGCACTCCCAAACAAATCTAATCCCCTTCCTCGTCAGACGAGTGAGGGGTGTGGAGAGCTTCGCAAAGCCTTCCACAAATCGACGGTAATATCCAGCTAACCCGAGGAAACTCCTCACCTCGGTAACCGTCGTCGGTCTGGGCCAATCCCGCACAGTCTCAATCTTCTGCGGGTCCACCGCTACTCCAGTGGCCGAAATCACATGGCCCAAGAAAGCTACCTCTCGAAGCCAGAACTCGCACTTCTTCAGCTTAGCATACAACTTCTTCTCTCTCAGAAGTTGCAGCACAACCCTCAAGTGCTCCTCATGCTCAGCATCGCTCCGAGAGTAGATCAAAATGTCATCAATAAACACCACCACAAACCGGTCCAAGAACGGCTTAAACACTCGATTCATCAAATCCATAAACGCGGCAGGGGCATTAGTCAATCCAAACGGCATCACCGTAAACTCATAATGCCCGTACCGGGTCCTAAAAGCCGTCTTAGGAATATCCTCGGCCTTCACCTTCAATTGGTGGTAACCAGACTGTAAGTCAATCTTCGAGAAGACACAAGATCCTTGCAGCTGATCAAACAGATCATCAATGCGCGGCAAAGGATACCTGTTCTTGATGGTCACTTTATTCAACTCTCGATAATCCACACAAAGTCTAAGTGAACCATCCTTCTTCTTCACGAATAACACCGGCGCTCCCCAAGGAGATACACTGGGTCTCACAAACCCTTTATCCATCAAATCCTGAAGCTGCGCCTTAAGCTCTCTCAGCTCAGCCGGTGCCATTCGGTAGGGTGTCTTTGAGATTGGCGCAGTTCCTAGGACTACGTCAATCACAAACTACGTCAATCACAAACTCGACCTCCCTGTCTGGTGGCATCTCAGTCAACTCCGGGGGAAACACGTCCGGGAACTCGCGGACTACAGAGATGTCCTCGAGCTCCGGTGCCACTGCAGATACCTCCACAACAGTCGCCAGAAACGCGGTACATCCTCGACTCATCATCTGTCTCGCTCGAGCCGACGAAATCCACGTCGCAAACAACGTGCTCCTGCAGCCTCGATACACGTACTCCTCCTGGCCTGGCTCGCGAAACGTCACGGTCCTCTCGCCACAGTTGATCGTCGCGAAGTAGCGCGTCAGCCAATCCATGCCGAGCACTACATCAAAATCCTGCAATCGCCCCAAGACCAACAGGTCTGCGGGCATCACCCAAGGTCCAAGCTGCACTGGGCAAGCCTGACAACAGTCCTCCACACGCAAAACGTGCTCGGAAATCTGCACCTCTCGTGCACAAGGTAACGGCCCTATCACTAGCCCATGCAAGGATGCAAATGCTCGACTAATAAAAGAATGTGATGCACCGGTATCAAATAATGCACGAGCTCTAATGCCCGAAATTAAAATGATACCTGCCACCACATGATCCGCCGCCGTGGAGTCCTCCAGTTGAGCCGCAAAGACTCTGCCGCTCTGCGCCTGCTGCCGCCGCTCACCCAGGCGTGGTACAGAAGCCCGATCCATCTGGCTGTGACTCGGTGGAGCTCCATAGGCCTGCTGATGAACTGGGGGGTGCCGATGCGATCGATGGTACAGGCGACGCTGCTCGGGGACAAGCTGCCCGCAGATGTCCGGATGTCCGGACTGACCACACCCAAAATACCGGCCCCTCTCGCTGCTCGCACTGTCTAGGCCAATGTGGTCCTCCGCAGATGACACATCTCTGTGCTCCCCTCTGCTGTCGTCCCTGCTGACGGGATCCACCAGACCTCTGTCGCCCCGAAAACCCACGACCCTGAGAACGTGATCGTGGAGGTCTCGGCGGGCGTCTGCCGCTGGTCTGTCCCCCGTCGTCTGGAATCGGGCGCTTCCTATCCAAACCCTGACTCAGAGTGGCCGCCCGTGTCGCCCCGAAAACCCACGACCCTGAGAACGTGATCGTGGAGGTCTCGGCGGGCGTCTGCCGCTGGTCTGTCCCCCGTCGTCTGGAATCGGGCGCTTCCTATCCAAACCCTGACTCAGAGTGGCCGCCCGCTCACTCGCCGTCAAGGCTCCACGCTCCACCCATAGCGCCTGCTCGATCGACGCATCCAAGGTCTGCAACCTCTGCGCCTGAACTAAGACAAATATCTCATGTCTCAATCCTCGCTCGAACAAATAAACTCTGTGAGCCTCATCTCTCGCAGCAAAAGGAACACAGTTCAGGAGTCTGGTAAACTCCCGGGTATACTCCTGCACTGTGCGATCTCCCTGGAGTAGACTCTTCAAATCCTCCTCGAGTTTCTGCTTCACGCTGTTAGGGAAATAGGACCCATACAGCATCCCGCAGAACTCGGTCCAACTCAAATGCAGCGCATCCAGCGACCTGCTCGATCTCGTCCTCGTCCACCAGATGCGTGCATCACCTGTCCAAAGAGGGTAGCCGGTCCAAAACAGATCCACAATCTGTAGCGACATCAACGCAAAAGAGGCCTCACTCCGGAGCGGCACTCGGGGGAGCTACCCAGCCGAGTTAGTACGCGTATCTCTGTCGAGCACAAACAGGCTCCGGCAGGCTATAGTCAAAGAACAAAGGGGTCAAAAGGGGTCAAAGACTCTAAGCTCACGTGCCCTCAGCACAACCAGAAGCTAAAACAAGAGTCTGGGTCCACCGTCAACCCCGACGGCACCCGGTAATACAGAACAGTCTAACCCTGCTGTAAATACAAGCTCGGCATCCCAGCACGAGCGTAAACTCGTCCTATAATGAACTAAGTATCCACCTCGCACTAACAGCGGTGATACAAGAACAGAAACGTCTCCTAGAGCTAAATCTGATAACAGTTCGAAAAGTGACGGTTGTATGTTCGCAGTTCGCGAGTTTTCTCCTAAGTCAATTCCCAGTTCAGCATGTAAAGTCATGTCGATAAATTATCAATTTATGCTCCAAATTCAGATTTCATATAAAACACATGCAAATTCACGAATTCGAGCTACTAACAAGGTTAAACAGATCATAAAACAGCATGCTGCACTCTCTACAACTTAGGAGGAAATCCGGCGATTTCGGTAACATCAACCCACCTCGAAAGCTATCCAACAACGGCTAGGAGTCGAGAGGAAGGCCTCCAAGCAACACCGGCCGAAATCGAGCTCAAATCTGCAACCTCGAGATTCGGACCCACCTGCTCACTGTTCTGGGCGCCCAGAACATCAGCCCAGAACTGCAGTCTGGCAGCACAACCCACATGTAATCAACATGCGATAAAATCCAAATCCTAAGTCCAAATGCAGTGAAATTTGGCTCAACTCACCAGCAGAGGTTCAAGAACAAACTCTCCAAATTTCAGCCAAAACGCTCGACTCGATGTCCAAAAAGCCTAAACACTGAATCAGGTCAACATCTGGACCCTCCTGCACATGGATCCAGAAGTTCCAGCACTTAAGCAAATCTCAAAAACAGCAAGAATTCAGGGATTCAACGATTCTAGCTCATGGAAAAGGGTCACAAACCTCAAAAAACAGTGATGGAACAATCCAAAACCTCTCCAAAGATCCTCACAAAGATCTGGATCTAAAAATCCAAGAAATTCCATCAATGACCCAAAAATTCAGCACTTAAGTAATTACTCAATAATCTGAGCTAGAACTCACCTTTGAATCCTCAATTCAAGTGGGAAGAACCTCCAATACAGCAAGGAAAGTGGAAGGAACACTCTTCATTTCGTAATTCCAGCTCCCAAGAGATTGGATCCAAAGAACAAAAGAAAAGCCCCAAGTTTCAGCTCAAGAACACCAGGGGTCCAGTAAAACATCAACTGTAGCTTACATACCTGTCCAAATCGCGATTGGAAGGATTCCACTTCTTCCTCTGCGAGTCCTCTATCCAACAAACCAAGTTTCGTTGGATTTGGACACTCCTACACTGCACACGAGCACGAACACCCCAGGTCGACGTTGCAGTTTCAGCAGGAAACCAAGATCATCAATGGAGGAAGATGAAATTGGGAGAGAAGAGAGGGTTTCCCTTGCAAGATCCGAGTTCACCTTGAAGATGGGAGAAAAGAGCCTCAGGGGGGTCGTCCACTTCTTTTATAGACCACTAGTTTCGGTGCAAAGAGCCTCAAGAACAGAATTACAACTAACCTGTAGTACTCGGGAAATTTTGAGATTTAGGGTTTCTGGACTTGGCAGGATTCGGGCGCCTGGAAGTGGCGAAGTGGACGCCCGAATGTTCCGGACCCCGTTGCACCTTGTGGACGATCCGGTTGTGGCCGACGAGCTTCGGATCTGGACGCATGATTCGGACGCCCGGACGAGGATCCGGTTTGAGCTGTTGACGTGGAGTGCCACGTGTCGCGACGCAGGACACGTGTCAATCGCCGGAGACACGCCGCCCCACCGCCTGCTGACTATCGACCGACCGCCTGGCCGCACGACGACACCTGTACGGCAGGGTTTCCGGACGCCCGGAAATTGAGAAGTGGGCGCCCGAATGTTGGATTTTGGGAGCCTATAAATAGGCAAGCCCTGATGGTTTTTGGGGTAATTTCCACTTCGTGACTTCGGTTTCTAGAGAGAGAAAGTGGGTTTAGGGCCATGTGTTGGCATAGTTTGTAACCCTGCTTGCTCTCTTCTACTCTGCTGATCTGATCTGGTGTCGAGCCGTTATTCTGCTGGAGATAGCAGTTTCCTTGGAGGTTTTGACAGATCGGAGTGCTGCCGGAGTGCGTTATCTAGAGGGTTGGATCTGAGGCTTGTTCTTTCCCCATCGTGGTTGGATTAGCTTTTGAGGTGGGTTGATGTTTGCCAGATTCAGTGGACTTCCTCCTACGTGTTTTATCTCATGTTAGCATAATATGATATGATGTTGTTTGGATTATGTTAGCATGATTGGATTATGATATGTGGATATTGGATTATGATATTGGGATTATGATAGTATGCCATGCTAAGATTATGTTAGAGATGCCATGTTAGGGTGAGACTGATCTATAGACCGCATGGGCATGTTCTGATCTTAGATGTGCTAATGATATATATATGAGCATGCATTTCCTTGTATCCTTGTTGCATGATTGGACCTACACCTATTCTGTTGATTCCTTGTACCAGTTGTTGTACATGTAGTGTAGGTGATCATGTTGTGGCTCGTGCTATGTTGTTGTACCTCCTCTTTGTGGTAGAGTCGAGAGCCTCCTCTTGTGATAGAGTTGAGATTGATTGTGAGCACTGGAGCATTGATTGTGCCGAGAGCACGTGGTTCTTTGTGAGAGCATGGATTGGGTCATACTTGTTGATTATCCTTTGTGGTGCCAAGGGCACAGTAGATTGGGTCTTACCTGTTGACTATCCTTTGAGGTGCCGAGGGCACATGATCCTTTGTTGACCCAGTCGTGTCGATCATATACCTACGGGTGCTTGGCGGTTACTATGGTTGTACTTTGCTCGGTTGGGTCGCTCCCACGAGTACCACTCTAGAGTTGGCATGTTCCGTACAGAGAGGTGTACGAGGGGCTAGTTACAGACGGGCTTCCTGTACTAGTCGGCTCCCTGGAGGGTTGAGCAGCTCCCTGTAGGGTTGAGCGTGATCAGGCCAGGCCGCATGGTATGGTATTGTATTGAGAGGTATTGTATGGCGAGAGCTAGGTACAGATGGAGTTCCTGTACTAGCTGGTTCGCAGGTATTGTATTATGTATGATAGTCCTCATTTGGTATATTCAGTTCATTGGTATTCATACTGACAGTTGAGCTTTGTGCATAGTAGTGGTAGTATATCTCCTACTCTTTTATTGCTCTATTCATATCTCTTGAGATTGAGGACTTAGTGGGCAGATCGCTGAGGCTGGTGGCGGTACCCACTGAGGACTACTTGATTGATAGTAGTTCTCACACCCATTGGTGACATCTTTTTGCAGAGTCTTCTTCCCCAGTCGTGCATACTGAGCGCGGAAAGGAGACCGTCGGGTAGAGCTATTCCCCGGATATTTGGCTAGAGGTATACCCATTTTGGATAGATGGTTGAGTCTGTACATACTATGTGATGTTGATATCAGTCTGCATATGAGAGTTATTTGTGAGAGTTATGGATGATGTATGTACAGTGATCTTTTGATATATTTATATAGTAGCTCTGTTGATACCTTTAGCTCTGCGTGTTTGATTGTGGATGTTGTTTCGCTTCGCATACATGGTAGAGATACTGTGTATGCGGCGGATCTGGTCATGCGCCTGGGAAGAGGTAACCCGGGGCGTGACATAACCTGTCCTCAGCAGAAATCCACACATTCGGGCGCCCGAAACTCATGAAGTGGGCGCCCGGTTCTTCAGCCTGCACCAACTCGAGCATCGGACTCTCCGCCGCGGTCCGGTGTGCCCTAACCTGGTCCGGCGGATCTCACCAACCGATCAACACGTGTCGAGCAGATCGATACTTACGAGGTAGGATTTCCGGACTCACTTTCCGGGCGCCCGAAACATGGATCCGAAATGACTTAGTAATTTTCAGAAATGAGCGCTGCACATCTGGACGCCCAAAACAAGACTTCTGGGCGCCCTAAAGTTCAAAAGCCCAAAACTTCAGTTTTGGCTTGCTTCGGCGCTCCGAGTCCGTTTTCGCGTCTATTTGACGCCGAAACGACTCCGACTTGTCTCGACCTTCTCCAGAAGCGTCGGACAGTCTAGAATACTACAGTCATTCCGTCAGTTAGGCCCCAGGGGTACTACAACAATTATGTACCAAAGCATGTGTAGCTTGTTGCTCTCTAGTGATAGGAGAGAAGGTGACTCAAGAACTTAAAAAAACCTAGTGTCATTGAACATAGGTTGTGAATGTTGACATGAATGTGAAATTATAACGTTGCAAACGACGTGTGTGACTAAGTGGGAGGTATGCGGCGATTCTGCTACCCACGTGCAATGATGGCGGTAATTTCGCCACTCAAAAATTGGGACCAAGATGGGGATGGCGATTCCATTGCCCGGTGCCCAACACTAAGCGGTAATTCCGCGGTTAGTGAAAGACGGGTTGGTTACACGGCGATTCCGGTACCAATGCCAATTGAAAGCGGCAATGCCGCAAGTGTTTGAGAAATGGGTTGGTGGAGTGGCGATTCCGACACCAATGCCAAGTGTTTGAGAAATTGGTTGGTGGAGCGGCGATTCCGACACCAATGCCAAGTGTTTGAGAAACGGGTTGGTGGAGCGGCGATTCCGACACCAATGCCAAAAGAAAGACTTAAATGGAACTTGTGGGATGAACCTAGGAGAAAATGATAAGAATATCATTCATATAGGTTGCATCCATTCATGATTAAATTTAAGCATGTAATCGTAGTTGTGCATGGTTAATTATGAACTAACCCGTGCTTGTGTTGTTTTCTTTGGACCTGGTGGGTTGAGCTTCTCCCTTGGATGGCCTTACTCACTGGGAACTATGTTTATAGTTCTCACCCCCATATTTTTCAGGTCTATCCGTGAGTGAGGCGGCGGAGCGAGGCAAGGGCATGGCATAGTAGATAGCGGCCCTTCCCCATTTTGGTTATGTACTTAGATACACCCTGACTTTTGGACATTAAATTATAGGGGTCTTGTAAGCAAGTAAAGTGTAGTTAAATGTGACTACTATTTGGAACTTGGATGTAATGAATGTAAAGAAAGGAAAAATTTGGCATGTATAAATGTGCAAATGTGATGTAATAGAAGTAGATGCTTCTTTTGTTGATGCTTCCCTTGTGCAACTCATGTATTCGGTTCCTGTTTGGAATATCGTATTGATGCATGTTTTGTGACGCCTTGGGCGGATAGGGGGAACTCTGTCCGTTCGGCGGGTCTGGCGCACGCGCCCGTGCGGGTTGTCCTTCCACCTAGTTAGTGTTAAGGCACAGCGGGGCGTGATAGACTAAGGTGGTATCAGAGCGTAGAAATGGTCTAGGTGGACCTAAGGGACCCTAGGTTGGAAAAGACCATAAGAACATAGGCTCGTAAGTGACGAGAATTGTAAATTTATGGCGAAAGTCGAATTGATTGGGTCAAGTTGTGCATGCCTCTAATTGGATGTTAGAGGTTGATTCAAGGTGTGATCTATTCTCAGCCAAGGGTGTTCATGTTGGCGGCCGACAACATGAAACCAAGTGAGGGGAATAGGCGCCGTTGTGTAACTTTTGCCTATATTGGGTTCACGTTTATTTCCTTATTGAATGTTATATATGATCGACCTGAGGGTCATGGTGTTGACCAAGGTCGTTATGTTTTCAGGAAGAAATGGTGCGTGATTAGCCTCCGACAAGGGCTAGGCCCGAGGAGTCGAGTGCGGCGCTCGAGCAATCCGGGGAGGGCGAAGACATGAGCCTTCGCGATCAATTGACGGAGCTTATGGGCGTTGTTCGGCGACAGGCCGAATCAATGCAACGTCAGGAGGAGCAGATCAAGAAGCTCCAGGATGCGTTGGCACAGCAACCGGCTGCGGCCAGTGGGAACAACAGCGGGCACCCCCGGCCTTTGCTCTGGGTACGGCGGAGGGGGTGGCGGCGGCGCCGGCCATGGCGCATCCCACACCACCGACGGTTGCTGCTGAATCGGGTGCTCCGATGCCCGATTCCTTGGCGACGGATGCGGAGAGGGAGCGAGCACTCGCGGCCCTCATGACGTTCAAGAAGTTCAACCCGCCTACCTTCGACGGGGAGAATATGGATTCATGGGTCGTGGAGACATGGATCGACTCGATGGAGACGCTCTTCGAGGATCTTTACATCTTGGAGAGGGACAAAGTGCACCTTGCTGTGCATTGCCTCGAGAAATCGGCGAAGGTGTGGTGGAAAGGGGTCAAGCGGAACCGACCCTCTAACCTTCCACCACTGACTTGGGACGAGTTTCGGGGGTTGGTGTTCTCCACCCTTTTCCCCGATAGCGAGAAGAGAAAGTTACAAGATGGGTTCCGAAAGTTGAAGCAAGGGAACCGCACTGTGAGAGAGTATGAGCGGGAATTCTTCTATATTATTAACTGTGTTCCGCATGTCGTTCGCGACGAATTGGATAAGGTCGATTGCTTCGTGCGCGGGCTTCGGCCGGAGATCTTTAGGGCGGTCTATCACGCCCCGGGTTACCACTTCCCAGGAACATTAATAGACCCGCTGTATACACAGTGATTCTACTGAGCATACGAAGCGAAAACAACATCAACTAACAGCTAAAGGCATCAAAAGTAACAGAGCTGTTAAGTACTATATAAACATCAAGTTTACTGTACATCATCACTAATCCAACAAGCCAAAATACATAACTGTCAATCTCCAACAACCACTGTATGTACAGACTCATAGGATCATATACCAAAATGGGGTATACCTCTATCCAACTGTCCGGGGATCAGATCTACCATACGTTCTCCTTTCCGCGATCAGAAGGCACAGCCGGAGAAGAAGACTCTGCAAAAAGGTGTCAACAACGGGTGTAAGAACTACTATCAAACAAGTAGTCCTCAGTGGGTACCGCCACCAGCGTCAGCGGTCTACCCACTAAGTCCTCTGTCTCAAGATGAACAGATAAAGAACAATAAGTAGGAGATAAACTATCACTACTATGCATAATGCTCAATCTATCAATGCAAATATCAATAATCTGATCATAACTCATCAAATGAGGACTATCATGAATCCACAATATCATACCTGCGGCCTGGACATCACGCTCTACCCGTAGGGAGCCAACTAGTACAGGAAATGGACCCTCTGTACAACACATAACCCAACTCCGGAGTGGTACTCGTGGGAGCGACCCAACCGAGTATAATGTCACACACATATCATCGCCAAGCACCCACAGGTATATGATCAACAAGATGGGTCAATCTAATCTCACACAGGAAACTCACGTGCCCTCGGCACCTCAAATGCATAATCAACAAGTATGACCCATATCAATCGATCAATGCTCAAGTGCTCACAATCAACTCAACTCTACCACAAAGAGGAGGTATAATCAACATAGCACGAGCCACAATAAGATTGCCTACACTAGTATGTACAACAGCTGATACAATGGATATCAATGCAACAGGATATGTGTAGGCTAAATCATGCATCAAGAATATAATGAAATCATACTTGCTATCAGGTATCACCCTCATCAATGATCATATCATACATATGCAATCAGTTAATCAGTCTCAACTAAAGCATGTCGTAACTAACATAATCCCAATGATATCATGTCATGCTAACATGAGAATAAGCACTTAGGAGGAAATCCACTGAATCTGGTAAACATCAACCCACCTCGAATGCTAATCCAACTACGGTGGAAATTAAATAACAAGCTCAAGATCCAATCCTCCAAAATACACACCAGGCTCGATCAGTACTCCAATCTGAATCTACCACCGAATGGACTGCCACCTCCAACAGAACGAATTATCAGAACAAGATCAGAACAACACAATAGAAGAGAGCAAGCTAGATCAATACTAATGCCAACACATGGCCCTTACTCTAGCTTTTCTCTCTCTAAAAGGGTGGAATACGAAAGTAGGAAATGGCCTAAAATGATCAGGATGCGCACCTATTTATAGGCCCCAAAATCCCACTTTCGGGCGCCCGAATTCCCCCTTCCGGGCGTCCGAAAATCACTTATGCCAGGTGTCAGCTAGGCGGCCAGGCGGTTCGGCAGTGAGCGGTGGTCGGCAAGCGGTGGGGCGGCGCTCCTCCGGCAGTCGACACGTGTCCTGCAACTCGACACGTGTTAGTCCACGTCATACCCCAATTCGCATTCACATTCGGGCGTCCGGAACCTGCGCCCAGATCCAATCGTCCAAAACATCCGGATCCATCCAAAACAACCCAATGGCTCCAAAACTTTCGGGCGTCCACTTCCCAAGATTCGGGCGCCCGAAATGGCCAAAACTCAACTTAGCTTGTTTTCGGGCCTACTTCGCACCGAAACAGCTTCTCCTTATAAAATATAGTAAACTCATAGTAGCTGAACAAAAACACCAAGTATTACACGGTCCACACCCTCAAGTTGCAAACTTTCGTGGAGGTGTTGGACCGGGCCTTATGGGTGGAACACGGGAACGCCATTGCTTGCGATGAGCGTGAGATGTTTGAAAAAGAGAAGGAGAAAGAGAAGGACAAAGGGAAAAAGCGCCCTTCGGGTGGCTCGAGTGGTCAATCGAGTTCAAAGCGACCCCCGAAGTACCCGCAGTCGCAAACCCGATCCCGTGGGTCTCAGCCGAGTCGACCCTCGGGTAGGTGCCCAATTTGCAGCGGCCCCCACAAGCCAAATCAATGTGAGTACCGTGAGGGCCGGTGCTTCAAGTGCGGGCAGCCGGGACACATGCGATTTGACTGCCCACAGGGAGCTGACCGAGCACCGTCGATGGCATCGACATTTTCGTCACCGAGACAGCTTGAGGCCATCCCAACCGCGGCGATGTCGGCAGGCCGTGCGCCACCGCCGAGTCAGACTGAGGGACAGCGACCAGCACCAAGCTGTCGGGTGTTCGCCTCACAGGTAGAGGAGCCTACTGCCCCAGAGGACGTCGTGGCAGGTATTGTGTTGATAAATGGCATCCGAAGTAGAGCATTGTTTGACACTGGAGCATCACACTCATTCATTAGTCAGTCATTTGCTACTGCTCATGGAATAAACATAGTAAAGGCCACACATATAAGATGGGTGCAGGTGCCAGAGCATGCTTTTTGCATTCATCATGCATGTTTGAATTGTCCAGTGAGAATAGGGGATTGGATTATGCCGGCTGATTTGCTGGTATTGAATCGGATGGTCGAGTATGACCTAATCTTGGGAATGGATTGGCTTTCTAAGTACTATGCTACCATTGACTGTGAGAGTCGAGTGGTGACATTTAAAGAACCCGGTCATGAAGAACTCATGTACCGTGAGTGTAAGAGTTCGCTCTTTGCATCAATGGTGTCCACGTCGTAAGCAAGAAAGCTAATTGCTAGTGGATGCATCGCGTACTTGGCGACGGTGGTGGATGACCAAAAGGAGGTTTCGGGGCTCGAGGACATTCCCGTGGTCCGAAAGTTACCGGATGTGTTTCCAGCGGAGTTGCCCGGAATGCCACCGGATCGGAAGATAGAATTTGTGATAGATCTACTCACAGGAACGGCGCCGATCTCTAAGGCTCCGTATAGAATGGCACCGGCTGAGTTGAAGGAATTGAAAGCTCAGTTGCAGGATCTGTTGGACAAGGGCTTCATTAAACCAAGTGTGTCGCCTTGGGGAGCCCCGGTGCTATTTGTTCGCAAGAAGGACGGTTCACTACGGTTGTGTGTGTACTACCGTGAGTTGAACAAAGTGACCGTCAAGAATAAGTACCCGTTACTCCATATTAATGACTTGTTTGTGTTACGGATTTTATATTGGCATATTTCGTGAAGTGAGTCGGAGTCTTGAAGGTTCAAAGAAGAATAGACGAAGATTGAAGACTCGAATACTCAACGTATGAATTCACGATGCTTGGTAAGTTTAAATAATCTTGATGATGATTTATAAACATTTACAAGTATTTGGAAGACATTAGAATAGGTTTTTAATGATTTATAAACAAATCAGAAAATTCATGTTACGGGGTCCGGACCCTGGAACTTGAGGTCCGGAACCCGTGAGCAGGTTATGCTGCTTCGCAGACCGAGTCCGGACCCTGGAAGCTGAGGTCCGGAACCCGTACGCATACTTGCTATTTTGCAGTCCGGGTCCGGACCCTGGAAGCTGAGGTCCGGAACCCGTGAGCGTGACAGACAGTTTCGCAGACCGGGTCCGGATCCTGATGGCTGAGGTCCGGACAGTGAAACGCCTGAAAACTTTCAAGGTCCGGACCCCATACCCGCGATCCGGACCACGACTTGTCGTGAATTTTTGGAAAGTTATTTTTTTTAATCCTACTCTAATTCTAATGTCTCCCAAACCTGTAAATAAGATGGTAGGTTCTTTGAAATATCTTAGCAATCCTAATTTGGTTCCAAACCTTCTTAAAATCAGTTTTGCAATCCTAGTCGAAATCAGTTTGCTTTCAAACCTTTCTAAAAACAGTTTTTTTAATTCTAATCTATTTCGGATTGTTTCTAACCTATAAATATGATGTGGGGGTGTCTCTAAAACATGGTTAAGCATAGATTATCTTTTAGAAACCCTAGATGCTTGTAGGTAACCATTTTTCTCATCTTCTACATCAAGCTTCTCTCAAATTGATTCATGGTGCCCTAATTTCTAATATTCTTTTAGAATCAATTTGAGAATTGCTTAGAGACTATTCCCACAGATCTTTCATGATATTCTAAGCAATAAACCATCATCAACTTTATTGTTCTTGCTCCGGATGGAGTGCGCTCGTGGATTCGAGTGAGCGTCGTGGGTTCGACGTGTTGAAGGCTTCGTGGATTCGAAGTTGGGCGTCTCGTGGATTCGAGGCGTGGCGTTCGTGGATTCGGACGTGGGGCGTGGACAACCCGTTGGTGCGCGTGATCCGCTGAAGAGAAGGGAGAGGTTAAGTCCGTGGAGTCGGTAATCACCTTGTAATTCTTTACTCTTAGTGGATTATTTTTTCGCGTGTTGGTCCCGTGGGTTTTTCTCCAAGGTGGAGTTTTCCACGTAAATCTCGGTGTGCTGATTTTATTTTCCGCATTACTTTATCGCATTGAGATTTGTGATTTTTGTTTATACACCTATTCACCCCCCTCTAGGTGATTGATATACTCTAGATAGATCCTAGGGCACCCCCTATCTTACAATTGGTATCAGAGCAAGATCTAGACTTTATCTTTCATAATGGGTGAATGAGGTAACATATTTAGGCCACCGTTATTTGATGGAACCAATTACGCCTATTGGAAAGTCCGGATGAGAGCCTTCCTCATCGCAATTGATGAGCGTGTATGGCAAGCCGTTGAATTCGGATGGAAACATCCAACCGAATTAAACGGAGATGCAACTATTCCGAAGCCACGAAATAAGTGGTCGAGGGACGAGAACGAGGCTTCTTCTTACAACGGTAAGGGAATAAATGCTTTATTTAATGCCCTAACTCAAACCGAGTTTTCATGCGTCTCGGCGTGTGAAACGGCAAAAGAGATTTGGGATACCCTACAAGTTACACATGAGGGTACAAGTCTAGTAAAAGTTCAAAAGCTCCAGATGCTTACGAGTCAATTTGATTCTATTCGAATGGAGGAGCATGAATCTTTTACTGATTATTTTACTAGACTCCAAGATATCATTAATACATGTGCTAACTTGGGAGAGAAGATTCCAGAATCTAAAGTTGTAAGAAAAATTTTGAGAACTCTTCCCGAAAGATTTCGTCCGAAGGTTGCGGCCATTGAGACTATTAAGCATCCGGACGAGATGAAAGTAGAGGAATTAGTAGGCGCTTTACAAACATATGAAATGACTTTTCCTACTAATGAATCTTCTTCCAAGTCTTCTTCTAAGAGTACAGGTATTGCACTCAAATCTATAAAGGAGGAAGACGACGACTCGGATTCCGACGAAGATATTTCGCTCGCTGACTTTGAACATCAATTGGCGCGTCTCACGAAGAAATTTCGTCGGAATTTCCGGAAGAACAAGTCAAATCGATCTACATCCAAATCTTCTTCTAACGGATCTTCACATTCTAAATCCTCTAAAGAGAAGAAGATTGTAAAGGCTTCTAAAGAAAAGGATGACTTTGAAGGGGAAATCCAATGCTACAAGTGTCGAGGCTACGACCACATCTCCACGGATTGTCCCACGAAAAAGTCTTATAAAAAGAAGGCTTTACAAGCTAGAACTTGGGATGACTCTACTTCCAATGATTCGAGTTCTAGTGAATAAGAAACCAATGATACTATTGCCTTATCTTCACACGTTTCTTCTTCTCCTTTTGCTTTTTGTTTATCATCTACTATTGCTAACCCTTTTGCTCCTTCCTCTGTGCATGAAACGTCGAGCGACGATGGCTCGAGTGAGGGAGAGTCGGATGATGAGGGCTTAGCCGAGGCATACCAACAACTTCTTGATGAATCAAGGAAAATGGCTAAGCATAACAAAAAGTTGAGGACGCGCTTACTAGAAATTGAAGACGAAAACAAAAGCTTGAAAGCAACAAATAAAGCTCTTGAGGAGGATAGGGAAAACATATTGAAGAACAACAAAATCCTCCAAGAGAAGCTCAATCAATCGGAGATAACAATCAAATCGCATCAAGAAAAGGTTGGCTTTCTAGAACTACAATACAAAGAAGTTCACACATCCAACCAAGTTTTGACCAAACAAGTTCATCAACTCAAGTCCGACATACAAAAATTCTCCTCCGGTTCGAAAAAGCTTGATAGTATGCTCGGATTGGGTAAAACAAGCAAACTTGGACTTGGATATGAGCGGACATTTGTTGAGAAGGTTAAAAAATCAACACATAAAGTCTCAACAAGTGTAAAAGAGAAAGTATGCCATAGATGCGGAAAGAAAGGACATATCAAGAAGACATGCCTTAAGAAGGAAAATAAGAATACTCAATCGACATCTTCTAAACATCTATCGGCATCCTTCAACACTCGACAAGCCTTACGGACTCAAAAGCAACATCAAAAAGGTCGAGTACCCAAGGTCAACCGAAAGTCAAAGCCACAACAATCAAATCCTCAAAAGCGGAATGCGATGGTGAGACCCACGGTTGATCAAAAGTCAAAACAAATCGTGCCCAACGTCAACAAATCAAGACAACCAACAATCCGACACGTTTGGGTTCGGAAAGGTGATATCTTTCCTTCTCTAAAGTCTTATTTTGTTTTGACTTACTGTAGTGCTTTGATCGGTTTCTATTGCATATCTTTTGTTCATTGCATTACACGTTTTGGTGCTTTCATTGTTACGATTTTTAGATTTTTTGAATGATTAGAGCATTAAATAGTGCATTGAATATCAATAGGTTCACTTTCATTCACTCCTAGTTAATTGTATATTAATTATCGATTTTACTTCATTTTCTCTATGTTTGAAGATAATTCATTATAGGAGTTCTTAACACTTATATTCATCAAATTTAGGCAATCATGTGTAATCTCTAGGACCTTAACCTATCTCGGTTGTGTGTGTTACGGATTTTAGATTGGCATATTTCGTGAAGTGAGTCGGAGTCTTGAAGGTTCAAAGAAGAAAAGACAAAGATTGTAGACTCGAAGACTCACCGTTTGAATTCACGATGCTTGGTAAGTTTTAAATAATCTTGATGATGATTTATAAACATTTACAAGTGTTTGGAAGACTTTAGAATGGATAAAAAATGTTTTAAAATATAAAAAATGAGTTTTCCAACTACGAGGTCCGGACCCTGGAACATGAGGTACGGAACCCATAAGCAGGTTATGCTGGTTCGCAGACCCGGTCCGGACCCTGGAAGCTGAGGTCCGGAACCCGTACGCCTCCCTAGCTGTCACGCAGGGAGGGTCCGGACCCTGAGGATGAGGTCCGGACCCTGAGGGCGGAGGTCCGGACCCTGAGGGCTGAGGTCCGGACCCCAGGCTGTTTCGCAGACCGGGTTCGGACCCTGATGGCTGAGGTCCGGACAATGAAACGCCTGGAGAGTGTCAAGGTCCGGACCCCATACCCGCGGTCCGGACCCCGACCCGTTGCGAAGTTTTGGAATGTTATTTTTTCTATCCTACTTTGATTCTAATGTCTCCCAAACATGTAAATAAGATGGTAGATTCCTTAAAATATCTTTGCAATCCTAATTTGGTTCCAAACCTTTCTAAAATCAGTTTTTCAATCCTAGTCGAAATCGGTTTGCTTCCAAACCTTTCTAAAAACTGTTTTTTAATTCTAATCTTTTTCGGATTGCTTCTAACCTATAAATATGCTGTGGGGGTGTCTCTAAAATGTGGTGAATCACAGATTATCTTTTAGAAACCCTAGAAGCTTGTAGGTAACCTTTTTCCTCATCTTCTACATCAAGCTTCTCTCAAATTGATTCATGGTTTCCTAATTTCTAATATTCTTTTAGAATCAATTTGAGAATTGCTTAGAGATTATTCCCACAGATTTTCAATGTTATTCTAAGCAATAAACCATCACCAACGTTTCATCATCAACGTTATTTGTTCTTGCTCGTGGATTCGAGTGGCGTCGTGGATTCGGCGTGATCAAGACTTCGTGGATTCGAAGTTGGAAGGCTTCGTGGGTTCGGAGTTGGGCGTCTCGTGGACTCGAGGCGTGACGTCCGTGGATTCGGACGTGGGGCGTGGACAACCCGTTGGTGCGCGTGATCCGCTGAAGAGAAGGGAGAGGTTAAGTCCGTGGAGTCGGTAATCACCTTGTAATTCTTTACTCTTAGTGGATTGTTTTTTCGCGTGTTGGTCCCGTGGGTTTTTTCTCCAAGGTGGAGTTTCCCACGTAAATCTCGGTGTGCTGATTTTATTTTCCGCATTACTTTATCGCATTGAGATTTGTGATTTTTGTTTATACACCTATTCACCCCCCTCTAGGTGATTGATATACTCTAGATAGATCCTAGGGCACCCCCTATCTTACAATTGGTATCAGAGCGGGATCTAGGCTTTATCTTTCATAATGGGTGAAGGTGGTAACATATTTAGGCCACCGCTATTTGATGGAACCAATTACGCCTATTGGAAAGTCCGGATGAGAGCCTTCCTCATCGCAATTGATGAGCGTGTATGGCAAACCATTGAAGTCGGGTGGAAACATCCAACCGAAGTGGTTGATGAGGCGACTGTACTTAAGCCACGGAATAAGTGGTCGAAGGATGAAATTGATTTATCTTCTTTTAATGGTAAGGGAATAAATGCTTTATTTAATGCCTTATCACAAACCGAGTTTACACGTGTCTCGGCGTGTGAAACGGCTAAAGAGATTTGGGATACTCTACAAGTTACACATGAGGGTACTAGTCTAGTTAAAATACAAAAGCTTCAAATGCTTACGAGTCAATTTGATTCTATTCGCATGGAGGAGCATGAATCGTTTATTGATTATTTTACTAGACTCCAAGATGTCATTAATACATGTGCTAACTTGGGAGAGAAGATCGGAATCTAAAGTCGTTAGAAAAATCCTTCGAACACTTCCGGAGCGCTTTAGGGCGAAAGTCGCGGCTATTGAAACGATCAATCATCCGGATGATATGAAAGTAGATGAATTAATAGGCGCTTTACAAACTTATGAAATGACTTTTCCTACTAATCAATCTTCTTCCAAGTCTTTCTCTAAAAGTACAGGTGTTGCACTTAATTCAACAAAGGAGGAAGACGACGACTCGGATTCCGATGAAGAAATTTTGCTCGCCGATTTTGAACATCATTTGGAGCGTCTCACGAAGAAATTTCGTCGGAATTTCCGGAAGAACAAGTCAAATCGATCTACATCCAAATCTTCTTCTAAAGGATCTTCAAATTCTAAATTCTCTAAAGAGAAGAAGTTTGGAAAGTCTTCTAAAGAAAAGGATGAACTTGAAGGGGAAATCCGGTGTTACAAATGCCGAGGCTATGGCCATATCGCCACGGATTGTCCCTCTAAGAAGTCCTATAATAAGAAGGCTCTACAAGCTAGAACTTGGGATGATTCTACCTCTAATGATTCAAGTTCTAGTGAAGAAGAAACCAATGATGCAATCGCTTTCTCTTCACATGTTTCTCCTTCTCCCTCTACTTTTTGCTTATCATCTATTATCGCTAACCCCTTTGATTCTTCCTCTGTGCATGAAACGTCGAGCGACGATGGCTCGAGTGAGGGGGAGTCGGATGATGAGGACTTAGCCGAGGCGTATAATCAACTACTCATCGAATCGAAGAAGATGGCTAAGCACAATAAGAAGTTGAGGAAGCATTTACTCGAGCTTGAAGATGAGAACAACAACTTGAAGAAGACATCTAAAGCTCTTGAGGAGGAAAGGGAAAACATATTGAAGAACAACAAAATCCTCCAAGAGAAGCTAGACCAATCGGAGACGACGATTAAATCACATCAAGAAAAGATTGGTTTTCTAGAACATCAAGTCAAGGAAATTCATACTTCTAATCAAGTCTTGACTAGACAAGTTCATCAACTCAAGTCCGACATATTAAAATTCTCTTCCGGATCGAAAAAGCTTGATAGTATGCTCGGTTTGGGTCAAACGGATAAACTTGGACTTGGATATGAGCGGACATTTGTTGAGAAGATAAAAAATTCTATTCCCAAAGTCTCAACAAGTGTAAAAGATAAAGTATGTCATAGATGCGGAAAGAAAGGACATATCAAGAAGACATGCCATAAAAAGAAAACTCAAGTGGCATCTTCTAAGCATCTATCGGCATTTTCCAACACTCGACATCCTTCTCGGTTTCAAAAGCAACATCCAAAAGGTCGAGTACCCGAGGTCAACCGAAAGTCAAAGCCACAACAATTAAATACTCCGAAGCGGAATGCGATGGTGAGACCAAAGGTTGATCAAAAGTCACAACAATCGGTGCCTAACGTCAACAAACCAAGACAACCAACAATCCGACAAGTTTGGGTTCGGAAAGGTGATATCTTTCCTTGTCTTAAACCTTAATTTGTTTTTGACTTAGTGTAGTGCTTTGATCGGTTTCTATTGCATATCTTTTGTTTATTGCATTACACGTTTTGGTGCTTTCATTGTTACGATTTTTTTTGATTCTTTGAATGATTAGAACATTAAATAGTGCATTGAATATCAATAGGTTCACTTTCATTCACTCTTAATTAATCTCATATTAATTATCGGTTTTACTTTATTTTCATTATATTTGAAGATAATTTATTATGAGAATTCTTAATACTTATATTCATCAAATTTAGGCAATCATGTGTAATCTCTAGGAGCTTAACCTATCTCGGTTGTGTGTGTTGAATTTGATGAATAGTCATTCTCTTATGGACTAAAATTTGTCACATATTCTTTCAACTAAGAGATTGCATAAGCGAGGGGGAGTTATTATTATATAAAATGAAATGCTCGTATACTTTGAAAGATGTGGAAAGAGTTACATCCTTAAAGGAGTGTGAAAACTACCACCACATGGAGGAAAGAGCTACCACCCCGGTCGTCCGGTTAGTGTGTGCAGCTACCACATGAGAATTGAATTGCATATCCGAAAAAAATATATATATAAGTGCAAAAGGATGCAAAAGAAAAATGTCACAAAATTTTATTTTTTCGGTGTTATAAGGTGGTCCACATACATGAAAGATGCTCAAAGAGCCATCCCCTGTGCGATATTTGTTTTATCTCAAATTTGAATGTTTATGCAACAAATTTTTGTCTCTTTGATGAATCCCTTAAGTCATCTTCATAATCCGTTTACATCTTGATAGCTTTTGAGCCTTTAGATTATTTTTGATGACTTGATTTTGAAGTTTATATGAGTTAAGAAATCGTGTAATATTTTATCTACATTATGATGATTGTGTAGTAAAGTTCTTAATTCTTATGAAATTAATAGGGATTGAAAGAAGTCAATGTGAATTTATATTTCTCATGCACTAACATTGCTTGACATTTTTATCACAAGTTGTTTCAAAATTGAAAAAGCTTTAAACTTGTATTTTGATTGATTTCTCTCGAACTTCTCTCTATTTTTGGATGTTTTTCTTTTGGCAATTTTTTTGACAAAAAGGGGGAGAGAGGTAATGATGACTTAGACGCATAAACATAGGGGGAGAGATTGCATGAACAAAGGGGGAGCAATTTTGATATTTTTTCTACTAACTTTGTTCGTGGAGAATACAAATTTTTGCAGGTCTTTCAAGACTTCAAGACTCCATGTTTGTCTAAGTCATAGAGTTTGTTTTAGGAGTTACATATTTGTAATTTTGAATTCTATTTGGATCTTTCACGCGAGAAGTTCATTGTTTTGGTGATGGCAATGAATTTCATTTTTGGAGAGATGAGCATCGTGAGTGTTTTATGTAATTTTGGGTTTTGTCACGAAATTGCCAAAGGGGGAGATTGTTACGGATTTTAGATTGGCATATTTCGTGAAGTGAGTCGGAGTCTTGAAGGTTCAAAGAAGAAAAGACAAAGATTGTAGACTCGAAGACTCACCGTTTGAATTCACGATGCTTGGTAAGTTTTAAATAATCTTGATGATGATTTATAAACATTTACAAGTGTTTGGAAGACTTTAGAATGGATAAAAAATGTTTTAAAATATAAAAAATGAGTTTTCCAACTACGAGGTCCGGACCCTGGAACATGAGGTCCGGAACCCGTAAGCAGGTTATGCTGGTTCGCAGACCCGGTCCGGACCCTGGAAGCTGAGGTCCGGAACCCGTACGCCTCCCTAGTTGTCACGCAGGGAGGGTCCGGACCCTGAGGATGAGGTCCGGACCCTGAGGGCGGAGGTCCGGACCCTGAGGGCTGAGGTCCGGACCCCAGGCTGTTTCGCAGACCGGGTTCGGACCCTGATGGCTGAGGTCCGGACAATGAAACGCCTGGAGAGTGTCAAGGTCCGGACCCCATACCCGCGGTCCGGACCCCGACCCGTTGCGAAGTTTTGGAAAGTTATTTTTTCTATCCTACTTTGATTCTAATGTCTCCCAAACATGTAAATAAGATGGTAGATTCCTTAAAATATCTTTGCAATCCTAATTTGGTTCCAAACCTTTCTAAAATCAGTTTTTCAATCCTAGTCGAAATCGGTTTGCTTCCAAACCTTTCTAAAAACTGTTTTTTAATTCTAATCTTTTTCGGATTGCTTCTAACCTATAAATATGCTGTGGAAGTGTCTCTAAAATGTGGTGAATCACAGATTATCTTTTAGAAACCCTAGAAGCTTGTAGGTAACCGTTTTCCTCATCTTCTACATCAAGCTTCTCTCAAATTGATTCATGGTTTCCTAATTTCTAATATTCTTTTAGAATCAATTTGAGAATTGCTTAGAGATTATTCCCACAGATTTTCAATGTTATTCTAAGCAATAAACCATCACCAACGTTTCATCATCAACGTTATTTGTTCTTGCTCGTGGATTCGAGTGGCGTCGTGGATTCGGCGTGATCAAGACTTCGTGGATTCGAAGTTGGAAGGCTTCGTGGGTTCGGAGTTGGGCGTCTCGTGGACTCGAGGCGTGACGTCCGTGGATTCGGACGTGGGGCGTGGACAACCCGTTGGTGCGCGTGATCCGCTGAAGAGAAGGGAGAGGTTAAGTCCGTGGAGTCGGTAATCACCTTGTAATTCTTTACTCTTAGTGGATTGTTTTTTCGCGTGTGGTCCCGTGGGTTTTTCTCCAAGGTGGAGTTTCCCACGTAAATCTCGGTGTGCTGATTTTATTTTCCGCATTACCTTATCGCATTGAGATTTGTGATTTTTGTTTATACACCTATTCACCCCCCTCTAGGTGATTGATATACTCTAGATAGATCCTAAGGCACCCCCTATCTTACAGTGTGTGTTGAATTTGATGAATAGTCATTCTCTTATGGACTAAAATTTGTCACATGTTCTTTCAACTAAGAGATTGCTAAAGCGAGGGGGAGTTATTATTATATTAAAAAATGCTCATATGCTTTGAAAGATGTGGAAAGAGTTACATCCTTAAAGGAGTGTGAAAACTACCACCACATGGAGGAAAGAGCTACCACCCCGGTCGTCCGGTTAGTGTGTGCAGCTACCACACGAGAATTAAATTGCATATCCGAAAAAAATATATAAGTGCAAAAGTATGCAAAAGGAAAAAGTCACAAAATTTTATTTTTCGGAGTTATAAGGTGGTCCACATACATGAAAGATGCTCAAAGAGCCACCCCTTGTGCAATATTGGTTTTATCTCAATTTTGAACGTTTATGCGACAATTTCTGTCTCTTTGATGAATCCCTTAAGTCATCTTCATAATCCGTTTACATCTTGATAGCTTTTGAGCCTTTAGATTATTTTTGATGACTTGATTTTGAAGTTTATATGAATTAAGAAATCGTGTAATATTTTATCTACATTATGGTAAGTGTGTAGTAAAATTCTTAATTCTTATGAAATTAATAGGGATTGAAAGAAGTCAATGTGAATTTATATTTCTCATGCACTAACATTGCTTGAAATTTTATCACGAGTGGTTTCAAAATTGATTGATTTCTCTCGAACTGCTCTCTATTTTTGGTGTTTTTCTTTTGGCAATTTTTGACAAAAAGGGGGAGAGAGATGATAATTTTGAAAACTTAAAAAAACCAGGGAGAGATTTTGAGACTTTGAACTTAGACGCATGAACAAAGGGGGAGAGATTTAGATATATTTTTTCTACTAACTTTGTTTGTGGAGAATGCAAATTTTTGGAGGTCTTTCAAGACTTCAAGACTCCATGTTTGTCTAAGTCTTAGAGTTTGTTTTAGGAGTTACTAAATTGTAATTTTAAATTTCATTTGGATCTTTCACGCGAGAAGTTCATTGTTTTGGTGATGGCAATGAATTTCATTTTTTTTGGAGAGATAAGCATCGTGAGTGTTTTATGTAATTTTGAATTTTGTCACGAAATTGCCAAAGGGGGAGATTGTTACGGATTTTATATTGGCATATTTCGTGAAGTGAGTCGGAGTCTTGAAGGTTCAAAGAAGAATAGACGAAGATTGAAGACTCGAAGACTCAACGTATGAATTCACGATGCTTGGTAAGTTTAAATAATCTTGATGATGATTTATAAACATTTACAAGTATTTGGAAGACATTAGAATAGGTTTTTAATGATTTATAAACAAATCGGAAAATTCATGTTACGGGGTCCGGACCCTGGAACTTGAGGTCCGGAACCCGTGAGCAGGTTATGCTGCTTCGCAGACCGAGTCCGGACCCTGGAAGCTGAGGTCCGGAACCCGTACGCATACTTGCTATTTCGCAGTCCGGGTCCGGACCCTGGAAGCTGAGGTCCGGAACCCGTGAGCGTGACAGACAGTTTCGCAGACCGGGTCCGGATCCTGATGGCTGAGGTCCGGACAATGAAACGCCTGAAGAGTTTCAAGGTCCGGACCCCATACCCGCGATCCGGACCCCGACTCGTCGTGAATTTTTGGAAAGTTATTTTTTTTAATCCTACTCTAATTCTAATGTCTCCCAAACCTGTAAATAAGATGGTAGGTTCTTTGAAATATCTTAGCAATCCTAATTTGGTTCCAAACCTTCTTAAAATCAGTTTTGCAATCCTAGTCGAAATCAGTTTGCTTTCAAACCTTTCTAAAAACTGTTTTTTAATTCTAATCTATTTCGGATTGCTTCTAACCTATAAATATGATGTGGGGGTGTCTCTAAAACGTGGTTAAGCATAGATTATCTTTTAGAAACCCTAGATGCTTGTAGGTAACCATTTTTCTCATCTTCTACATCAAGCTTCTCTCAAATTGATTCATGGTGCCCTAATTTCTAATATTCTTTTAGAATCAATTTGAGAATTGCTTAGAGACTATTCCCACAGATCTTTCATGATATTCTAAGTAATAAACCATCATCAACTTTATTGTTCTTGCTCCGGATGGAGTGCGCTCGTGGATTCGAGTGAGCGTCGTGGGTTCGACGTGTTGAAGGCTTCGTGGATTCGAAGTTGGGCGTCTTGTGGATTCGAGGCGTGGCGTTCGTGGATTCGGACGTGGGGAGTGGACAACCCGTTGGTGCATGTGATCCGCTGAAGAGAAGGGAGAGGTTAAGTCCGTGGAGTCGGTAATCACCTTGTAATTCTTTACTCTTAGTGGATTATTTTTTCGCGTGTTGGTCCCGTGGGTTTTTCTCCAAGGTGGAGTTTCCCACGTAAATCTCGGTGTGCTGATTTTATTTTCCGCATTACTTTATCGCATTGAGATTTGTGATTTTTGTTTATACACCTATTCACCCCCCTCTAGGTGATTGATATACTCTAGATAGATCCTAGGGCACCCCCTATCTTACAGTTTGATCAGTTGTAAGGGTCTCGGGTGTATTCGAAGGTTGATTTACAATCTGGTTATCATCAGTTGAAGATTAAGCCGGAAGATGTACATAAAACTGCGTTTAGGACGCGGTATGGACACTACGAATTCACGGTCATGCCTTTTGGGCTTACGAATGCCCCGGCGGCGTTCATGGATTTGATGAACCGTGTGTTCAAGCCATTGTTGGATCAATTCGTAGTAGTGTTCATCGATGATATACTTGTTTATTCCCGGAGTCACCAGGAACTTAAAGATCATTTACGGATTGTGCTACAAGTTCTTCGGGAGAACAAGTTGTTTGCGAAGTTGAAGAAATGCAAATTTTAGATTCGCGAGGTCGCCTTCTTGGGTCATGTGCTTTTCGAAGGCGGAGTATCTGTGGACCCTAAGAAAGTGGAGGCGATTAAAGATTGGCTCCGACCGACCAATGTCACCGAAGTGCGAAGTTTCCTTGGTCTTGCGGGGTACTACCGACGGTTCGTGGAGGGATTTTCGAAGATCTCCGGTCCACTAACTCGTCTTACCCGCAAAGGAGCCAAGTTTGTATGGAGCGATGAATGAGACCAAAGCTTCAAGGAGCTAAATGAGAGGTTGACTACGGCTCCGGTTCTCGCCTTGCCGATTGCGGGGGAGAGCTTCGTGGTGTATAGTGATGCATCGCGACAGGATCTTGGGTGTGTACTCATGCAACGTGGGCAAGTAATTGCTTATGCTTCCCGTCAGTTGAAGAACTACGAGCAAAACTACCCCACCCATGACTTGGAACTTACCGCGGTGGTCTTCGCACTTAAGTTGTGGAGACACTACTTGTATGGAGAATATTGTGAGGTATACACGGATCATAAAAGTTTGAAATGCCTATTCACTCAAAAGGAGTTGAACTTGAGGCAGCGGAGATGATTGGAGTTGCTAAAAGATTATGATCTAACTATTTTGTACCACCCAGAAAGAGCTAATGTGGTGGCCGATGCGCTCATTCGGAAATTCGTGGAAAACCTCGCAATGATAATGACCGCGCAACCGGAACTGATTAAGGAAATGTGGCGGTTTGACTTGGAGGTCGTGGCTCCGGACGTCCCCGCTACACTTATGAGCCTCGAGATTCGGCCGACCTTGTTGGAGCGGATTAAGGAAAGGCAATCCTTAGATTCGGAACTCCAAAAGGTGAGGAGTAACATCGAGAGCGGGCATGCCAGTGACTTCCATTTGGATTCGGAAGGCACAATTTGATTTCGAAATCGTTTGTGTGTGCCTAAGGACGAGGAGATTTGTGGGGTAATTTTGAGGGAAGCTCATACATCCCCGTATGTAGTTCATCCGGACGGCACCAAAATGTACAAAGATCTTAAAATGCATTATTGGTGGCCGGGGATGAAGCAAGATGTTGGACGTTTTGTGGCACAATATTTGGTGTGCCAACAAGTGAAGGCCAAACGTTGCTTTCCAGCGGGAAAATTGCAAAGTCTGTCCATTCCGGTTTGGAAGTGGGAGAATATCGCGATGGACTTCTTGTGGATTTGCCTCGATCACAAGGAGGGCATGATGCAATTTGGGTGGTGGTGGACCGCTTGACTAAGTCGGCTCACTTTTTGCCGATCCACACCACTTGGTCCGAAGACAAGCTAGCACAAGTCTACTTGGATGAGATTGTGCGATTGCACGGGGTTCCGACGTCGATAGTTTCGGATCGAGATCCCCGATTTGCATCTCACTTTTGGAAAAGCTTACATGAAGCTTTGGGCACACGGCTCGATTTTAGCACCGCATTTCATCCTCAAACAGACGGTCAGTCGGAAAGGACAATCCAAATCCTTAAGGATATGTTGCGAGCGTGTGTTTTGGACTTCAAGGGTGCTTGGCCTACTTATTTACCGATGGCTGAGTTTGCTTATAATAATAGCTATCAATCTAGCATCGGTATGGCACAATTTGAAGCCTTGTATGGAAGAAAGTGCCGGTCTCCTATTTCTTGGAGCGAAGTCGGCGAGAGAAGGGTCTTAGGACCAGATGTGTTGAGTGACGCGGAGGAAAAGGTCCGCTTGGCACATCAACGGTTGCTAACGGCGCAGTCAAGGCAAAAGAGTTACGCGGACAAGCGCCGACGAGATTTAGAGTTTGCGGTGGGTGACCGCATTTTCTTGAAAGTATCGCCCATGAGAGGGGTGAAGCGTTTTGGGGTTCGAGAAAAGTTGAGTCCCCGATGACCATATGAGATTTTGGAGCGTGTGGGATCTTTGACGTACCGGCTTGCCCTACCGCCTAAGCTTGCGGGGATACATAACGTATTTCATGTATCGGCACTCCGCAAGTATGTGCATGATCCGGTGCATGTCCTCGAGTATGTACCGATTGAGCTTCAAGAGGATATGACTTATGAGGAATTTCCCTTGTGTATCTTGGATCACGAGGTGAAGAAATTACGGAATCGCACAATTCCGTATGTCAAAGTGCAATGGGCGAACCATGATGAGCGCGAAGCCACTTGGGAACTTGAGAGCTCGATGAAGGAGCGTTTTCCTGTAGCACTCTGAATGTCGGTGCGCTATACCGAACTTTACCGAATTGGATGAAGTTCGGAGAAAGCCGATAAGGGCTAGTGTGGAATAGGGTTCCGAGGGTTTCAGAATGTTTTGGTGCGAGTTAGGGCCTCGAAAAATAAAAATTAGAATTTTTGGAAAAACCAAACTGGAGCTAAATTGCTCTCGGGGTCCGGACCCGAGACCTGGGGTCCGGACAATGAAGTCCTGTGGAACAGCTAGAGTCCGGACCCGGACACCCAGGTCCGGACACGACCTGTTTGCTGAGCTGAGTTGCTCACGGGTTCCGGACCCGGCTGTGGGGTCCGGACCCGGCCTGCGTAGTCTGCAGGATGTAAGCTGGCTCCGGATCCGGACCCTGCTTGTGGGATCCGGACCCGGCTAAAGCAGAATGCCCAGTAAGGGCAGTTTGGTAATTTCGCATGGTGGGAAGTTATGTAATGAGGGTTGAAGCCCTCTCCCTCATTTCTCTTCCTCTTCCTCACTTCCCTCTCCTTCTCCCTCACTTTCTCTCTCTAGAGATCTCTCCAAAGCTTGGAGAAGTGAAGGATTTGACTTTGGAAAAAGCTTCTAAGGTGGATTTGGAGCTTCTTGGCGCAAGAAGAAGCTAGGGAGCTTGGGTGTTGAGGTGAGTTTTTGTGATTTAGGATTTAAACCTTAGATTTAATCCTTTGTTATGAGGTTTTTGGAAACCCTAGGCAATCTTGACCACAAATGGTGGAAGATTGGCCATGAAATCTAGGGTTCGGCGCAAAGCGGGCGCGAAAATGAACTTCGAAAATTTAAGTCTGCTAAACTTGCAGATTTTGTATTGAGTACCAGTACTGGAATCTGGGTACCGGTACGCAATACAAAATAGAGAAGAACTAGCTCTCGAATTTTCAGGAACTCAACCTGAGTACCGGTACTGAAAACTGGGTACCGGTACGCAGTACAAATTCCTGAAGACCAACGTTCGGGTTCTGAGGAACTGAATATGGGGTACCGGAACTAAATGCCTGTGTTCCGGTACGCGAATTCGAGTACCGGTACGCAGTGCTGCGAAATGCCGGTTTTGGCTGGTTGTAAATAGTGGAATGTGGGGGAGTTAGTTGCAATCGTTGCAACACTCTATAGGAGGGGAAACCTCAGCCACTCCTCCCCAATTTGGACACAAGAGAAAAGAGCACTTCTCTTCTCTCTCTCTCTCTCTCTCTCTCTCCTTCCTCCCCTCTCTCTAGTAGAACTTCTCCAATACTTGGAGCTTGGAAGATCAAGCTTGGAGGAGAGATTGGAGGTGAGAGCAAGCGTCTTGGAGTAAGAAGAAGTTTGAGGAACTCGTGGCAAAGGTGAGTTCTTGATGATTTGGGTTTAAACCTTGGAATTGATCCTTTATTTTGAGGTTTTTGGAAATCCTAGGCAATCTAGACTACAAATGGTAGGGATTGGCCATGTGATTTAGGGCTCTTACATGCATGCATGTAAACCCTAGGTAGAAAGAGGGATTTTGCCATGAGAGGGTCTAAAAATATTTTGACCTTTGAGAATTACAATTGAGGAATAGGAAATCATGTGAGAACACTTGATTTCAAGAAACGAATTGATTTTATGGTTCGTAAATGGTAACGAACCATTTTGCTTGTGTTAGGGCAAGAAGCTTGGGTTGAACAAAGAACTCAAAGCAAGGAGGCCTAAGAGCTCAAAGAATTCAACCATTTGAAAGCTTTTGAGGTGGGTTTGTGTTGCACCGAAGTGATTAGATCACTTCCTTGTCTAGGGTAAAATAACCATAATGAAAATGGTAGTTGCATGTTACCCTAGTGTTTAATTGGGCATGTTGGCAAAGGTGATTTGTGAAATAAAATTGAGCCATGTGCTTATTTTGCATGTGAGTAGAATTATGTGTTTTATACTCACACAGCATGAAGGAATGTTTGTAAGTATTAAAAACCTTGTATGCCTAAAAGGTAAATAGGTAGATGAACAAGTACATGTATGAACTATTGAAATTGTGACATCATGATTCATGGAACATGATTAGTTATGGGACAACTTAGTACAATTATATACCAAAGAATGTGTAGCTTGTTGCTCTCTAGTGATAGGAGAGAAGGTGACTCAAGAACTTAAAAAAATCTAGTGTCATTGAACATAGGTTGTGAATGTTGACATGAATGTGAAATTATAACATCGCAAACGACGTGTGTGACTAAGTGGGAGGTATGCGGCGATTTCGCTACCCACGTGCAATGATGGCGGCGATTCCGCCACTCGAAAATTGGGACCAAGATGGGGATGGCGATTCCATTGCCCAGTGCCCAACTGTGACGCCCCGAACTTCCCAGGGGGTCACCCATCCTAGGACTACTCCCGTCCTAGCACGCTCAACTCTCTCAACCTCTTGGGCCTAGCCACCACCCAAAATGTTTAAGCTGGGTTGAGAGTTTAGCCCTATTATATCTCATATATAGGACTACCTGGGGTCTCACAATATCCCCCCCTTTAAGCCCTGACGTCCTCGTCAGGCTCAGACTCACAAGTATCAGGCGATGTGAGACTCGTCTCGCTAGCCTAAACTAACTTTGTGGTGAGCCACGCTCCACCCACAATAGTCAACAGCGTGAGAGCCTCGCTCTCCCAGCTGCATAATCCTGGCTCAGCCGAGACTCATCTCACACTTCCGGCTGGTAATTGGCTCTGATACCAACTGTGACGCCCCGGACTTTCCAGGGAGTCACCCATCCTAGGACTACTCCCGTCCTAGCACGCTCAACTCTCTCAACCTCTTGGGCCTAGCCACCACCCAAAATGCTTAAGCCGGGTTGAGAGTTTAGCCCTATTATATCTCATATATAGGACTACCTGGGTCTCACATGAGTGTAACAGGGGCGTCCGGAGCTACAACCTCCAAATCAAGTCGTCGCATTTCCTCAAGCAACGGCGGTTGGCTCGTAATCATCATTGCGAGATTCTCCACCAACTTTCTACTAAGTGCATCCGCCACCACGTTGGCTTTCCCGGGGTGGTACAGAATGGTCACATCATAATCTTTTAGCAATTCTAACCATCTGCACTGCCTCAAATTTAGCTCCTTCTGCGTGAACAAATACTTAAGGCTTTTATGATCCGTGTAGATCTCGCAATGCTCGCCATATAAGTAATGCTCCACAACTTAAGTGCGAAGACTACCGCCGCAAGCTCTAGGTCGTGGGTAGGATAGTTCTTCTCATAGTTCTTTAATTGACGAGAAGCATAAGCAATGAATTTTTCGCCTTGCAATAACACACACCCCAGACCATTCTGTGATGCATCGCTATACACCACAAAACTCTTCCCCGAAACGGGTAGGGCGAGAACTGGAGCCGTAGTTAACCTTTCTATCAACTCCGCGAATCTCTTCTCGCACTTACTGCTCCAAATGAACTTGGCTCCCTTGTGGGTGAGGCGCGTTAGTGGAATGGATATTTTTGAGAACCCCTCCACAAACCGCCGATAATAACCCACAAGGCCAAGAAAGCTCCTAACCTCCGTGATATTTTTCGGGCGAGGCCAATCCTTAATTGCTTCAACCTTTTCCGGGTCAACGGATATGACACTCTCCGAAATAACATGACCCAAGAAGGCGACTTCTCGAAGCCAGAAATCACATTTCTCCAACTTCGCATGTAGCTTCTCCTCCCGAAGGACTTGGAGCACAATCCTCAAGTGTTCTCCATGCTCTTCATCACTACGGGAATAGACCAGGATGTCGTCTATAAACACTACGACAAATCGGTCAAGATAGGCCTTGAAAACACGGTTCATCAAATCCATGAATGCTGTCGGGGCATTTGTGAGCCCAAATGGCATAACCGTGAATTCATAATGGCCATACCGCGTGCGAAACGCGGTCTTGTGCACGTCCTCCTTCTTTATCTTCAATTGGTGATACCCCGATTGAAGATCGATTTTAGAATACACCCGAGACCCTTGTAATTGATCAAACAAATCATCTATACAAGGTAATGGGTACTTATTCTTAATTGTGACCTTGTTCAGCTCGCGATAATCTACACAAAGTCGCAGCGAGCCGTCCTTCTTCTTCACGAATAGCACCGGAGTTCCCTAAGGCGATACGCTCGGTTTGATGAAGCCATTGTCAAGGAATCTTGCAATTGAGCCTTCAACTCCTTTAACTCGGCCAGTGCCATTCGATATGGGCCCTTCGAGATTGGCGCAGTCCCGGGAACCAATTCTATCACAAATTCAATTTTTCGGTCCGGCGGCATTCCCGGCAACTCCGCAGGAAACACATCCAGAAACTCTCGGACCATAGGGATGTCCTCGAGCACCGGAATCTCTTTATGACTCTCCACCACCGTCGCCAAGTAAGACACAAAACCGGCATTAATCAACTTTCTTGCACACGACGTGGTCACCGTCATAGCAAAGAGCGAGCTCCTACACCCTCGGTAGATGAACTCCTCTTGCCTAGGCTCCCGAAATGTCACCATCTTTCTTTCACAATCGATGGTTGCATAGTACCTTGAGAGCCAATCCATACCTAGCACAAGATCGAACATGTCACGCCCCGTCGGGCCTTTAACACCAACTAGGTGGAAAGGATAACTGCACGGGCGCATGCCCCAGACCCGCCGAACGGATAGAGTCTCTTCTACCCGCCCAAGGCGTCACAACACAAGCATATCCACAAGGTTCCAACTAGGAACGGAGTACAAGAGTTGCACAAGGAAAGCATCAACATAAAGAAGTTCTACTTCTATTACAACACATTTGCACATTTATACATGCCCAAAATTTTCTTTTCTCACATTTCCATTCCATACATCATGTTCCAAAATTATGGAATATACAAGTTGCATACATGTAATGAAAACCCCTACACTCTCAATGTCCAAGACTAGGGGTACAACTCTATGTATCACCAAAATAGAAGGGCCGCTATCTATAGAGCCAAACCCTTGCCTCGCTCCGCCGCCTCACTCGCGGAAGGACCTGAAAAACGTGGGGTGAGAACTATAAACATAGTTCCCAGTGGGTAAGGCCACCCAAGAGAGAAGCTCGACCCACCAGGTCCAAAGAAACACCATATGCATAAGTTAGATCACAAATAACTATGCAACAAATATTTACATGCTTGTAAATAAACATAAAGGATGCAACCAAATAAAATGTCCATTTTCATTTTCTCCTAGGTTCATCCTATATTTTACATTGACCAAGTTCAACTACTTGTCATTAACTTATATGGTTTCGGAATCGCCGCATCACCATAATAGTTCCAACGTCCAAGGAGTGAAATCGTCACCTCCGTCTTCGGGTAGCGAAATCGTCGCATACCCGGGATAGCGAAATCGTCGCATACCCCATTTCAACATCGCCATCACGTGGCACGGGTAGCGAAATCGTCGCATACCCGGGATAGCGAAATCGTCGCATATCCCAATTCATCACTGCCAACTCATGGCACGGGTAGCGAAATCGTCGCATACTCGGGATAGCGAAATCGTCGCACATCCCAAACCGTCACCGCCAACTCATGGCACGGGTAGCGAAATCGTCGCATACCCGGGATAGCGAAATCGTCGCACATCCCAATCTGTCACCGCCAACTCATGGCACGGGTAGCGAAATCGTCGCATACCCGGGATAGCGAAATCGTCGCATCTCCCAACGTTCACATTTTCATACTTGCCAACCTAAGTCTCATGACCCTAGGTTCTGTTACGGATTTTATATTGGCATATTTCGTGAAGTGAGTCGGAGTCTTGAAGGTTCAAAGAAGAAAAGACGAAGATTGAAGACTCGAAGACTCACCGTTTGAATTCACGATGCTTGGTAAGTTTAAATAATCTTGATGATGATTTATAAACATTTACAAGTGTTTGGAAGACATTAGAATAGATAAAAATTGTTTTAAAATGTAAAAATTGAGTTTTCCAACTTTCAGGATCCGGACCTTGAGATGAGGTCCGGAACCCGTACGCCTCCCTGGCTGTCACGCAGGGAGGGTCCGGACCCTAAGGTTGAGGTCCGGACCCTGAGGGCGGAGGTCCGGACCCTGAGGGCTGAGGTCCGGACCCTAGAGTGTTTCACAGAGCGGATCCGGACCCTGTTGGCTGCGGTCCGGACAATGAAACGCCTGATGAGTGTAAGGGTCCGGACCCCATACCCGCGGTCCGGACCCCGACCCGTCGCGAAGTTTTGGAAAGTTATTTTTTCAATTCTACTCTGATTCTAATGTCCCCCCAACCTGTAAATAAGATGGTAGATTCCTTAAAATATCTTAGCAATCCTAATATGGTTCCAAACCTTTCTAAAATCAGTTTTGCAATCCTAGTCGAAATCAATTTGCTTCCAAACCTTTCTAAAAACTATTTTTTAATCCTAATCTTTTTCGGATTGCTTCTAACCTATAAATATGATGTGGGGATGTCTCTAAAACGGGGTGAAGCATAGATTATCTTTTAGAAACCCTAGAAGCTTGTAGGTGACCGTTTTCCTCATCTTCTACATCAAGCTTCTCTCAAATTGATTCATGGTGCCCTAATTTCTAATATTCTTTTAGAATCAATTTGAGAATTGCTTAGAGATTATTCCCACAGATTTTTAATGATATTCTAAGCAATAAACCATCATCAAATTTATTGTTCTTGCTCCGGACGGAGTGCGCTCGTGGATTCGAGTGAGCGTCGTGGATTCGACGTGTTGAAGACTTCGTGGATTCGAAGTTGGGCGTCTCGTGGATTCGGGACGTGGCGTCCGTGGATTCGGACGTGGGGCGTGGACAACCCGTTGGTGCGCGTGATCCGCTGAAGAGAAGGGAGAGGTTAAGTCCGTGGAGTCGGTAATCACCTTGTAATTCTTTACTCTTAGTGGATTATTTTTTCGTGTGTTGGTCCCGTGGGTTTTTCTCCAAGGTGGAGTTTCCCACGTAAATCTCGGTGTGCTGATTTTATTTTTCCACATTACTTTATTGCATTGAGATTTGTGATTTTTGTTTATACACCTATTCACCCTCCTCTAGGTGATTGATATACTCTAGATAGATCCTAGGGCACCCCCCTATTTTACAATTGGTATCAGAGAGGGATCTAGGCTTTATCTTTCTTAATGGGTGAAGGTGGTAACATTAATCGACCTCCGTTATTTGATGGCACGAGCTATTCTTATTGGAAAGTTCGCATGAGAGCTTTTCTAATAGCCATCGATGAACGAGTGTGGCAATCCATAGAATTTGGATGGACTCATCCCACTCAAATCGTCGATAATGTTAGCGTCCCTAAACTTCGAAATAAATGGAGTAGGGAAGAGATTGATTTATCTTCTTACAACGGTAGGGGAATTAATGCTTTATTTAATTCTTTATCTCAAACCGAGTTTTCACGCGTCTCGGCGTGTGAAACGGCTAAGGAGATTTGGGATACTCTCCAAATTACGCATGAGGGAACTAGCTTGGTAAAGGTCCAAAAACTTCAAATGCTTACAAGTAAATTTGATTCAATTTTCATGGACGATCATGAGACCTTTACCGAGTACTATACTCGTCTTCAAGACATAGTCAATACATGCACAAATTTGGGAGAGAAAATCTCGGAATCTAAAGTTGTAAGAAAAATTTTGAGAACTCTTCCCGAAAGATTTCGTCCGAAGGTTGCGGCCATTGAGACTATAAAACATCCGGACGAGATGAAAGTAGAAGAATTAGTAGGCGCTTTACAAACATATGAAATGACTTTTCCTACTAATGAATCTTCTTCCAAGTCTTCTTCTAAGAGTACAGGTATTGCACTCAAATCTACGAAGGAGGAAGACGACAACTCGGATTCCGATGAAGAAATTTCGCTCGCCGATTTTGAACATCAATTGGAGCGTCTCACGAAGAAATTTCGTCGGAATTTTCGGAAGAACAAGTCAAATCGATCTACATCCAAATCTTCTTCAAAAGGATCTTCACATTCTAAATCCTCTAAAGAGAAGAAGATTGCAAAGTCTTCTAAAGAAAAGGATGAGTTTGAGGGAGAAATCCGGTGTTACAGATGCCGAGGCTATGGCCATATCGCCACGGATTATCCCTCTAAGAAATCCTATAATAAGAAGGCCCTACAAGCTAGAACTTGGGATGATTCTACTTCCAATGATTCAAGTTCTAGTGAAGAAGAAACAAATGATGTAATTGCCTTTTCCTCACATGTTTCTCCTTCTCCTTCTACTTTTTGTTTATCATCTATTATTGCTAACCCCTTTGATTCTTCCTCTGTGCATGATACATCGAGCAACAATGGCACAAGTGAGGGGGAGTCGGATGATGAAAGTTTAACCGAAGCTTACAATCAACTACTTATTGAATCAAAAAGATGGCTAAGCTTAACAAGAAGCTAAGGAGACGTCTACTTGAGCTTGAAGGAGAAAATAATAAATTGAAAGAGTCATCTAAAGCTCTTGCAGAGGAAAGGGAACATATGTTGACTAACAATAAGATCCTCCAGGAGAAGCTAGACCAAGCGAAGGTATCGATCAAAACGAATCAAGAAAAGGAGAAAGTATGTCATAGATGTGGAAAGAAAGGACATATAAAGAAGACATGCCCTAGAAAAGGAGAAAAGCATCAACCGGCATCTTCTAAACATCTATCGGCATTTTCCAACACTCGACATCCTTCTCGGTTTCAAAAGCAACATCCAAAGGGTCGAGTACCCGAGGTCAACCAAAAGTCAAAGCCACAACAACCAACTACTCCAAAGCGGAATGCGATGGTGAGACCAAAGGTTGATCAAAAGTCAAAACAATCGGTGCCCAAATACAACAAAGCAAGACAACCAACAATCCGACAAGTTTGGGTTCGGAAAGGTGATATCTTTCCTTGTCTTAAACCTTATTTTGTTTTGACTTAGTGTAGTGCTTTGATCGGTTTCTATTGCATATCTTTTGATTATTGCATTACACGTTTTGGTGCTCTCATTGTTACGATTTTTTGATTCTTTGAATGATTAGAACATTAAATAGTGCATTGAATATCAATAGGTTCACTTTCATTCACTCTTAATTAATCTCATATTAATTATCGGTTTTACTTTATTTTTATTATATTTGAAGATAATTTATTATGAGAATTCTTAATACTTATATTCATCAAATTTAGGCGATCATGTATAATCTCTAGGAGCTTAACCTATCTCGGTTGTGTGTGTTGAATTTGATGAATAGTCATTCTCTTATGGACTAAAATTTGTCACATGTTCTTTCAACTAAGAGATTGCATAAGCGAGAGGGAGTTATTATTATATAAAATAAAATGCTCATATGCTTTGAAAGATGTGGAAAGAGTTACATCCTTAAAAGAGTGTGAAAACTACCACCACATGGAGGAAAGAGCTACCACCCCGGTCGTCCGGTTAGTGTGTGCAGCTACCACATGAGGATTGAATTGCATATCCGAAAAAAAATATATACAAGTGCAAAAGGATGCAAAAGAAAAATGTCACAAAATTTTATTTTTTACGGTGTTATAAGGTGGTCCACATACATGAAAGATGCTCAAAGAGCCACCCCCTGTGCGATATTTGTTTTATCTCAAATTTGAATGTTTATGCAACAAATTTCTGTCTCTTTGATGAATCCCTTAAGTCATCTTCATAATCCGTTTACATCTTGATAGCTTTTGAGCCTTTAGATTATTTTTTGATGACTTGATTTTGAAGTTTATATGAATTAAGAAATCGGATAATATTTTATCTACATTATGATGATTGTGTAGTAAAGTTCTTAATTCTTATGAAATTAATAGGGATTGAAAGAAGTCAATGTGAATTTATATTTCTCATGCACTAACATTGCTTAAAGTTTTTATCACAAAGTGGTTTCAAAATTGAAAAATATTTTGAATTTGTGTTTTATTTAATTTCTTTCAACTTCTCTCTATTTTTGGTGTTTTTCTTTTGGCAATTTTTGACAAAAAGGGGGAGAGAGGTAATGATGACTTAGACGCATAAACAAAGGGGGAGAGATTGCATGAACAAAGGGGGAGCGATTTTGATATTTTTCTACTAACTTTGTTCGTGGAGAATGAAAATTTTTTGCAGGTCTTTCAAGACTTCAAGACTCCATGTTTGTCTAAGTCATAGAGTTTGTTTTTATGAGTTACAAAATTATAATTTTAAATTTTATTTGGATCTTTCACGCGAGAAGTTCATTGTTTTGGTGATGGCAATGAATTTCATTTTTGGAGAGATGAGCATCGTGAGTGTTTTATGTAATTTTGAGTTTTATCACGAAATTGCCAAAGGGGGAGATTGTTACGGATTTTATATTGGCATATTTCGTGAAGTGAGTCGGAGTCTTGAAGGTTCAAAGAAGAAAAGACGAAGATTGAAGACTCGAAGACTCACCGTTTGAATTCACGATGCTTGGTAAGTTTAAATAATCTTGATGATGATTTATAAACATTTACAAGTGTTTGGAAGACATTAGAATAGATAAAAATTGTTTTAAAATGTAAAAATTGAGTTTTCCAACTTTCAGGATCCGGACCCTGAGATGAGGTCCGGAACCCGTACGCCTCCCTGGCTGTCACGCAGGGAGGGTCCGGACCCTAAGGTTGAGGTCCGGACCCTGAGGGCGGAGGTCCGGACCCCAGAGTGTTTCGCAGAGCGGATCCGGACCCTGTTGGCTGCGGTCCGGACAATGAAACGCCTGATGAGTGTCAGGGTCCGGACCCCATACCCGCGGTCCGGACCCCGACCCGTCGCGAAGTTTTGGAAAGTTATTTTTTCAATTCTACTCTGATTCTAATGTCCCCCCAACCTGTAAATAAGATGGTAGATTCCTTAAAATATCTTAGCAATCCTAATATGGTTCCAAACCTTTCTAAAATCAGTTTTGCAATCCTAGTCGAAATCGGTTTGCTTCCAAACCTTTCTAAAAACTATTTTTTAATCCTAATATTTTTCGGATTGCTTCTAACCTATAAATATGATGTGGGGATGTCTCTAAAACGGGGTGAAGCATAGATTATCTTTTAGAAACCCTAGAAGCTTGTAGGTGACCGTTTTCCTCATCTTCTACATCAAGCTTCTCTCAAATTGATTCATGGTGCCCTAATTTCTAATATTCTTTTAGAATCAATTTGAGAATTGCTTAGAGATTATTCCCACAGATTTTTAATGATATTCTAAGCAATAAACCATCATCAAATTTATTGTTCTTGCTCCGGACGGAGTGCGCTCGTGGATTCGAGTGAGCGTCGTGGATTCGACGTGTTGAAGACTTCGTGGATTCGAAGTTGGGCGCCTCGTGGATTCGGGACGTGGCGTCCGTGGATTCGGACGTGGGGCGTGGACAACCCGTTGGTGCGCGTGATCCGCTGAAGAGAAGGGAGAGGTTAAGTCCGTGGAGTCGGTAATCACCTTGTAATTCTTTACTCTTAGTGGATTGTTTTTTCGCGTGTTGGTCCCGTGGGTTTTTCTCCAAGGTGGAGTTTCCCACGTAAATCTCGGTGTGCTGATTTTATTTTTCCGCATTACTTTATCACATTGAGATTTGTGATTTTTGTTTATACACCTATTCACCTCCCTCTAGGTGATTGATATACTCTAGATAGATCCTAGGGCACCCCCCTATTTTACAGGTTCAAGTCATTAAGTCTCACCTATGTTCAATGACACTAGGTTTACTATCTCATTCTCAACCTAGGTTCCATGACTCTAGGTTCCATTCTCATGTTCCAACCTATGTTCAATGACACTATGTTCCAATCATACATGTTCCAACCTATGTTCTCAACACTAGGTTCCAATCATACATGCAATCACATAACAAGTATAGATAATAGAAATATACTTGAATTCTTTAACATGCAAGAAGAGCTCATGGCTCAATCTATCATGATTCTCATTTTGCCCACATGCAAGTTCTAGGGTTCCACATTATACCATTTTATCTTTAAATGGTTATTTACCCTAGACATGGAAGTGACCTAATCACTTCGGTAAACACAAACCCACCTCAAGAGCTTCCAAATTCTTGAATTTTTTGAGCTCCTAGGTCTCCAAGCCTTGAGTTCTTGCTTCAACCCAAGCTTCTACAAGAAAATGGTTCTTTACTCATTACGAACCCATAATTCAACTCAATACTTGAAATCATTTGTTCTAACATGATTTCCTATGCCTCAATTGCAATTCCCGAAGGTTCAAATATTTTTAGAACCTCCCATGGTAAAAATCCTCATTTCACCTAGGTTTTACATACATGCATGTAGAACCTCAAAATCTCTTGGCCAATCTCCACGTTTTGTGGTTTAGATTGCTTAGGGTTTCCAAAAACCTCATAACAAAGAATTAAATCCAAGGTTTGAACCCAAATCATGAGGATCTCACCTTAGCCACGAGCTCCCCAAGCTTCTACTTGCACCAAGAAGTCCCAAATCCACCTTAGAAGCTTTTTTCAAGGTCAAATCCTTCACTTCTCCAAGCTTTGGAGAGATCTATAGAGAAAGAAAGTGAGGGAGATGGAGAGGAGAAGTAGAGTAAGAAGAAGACTGAGAAAGTTGGGGTGTCCCTGCCTTTCTAACACTCCCTCCAATGTGAAAAGACTATTTTGCCCCTCTCCCCATTCAACACTAACAACCAGCCAAAGCTGGCATTTCGCAACACTGTGTACCGGTATGCGCATTGGCATACCGGTATACGGGTGTTAGTTCCGGTATACCCCGAGGAATTCCGCAAAATCCGAGAGCTGGGTTCTCAGATTCAGCCCTCACATTCCGGTATACCAGACTCCATACCGGTACAAATCGCTTTAGTACCGGTATGGACACATCCATACCGGAATCCACTGCAGACTTCACAAGTTCAGCAGTTTTAACTTTTCGAAGTCCGTTTTCGCGCCTCATTTGCGCCGAAAACACTTCGCACAAGTCCCAAACTTGGCCGAAGCCTCACACATAGCCTCTCATGCTATTTTTCCACCGGAACTCCACAATTTGTAGAAGTTCGGTACAACGCACTGAAATTCAGTGTACTACATTCCTCCCCCCTTAAAGAGAGTTTCGGCCGCGAAACTAAATCATACCTCAGCTGGACTCAGCGAAGAGGTAAGGAAACCGCTCCCTCATTGAGCTTTCCAATTCCCACGTAGCTTCGCGCTCACCGTGATTCGTCCATTGTACCTTTACATAAGGAATTTCACGATTCCTCAAACTTTTCACCTCGCGATCCATGATACACAAGGGAAATTCTTCATAAGTCATATCCTCATGAAGCTCCATAGGCACATACTCGAGGACGTGCGCTGGATCATACACGTACTTACGGAGCGTCGATACGTGAAACACATTGTGTATCCCCGCAAGTTTTGGCGGCAAAGCTAGCCGATATGCCAAAGATCCCACACACTCCAAAACCTCATAAGGTCCGATGTAATGGGGACTCAACTTAGCCCGAACACCAAATCGATTTACCCCTCTCATGGGCGATACTTTCAAGAAGACGCGATCTCCTACCGCGAATTCTAAATCTCGTCGACGCCTATCCGCATAGCTCTTTTGCCTGGATTGCGCTGTCGATAAACATTCACGTGCCAAGCGGACCTTTTCCTCCGCTTCATGCAGCACATCCGATCCTAAGACCCTTCTCTCGCCGACCTCACTCCAATGAATAGGAGAACGGCATTTTCTTCCATACAAAGCCTCAAACGGTGCCATACCGATGCTAGACTGATAGCTATTATTATAAGCGAATTCAGCTATCGGTAAATGAGTAGGCCATGCACACTTGAAGTCCAACACACACGCTCGCAGCATATCCTCCAAAATCTGAATTGTCCTCTCCGATAGACCGTCAGTTTGATGATGAAATGCTGAACTGAAATCGAGCTGTGTACCCAAAGCTTCTTGCAAGCTTTTCCAAAAATGCGATGTAAAATGGGGATCTCGATCTGAAACTATCGAGGTTGGGACCCCGTGCAACCGCATAATCTCGTCCAGGTAGACTTGTGCTAATTTGTCTCCCGACCAAGTGGTGTGGATTGGCAAAAGTGTGCCGACTTTGTCAAACGATCCACCACCACCCAAATCGCGTCGTGGCCACCTAACGATCGAGGTAGGCCCACAACAAAGTCCATTGCGATATTCTCCCACTTCCAAACTGGAATGGGCAGTCCTTGCAATTTTCCTGCTGGAAAGCGACGCTCGGCCTTCACCTGTTGGCATACTAAACATTGTGCCACAAAGCGTCCAACATCAAGTTTCATCCCCGGCCACCAATAATGCAATTTAAGATCCTTATACATTTTGGTGCCGCCCGGGTGAATCGCATAAGGAGAAGTGTGAGCTTTTTTCAAAATCTCCCCACGGATGTCCTCGACTTTAGACACGCACAATCGATTTCGAAATCGAAGGGCGCCCTTCGAGTCCACATGAAAATCACCGGCGCGCCCACTCTCGATAGCACTCCGCACCTTTTGGAGTTCCGGATCACCGGATTGCTTTTCTTTTATTTGCTCCAACAAAGTCGGCCACACTTCGAGATTCATGAGTCTAGCGGGGACGCCCGGGGCCACGACTTCCAAGTCAAATCGGCCCATTTCCTTGATCAACGGCATTTGTCCCGTCATCTCAATTGCGAAGTTCTCCACGGATTTTCTACTGAGCGCATCGGCCACCACATTGGCTCTACCGGGGTGGTACAAGATGGTTAAGTCGTAATCCTTTATCAACTCCAACCATCTCCGCTGCCTTAAGTTCAACTCCTTTTGAGTGAATAAATACTTTAAGCTTTTATGATCCGTGTACACCTCACAATGTTCCCCTTACAAATAGTGTCTCCACAACTTAAGTGCGAAGACCACAGCTGCAAGCTCTAGGTCGTGGGTGGGGTAATTCTGCTCATAGCTCTTCAGCTGTCGAGAGGCATATGCTATCACCTGTCCTCTTTACATAAGTACACACCCAAGACCACGCCGTGATGCATCACTATACACCACAAAGCCCTCCCCCGCAATCGGCAAGGCGAGAACCGGAGCCGAAGTCAACCTTTTCTTTAGCTCTTTAAAGCTTTGGTCGCATTCCTCGCTCCAAACATATTTGGCTCCCTTGCGGGTAAGACGCGTTAGTGGACCGGAGATTTTTGAAAATCCCTCCACGAATCATCGATAGTACCCCGCAAGACCCAAAAAGCTTCGTACTTCCGTGACATTGGTCGGGCGAGGCCAATCCTTGATTGCCTCAACTTTCATAGGGTCCACCGATACTCCTCCCGCGGAAATCACATGACCCAAGAAAGCGACCTCACGAATCCAAAATTCGCACTTCTTTAACTTGGCGAACAACTTGTTCTCTCGAAGAACTTGAAGCATAATCCTTAGGTGCTCTTTATGTTCCTCTTCACTCCGAGAGTAGACAAGAATATCAACTATGAACACAACCACAAATTGATCCAATAGTGGTTTGAACACGCGGTTCATTAAATCCATGAACGCCGCCGGGGCATTGGTAAGTTTGAAAGGCATAACCGTGAATTCATAATGTCCATCTTGCGTCCTAAACGCGGTCTTATGCACATCCTCCGGTTTAATCTTCAACTGGTGATAACCGGATTGCAAATCAATCTTTGAATACACCCGAGACCCTTGCAACTGATCAAATAAGTCATCAATTCGGGGTAACGGGTACTTATTCTTGACGATCACTTTATTCAACTCGCGGTAATCCACACATAACCGCAGTGAACCGTCCTTCTTCCGCACAAATAGAACAGGGGCTCCCCAAGGTGACACACTTGGCTTTACGAAACCCTTGTCCAACAAATCTTGTAATTGTGCTTTCAATTCCTTTAGCTCCGCGGGTGCCATCCTGTACGGGGCCTTAGAGATCGGCGTCGTACCCGGGAGCAAATCGATCACAAATTCTATTTTCCGATCCGGTGGCATTCCGGATAACTCCGTCGGAAATACATCCGGAAACTCTTGGACTACAGGAATGTCCTCGAGTCCCAACACTTCCTTTCGGCTATCCACTACCGTCGCTAGGTAGGCGATGCAACCACTAGCAATCAACTTTCTTGCTTGCGACGTGGACACCAATGATGCAAAGAGCGAACTCTTGCACCCACGGTACACAAACTCCTTGTGCCCGGGTTCTTTAAACCTCACTATCCGGCTCTCACAATCAATAGTAGCGTGATATCTCGAGAGCCAATCCATTCCTAGGATTAAATCATACTCATTCATTCGATTTAACACCAGCAAATCAGCTGGCATGATCCAGTTTTCAACTCTCACTGGACAATCTACACACGCGTGATGTACACAAAAGGTGTGTTCAGGTACTTGCACAGTTCTTGCATGCGTGGCTTCTACAATTTCTATTCCATGTGCAATAGCAAATGATCGAGCAATGAATGAATGCGATGCTCCAGTATCAAACAAAGCTCTACATCGAATGCCTTTAATTAACACGATACCTGCCACGACATCCTCCTGGGCAGAAGGCTCCTCCACCTGTGAGGCGAACACCCGTCCACTGGGTGCCGGCCGCTGGCCCTCAGCTGGTCTCGGCGGCGGTGTACGGCCTGCCGACATCGCCGCGGGTGGGATGCCCGCAAGCTGTCTCGGCGATGCAAATGCCGATGCCGATGACGGTGCCCGGCCATCATCCATCGGACAATTGTACCGCATATGTCCCGGCTGTCCGCACTTGTAGCACCGGCCCTCACGGTAGTCACACTGTTGAGGGTTGTGGGGGCCGCTACAAATCGGGCACCGGCTCGAGGGTCGATTCCGCTGGGACCCACGAGACTGATTCTACGACTACGAGTGTTTCGGGGGCCGCTTAGAGCTAGATTGCCCACCCGAGCCACCCGCCGGTCGTTTCTTTCCCTTTTCTTTATCTTTTTCCTTCTCCCTTTCCCAAGACTCGCGCTCCTCGCGCGCACATGCATTCCCGTGCTCCACCCAAAGAGCACGGTCCAAGACCTCCGCAAAGGTCTGTAGCTTGAAGGCGTGTACCGCCCGAAAGATCTCCGATCGAAGCCCGCGCACGAAGCAGTCGACCTTGTCCAATTCTCCGCGGACAACGTGCGGTACACAGTTAATGATGTACGAGAACTCCCTCTCGTACTCACGCACGGTGCGGTTCCCTTGCTTCAACTTCCGGAACCTTTCTTGGAGTTTTCTTTTCTCACTATCGGGGAAGTAGGCGGCGAACACCATACCCCGAAACTCCTCCCATGTCGGTGGTGGAAGGCTAGAGAGTCGATCACGCCGGACTCCCTTCCACCACACCTTCGCCAATCGCTCTAAACAATGAGCGGCGAGGTGCACCTTGTCCCTCTCCAAGATATATAGATCTCGAAGAGCGTCTCCATTGCATCGATCCATGTCTCTACATCCCATGGATCCACGTTCTCCCCGTTGAAGATAGGCGGGTTGAACTTCTTGAACCTCATGAGAGCGGCAAGTGCGCGCTCTCGCTCCGCATCCTCCGCCGCGGAGTCGGGCATAGGAGCGCCCGTCCCATCGGCCACAGTCGGTGGTGCCGGTGGCGCCACAGCCGGCGCCGGTGTCACCTCCTCGGCCGGTGCCGAAGCAGAGGCTGGAGGCGCTCCCAATCTTTTCTCTCTAATCGCAGCCGCTTGCTGCGCCATTTCGTCTTGGAGCTTTTTAATTTGCTCCTCCTACCACTGCATCGCTTCGGCCTGTCGCCGAACCACGCCCATCAACTCGGTCAACTGATCATGAAGACCCGAGTTCTCGCCCTCCCCGAGTTGTTCGGGAGTCGCGCTCGATCCTCCGAGCCCAGACCTCGTAGGAGGCCGTCCACGTACCATTATCTCCTGAAAACACAACGACTTTGGTCATTTCATGACATTCAAAGTCATTTGTAACATAACGTTTCACGAAAATAAACGTGAACCCAATCTAGGCGAAAGTCACACAAGGGTTCTTATTCCCCTCACTTGGTTTCATGTTGTCGGCCGCCAACACGAACTCTCTTGGTGAAGAATAAGACACACCTCGAATCTACCTCTACTTCCAACTGGAGGTTTAAGGACATAACCCAATCACTTATCTTTCGCCACATCAAAGATCTCGTCACTCACGAGCCTACACTCCTGGGGTCTTTTCTATCCTAGGGTTTCTTAGGTCCACCTAGACCGTTTCTATGCTCTGATACCACCTCAGTCTGTCACGCCCCGTCGGGCCTTTAACACCAACTAGGTGGAAAGGATAACCGCACGGGCGCATGCCCCAGACCCGCCGAACGGATAGAGTCTCTTCTACCCGCCCAAGGCGTCACAACACAAGCATATCCACAAGGTTCCAACTAGGGACGGAGTACAAGAGTTGCACAAAAAAAGCATCAACATAAAGAAGTTCTACTTCTATTACAACACATTTGCACATTTATACATGCCCACTTTTCTCACATTTCCATTCCATACATCATGTTCCAAAATTATGGAATATACAAGTTGCATACATGTAATGAAAACCCCTACACTCTCAATGTCCAAGACTAGGGGTACAACTCTATGTATCACCAAAATGGAAGGGCCGCTATCTATAGAGCCAAACCCTTGCCTCGCTCCGCCGCCTCACTCGCGGAAGGACCTGAAAAACGTGGGGTGAGAACTATAAACATAGTTCCCAGTGGGTAAGGCCACCCAAGAGAGAAGCTCGACCCACCAGGTCCAAAGAAACACCATATGCATAAGTTAGATCACAAATAACTATGCAACAAATATTTACATGCTTGTAAATAAACATAAAGGATGCAACCAAATAAAATGTCCATTTTTATTTTCTCCTAGGTTCATCCTATATTTTACATTGACCAAGTTCAACTACTTGTCATTAACTTATATGGTTTCGGAATCGCCGCATCACCATAATAGTTCCAACGTCCAAGGAGTGAAATCGTCACCTCCGTCTTCGGGTAGCGAAATCGTCGCATACCCGGGATAGCGAAATCGTCGCATACCCCATTTCAACACCGCCATCACGTGGCACGGGTAGCGAAATCGTCGCATACCCGGGATAGCGAAATCGTCGCATATCCCAATTCATCACTGCCAACTCATGGCACGGGTAGCGAAATCGTCGCATACCCGGGATAGCGAAATCGTCGCACATCCCAAACCGTCACCGCCAACTCATGGCACGGGTAGCGAAATCGTCGCATACCGGGATAGCGAAATCGTCGCACATCCCAATATGTCACCGCCAACTCATAGCATGGGTAGCGAAATCGATACCCCGGATAGCGAAATCGTCGCATATCCCAACGTTCACATTTCACACTTGCCAACCTAAGTCTCATGACCCTAGGTTCAAGTCATTAAGTCTCACCTATGTTCAATGACACTAGGTTTACTATCTCATTCTCAACCTAGGTTCCATAACTCTAGGTTCCATTCTCATGTTCCAACCTATGTTCAATGACACTAGGTTCCAATCATACATGTTCCAACCTATGTTCTCAACACTAGGTTCCAATCATACATGCAATCACATAACAAGTATAGATAATAGAATATACTTGAATTCTTTAACATGCAAGAAGAGCTCATGGCTCAATCTATCATGATTCTCATTTTGCCCACACGCAAGTTTTAAGGTTCCACATTACACCATTTTATCTTTAAATGGTTATTTACCCTAGACATGGAAGTGACCTAATCACTTCGGTAAACACAAACCCACCTCAAGAGCTTCCAAATTTTTGAATTCTTTGAGCTCCTAGGTCTCCAAGCCTTGAGTTCTTGCTTCAACCCAAGCTTCTACAAGAAAATGGTTCGTTACTCATTACGAACCCATAATTCAACTCAATACTTGAAATCATTTGTTCTAACATGATTTCTTATGCCTCAATTGAAATTCCCGAAGGTTCAAATATTTTTAGAACCTCCCATGGCAAAAACTCTCATTTCACCTAGGTTTTACATGCATGCATGTAGAACCTCAAAATCTCTTGGCCAATCTCCACGTTTTGTGGTTTAGATTGCCTAGGGTTTCCAAAAACCTCATAACAAAGGATTAAATCCAAGGTTTGAACTCAAATCATGAGGAACTCACCTTAGCCACGAGCTCCTCAAGCTTCTACTTGCACCAAGAAGCCCCAAATCCACCTTAGAAGCTTTTTCCAATGTCAAATCCTTCACTTCTCCAAGCTTTGGAGAGATCTCTAGAGAGAGAAAGTGAGGGAGATGGAGAGGAGAAGTAGAGGAAGAAGAAGACTGAGAAAGGAGGGGTGTTCCTGCCTTTCTAACACTCCCTCCAATGTGAAAAGACCATTTTGCCCCTCTCCCCATTCAACACTAACAACCAGCCAAAGCTGGCATTTCGCAACACTGTGTACCGATATGCGCATTGGCATACCGGTATACGGGTGTTAGTTCCGGTATACCCCGAGGAATTCCGCAAAACCCGAGAGCTGGGTTCTCGGATTCAGCCCTCACATTCCGGTATACCAGACTCCATACCGGTACTAATCGCTTTAGTACCGGTATGGACACATCCATACCGGAATCCACTGCAGACTTCACAAGTTCAGCAGTTTTAACTTTTCGAAGTCCGTTTTCACGCCTCATTTGCGCCGAAAACACTTCGCACAAGTCCCAAACTTGGCCGAAGCCTCACACATAGCTTCTCATGCTATTTTTCCACCGGAACTCCACAATTTGTAGAAGTTTGGTACAACGCACTGAAATTCAGTGTACTATATTTAAAATAATCTGTCACGCCCCGGGCCCTAGTTGGAGCCTACCAGGCACGTGCACAGACCCGCCGTGTACACCAAAACAACACACAATGTACACAAGGCGTCTACAACAACAAAGATCAAGTAGAAGAGGTACATCCCAAATATGGTGATCAGAGCAAGTAACAACCACTACTAAAAATCTGGTCTATCAAAAACCACAAGATGTACAATAAGATTCACTTAACATTACATCTTAATCAGGAGATAACTCAACTAAATACAACTATACACCTTTCATACAAGATAGAAGAAAGGCATCAAGGGTCCTTCTAAAACATCATCGTCGCGGCTCTAGCTAGCTGCTAATCCCTCGCCACGATCCCAAGCCTCTCCCGCTGCGGAAGGCTCTGAAACAAAAACCCAACAACCATGGGGGTGAGAACTATTAAACAATAGTTCCCAGTGGGTAAGCCGCCGAGAGTGGCGAAATACACCGCTAGGTCAACTGAGGCAAGATAGTATAAGTTGAAACATAAGGCATAAAGCAATAAATGCTAAACAAATAATTCTACTACTATCATGCCTCCAAATGATTATATCATTTCAACAAAAATATGCTTCCTACCACTACATGCGTAGGTAGGTCCATTACCACAAATTTACATGTACTTGATTCCTTACAATCATATGCACAATTATGTCATCCACCATAACCTATATGCATATCCATTTATGCTATAAACATTAGTTAAGGAAAACCTCTTTTCATTAACATCATACATTCATGCCACTATACTAAACCAATGTGAGTATAGGCCTAATGCTACTATGGATGCCAATGTATGTAGTGACCAACTAATATGTCCAACTACAATGAATGCATCCCAATGGTGTCAAGCTAAGTATTGCCACAATATGCGACACACTACTATGTCCATACACTACATGTATATGCATCAAACAACCGATGTACTATGTCCAGTTTACTTAGCTTTTACCCAATCCACGAGGGGACTTACACAAGGTAACATCCCGGCTTGTGCAATGCCTAATGGTCCCGTGGTAGTCAACATTGCTCTGCAGACAATGAGACACTCCCCCACGGCGATCCACTTCGGCGCCCAATCCTGCACGGGCGATCAAACGTCGCAAAGGCTAACTCCGGAGTGCCGGCTTGTAGGGAGCAACCCTCACAAGCATGTGCGAATGAGCACAAGGGCAAACAAGCGCTGATCATAAGCATCATATCCAAGGCCAACACATCTCAATCATCATGTCTAAAACATGAAATCACAACATCGACTCGAGGGTCGGAATCATGACACATAAGTCACACTTGTTCTCAATTCACATGTGGGTATATTTCTACCAATATGTAACATGTCTCTAACATGCAAATGGTTACATCTCACTCTACCAATAGGAATGGACCTAAGTCTCATTCATGACCCCAACGGGTTACTATCATATGCTATAACCAAAGCCATACTCAATGCATTATACTAATGCTATTTTCAATGCATTCTACAAATGCCATAACAATGCATTCTACAAATGCCATAACAATGCATTCTACGATGCCAACAAGACCATAATCCATGACATGCATGAGCTACATCAACCTCTACTACATAGAGTATAAAAGTCATCATGCAAGTATTCATTTCTCATTAAATCAAGTAAACACATGCTTAGCCAATTACAATTATCAAATACAAAGGGAACCTCTTTCCTCATGTCTTAAACATGGAATCGTTCAACGACCAAAAGGTCGAGCTCAATGTCAACAATGCCCGTTATAGTTGCTCACCTAGATGAGGTGCAACATACTTGTTTTGCGTTTTCTCATATCCTTTCATTTCTCTATAGCAAGCATACTTTGGTATGCAAAGAGAATTCACTAATCCATCAACCAAGTAGTGTCTCATATGACATTCCATACTAGCATGCATATCTTAAATAGCATTTTATGAATGCGTCATCACAATACTAGTGTAAGTACTCTAGCATGCTTATCATTCTCATAACACTCTATTATATGGAGTATGCCACTTTTCACATGCAACATGTATATCTCATACCGACCGTCCCTAGTGCAAGTGGCAAAGGGCTTGGTGGTTGGTACCAGAGGTCCCGAGATCGAATCCTAGTTGATTCACATTTCCAGCTAAGTTTATTTTCAAAAGAAATAAACGAAGCGGGTAGCGTGCTACCTTTCTCTCAAAAAAAAACATGTATATCTCATGTTTTTACCATTTCTACCATGTCATAATTAGCACAATTATGCATCTAATCAATCCTATAATAAAATAGGAGACATAGGGGGAGTTCACCCATTTCGGTGAGGTCAGACCCACCAGATAACCGTCGAAACCTCGCAGTACTTCAAAACGAAGTTGTCCCCCGAGCTTCACATACCCTAAGATAATTTTCCAAGGGGTTAGAAGCATCGAACAAGCTCACCACAAAATTCACCAAAATTCATGAAGAAAATAGGTGAATTATACCTTAATCCAAGAAAAGCTTGTGCAAACTCCAAATCAATACATTGGAACTTCGAATCCAACCTACAAGAGTGCTCTACACTCATCAATTTCATCTCACAAACCCTCATGAGAAAAACCCCAAATGAAACCCTAGTTTTCCATTTTCTAGGTTTTCATCCCAAATCCAAGTAGTAATCACAATTAGAGGAGTTGTAAGATGGCCACACACCTCATAAGAGCTCTAAACCAAGCAAAAAGAGACTAGGATTGGAGATCCATCCACCAACAAGCTCTCATGTTCCATCCCGAGCTCCCCACAAAGCCTAGAAGCACTCCTCCATGAAGAAAATGGAGAAAGAATAGATCAAAACCAAGTTTCTAGGGTTTGGGAGCAAGGAAATCTAGAGAGAGAAAGAGAGAAACCTACCTCCTTGATCTCCCAAGCCTCAGCCAACACAGCAACATGAGAGGGGTGAAGGGATACTTAATCCCGTGCAACAAAATCCACATAGACCCCTCAAAAAGCCAAAATTGCAAAACTGCACGAATTGCAATCTGCAGCTCTGCGTACCGGTATACGAACAGGCGTACCGGTATACTGCACAAAAATTGCAAAACCCGAGCCTCGGCCAAAATGACCATTACACGGTATTCCGGTATCTCAACATCAGTACCGGAATAAATAACATCAGTACCGTTATCTTATGTCCATACCGGTATACAATGCAAAATCTGCACTTTTTGCAGATTTCGCTCTCCGGAGTCCGTTTTCGCACTTTTCAAGTCCCGAAAATACTCCCAAGCTCACCAAACTCAACCTAAAACTCCAGAATAGTATAAGGCACTATTCTCTCACTAGAACTCCGCAATTTGCTAAAGTTCAGTGTGCTACATCTTCCAATAGTCGCAACACTAACAAGTTTGCCGGCATAAACCAATCACCTATCCGCACGGGACAGGCCAAACACATGTCCGTGATGCAAAACGTGTGATCCAGGACTTGAACCCAACTAGCACGCACATTTTCTACCATATCGATGCCATGTGTAATTGCAAATGTCCTACTTATGAATGAATGCGAAGCACCCGTGTCAAATAAAGCACGACATCGAATCCCATGCACTAGCACAATACCTGCCACCACGTCGTCGACGACGGTAGGTTCCTCCACCTGAGCCGCAAACACCCGGCCACTGGGCGCCGATCGAGATCCCTCAAGTGGACGCAGCATTGGGGTACGCCCAGATGACATAGTAGACGGAGCTCCCGCAAACTGCCTAGGAGCCGACGGAACAGAAGCAGATGACGGGGCCGGAGATCCACCTCGTGGGCAATCATGCCACATGTGCCCCGCTTGCCCGCACCGAAAGCATCTCCCTTGCTGCTGCACACACTCCCGGGGCAAATGACTTCCGCCACAAATGACACAGCGGAGAGGTCGACGGTTCCTTGAGTCCGCGGGTACCTAGGGGGCCTCTTAGAGCTTGACTGCCCTCCGGCACCACCCATAGGTCACTTCCTTTCCCTCTCCACCTCGGATGACTCGCGCTCCTCCCGCGCGATCACATTGCCCTGCTCAACCCATAGGGCACGATCCAATACCTCGGCAAATGTTTGGAGCTTGAAAGAATGTACCACTCGAAAGATCTCGAGCCGAACTCCCGCTCGTACTCCCTCACGGAGCGATTTCCTTGCTTCAACTTGCGGAAATCGTCCTTCATCTTTCGTTTCACACTATCGGGGAAGTAGACGGCGAAAACAAGACCCCGAAACTCATCCCAAGTGATTGGAGGAAGATACGAGGATCGATCTCTCTTTACTCCCCGCCACCACACTCGAGCTGACTTCTCGAAGCAATGAACGGCCAAGTGCACCTTACCATGTTCGAGGGTATAGATGTCCTCAAACAGGGTCTCCAATGAAGTGATCCAAGACTCCACCACCCATGGGTCCACCGCTTCACCGCGAACATTGTCGGGTTAAACTTCTTAAAGATCGTCAAAGCCGCAAGCACTCGCTCCCTTTCCGCATCCACATCGGGGACCGAGGAGCTAGAAGCCGCCGGAGGAGCACTCATCGGACCATGGCACGCCGTCACTGGCACGGCAGGCGCGTAGCATTCAGTGCATGTGTCGGAGGCGCGGGCGGTTCACGATTAGCTTGTGCCGCAGCCGCCTGTTGCGACACCAACTCCCGAAGCTTCTTTATTTGCTCATCCTGCCATTGCGAAGCTTCAGCCTGTAGTTGAGAGGCCTCAGCCTGCCTCTGCACCACTGTAGTACACTGAACTTTAGCAAATCGCAAGGTTCTAGTGTGAGATTAGTATTTTGTACTAATCTGGAGGTTTTGGCTGTGATTCGAGAGCTTGGGATTGTTTTCGGGACTTAAAAGTGCGAAAACGGACTCCGAAGGTCAAAATCTGTAAAAAAAAACTGCAGTTTTGACAATGTATACCGGTATTTGGTTTTGGGATACCGGAATCCAGTGAAAAACTGGATTTTGTGCAGCTCTCGGGTTTTGCGAAATCCGGCATTGAGTACCGAAAAAGATGCAAAGTATACTGGTACTGATGTTCAGTATACCGGAATACTGTTTCGTGGCCTTTTGGCAGAGGCTCGAGTTTGCAGAATTTCTGGCCTGATACCGGTATGCCTATACGCATACCAGAATGCAGTGCAGAAACTGCAATTTGTGCAGTTTGCAAATGTTGGGTTTTTGAGGGGTGTTAAGGCAAATGTTATAATATGTAACTTAACCCTCACACCCCCCCGTCATAGCTCCTTTGTGCTGAGCCTTGGAGAAGAAGAGGTAAGGTTCTTCCTCTCCCTCTCTCTCTAGATTTTCCTCCCCCATATCCTTGGGATCTTGGGTTTTGATCTCCTTTCTCTTCTCCTTTTGCTTGTTGCTTGCTAGAGGAGCATTGGGGAAGGCTTGGATGTGTTGAGGAGAGCTTGTTGGTGGATCAACTCCAACCCTAGATTGTTTTAGCTTGAATTGGAGCTCATAAGAGGTGAGTAACTCTCTTGTAAACCCTCTCTTGTGGTTTATTTGGATTATTGTTGATGAAACCTTAAAATAGCGAACCTAGGGTTTATTTTGGGGTTTCTTGATTCTAAGCTTTTGGATGGAAATTGATGGGTGTAGAATGTTATGTTAGGTTGGATTTGAAGCTTCCTAACTTCGATTTGGGATTTGGACAAGTATTTCTTGGTCTAAGATAAATTTCACCCTTTTTCCTCTTGTATGTTGACGATTTTCGAAAGTGTTCCTTCGACACTTGTGACCCCCTAGGAATTTTCTTTAGGGTGCTTGAAATCGAGGGGACAACTCCGTTTCGACGTACTGCGAGGTCTCGAAGGAGTTCCGGTGGGTTTGACCTCACCGAAATGGGTGAAATCCCCCTATGTCTTCGGTTTTGTTTAAAAGCTCAAAATTGTGCATTTACATGCTAAATGTAGCATTATGACATTGTTGGAATCATGACATATAGGTGTCATTCATAAAAGAATTGCATGTGCCTTGTAGGGGTTGATAACATGCATGGTATAAATTGTATGATGGTATTAGTGGCATTTCATCTTATAATATGTAGAAATGCATATTGGAATTAGTGGGACATCATGTGGGATACTAGATGCATAGTGGACTATGAGGTTCATTCATGATGCTTACATATTGGCTTTTAGTAGCATTAGTCATGGTATATGACAAACTCTTGAGAATGTTAAACTAAGTATGTTGCATATTACTTAGGTGTATAACAAGTGGACATTATGACATAGTGTTGGACTCTTGGTCACTACTTGGCATTCCATGTTATAGACATGATGAACGTGACACTTGTGCAGTTGATTATGCTTGTTGGCCATTTGTGCTCATTCGCACATGCTTGTGAGGGTCGCTCCCTACAAGCCGGCACTCCGGAGTTAGCCTTGCGACGTTTGATCGCCCGTGCAGGTTTGGGCGCCGAAGTGGATCGCCGTTGGGGGAGAGTCTCATTCTAGTGAGAGAATGCTGACTACCACGGGACCATTAGGCACGGCACAAGCGGGACGGCACCGTCCCCTATGGATTGGGTATCTATATTGCATGTGGTAGTAGACATGACATGACATGATATGACATATAGTGAGATTATGACATTAGAACATGTGTAGTTAAAACATTGCATATTTACACATGTACATGAGTAGAAGGCTTACATGCATTGTAACTTGAACATGAATAGAATGTTTACATGTTTTATACCTTTATGTATAGAGGCATAGTAGTGTAGAACTTTCTATCGTATTCAGGTTTTATTATACTAATCCTACTTTTGCCTCAGTTGACCTAGTGGTGTATCCCGCTCCTCTCGGCGGCTTACCCACTGGGAACTATTGAATAATAGTTCTCATCCCCCTGGGGTTTGTTGTTTTATTTCAGAGCCTTCCACTGCAGGAGAGGCAAGGGATCGAGGCAAGGACGTTGTGACTAGTTAGCTTCCGAGGGAGATAGTCGCATAGGTGGATACCTTTCTTTTGTGTTGTTGAAAGGTGTATGTACTTTTGGGTTATAGTTGTAGAGTTCACCCTTTGTAGTGGATGATTTATTGGTGGAACCTTGTATCACCTTTATTTGTGTACTTTTCTTATGGCACCTTATGTATACTCTACTTTGTTGTGATTACTCTTCTATCTAGTATGTTTATGCTCTGATAACCATGTTAGGATTGTTATTATTCCTTTCATTGTATACTTGTTGTTGACGCCTTGTGTGCACTGGGGCGCCTTGTGTACACGGCGGGTCTGTGCACGCGCCCGGGTGTGCTTCCGCTTGGGCCCTGGGGCGTGACAGATTATAGTGGTATCAAAGCCTGGGGTTAAGTCATTGTGGACCTAGTAAACCTTAGGCCGGTTGGACTATAGGAATTAGGCTCGTGAGAGACGAGATTGTCTATGACTTGGGCGAAAGTAACACAATTGGGTTGTGTTTTAACTCCAAGTGATTGGAGCTTGATCGAAGTGTGTGATACCTAACTCTTAGAGGGTCACGTTGGCGGCCGACAACGTGACATCGGGAGTTAGTTAGGAGCTCACTTCATTTACTTTCGCGTGATTGGGATTTTATTTATTGTGTGGGGTTTCGCTAGCGTGAGTTTCCTAACTTACGTATTTTTTGTTGTTGTAGCTTGTAATGCCGATTACTCGTTCTCAATCGACCGAGGCGGCCGCGGCAGCCGATGCAGAGGAGGTGGAGACCTCTGCTACCTCCGGATCTTGTGAGGTCCGAGAGCTTCGTGATCAGCTCACTTTGTTGACGGACTTGGTGGCGGAGCAATCAACTGCGGCTCAGCGACAAGTGGATGCTTCACACCGACAGGAAGCGAGGATGAAGCGATTAGAAGATTTGCTACTACAACAAGCTTCTACTAGGACAGCACAGTGTCCTTTACCACCCGCATCGGCAGGAGGTGTGACTGCAGAAGCACAAGCACCGGCACCGGGTGCGGATCATGCGGCCACTGGTACGGAATAAAGGGAGGAGGTTGTTGTGACACCGCCAGTTCAGGCATCACCTTCGAGGACGGTTCTACCGACGATGGTGACTGGAGCAGAGCGAGATCGACTTATGGACCGCTTAAACGAGTTTAGGAGGTGCAATCCTCAAACCTTTGATGGAGAGAAGGCTGATCATTGGGTTGTGGAGAAGTGGCTTTTTCACATGGAGAAACTGTTCCACGACACTTTCGTGGAGGAGCGAGACAAGGTGTGGCTAGCGACCTATCACTTGGACAGTGTTGCATATCAGTGGTGGGCGGACATTCGAGATGATCCTAACACCGACCTTGCGGCAATCACTTGGAAAAGGTTCAAGGAGTTGCTGTTGGAGGCATATTTCCCTCAAAGCGTCAAGAGACAGATGGAGAGGGATTTGCGCAATTTGCGCCAGAGGGACAGGACGGTGGCGGAGTATGAACGGGAGTTTTCTCGTCTACTGCACTGTGTTCCGTTTGTTGTGAGAGATGATGAAGATAAGGCTCGTATCTTTGAGATGGGCCTTCGACCGTCGATCTACAGGATGGTTCAGTCGGCGGGTCTACAGACATACCGGGAGGTGGTAAATCGCACCTTGATTGTGGAGAAAGGCGCGGAGATTGCTAGAGAAGAAAGTGAAGCTTGGGACAGAGTGAAGGGTAAGCGGTCAACGGATGAAGGAGGCAGCAAGACTAGCTCAAAGAGGCCGCCAAAGCACCCTAGGAGCCAATCTCGAGGGTGTGGCTCTACTTCATCGCGCGGAGCGTCGGATCGCCGCCGGCCACCGCGTTGCGTGATTTGTGGTGGTCCTCATATTCAACCACAGTGCCCGCAGCGGGTGGGCAAGTGCAATCTGTGTGGCCAGGAGGGCCACTTTCGCTCGGAGTGTCCGAGAGGTTCTTCCCCAGCCCCGTCATCGGCATCGGCACCAGCATCACCGGGTCAGAGTCGTGGGATTCCACCTACCCACCATCAGGCCGGGCGACCGCCCGTTCAGCGACAGACCGAGGGGTCGCGGCAGGCACCTAGTGGGCATTTGTATGTGGCCCAGACTGAGGAGGCAGCGGCAGCGGGGGAGGTCGTTGCAGGTATCATTTTAATTAATGGCATAAGAGTTAGAGCATTATTTGATACCGGTGCATCACATTCATTCATCGATCGGCTGTTTGCCGAGTTGCATGGCATTGAGCTTTTATCGACCGTGCATCCTGGTCAAGTTGTTGTTCCCAATCATGTTTTAAACATTCGGGAGTTTTGCCCTAGTTGCCCCGTTAGGATAGGGGATTGGTTTATGCCGATTGATTTATTAGCTCTACGGAAGCTTGGAGAATTCGATATAGTGTTGGGCATGAATTGGCTTAGTAGATTGTAAGAACCGAGATTTTTTCCATATTTAATTTAACTCTCCGTTGACGATGTTTATGTGTGTATTTTAATTACATAATCACTCGTCAAGTTTCGGGAGAAAATGATTTAAAACGAAAGAGTTACGCGATTTCGAAAAATCACTTAAGTGAATAGTAACTCGGGATTTCCGGATAGGCCAATGATGAGAGATGGATTTCGGAGTGTATCGGACTCCGTTCATAGTGGTCCAATAGCTCGTTTTCAACTGTTCGACTATTCTGGACTCAATGGCACTAATAGATTTTGGATTTGAGGCACGGTTTTCGAGAAAACTGGATCTTGCCGAAAAGTAGACCTTTATACTTCATTGATATAGCCTCGCAAAGCTTACCGTAGCTCCGCTTTGCGTACGAACCCCCCTGACAGGGATTTATCATGTGAAAGAAAGTTAGTGTCGATGGATTTTAGTCGCGAGTTCGCTAACCGAGGAGACTGAAAGCGATCGATGGTTGTTATACACATGATGTATATATGAATCGGATTGACGATGGGTTTGTCGTGAATCGGCAACCAAATCGAACGAAACAAAATCGTGAGTTCGATAATTCGGCAGTGCTGAACGCGCTGGTGCCGTCCGTTCGTGAATCCGTGGAACGGATCTCTTGGAATTCCATCTTGCTCGCTAAGGGGTCGAAGTTCACAAAATTGTAATCTTGCTAAAGCCCCGATATTTTATGGACCAATTCGTATGAAACTTGGCGTGGAGGTGCTCACGCGCGATTTACGCGCGTTGTGAGGGACCCATCACGAAATATTGGGTTTTGGAGGGAGTTATGCGCGAAGTCGGCATCCTATAAAATTGGAATTTAGGGTTTCCTTCATGAAACCCTAACCCTAAGCCGCCTCCCCCCTCCACAGCAACCCTAACCGAGCCCCCTCACCTCCTCTGCACCTCCCTGCGCGCAGCCGCCGCCGCCGCCGGCCAGCCGCCGCCGGCAGGAGCGCAGGAGCTGCTGCCAGCCCTTCCCATCACCTTCACCTACCTCAACTCCCTCTCCTTTCTTCTCATCCTCGGGTTAGATCCACCCAGGAAGGAATCACTTTGATCCCTGCGGTGGCCGGCGTCGCCCCGACCTCCGGCGTGTCCCACTACCATCCCCGGCGCCGCCGCTGCTCCTACAGCCCGGCGGATTTGAGCCGAGCCAGGCTTGTGCGGGCTCGAGTTGCCCCAGCGCCACTGTCGCCGCCTCCTGTAACCCCTGGTCGATGTCCCTCGGCTCCCTGGTACTACCGCGCCCGACTCCGACCATCGCCGTCGCCGCCACTCGCGTAGAGCGCCGCCGCGGCCATGCCTGTGGCCGGATCCGGGATGCCCTAGCTTTGCCTCTCCACGGCTAGGGCATCGCCGCCCGTCGCCGGCGCTGCTTCTCACCGCCGGCTGACACCTCGGCTGGTTGTCCCCGGCAGGCCGCACCCTCCTCCCGCCGGATCAGCCGCCGGCGTTTCCGTCGCCGGCCGGAGCTTCCTCCCTGCTCTCGGATTCAGCCCGAGCTGGGGCTGTTTTGGGTTGCATCGCCATTCCGGCGATCTGAGCCTCCTCCGTCAACCCCGCTAGTGAGCACGGCCCTCCTGATGTGCTGAATACCTCCGTGCTCACCTAGTTTGCTGTCAGTGAGGCTCAGAACATCGAGTTCTTGAACGTCGCTCCCGATTGACCTTTTCGATAGAGGTTGCGGGTGATCCAGCATGCTCCTCGGTCGTCCGCTGTGCGCCGGACAGCGAGCACGGCCTCCGTCTCGTCGAGACCTAGCAGGATGTGTCTCGGCGGACCTCGAAGATACTCGGATCGAGGTTCGGTTGATCTGCGTCGCGTCCAGGTTCCCGACGCGAGTACGACAGGTGGGTGAGCCTACGGAGTAGTCGGTATCACTATTCCCTGTCCCTTCTTTGATATAGCTCTACATGTCGATTCTCTCTTTACAGCATTCGTTCATACGTACCTTGCTTGCATAGTATATTTGTGGTCATGGACATGTAGAGCAGGATTACACAGTGATGATTTGTGGACTTATTGTCCAGGCAACACATCGACTCTCTTGTCGTGTGTTTCGATCTGTTGTGGCTTCGGCCTGGTACCGGCCTTTCGCCGGCTTGGATTCGATCTGTTTGATCAGGATGTGGCGTTCCTCTCGCCTGTGGCTTCGGCCAGGTATCGGCTTCTTGCCGACGATGATTTGATCTATTTGATCAGGATGTGGCGTTCCTTTCGCCTGTGGCTTCGGCCAGATATCGGCTTCTTGCCGGCTGTTTATTGAGCATATCGCATGATCCGTCACTGCACAGCGTGTATTCATGACACCAGATCGGTTTGGCCACCGATCAGGGGTGTACTATCCGGATGAGTCGACCTGCGGGCGCATGAGTTAGATCGGGTGCAAGCAAAGTGGCAGGACGCATGAGGTCTGTGGATCAATAGGGCACCGCTTGAGGTGCGGACCAATAGGGCAACGCTTGAGATCTGCAGACCAATATGGCAGGCACCAGATTGGGTATTTGGAGTTTTCTTTCCATTGATGCATACACATCTTAGTTTTTCCTGTACAGTAGCATTTTGATTATTTATTCTGTTCATACTGACACGGCTACTGTAGATCTCTGATTATATTGTTATCATATCCCCTTTGTTTCTCAGTGATTACGACATGCCCCTGTGGCTCGGTTGTACCCACTGAGAAACCTCGTTGTGGTTTCTCACTCCCTGTTTTTCAGGTGGATCGGGCGAGGAGCCAGTTCGTGGTTCAATGCGAGGACGATCTAGCTAGACTGCATTAGCGGTCATCACCCTAGTTATGTTTTTCTTATCTGCATTAGTAGTCAGATAGATGTATATAGATGGTTCAGTTGGATGATCAATATTGAATGCTTATAACTTGTATGAGATGATTACTTATTATGCATGAGATTGGGTTTTAGTTTTGATTATTAGCATCTGATTCGGTTTTTTCGTGTGGGTGTCTACCCTTCGTGGTAGTTGATTTTCAAAATGAAGTTCCGTGTGGGAACGACTTTAAAAGGTTTTCTTGGATTTCTTTAATGCTTATTAGAGTTTGAAAATAAAGCTTTCGTGTGGGAAGCACTTTTAATAGGATGCTTGTTGTACTGTGCATTGCATCATCCTTCGCTTAAGGAGTGCTTAGAAGCATGTAGGTATAGCTGAATGCAAATATACTCTATGTTGTATTGTATGGATTATCGTGAATGTAAGTGTGATTGTGATCCTGTTGTATGTTGTTGGTACGCCGTGCAAATACAGGGGAGACTCTGTCCGTGTAGACGGAGGTGCCTGTATTTGTGGCGGGTCTGTTCACTGCGCGGGCTAGACTTTCAAAAAAAAAAAATTGACCTGTTTTCCGCAACTCTGACTTTTAAAAGATATAAAGATTCTTATTAAACTAGCCCGGGGCGTGACAGATTAAGATGGTATCAGAGCGTGAACAATCACAATTAAATTCACAAGCTATCTAACTGAACCACTGGTTAGGATGACCCTAGGAAGACGTAAGGTTTATAAGCACGTGAGAGCACGGGGTTGTGGGATTGAGTCCCGGTAAGTTGGTCGAGTTTTATTAACTCGAGGTTCATTGTTGTTTCGTTACCCCGTGTTTGTTTTGCAGTTGCGGTGCAGACTTGTGTCTCTACTGGGAGTGGTGGCGGGTTACAGACAGATATCGAGTGGTAGGGTGATGTGCACCTGGTAAAACCACTCGAGACAGATGTGGACATTGAGGTTCCAGGCAGTGGTATCTGCTGGGCCTTAGCTGACGGCTGAGCCGTGATTTCTTGGCCCCACTTTCCATGTAGAGCACGAGGTTCACTGCGAGTATCTCTACGGAGACGATACTGTGTGCGGTTACCGCCACGACTGTTCCTGGAGCTGTGTGAGTACAGCTCGAGGATTGAAATGCAATCGCTTGGGCGACTGCAGTGCGGATATTATTTCCTCAGACTCTGTGAGTATGGCTTTAGTGCCTACTCCTCTCTATTTAGAGCTCATGTACGATTACAGGCATCTCTGTGCAGATGATGATTTATGCAGGTTTGACTGCATGTATTGCGTGGGTTGCTGGTGTGCGGCCCGAGGTTTGTTCGCCGACCGCTCGTGCGGTTGCGGTATGAGTAGGGTTTCTTTAGCTTTGGTGGGTAGAACCGTGGTGTCTACCCTACTCTATTCTCTAATGGTGGCATGAGTCACCGAGAGAGGAGCGAACCCTAGTATGAATATTTGAAGTAAGTTGGTGATAGCTTACGAGATTTTTCTCTTTCTTCGGATAAATTGTTGGCTTGACCCTGATCTTAAGATGGGTTAGTGTGTATCGAGGTTATAGGGCTCCTTATAGAGCTTCAGGCAAGGTATTAGATCCCGTGTGGATATACCAGTGAGATTTCATCTGACTCATGAAATTGAAGGATGTTCGTGATGCGAAGCGAGCTTAGAAGATCTTTCTCGCTTAAGTGATGTTTAAATACCCTATTGGTGGATTTGTCAGTATAGCTATTTTGATCTTCCGTGATCTTTGCGCCTATTGGCGTAAGCCAGGATTGGATATGACTTAGCTTCAATGTTAGGTCTTTGTGGTGCACACATTGTGTAGGGCAGTCCCAACACCTAAATTAGTGTGGTATGGGATGACACCTGGTTTATGTATGCTTATGGCATATAGGATAATTGGAAAAGAAAAGAAACCCCTAAGGATAAGTTGTGGTGTTGGATGAGGCTCGAAAATCGAGCTGTTGATCGTATTTGGCTTGCGTAGTTGGCGACTCTATGTCGTAGATAGTTCATATTCCTGTTGTTGGAGCCATAGAACTCCTAGGGAGTCGGCTCGATGGCTGGTCCAATCTCGAATATCGACTCCCGTAGTCGATATTTATTAATGTTGTGGTGCACTCTGGTGCAACATCGTGAGATTGGGTGATTTCGTGCTAGTGTCACTTCTCCAACATGACGTTAGAGATGGATCTACGGTATTTCACTTTTCTTTTGATAAATGCGTTGGCTGCAGACAACGTATTGTCAAAAGTTAGGATGAAATGCCCTACCCCTCTTTTGGGAGTATTTGGATTGGGATATTGTGTTTTCCCGTGTAGATAACCTTTATGGATGATCATGCGAAGGTTAGAATCGTGGTCATCTTCGACCACGCAATATATTATGGGTTAGCCCTAGGCAAGGTTATGTAAAATGATGAATTAACCTCATCAATGGTACGTATTTCGGTGTTGGTCTGGTGGTATACTAGCCAGTAGCCAGGTCTCGCATAGTTAAGGGACGAGTTAGATAATACGTTCTCAGTTGCAATCTATATTGCATTGCTAGAAGATATGAACGACGTTAGGCACATGGACTGAGCCTGGCCTTTGGCTCAGAAGTATATGCAGGTGTTTGAATACAAGGTACATGACATGGTTAAATACGGATTTTATTGGAGCGGATTGCTCTTCTGGTCACTTGATGATTGATGCATCTGGGTCTCGTTGAGACAGGCATCGGATGTGGTATGGAACATTGAATCGCTGGTCCCATGTGGATTTCAGCGACCGGGTTTCGTGGAGACAGATGTAGAGCATCTCTGGTGGCTTGATTGTTTGTTACGATTGGCAACCCTGTTGCGGACACCCATGGACTTTTATGTTGAACCGCATGTACCTGAAGCTGACTTACTTGTCGAGCTCAACTGGTTGTGTGAGCCTTAGACCTGTTGGTCTAGGCGGATGGTTTGGTCTTGAACCAAGAAATGTCGTAATACCGCTAATGGATTTTTGAAGCTAAGGGTTTGATTTCGTTCTGGTTGTATCTCAAACTGGTGGGAGACTGTAGTCTCCAAGACGGACGTTATTGACGCGGGTTTTGGGACAATGATATAGATTCGCTCATGGTGAGCAGGTTGACGTTGTTGGTAAGTTGGAGTGCGTCGTTTCGGACTCCGAAAACATACTCCAGACTTATGGTGTTGTCCCGGGATTTTCATGTATGAACCTTTGACGTAGTTGAGTTAGTTACTGCTACGTGGACCAGATTTGGGTGGACCTTGAGTTTCTGAGTGAAGAGTTATTGTCCCAGTTTTGGAATAGTGTACAGCAAGCTTTGGGTACGAAGCTGAACTTCAGCACGGCTTTTCATCCCCAGAGCGATGGACAGTCTGAGCGAGTTATTCAGACTCTTGAGGACATGCTACATGCATGCGTCCTGGATTATGGTGATGGGTGGTTCAAGTACCTGTCACTGGTGGAATTCGCCTATAACAACAGTCATCAGGCGAGCATTGGGATGGCACCGTGTGAGACTTTATTTGGGCATCGATGTCGGTCCCCTATCAGTTAGGACGACATCGGAGAACGCCGGATAATCGGGCCGGACTTAGTGGTGAACGCAGAGACAAAGATTCGCATTGCTAGAGAGCAATTATTGACTGCACAGAGTCGGCATAAGAGCTACGCGGACCATCGGCGTTGTGACCTGGAGTTTCAGGTCGGCGAGCATATTCTGCTCAAGGTTCCACCGTCCAGAGGGATCAAACGGTTCGGTTTGAGGGGCAAGCTTAGCCAGAGATATGTGGGACCGTTTGAAATCTGGGAGTGCGTTGGTCCGGTGGCGTACAGATTGGCTCTACCTCCGAGTCTCGCCCAAGTACATGATGGCTTCCACGTGTCAATACTTCGGAAGTGTAGTTCTGATCCGTCCCATGTCAGCAGTCCGATGACTATTCAGCTTCGGGAGGATCTGACCTATGATGAGACTCCGACGCAGATATTGGCACGTGAGGAGAAATAACTGCGGAACCGGAGCGTTCCGTATGTTAAAGTTCAATAGGCTAATCATGAGGAACGCGTAGCGTTATGGGAGCTTGAATCGATTTTTGCGGGAATGTTAGCCACATTTACTTGAGGGGTACATGTAATCAAGTTTCGGGGACGAAACTTCTTTTAAGGGGGGAATGATGTAAGAACCGAGATTTTTCTCATATTTAATTTAACTCTCCGTTGACGATGTTTATGTGTGTATTTTAATTACATGATCACTCGTCAAGTTTCGGGAGAAAATAATTTAAAATGGAAGAGTTACGCGATTTTGAAGATTCACTTAAGTGAATAGTAACTCTGGTTTTCCGAATAGGCTGATGATTAGAGATGGCTTTCGGAGTGTATCGGACTCCGTTCATAGTGGTCCAATAGCTCATTTTCGACTGTCCGATTATTCTGGACTCGATGGCACTGACGGAATTTGGATCTGACGCACGGTTTTCGAGAAAAGCCTACTTGGTGGTTGAGGGACCAAATTGTAATTAAAAAAAATATGAACGGTAAAGGGGTCTATTGATCTGCAAATCGGCAATCAAATCGAACGAAACAAAATCGTGAGTTCGATGCCTCGGCAGTGCTCATCGCGCTGGCGCAATCCGTTCGAAAATCTGACGGACGGATCGTAAGATAAAGCACGTTTTCCGAGGAAGGGTTAAAATGTCACTTTTGGTATTTCAAGAAAAATCCCTATATTTTATGTACCAAACTGCACGACATCGGACCTGGAGGTACTTACGCGCATAATACACTCGCTGTGAGGGACTCAACGAAAAATAGTTGGTGTTGGTGGGCTAAATTGCGATTTGCCAACCTATATATATAGGTGATTTTAGGGTTTCCTCTACACAAACCCTAACCCTAGCCTCCATTCACCTCCACAGCGACCAAGCCGACACCCCCACCTCCTGCTCCTCCCTCTGCGCGCGACTGCCACCGCCGGCGACCCTACTTCCGGCCGGCAGTGGCCGCAACTCCAGCAACACATCCTCCCTCACATCACCACCACCTCCACCTCTGTCCATCTCTGCCAGGGATCAACCCAGGGGGGAAACCACACTTCGGGCTCCTTCCCTGCAGTGTCCCCGGACCTCCGGCGAGCCTCTGGCCGGTCGCCGCCGTCCCTGCGCGCCGCCACGGCCGCCGCTGGCAGACTGCACCAACTCTGGTGTAGTTCAGGCCGAGGAGGAGTAGATCTGTTCCCCACGCGCCGCCGTCGCCCGGGACCACTCCGACCGCCCTCCTCCGGTCTCAGGCAACCCGCCGCCGCTGTCCCTGGGAGCTCCGACCACCGCCGTGGCCGCTGGACCTGTGTGACCCGAGCCCAGACCCGAGCGGGCTCGGTTTGTGCCAGCGCCGCCACCGCCGCCCTCCGCCGTCGGCCAACCCAAGCCCCGGTCTCCCTGGCCCTCCCGCATCCGTCGTCTGCCGACGGGACCGCCGCCGGAGCCGCCGATCGTCGGGAGACGAAGGCTCGGCCTAGGGAACCACCCGAGCTAGGGCATCACCGCCGCCGCCTCTCGCCGCCTCCCGCCGTCGGCCACCGCACGCGCCGACCTCCCCTGACCGGCAGCAACCCTCTGCCGCCGGTGAGCCCGCCGCAGAACTGCCGCCGGCCGTGCCCTAGCTCCCTCTGCCCGGTAAGCCCTAATTGCTACAGTCTGTGCATGGATCTGAGTTCGGGTCAATATTCCGATGATCCGGAGGCTGTTCTGATGCCTCCGGAGGTGAGCACGGTGATCTTCGGTCAGTCCCGAATGCGATGCTCACCTCCATTGTGGTCAGCGCCTCCTGGATCTGCGGAATAAGCGCGATCATCGTACAGTGCGCATAGTTCGCTGAAGTGCGCGTCGCGCCTGCGCGCTCCACAGTATCCGGATGTGCTCCGAATTGTGAGCACGGCCTCCGACACGTCGAGACCTATCGGTGCGTGTCTCGGCTGACCCCAAAGACCCTCAATTTGTCGTAACGACCCATAGTGTCCGATAAATCACATAAAATAATATAATTTTATGGAAAGTTGAGGGCTTTTATGCAATTGTACACTGCGTGGGTCCTGAGGGCAGTATGTATGGACTACGTGTGACCTGTGGACTGATTGTCCAAGGTCCGCCGTCCTTCGTTTGTCCGAAAATGGGTTTTCGGAGCGTTTCCCGACGAAATCCGTCTGCGAAACGTGGTTTTCGGCTCGAAAATGTTCGACGCAATGTGTGTGACTTGTGAGCTGCCGCTGAGCCTTGTTGGCTGGTTGTCTCGGCCGTCTCGTGTATTTCGGAGATGCCCGGTGAGCGGCAGTGGGTTCCGGTGTCGAAATCGACACTTACGGGAACCCGGATCGGAACGATTGTCCGACGATAATCGTTTCGACGTTTGATCTTGTGTTCGCTGCCAAGACACCCAAATGGAAGTGTTTTGGGGCAGCGGTTGACTCGTGGATCGAGTCGGTACATTGCGGGACTATTCGTGTGTCTCGGGGACGTCCCGGTGCGATTTCGGGGAGTTCCGGTGATTTACGGAGATCGGTTTGGAAACCGAGTCTCGGGTTTTGGGGATTTGTGTGAGATGCATTTGTAGAGTCCTTTGGGACATGTCTCTGACTCGTGGACCTATCGTAGGTCCGGTTGATCTGCTTCGCGTCCAGGTTCCCGACGCTATTACGACAGGTGGGTGAGCCTACGGAGTAGTCGGTATCACTATTCCCTGTCCCTTCTTTGATATAGCTCTACATGTCGATTCCTTCTTTACAGCATTCGTTCATACTTACCTTACTTGCATAGTATATTTGCGGTCATGGACATGTAGAGCAGGATTGTGCATTGATGATTTGTGGACTTCTTGTCCAGGCAACACATCGACTCTCTTGTCGTGTGTTTCGATCTGTTGTGGCTTCGGCCAGGTACCGGCCTCTTGCCGGTTTGGATTTGATCTGTTTGATCTGGATGAGGCGTTCCTTTCGCCTGTGGCTTCGGCCAGGTATCGGCTTCTTGCCGACTTCGATTTGATCCGTTTGATCAGGATGAGGCGTTCCTTTCGCCTGTGGCTTCGGCCAGGTATCGGCTTCTTGCCGAGTTATTATTGAGCATATTGCATGACCAGTCACGGCACGACATTTATTCATGACACCGATCGGTTTGGCCACCGATCAGAGGTGTTCCGGATAGGTCGACCTGCGGGCGCATGAATGGATCGAATGCGGAGGAGTGCGGAGGAGTGACGAATGCACCTGAGGTTTGCGGACCAATATGGTGGGATACTGATTGGGTATTTGGAGTTTTCTTTCCATTGATGCATATACAGCTTAGTTTTTCCTGTACAGTAGCGTTTTGATCATTTATTCTGTTCATACTGACACAGCTACTGTAGATCTCTGATTATATTGTTATCATATCTCCTTTGTTTCTCAGTGGTTGCGACATGCCCCTGTGGCTCAGTTGTATACCCACTGAGAAACCTCGTTGTGGTTTCTCACTCCCTGTTTTTCAGGTGGATCGGGCGAGGAGCCAGTTCGTGGTTCGATGCGAGGACGATCTAGCTAGACTGCATTAGCGGTCATCACCCTAGTTATGTTTTCCTTATCTGCATTAGTAGTCAGATAGATGTATATAGATGGTTCAGTTGGATGATCATTATTGAATGCTTATAACCTGTATGAGATGATGACTTATTATGCATGAGATTGGGTTTTAGTTTTGATTATTAGCATCTGATTCGGATTTCTTCGTGTGGGTGTCTACCCTTCGCGGTAGCTGATTTTCAAAATGAAGTTCTGTGTGGGAACGACTTTAAAAGGTTTTCTTGGATTTCTTTAATGCTTATTAGAGTTTGAAAATAAAGCTTTCGTGTGGGAAGCACTTTTAATAGGATGCTTGTTGTACTGTGCATTGCATCATCCTTCGCTTAAGGAGTGCTTAGAAGCATGTAGGTATAGCTGAATGCAAATATACTCTATGTTGTATTGTATGGATTATCGTGAATGTAAGTGTGATTGTGATCCTGTTGTATGTTGTTGGTACGCCGTGCAAATACAGGGGAGACTCTGTCCGTGTAGACGGAGGTGCCTGTATTTGTGGCGGGTCTGTTCACTGCGCGGGCTAGACTTTCAAAAAAAAAAAATTGACCTGTTTTCCGCAACTCTGACTTTTAAAAGATATAAAGATTCTTATTAAACTAGCCCGGGGCGTGACAACACCTCTCAACAAAAGATAAAAGAAAGGTGCTCCACCTAGTCGCTAGCTCCCTCGCGCTCTAGCTACTCGCAATGCCCTTGCCGCGGTCCCTAGCCTCTCCCGCAGTGGATGGCTCTGAAATAAAACAACAAACCCCAGGGGGATGAGAACTATTATTCAATAGTTCCCAGTGGGTAAGCCGCCGAGAGGAGCGGAGTACACCACTAGGCCAACTGAGGCAAAGTAGGGTTAGACAACAAAAAGCATAATTATAGTTGAAATTTAATACTACTATGCCTCAAGATGTTTTCATAAAAACATGAATTATTCTACCCAAGCACATGTGTAAGCATGCAATGTTCCACCTCTTACTATATGAATATTCACCTTTTCATAATACCATCTTACCATATGAATGTTCACCTTTTCATAATACCATAACTATGTAGTCATAAAGAATACAATAGAAGGATGTTCACTTGTGCCGTGCCTAATGGCTCCGTGGTAGTCAACACCTCACGCTTTGGTGAGCCTTACCCACGGCGGTTCCATTTCGGCGCTCTCTCAAACACACGGGCGAAATAACTGTCGCTAGGCCAACTCCGGAGTGCCGGCTTGTAGGGAGCGACCCTCACAAGCATGTGTACACGAGCATAGTGGCTAACAAGTAACAATCAACCATATAATATCATTCATCATGTCTATAAACATGGAAAACCAACTAATGTCCAATACTAGGTCATAATGTCCATCTTGTTATTCCACTAAGTGGAATGTCATATGTTTAGCTTCACATTTTGATTCTAACATGTCATATGTCATATATACTCTATAACTAGTTCAACAAGCTAAGTGTCAAGAGTGTTTTCAAATCCATTGTCCATCTACCATTACACATGTCTCTATTCCTTCAAGTAAGCAATTAAACAAGTACATGAACGAAACATTCAATTCCCATAGCCAACCATGATGCGCTATGTTTAATAACTATGCAAACCTCCTACTACATAGGACATACAATTTGCATCTATAAGTACATGAATTCCATGCATTCCAAAATTCTACCATGTCTTAAATAGCATGAATATGCATTAATTTAAGCTCTTAAGCTAAAACGAAGACATAGGGGGAATTCACCCATTTCGGTGAGGTCAAACCCACCGGATGCCCTTCGGAACCTCGCAGTATCCGAAAACAAAGTTGCCCCCTCGATTTCAAGCGCCCTAAAGGAGATCTCTAAGGGGTTAGAAACATCGATCGAACGTTTTCGAAAAACGACATAGCAAAAGGGGAAAAAAAGGGTGGAATTACCTTAGGTCAAGAATTTCTCGTACAAAATCCAAAATGAAGTTAGGAAGCTTCAAATCCAACCTAACATAACATTCTACACCCATCAAATCCCATTCAAAATCCTAGAATCAAGAAACCCTAAAAATAAACCCTAGGTTTATCATAATAGGATTTCTCCAACAAAAACCCAAATAAACTCCAAAAGAGGATCAAAAAAGAGGAAAACTCACCTCTTTAAAGCTCCAAGCTAGGTCCAAGAAGCTAGGGTTGGAGTTAAACCTTAAACAAGCTCTTCTCTTCTCCACCACGTTCCTCCAAGAGCAAGCTAGCAAGCTTGAGTGCAAAGGAGAAGGAAAAAGAGATCAAATCCAAGGTTTCCAACACCAAGGAAGCAAGAATCTAGAGAGAGAAAGGGAGAAAAACCCTTACCTCTTTTCTCCTAAGTCCTCAGCACAATGGCTGAGAGGGGGCTGTGAAAGGTTAAGTTGTATGATGCTACAATTGCCCTAACACCCCTCCAAAAGCCAACATTCGCAAAACAGCTCAAAACAGAATTTTCGGTTCTGTATACCGGTATGCGTATGGGCATACCGGTATCTGGCCAGAAATCCCGCAAACCCGAGCCTCGGCCAACCAGGCCACGCGAAGGGATTCCGGTATGCTCTAAAGCCAGTACCGGTATAATCACTCCAATACCGGTATGCGATCTGCACATACCGGTATGCAATGTCAAACCTGCAGTTTTTGCAGAATTTGACTCCCGGAGTCCGTTTTCGCACTTCTTAAGTCCCGAAAATGCTCCCAAGTGCTCGAAACACTACCAGATCCTCCAGATTAGTACTAAACGCTAATCTCACACTAGAACCTTGCAATTTGCTAAAGTTCAGTGTACTACATACACCCCTCCTAAAAAGGAGTTTCGTCCGCGAAACTAGAAGTCAAATACCTTAGAATTCCATCTGAAAAAGATGGGGGTATCGCTCCAACAGTGAGCTCTCCAGCTCCCAAGTAGCTTCGCGTTCATCGTGGTTGCTCCAAAGCACCTTCACATAAGGGATTTCTCGATTTCTGAGTTTCTTCACCTCGCGAGCTAGAATCTTCGTCGGATATTCCTCGAAACTCAAGTCTTCATGCAATTCCAACGGAGTGGAGTCCAACACATGAGTTGGGTCGAAAACGTATTTCCGAAGCAAAGATACATGGAACACGTTGTGTACTCCCGATAGATTCGGCGGCAAAGCAAGCCGATACGCTACTGGGCCTACCCGTTCCAAAACTTCAAAGGGTTCAATAAAACGAGGACTAAGCTTTCCCCGAATACCAAATCTTTTAATTCCCTTTGTCGGCGATACCTTTAGGAAGACATGATCTCCTACTTGGAACTCCAATTCCCGCCGACGCTTATCAGCATAGCTCTTTTGGCGACTTTGAGCTGAAATTAATCTTTGTCGAGCAATGCGAACCTTGTCCTCAGCTTCCTGTAGCACATCAGGACCCAAAACTAGCTTCTCACCAACTTCACTGCAATGAAGCGGTGATCGACACTTCCTTCCATAAAGAGCTTCGAAAGGTGCCATCTTAATGCTTGCTTGATAACTATTGTTATAAGCAAACTCTGCCATAGGTAGGTGTTGATGCCATCCACCTTGATAATCAATCACACAGGCTCGAAGCATGTCCTCCAAGATCTGAATGGTACGCTTAGATTGTCCATCGCTCTGGGGGTGGAATGCTGTGCTGAAATCCAGACGAGTGCCCAAGGCGTCATGTAAACTTTTCCAAAAGCGCGACACAAATCTAGTGTCTCTATCAGATACGATCGATGTAGGTACACCATGAAGCCGCACCACTTCATCAAGATAGACTTGTGCAAGTCTCTCTCCTGCCCACGTAGTGTGTATAGGGATAAAGTGTGCTGATTTAGTCAATCTATCCACAATCACCCACACTGCATCATGCCCGGCTTGAGAGCGAGGCAAACCTGAGACAAAATCCATAGAAATTAGCTCCCACTTCCAAACCGGTATCGGTAAACTTTGGAGCTTTCCGGCGGGGAGTCTATGTTCAGCTTTCACTTGTTGACAAGTTAAGCATCGAGCCACAAACTCGCCAACATCTTTCTTCATTCCGGGCCACCAATAGTGTGATCTCAAATCCTTGTACATCTTTGTGCCACCCGGATGCACGGTATAAGGCGCTCGGTGAGCTTCTGTCAATATCCTTTCTTTAATCTCCGCATCTGCCGGTACACATAATCGATTCAGGAATCGTAGCATTCCTTGATCGTCCACAAGAAAATCATTGGCATGACCTTCGCTGATTTTGGATCGAACCCTTTGCAATTCTGGATCAAGAACTTGCTTTTCTTTAATCCACTCAAGTAAGGTAGGTTGCACTACCAATGCCATTAACCTCACGGGTGTATCGGGAGCTACCACTTCCAAATCCATTCGTCGCAAATCCGCCAGTAGCGGGGGCTGAGTAACAAGTAGCATAGCTAAGTTTTCCATCGATTTGTGACTTAGAGCATCTGCCACCACATTTGCTTTCCCCGGGTGGTAGAGAATAGTCAAATCATAGTCTTTGAGTAGCTCCAACCATCTTCGTTGCCTCAAATTTAATTCCTTCTGCGTGAACAGATACTTTAGGCTCTTATGGTCGGTGTAGACTTCACAACGCTCGCCATAAAGATAATGACGCCAAAGCTTCAAAGCGAACACCACGGCCGCTAACTCCAAATCGTGGGTTGGATAGTTCTTTTCATAATCCTTAAGTTGACGGGAAGCATAAGCTATTACTTTTCCGTCCTGCATCAAAACACAACCCAAACCATTAAGTGAAGCATCACTATAAATCACATACCCTGCTCCCGCAATAGGTAAAGTCAAGATCGGGGCGGTTGTCAAGCGCTCCTTCAACTCTAAGAAAGCTCCTATCACATAAGTCGTTCCAAATGAACTTAGTCCCTTTGTGTGTAAGTCGAGTGAGAGGCATAGACAATTTAGCGAATCCCTCGACAAACCTCCGGTAGTATCCGGCTAGACCAATAAAACTTCGAATCTCGGTTACATTGGTTGGTCTAGGCCAATCCTTGATCGCCTCAATCTTCTTAGGATCCACGGCTACACCGTCTCCTGATATTACATGTCCCAAAAAGGGTACTTCGCGGAGCCAAAATTCACACTTCTTCAATTTAGCGAAAAGCTTCTTCTCCCGAAGTACTTGCAATACTTGCCTCAAATGATCTCTATGTTCCTCGTCGCTTCGAGAATACACCAAGATGTCATCGATGAACACCACCACAAACCTGTCTAAGTAAGGCTTAAAGACACGGTTCATTAGATCCATAAAAGCTGCCGGGGCATTGGTAAGCCCAAACGGCATAACAGTAAACTCATAATGTCCATACCGTGTTCGAAAAGCCGTCACGGGCACATCATCAGCCTTGATCTTGAGTTGGTGATAACCAGATTGTAAATCTATCTTGGAATACACCAAAGATCCTTGCAATTGGTCAAACAAGTCGTCAATTCTCGGTAGTGGATACTTATTCTTGATCGTAACCTTGTTGAGCTCACGATAATCCACGCATAGACGAAGAGATCCATCCTTCTTCTTCACAAATAAAACCGGCGCTCCCCAAGGTGAAACACTTGGTCTGATAAAGCCCTTGTCCAACAAGTCTTGCAACTGCGCCTTCAACTCCTTGAGCTCGGCAGGTGCCATTCTATAGGGTGCCTTTGAAATCGGGGTAGTTCCGGGAACGAGATCTACCACGAATTCAATTTCCCTATCCGGTGGCATACCCGGAAGATCAGCCGGAAACACATCGACGAATTCCCGCACAACGGGTATGTCCTCAATCCGCGGGGTATCGCCGTCCCTCACAACAACGCTATCTAAATAAGCTACGCAACCACTCCGAATTAAGTGTTTAGCCCGCGTAGAAGAGATAGTCATCGCGAACAGCGAACTCTTGCACGCTCGGAACACAACTTCATCTTTTCCGGGCTCCCGAAAAGTCACGATCCGATCCTTGCAGTCGATTGTGGCGTAGTATTTTGTGAGCCAATCCATGCCCAATACTACGTCAAACTCTCCAAGCTTTCGCAAAGCTAGCAAATCAATCGGCATAATCCAATCCCCTACTCTAACAGGGCAACTAGGGCAAAACTCCCGTATGTCCAAAATATGGTCGGGGACGATGACATGTCCCGGATGCAAGGTAGGTACAATCTCGATGCCATGCAACTCGGCAAACAGCCGATCAATAAAAGAGTGCGATGCACCGGTATCAAATAAAGCTCTAACTCTGATTTCATTAATTAAAATGATACCTGCGACGACATCCTCGGCTGCTGTCGCCTCCACAGTCTGAGCCGCATACATGGCGCCTGTCGAGATCCCTCAGTCGGATGCTGAAAGGGCGGTCGCCCCGCCGGGTGGTGAGTAGATGGGGTCCCACGACCCTGTCCCGGTGGTGCCGGTGCTGAAGCCGATGAAGGCGCTGGGGAAGAACCCCTCGGGCACAGAGATCGAATGTGACCCTCCTGGCCACACTTAAAACACTTGCCACCACGCTGCGGGCATTGAGGTGGAAAATGAGGACCACCACAAATGACGCAACGCGGCGGTTTCCGGTAATCTGGTGCTCCGCGCGGTGGAGCCGATCCGCGCCCACCCGATTGACTCCTCGGGTGCTTCGGTGGTCTCTTGGAGTAACTCTTGCTGCCTCCTTCGCCCGCTGGCCTCTTACCCCTTAGTCTGTCCCAAGCTTCGATCTCCTCTCTAGCAATTTCCGCGCCCTTTTCCACAACCAAGGCGCGATTCACTACCTCTCGAAAAGTCTGCAATCCCGCCGCTTGCACCAACCTATAAATCGACGGTCGAAGGCCCGCTTCGAAGATGCGAGCCTTATCCTCGTCATTCCTCACCACGTAGGGTACGCAGTGCAACAGACGAGAAAACTCTCGTTCATACTCCGTCACCGTCATGTCCCGCTGGCGCAAGCTGCGCAAATCCCTCTCCATCTGTCTCTTGACACTCGGAGGAAAGTAGTTCGACAATAAAAGGTCCTTGAACCGGCCCCAAGTAATGGCCGCTAAGTCGGTGTTCGGGTCATCCCGAATGTCCGCCAACCATCGATATGCCGCGCCATCTAAGTGATACGTGGCCAACCATACCTTGTTCTGCTCATCCACAAAAGTATCATGAAAGAGTTTTTCCATGTGGAGAACCCACTTCTCCACCATCCAATGGTCTGCCTTCTCGCCATCAAAGACTTGAGGATTACACCTCCGAAACTCATTCAAACGCTCCATCAGTCTATCTCGCTCTGCCCCGGTAACCATCATAGGCAAAACCGTCCTCGCCGGCGATGCCCGAAACGGGGGTGTCACGGCCGTCTCCTCCCTCGGCTCGGTACTAGGCGCCTCAGATGCCGGCCCAGGTACGGACGCCGATGCTCCAGCAGTAACATCTCCAGCTGGCGTAGGTGGCGTAGGATCCTGAGCGGTCCTGGTAGTAGCCTGCCGCAGCAGTAACTCCTCCATCCTCTTCATCCTCGCCTCCTGTCGGCGTGCGGCGTCGGCTTGCTGTTGAGCCACAGTCGCCTGCTGTGTCACCAGACCCGTTAACATTGTCAACTGGTTTCTCAACTCGCGGACCTCACTGGACCCGGAGGTTGCAGAGGTCTCCACATCCTCTGTGTCGGCTGCCGCTGCCATCTCGGTCGATTGAGAACGAGTAGTCGGCATTACAAGCTACAATAACATAGAATGCGCAAGTTAGAAAAACTCACGCTAACGAAACCCCACTCAACAATAAAGTCCCCAATCATGCGAAAGTAAATGAAGTGAGTTCCTAACTAACTCCCGATGTCACGTTGTCGGCCGCCAACGTGACCTCCTAAGAGTTAGGCGTCACACACTTCGATCAAACTCCAACTACTTGGAGAATAAGGACACAACCCAATTGTGTTACTTTCGCCATAGTCAACCTCGTCTCTCACGAGTCTAAGTCCTATTGTCCAACCGGCCTAAGGTTTTCTAGGTCCAAAATGACTTAACCCTAGGCTCTGATACCACTATAATCAGTCACGCCCCGGGGCCCCAGCGGAAGCCCACCCGGGCGCATGCACAGACCCGCCGTGCACACAAGCAACCCAAATGCACACAAGGCGTCTAAAATAATCATACAAGAAAGGAATAACACAAGTAATCCTATCATGATAATCAGAGCATACATACTAACAAGTAAGGTCTCAAGGTGAAAGTATGAAATACTATAAAAGAGTAAAGCCAAAACATAAGCTTAGTACAACAATACACCCAAAAGGGGACATAAGGTGGTCTCTACAAAATGTGGTCGGTACAAAGACACCTCTCAACAAAAGATAAAAGAAAGGTGCTCCACCTAGTCGCTAGCTCCCTCGCGCTCTAGCTACTCGCAATGCCCTTGCCGCGGTCCCTAGCCTCTCCCGCAGTGGATGGCTCTGAAATAAAACAACAAACCCCAGGGGGATGAGAACTATTATTCAATAGTTCCCAGTGGGTAAGCCGCCGAGAGGAGCGGAGTACACCACTAGGCCAACTGAGGCAAAGTAGGGTTAGACAACAAAAAGCATAATTATAGTTGAAATTTAATACTACTATGCCTCAAGATGTTTTCATAAAAACATGAATTATTCTACCCAAGCACATGTGTAAGCATGCAATGTTCCATCTCTTACTATATGAATATTCACCTTTTCATAATACCATCTTACCATATGAATGTTCACCTTTTCATAATACCATAACTATGTAGTCATAAAGAATACAATAGAAGGATGTTCACTTGTGCCGTGCCTAATGGCTCCGTGGTAGTCAACACCTCACGCTATGGTGAGCCTTACCCACGGCGGTTCCATTTCGGCGCTCTCTCAAACACACGGGCGAAATAACTGTCGCTAGGCCAACTCCGGAGTGCCGGCTTGTAGGGAGCGACCCTCACAAGCATGTGTACACGAGAATAGTGGCTAACAAGTAACAATCAACCATATAATATCATTCATCATGTCTATAAACATGGAAAACCAACTAATGTCCAATACTAGGTCATAATGTCCATCTTGTTATTCCACTAAGTGGAATGTCATATGTTTAGCTTCACATTTTGATTCTAACATGTCATATGTCATATATACTCTATAACTAGTTCAACAAGCTAAGTGTCAAGAGTGTTTTCAAATCCATTGTCCATCTACCATTACACATGTCTCTATTCCTTCAAGTAAGCAATTAAACAAGTACATGAACGAAACATTCAATTCCCATAGCCAACCATGATGCGCTATGTTTAATAACTATGCAAACCTCCTACTACATAGGACATACAATTTGCATCTATAAGTACATGAATTCCATGCATTCCAAAATTCTACCATGTCTTAAATAGCATGAATATGCATTAATTTAAGCTCTTAAGCTAAAACGAAGACATAGGGGGAATTCACCCATTTCGGTGAGGTCAAACCCACCGGATGCCCTTCGGAACCTCGCAGTATCCGAAAATAAAGTTGCCCCCTCGATTTCAAGCGCCCTAAAGGAGATCTCTAAGGGGTTAGAAACATCGATCGAACGTTTTCGAAAAATGACATAGCAAAAGGGGAAAAAAAGGGTGGAATTACCTTAGGTCAAGAATTTCTCGTCCAAAATCCAAAATGAAGTTAGGAAGCTTCAAATCCAACCTAACATAACATTCTACACCCATCAAATCCCATTCAAAATCCTAGAATCAAGAAACCCTAAAAATAAACCATAGGTTTATCATAATAGGATTTCTCCAACAAAAACCCAAATAAACTCCAAAAGAGGATCAAAAAAGAGGAAAACTTACCTCTTTAAAGCTCCAAGCTAGGTCCAAGAAGCTAGGGTTGGAGTTAAACCTTAAACAAGCTCTTCTCTTCTCCACCACGTTCCTCCAAGAGCAAGCTAGCAAGCTTGAGTGCAAAGGAGAAGGAAAAAGAGATCAAATCCAAGGTTTCCAACACCAAGGAAGCAAGAATCTAGAGAGAGAAAGGGAGAAAAACCCTTACCTCTTTTCTCCTAAGTCCTCAGCACAATGGCTGAGAGGGGGCTGTGAAGGGTTAAGTTGTATGATGCTACAATTGCCCTAACACCCCTCCAAAAGCCAACATTCGCAAAACAGCTCAAAACAGAATTTTCGGTTCTGTATACCGGTATGCGTATGGGCATACCGGTATCTGGCCAGAAATCCCGCAAACCCGAGCCTCGGCCAACCAGGCCACGCGAAGGGATTCCGGTATGCGCTAAAGCCAGTACCGGTATAATCACTCCAATACCGGTATGCGATCTGCACATACCGGTATGCAATGTCAAACCTGCAGTTTTTGCAGAATTTGACTCCCGGAGTCCGTTTTCGCACTTCTTAAGTCCCGAAAACGCTCCCAAGTGCTCGAAACACTACCAGATCCTCCAGATTAGTACTAAACGCTAATCTCACACTAGAACCTTGCAATTTGCTAAAGTTCAGTGTACTACACAAACCTTTCCAAAATCTATTTTTAATCCTAATCTAGTTCGGATTGCTTCTAACCTATAAATAAGATGTGGGGGTGTCTCATAAACGTGGTGAAGCATAGATTATCTTTTAGAAACCCTAGACGCTTGTAGGTAACCTTTTTCCTCATCTTCTACATCAAGCTTCTCTCAAATTGATTCATGGTGCCCTAATTTCTAATATTCTTTTAGAATCAATTTGAGGATTGCTTAGAGATTATTCCCACAGATTTTCAATGTTCTTCTAAGCAATAAACCATCATCAACGTTATTCGTTTTGCTCCGGACGGAGTGGCGTCGTGGATTCGGCGTGATCAAGACGATTCGTGGAATCGTTGGCGCTCGTGGATTCGAGTGAGCGTCGTGGATTCGGCGTGTTGAAGGCTTCGTGGATTCGAAGTTGGGCGTCTTGTGGATTCGAGACGTGGCGTTCGTGGATTCGAACGTGGGGCGTGGACAACCCGGTGGAGTGCGCGAGATCTGTAGAAGATAAAAGAGAGGTTAAGTCCGTGGAGTCGGTAATCACCTTGTAATCTTTTATTCTTAGTGGATTGTTATCGCGTGTTAGTCCCGTGGGTTTTTCTCCAAGGTGGAGTTTCCCACGTAAATCTCGGTGTGCTGATTTTATTTTCCGCATTACTCTATCGCATTGAGATTTGTGATTTTTGTTTATACACCTATTCACCCCCCTCTAGGTGATTGATATAATCTAGATAGATCCTAGGGCACCCCCTATCTATCAATTGGTATCAGAGCGGGATCTAGGCTTTATCTTTCATAATGGGTGAAGGAGGTAATATTTTTAGGCCACCTTTATTTGATGGAACCAACTACGCTTATTGGAAAGTCCGGATGAGAGCCTTCCTCATCGCAATTGATGAGCGAGTATGGCAAACCATTGAACTTGGATGGAAACATCCAACCGAAGTGGTTAATAATGCAACTGTACCTAAGCCACGGAATAAGTGGTCGAAGGATGAAATTGATTTATCCTCTTTTAATGGTAAGGAATAAATGCTTTATTTAATGCCCTAACTCAAACCGAGTTTTCACGCGTCTCGGCGTGTGAAACGGCAAAAGAGATTTGGGATACCCTACAAGTTACACATGAGGGTACAAGTCTAGTAAAAGTTCAAAAGCTCCAGATGCTTACGAGTCAATTTGATTCTATTCGAATGGAGGAGCATGAATCTTTTATTGAGTATTTTACTAGACTCCAAGATATCATTAATACATGTGCTAACTTGGGAGAGAAGATCCCCGAATCTAAGGTTGTTAGAAAAATCCTTCGAATACTTCCGGAGCGCTTTAGGGCGAAAGTCGCGGCTATTGAAACGATCAATCATCCGGATGATATGAAAGTTGATGAATTAGTAGGCGCCTTACAAACTTATGAAATGACTTTTCCTACTAATCAATCTTCTTCCAAGTCTTTCTCTAAAAGTACAGGTGTTGCACTTAATTCAACAAAGGAGGAAGACGAGGATACCGAATCCGACGATGAAGTTTCTCTTGAAAATTTCGAACGTCAAATGGCACTTCTTACTAAGAAGTTTCGTCGGAAGTTTAGGAAGAACCAAAACATTCAAGCTTCATCCTCCAACCGAAAGCCTTCTTCTAACGGATCTTCACATTCTAAATCCTCTAAAGAGAAGAAGCATGCAAAGTCTTCTAAAGAAAATGATGAGTTTGAAGGGGAAATCCGGTGTTACAAATGCCGAGGCTATGGCCATATCGCCACGGATTGTCCCTCTAAGAAGTCCTATAACAAGAAGGCTCTACAAGCTAGAACTTGGGATGATTCTACTTCAAATGATTCAAGTTCTAGTGAAGAAGAAACCAATAATACAATTGCTTTTTCTTCACATGTTTCTCCTTCTCCCTCTACTTTTTGTTTATCATCTATTATTTCTAACTCTTTTGACTCTTCTTCTGTGCAAGACACATCGAGCGAAAATGGCATAAGCGAGGGGGAGTTATTATGATATAAAATAAAATGCTCATATGCTTTGAAAGATGTGGAAAGAGTTACATTCTTAATGGAGTGTGAAAACTACCACCACATGGTGGAAAGAGCTACCACCCCGGTCGTCCGGTTAGTGTGTGCAGCTACCACATGAGAATTGAATTGCTTATCCGAAAAAAAAAATATAAGTGCAAAAGCATGCAAAAGGAAAAATGTCACAAATTTTATTTTTCGGAGTTATAAGATGGTCCACATACATGAAAGATGCTCAAAGAGCCACCCCTTGTGCTATTTGTTTTATCTCAAATTTGAATGTTTATGCAACAAATTTCTGTCTCTTTGATGAATCCCTTAAGTCATCTTCATAATCCGTTTACATCTTGATAGCTTTTGAGCCTTTAGATTATTTTTGATGACTTGATTTTGAAGTTTATATGAATTAAGAAATCGGATAATATTTTATCTACATTATGATGATTGTGTAGTAAAGTTCTTAATTCTTATGAAATTAATAGGGATTGAAAGAAGTCAATGTGAATTTATACTCCTCATGCACTAACAATGTTTGACGTTTTTAATACAAGTGGTTTCAAAATTGAAAAAGCTTTAAACTTGTATTTTGATTGATTTCTCTCGAACTTCTCTCTATTTTTGGTGTTTTTCTTTTGGCAATTTTTGTCAAAAAGGGGGAGAGAGGTAATGATGACTTAGACGCATAAACATAGGGGGAGAGATTGCATGAACAAAGGGGAAGCAATTTTCATATTTTTTCTACTAACTTTGTTCGTGGAGAATACAAATTTTTGCAGGTCTTTCAAGACTTCAAGACTCCATGTTTGTCTAAGTCATAGAGTTTGTTTTTAGGAGTTACAAAATTGTAATTTTGGATTTTATTTGGATCTTTCACGCGAGAAGTTCATTGTTTTGGTGATGGCAATGAATTTCATTTTTGGAGAGATGAGCATCGTGAGTGTTTTATGTAATTTTGAGTTTTATCACGAAATTGCCAAAGGGGGAGATTGTTACGGATTTTATATTGGCATATTTCGTGAAGTGAGTCGGAGTCTTGAAGGTTCGAAGAAGAAAAGACGAAGAACAAAAACTCGAAGACTCCACGTATGAATTCACGATGCTTGGTAAGTTTAAATAATCTTGATGATGATTTATAAACATTTACAAGTGTTTGGAAGACTTTAGAATGGATTAAAATTGATTTAAAATATAAAAAATGAGTTTTCCAACTTCCGAGGTCCGGACCCTGAGGATGAGGTCCGGAACCCGTACGCCTCCCTGGCTGTCACGCAGGGAGGGTCCGGACCCTGAGGATGAGGTCCGGACCCTGAGGGCGGAGGTCCGGACCCTGAGGGCTGAGGTCCGGACCCCAGGCTGTTTCGCAGACCGGGTCCGGACCCTGATGGCTGAGGTCCGGACAATGAAACGCCTGGAGAGTGTCAAGGTCCGGACCCCATACCCGCGGTCCGGACCCCGACCCGTTGCGAAGTTTTGGAAAGTTATTTTTTCTATCCTACTTTGATTCTAATGTCTCCCAAACATGTAAATAAGATGGTAGATTCCTTAAAATATCTTTGCAATCCTAATTTGGTTCCAAACCTTTCTAAAATCAGTTTTTCAATCCTAGTCAAAATCGGTTTGCTTCCAAACCTTTCTAAAAACTGTTTTTTAGTCCTAATCTTTTTCGGATTGCTTCTAACCTATAAATAAGATGTGGGGGAGTCTCTAAAATATGGTGAATCACAGATTATCTTTTAGAAACCCTAGAAGCTTGTAGGTGACCGTTTTTCCATCTTCTACATCAAGCTTCTCTCAAATTGATTCATGGTTAATTTCTAATATTCTTTTAGAATCAATTTGAGAATTGCTTAGAGACTATTCCCACAGATCTTCAATGATATTCTAAGCAATAAACCATCATCAACGTTGTTGTTCTTGCTCCGGACGGAGTGGCGTCGTGGATTCGGCGTGTTCAAGACGGTTCGTGGATTCGGATCGTTGGCGCTCGTGGATTCGGGTGTGCGTCGTGGATTCGACGTGTAGAAGGCTTCGTGGATTCGAAGTGAGGCGTCTCGTGGATTCGAGGCGTGGCGTTCGTGGATTCGAACGTGGGGCGTGGACAACCCGGTGGTGTGCGCGAGATCCGGAGAAGATAAAAGAGAGGTTAAGTCCGTGGAGTCGGTAATCACCTTGTAATCTTTTATTCTTAGTGGATTGTTATCGCGTGTTGGTCCCGTGGGTTTTTCTCCAAGGTGGAGTTTCCCACGTAAATCTCGGTGTGCTGATTTTATTTTCCGCATTACTTTATCGCATTGAGATTTGTGATTTTTGTTTATACACCTATTCACCCCCCTCTAGGTGATTGATATACTCTAGATAGATCCTAGGGCACCCCCTATCTTACAGCCTTTACATTTGTAATATTGGATTTCCCCTTCAAAATCATCTTTTTTCTTAGAAGCTTTTGCAAGTTTCTTTTCTTATGAGGATTTAAAATTTGAAGATCCTTTTGAAGAAGTTTTGAATGTAGATCTATTTGTCTTGTTCTTTCGAAAATTTCGACAAAAGTTTTTCGTTGAGTCAGGTCGAAACCCGCGAGCGCTATGGCTTAAGTGCGATGGATGCGCCCTTTCTATCAGCACGTGCTTTTAGGATAGTTGGTTAGCGTTTACGATCCACAAGTGGTATCAGAGCTAGTGGTCACGGGTTCGATTTCCGCATGCTGCGAATGTGTGTAGGTGCTGGAGGGGGGATTGTTGGCTTAAATGGGCCAGCATCCTGCCCTGTGGCGGGAGGCCATGTTGGGCCGAGTCATGTTCGAAATGGCGTAAGGCTGGGTGGGCCGAGTCATGTTCGAAGTGGCGTGAGGCTGGTGGGGCCGAGTCATAATCGAGACCTGTGGGCGCTGCATCTGTACGCTTTAAGTGAATTGGTTGCATATTTCTAACAGCTCGAACTTTTGGGATTAATGGTTAGCGCCAACGATCCGACAAGAATTGTTGGCTTAAATGGGCCAGCATCATGCCTTGTGGCGGGAGGCCATGTTGGGCCGAGTCATGTTCGAAATGGCGTGAGGCTGGGTGGGCCGAGTCATGTTCGAAGTGGCGTGAGGCTGGTGGGGCCGAGTCACAATCGAGACCCGTGGGCGCTGTATCTGTATGCTTTAAGTGAATTGGTTGCGTATTTCTAACAGCTCGAGCTTTTGGGATTAATGGTTAGCGCCAACGATCCGACAAGTGGTATCAGAGCCAGTGGCGCGGGTTCGATTCCCACATGCTGCATTAACGGTGCAGGTGTTGGGGGGGATTGTTGGCTATTTATTATTGGGCTAAAATAGGTCCAACTTTCTGCCCCGTGATAATAGGCCCAGGAGACAAATAAGTTGAGTTGGGTGAGCCTAATAAGTTGAGTGGGGGTGTGATCCACAAGAGACCCAACGGCAAGAGGCCCAACAATAGACCCAACGTCCAGGTGGGTTGAGTTAGGTCGAAACCCGCGAGCGCTATGGCTGAGCCCTTAAGTGCGATGGGTGCACCCTTTCTATCAGCACGTGCTTTTGGGATAGTTGGTTAGCGCTTACGATCCACAAAAGTTACTATAGTATTAATAAATAGAAATGTTGATCTAACTAATTTTTTTTCACTGTAGGGGTATCGTGCTGTTCAGTTCACAGAGCATGGCCGTAAGTTAAACCAGTGGGAACTTGATCATCCAGCGGTGCTCGATCTTCTACGACAGACTGGATTCTACTATATTTCACGACTTAGGTGCGTGCAACTGGATCAGACTTTATTAGGAGCTATGGTCGAGAGATGGAGACGGGAGACACAGACTTTTAACTTCCGTCACGGTGAGATGGCGATTACACTTCAGGATGTGGCGGTTATTTTTGGTCTTCGTGTGGATGGAGAGCCTGTGACTGGGACTGCATTGCACCCGTGGTCGGACCTTTGTCAGGGGCTTTTAGGAGTTGTGCCGGATGACATCAGAGCCGGTCAGATTAGACTAGATTGGTTATACCAGCACTTCCACCATATACATTTGGATGCTCCTGCTGGATTAGTTGCAGCCACAGCACGCGCTTACATGTTATATCAGATTGGGTGTAGCCTGTTTTCGAACCCCAGCGGATATAGAGTTCACCTGAAGTGGCTGCCACTTTTGGAAGATTTTGATGAGTGTGGCGAGTTAGCATGGGGAGCGGCAGCTTTGGCCTATATTTATCGGGCGTTGGGAGCGGCTTCATTGAAAGGAAAGGCCGAATGTTGTTGCTTTGCGACATTATTACATGTATAATAAATAATATTATAATTGTTATATAAAGCTTCTCCCGTTTAATTTATTGTAATTTATTTATAGATTTGGGCGTGGGACCATATTCATATCGGGCGACCTACTGGCGTTGGAGCTATTCCTGATATAGCATATTGCCCTTTGGGTTGCCGGTATGACATATAAATTTGATACATATTGCATTTCTATATACATTTGCAACTAACACGTATACTTTTTAAATTTTAGCTGGGCGAACGCTGGTGGGTTACGATTTGGAGCTAATGTTAGGACCACAGATATTGAGTTTTATCGAGATGAGTTAGATCAGCAGAGAGAGTCCCAGGTACGTATTAATACAACCATATTTTTTAATATTATACAAACGTATTAATGCATTCAGCTGACTATTGGCTTGTTCACAGATTATATGGAGGTCGTACACAAATACTACTATAGCCGCGCTACTGGCATTTTGTATACAGGGTAGTCAGGTTTGGCGATCGAGGATGGCGCTGATTTGCTTTCATATTGTAGAGATGCATGTACCGGATCGAGTCCTACAACAGTTTGGTCTTCTCCAGCATATACCCATTAACGTGGAGACCATCCGTCGTGTCACTTCTCAGGGGCGGCCAGATGAGGATTGGGTAATCTTTCATGCTGCACACATCGAGAGATGGGAACAGAGATTACCACACATTTTTGACCAGCTGCCGATTACCGGTGATGACCCGATACAGGCGGCCTCCATTTATATGCAGTGGTATTGGCAGATAATGAGAATATGGATTTCTCGTCCAGTACAGCGTCCATCGTTGACTTACCAGCCTCGTGGGCAGACCGAGAGAGCTTTGGTACAATCACTCATATATTGATTATTATTTTAATCTTATATTAATATAGATTGGAAAAAGTGAGTTTTTATCTATAATGCAGGTGGACGCATTACGACAGACTCACTACAGCATCAGACAGCTAGTTGATGATTCCCCTGTGATCCATACGATGCTGGAGTCTCTGACGGGCATATGTGCCCATATTGAGTCGGTACTGGAGCATGCTCCTGCCATACCTGTTGTCACGGATATCGGGGGTCGAGATTTTGTCATGCCTCGACATCGGGTCATCATATGCGACAGTCACCGTCTCCTATTGGATCATATTCGACATCAAGCCAGCGGGTGTCACGGTCTCCATCTCATACTGACGTTGGAGTTATGCCCGCCGCTCCTTCGACATTTTCTTTCTTGACTTTGGATTTGGACTCGCTTCCGCCACCAGTCTCGCGAGCGTACTTTAGATCTGTCTATTCTCATCGTCATGGCGCGTCATCATCACAGCACTGCCCAGCATCTACACCGGCCACTGTCGAGGATGATCGACCAGAGCCAGAGGAGACTCAGGCGATTCCGGAGCATCCTGAGGGCATCATTATCGCGAATCTCGATCAGATGGCCGGTATCGAGCCACTTGATGACGTACCTCCTGCTGAGCTCGATGTTGATCGTGGTCGTAGACGTGGACGTGGACGTGCACGCGGACGTGGCCGAGGACGTCGAGGGAGAGGAAGATCGAGAGACTGACATTTATATGATTTAGATCGAACACATTGTATAATATTACTACCTCTTTATTTAGTTCACATTTGTATATTTTTCTGTGTTTTTATTGATATTCCTATGCTATTGGTTGTATCTTGTTGTTCTACTTGTCTTGTTATGTTTCTTATTGAAAAATTTATTCTCGTAAATTTTTTTGCTTCTAACTTGTACAAATTGTTGCTAAAAACTATTTAAAAAATGGGGTGTGTGTTGTTTGCACTAAAGGCGGTGAATCATTCACCGCCTTCATGAAGACGGTGAATCACTCACCGTCTTCACAAAGACGGTGAATGATTCACCGTCTTATCAGTGTTTCAGCACCACCTCCAGGACTTAGAGAAAATTTGGTTGGTTGCGGAGATTTCCATTAAAGGCGGTGAATGGTTCATCGTCTTAGTGAAGGCGGTGAACCATTCACCGCCTTCACTTTGTATATTACAAAGGCGGTGAATCGTTCACCGATTCACCGTCTTCAGAGGGGACATCCCACCTGGCGCCCGAGTGGCGAGAAGAGTGTTACTTTTCTAAATAAAATTTTGAGAGGTTCATTTCGCAAATTACAAATTTCTGGAGGTCATTTTATAAAAAAGTCCTTTTAATTATAACAATTTTATATATGAAAAAAAGTTCTTATTAGTTTAAAACACTAAGTTTTAAATTGTTAAATTTGCTACTTTTGGCCCCTCAAAAGCAAAAATTCCAAGGACCAAAGTTTTAGATGAAAAAGTGGTATGCAAGTATTGCTATTGATGATACGGTAATAATTTGAAACTTTGAACGTATGACAGCATGCATGTATTAAAAGATAGTATCACACAATTAAGAAACAAAATTATAAAAGAATCCCAAATAAAGCTACTCTACCAAATATTACTATTATTTAGAGTATTATAAGAAAATAATTGGCCACTTTTTAGCGAAATATAAGGAAATTGAAGCGGGCTTATTAAGAATTATTAAAATTTTAATTTTTAATTATTATTCTAAATTTTGAATATTCAATAGAATCCCCAATGATATCTCGTAAAGTTAATTTGAATAAATTATTCTAAATTTTGAATCTCCAAAAGAATAGCCTATGATATCTCATGATACCTCAAATTTTGGATTTGAATTATTGGAATTGGCATTGCAAAATTTTACATTGCAAATTTCAAATTTTGAATTATCCTGAAAACTTTTTTTTTTTTTTTGCAAAGCTAATAGAATAATCTGATTCAACATTATAATTCAAGTTACGAAACTTTTAATTTTGAATTATTTCAAATCTAAAGTATTTGATGTGGCCCAACATGAAGATATTTTAAATTACTCAAATTTTAGATTACGAACTTCCAATTTTGAACTCTTCCAAAATGCAAAATTTTAAATCTGGTTCAGAATTAGGAAAGTGATTAGGAACTTTAAATTTTGAATTAATTGCTTCAAAAATCTTTTTTTTTTAATCTTTTAGATATAATTAGCAACCCAACCAATTTAGTAGTTTACTGTTATTATAACAATCTTATTACTCGGAAAAGTATGAAAATTGATTTTCGAGGAAAATATATTTTTTTTGGTCAAAAGTCTCCTTTTCAGTTTTTCGCAAGTTTGCTTCTGAGGAAAACTAGTTTTTTTAAAAATTATTTTTTCTTATTTTATGGAAAACTAGTATTTTAATTTTTCAAAAAAAATTTAAAAATAAAAACACTATTTTTTATAAAATCTAGAAACAAAATTTTCATAAAAAAGCCTAGTTCTTCTTAGAATCAAACAAATAGAAATCTGAAACAAGGATTTTCTTTGAAATTTTTTTTTATCAATTTTTATTTTTTTCATGCTTTCTCAAAGAACCAAAAAACCACTCATGGTTAAATCACAATGATTCGATTATGATATAGTTTTCGCAGGTCCTACAGTAAGTAAAAAGCATTTTGAGCCCTTAAGTAGTTCAAATTTAAGCCCAAGGGCCTAAATTTATTTGAACTTAATTCGACTCTACAAAATTTTACCCGTAATTGAGGCAAAAAGGAGTAATTTCTTATATACTCTTGACTACTATTCAAAGTTTCAAATTTACCTTTCAGTTTTTAAAATACCCTTTAAAAATCCAAATCTCTCCGATAAACCCTCGAGGGGTATGGGTACTTCGAAAGAAACTGAGATTTTCCAGAAGAAAATTCGGAAACAGAAAAATGGATAATTTTGAAAATCAGAAATAAATTAAATATTTTTCGAGTTTTGAGGGGTATATTAGATATTATTACCTCAAACAAAAAAAATATGGCATAGATTGTTCAATGTTGTTGTAGTTTGATTTCAAAGATAAAGAATAAAGTAAGGACTTCACAATGCACACTTTTAAAATCTAAAAGGACTTGATTGATCTTCTTATCAAACCGTAGAGCTTAGTATGTTACAATTAGAGATATAAATGGATCCGGGTCGGTGGAGCTCCTGCTCCGATTTGCCTCATTTGAATACAACAATAAAGAAAAGAATAATTCGTCCAGAATCCGCTCTAATCTAATAGCGAAATAAAGCGGAAAGCGAGGACCCTTTCCTACTCTTGATCTTTCCCGATTAATTATAAATTCATCAAAATTTGCTCGGGTCCCCACCTACCCTGACCCACCCTAAATAAAGCAGTAAGTGGGATTAAAAATAGAATATAAATCAACTTGTTCCAAAATATGTTCTAATCCACCAAAAAAACGGGGCGGATGTTAAGAGTTTGCATCCAAGTTGGCTAGGAGTAAGGACAAGAATGTAAAATCATTAAAAAAAAAAATTACTTTCCATATGATGTATATAATTTATCCATTCATGTATATATCATAAGGGGCATGCTATTTTTGTTGCTAGTCATAAATTAAGTATGATTTCACCTTAAAATTAGAACTATAAAACCATGTAACATCATATGAGAAAAACAATATAGGAAAAAGAAAAATATACTTATTTTTGCCCAGTAGTATTGAGACTAGTATTTCTTTTACATATATATTTATAAAATATTTTCGAATTAATCCGCTAACATTTTCTAAATATCTCAGAAGTCACAAGTTGGACTTATTTGTATTTAACTTATTTTTCAACTGGAACAACTCAAATCAAAAAATTAATTTAATAATTGTAATTACTTTTAAAGCTACAATAGTTAGCAAATAACAACAACTAATATCTAAATAAAAATATTAAATTTGAAAAAAATGGTCAACTTAACCAACATGAAAAGCTCAAATAAAAAAAAAATTTATGCTTATTTTTGCCCAGTAGAATTGAAACTAGTATTTCCTTTACATATATATTTATAAAACAAAATGTGATATTGAAGAAAACTAAATTGTAATTAATCCGCTAACATTTTCTAAATATCTCAGAAGTCACAAGTTGGACTTATTCGTATTTAACTTATTTTTCAACTGGAACAACTCAAATCAAAAAATTAATTTAATGATTGTAATTACTTTTAAAGCTACAATAGTTAGCAAATAACAACAACTAATATCTATCTAAATAAAAATATTAAATTTGAAAAAAATGGTCAATTTAACCAACATGAAAAGCTCAAATAAATTTTTTTAAAAAAACGTGAAGGGGTGTGAATATTAAAAAAAAAAAAACTTTGAGGGGTTTTTCATAAATATTACCAGCACGTATGCCAACGTTCTTCTCTTTGAGATTATTCTAATCAAACATTTCCTAACTTTGCCTAAGGGTGTGTTTGATTTCTCGTAAAATTATCCTGAAATTTTTTTTTCGGTTGAAAAGTGAGTTTCCGGCGTTTGATTGCCCGTAAATTTTTTTTTCCAGATCGTGGGAAAATGAGGGTTTTCGTTTTTCGCTCGATTCGAGCGGAAAACGAAAAGTCGCGGCGTTACGCACGCCGCGCGGGGGAAGAAAGGGGTGCGGTCCGCTCCACCTCGTGGACCGCACGAGGTCCGCTCCACCTCGTGGACCGCGTGAGAGAGGTCCATGGTGGACCTCTCTCCCTCCTCTTTTATATATATATAGAGTTAGGCTAGAATGCTCTTAAGAGTACGGAGCCCTCCGTACTCCCACGTCGTTTTCGATGTTAGGACTTTTGAATCGACGATCGATTCCGTTAGACTTTTTCTAGAGTATTTGAAGTACCTAGAAAATAAATTTCACGATTTTTCGATATCATTTGCCTGGTGATCGAAATGGCTCAAAAATCAATGGCTGAAAATAAAAATCTCACAAAATGTGATAATATGATTCTAAAATTTTGGATCAAAGATATTGATCTTGTTTTATATAGTATAAAAAATTTAATATCAAATTTTCACGTGATATGGATATTTCTACACCGTTAAACTTGCAAACGACTCACCATGACCATTGAAATTGTTGATTTTGAGCCCTTTCGATCACCGGGCAAATGATATCGAAAATCGTGAAACTTATTTTCTAGGTACTTCAAATACTTTAGATCAAGTCTAACGGAGCCGATCGTCAATTCGAAAGTCCCAACATCGAAAACGACGTGGGAGTACGGAAGGCTCCGTACTCTTAAGAGTATTCTAGCCCAACTCTCTCTCTCTTTCTCTCTCTCTCTATATATATAATATTTTATCTTTAATATAAATAGGCCTTTTGCATAAAAAATCTACTAGTTTTGGGCTTTTGCAAAATTGGGTCGCTTTTTTCGATTTTACAGATTCGGTCCGAATTTTCGTAAACTGACCAAAATACCCTTGTTACTTTTTCTCTCTCCTCTTTTTTTTTCTCTCGTTCTTTTTTTTTCCTTTCCGAAGAAGAAGGTGGAGGCGGAGGCGGAAACGGCGTGCCTCGCCTCTGCCCCTCACGCCCTCGCCCTCGCCCGCGCACCCCCCGCCCTCCTCGCCTCCGACCCTGCTGAGGCCGCGCCGCGACCCTCCTTCTCCGCTAGGGCACGGCGACGTCGAGGCGCAGGCTCTCCTCCTCCACCGCGCGTCGGAACGCTGCGACGTCGTCAAAGGCGGCGAGCTCGCCTCCGACGACGTCGCGGTAGTTGCGATAAGAGCAAGGAAGAGGTGGTGACCAAAAAAAATCTATAGAGAGAAAAAATAAGAATAATAAGAAATAAAAATAAAAAATATTTTTTTTCCTACAAAAAAGATCAAAAAATATAGAAGAAGGAAGAAGATGATGAAATTACAGTGTTAAAATAAAATTATACTGTTTTAGAAAAAATTTACACTTTTTTAATAAAAGTTGCATTATTTGATATAGAAATTACACTCTTTTGGAATGAAATTTACACTCTTTAGGTCAAACTTGCACTCTTTAGAAAAATTTTACACTATTTCTTTTTCTCTTTCTTTTTTTTCGTCTTCTTCCTCCTTCCCTCTTTGATGTAAACCAGTGTAATTTGAGGACCACAATTTGAGGACCAAAATGTGATCGGCTAGTAGTTTGAGAAGCAAAAGCGGTGGCGTTGCGGAGCATCTCCTCCATGTGCCTCCATGTGGATGCACTTGTAGCAGAGCGGGTCGACGCGGGGGAGGAGGGCGACCCCGGCGAGCTCGCCGAGCACCGCCTCTACCGGCGCCGGCGTACTTGATCCAGAGCGGGCGCGGGGGAAGTTGCCCTGCGACTCCTCCCACCGCGCGTACCTGGCCCACGCGGAGGCGCTCCAGCGCCCGCGGCGGAGGAGGCCCTCGAACTCCGCGCGCCGGCGGAGGCGGTGCTCGGCGAGCTTGCCGGAGTCGACCTCCTCCCCCGCGTCGACCCGCTCTGGTATAAGTACATCCACATGGAGGAGATGCTCCGCAACACCGCCGCTTTTACACTGGTTTACATCAAAGAGGGAAGGAGTAGGAAGAAAAGAAAAAAAAGAAAAGAAAAAAAAGAGAAAAAGAAATAGTGCAAAATTTTCCTAAAGAGTGCAATTTGGTTTAAAGAGTATAATTTCTATATCAAATAATGTAATTTTTATTAAAACAGTGTAAATTTTTTTTAAAAACAATGTACTTTTATTTTAACAGTGTAATTTCATCATTTTCTTTCTCCTTCTATATTTTTTGATCTTTTCTGTAGAAAAAAAAATTTATTTTTATTTTTTATTATTCTTATTTTTTTTCTCTCTATAGAATTTTTTTTTTGTCACCACCTCTTCCTTGCTCTCTATCGCAAACACCGCGACGTCGTCGGAGGCGAGCTTGCCGCCTTCGACGACGTTGCGGCGTTCCGACGCGCGGTGGAAGAGGAGAGCCTGCGCCTCGACGTCGCCGTGCCCTAGCGGAAAAGGAGGGTCGTGGCGCGGCCTCAGCAGGGTCGGAGACGAGGAGGGCGAGGGCGTGAGGGGCAGAGGCGAGGCACGCCGTTTCCGCCTCCGCCTCCGGAAAGGGGAAAAAAAAGAACGAGAAAAAAAAAAGGAGAGAGAAAAAGTAAAAATCCGGATCGAATCTGCAAAATAAAAAAAAAACGACCCAATTTTGCAAAAGCCCAAAACTAGTAGATTTTTTATGCAAAAAGGCTATATAAATATACAATTAATAATATTTTATTTGTAAATATTATTTATTAAATATGCAGTAATTTATTTTATAGTATTAAATATTAAATATATATATATACTATTATATATTATATTACATACTTATTGTATAATATATTTTAAATATATTTTATTTACAAATATAAATTGTAATATATTAATATAATAATTATTATATATTAATAATATATAATATATAAAATAATAAAAATATATATAATAGTTTTTTATTTATATTTTCTTCTTTTTTTCTTTCCTTTCAACCAAACAACTGTAACGAAAAATTATTTTTTTTGTACAAACCAAACACTAAAGAACGTAAAATTTATTTTCCTCCGACAATTTTTTTCCATTTAAATTTTTTTTCGCAATTTTACGTGGAACCAAACACACCCTAAACCACAACACCCCTCCCTCTATCTTGTGTGAGCCAAGAAAACAAATGGGAACCAAGAAAACCATCCGCATTCTTTTCCTACCTTCCCTCCCCTCCCTTCCCCTCCAACCCTTTTAGAGGCCGGTGACTATGCGACCGAGACCCTCGTCGCCTTCTTTGCTTCCTCGGGATCGGCTCCTGGTGGTGTTGTAGGTGGCTGTTTGGATCGTTCTGTGCACGCGGCGCCGTCCAATCGAGCGAGCCTCGGAAATGGGATCGATCTGGGACTCCGCCGCCGCCGGCAGCCCCGACCTCCGCCATTTCTCCTGGGCCGTCTTCTTCGCCGTCGCCTTCTTCTGTGCTCGCTTCATCCTCGACCGCCTCATCTACCAGGTAACACTAGCGCCCGACATTCCGCAGTTCTTGATTCTGTAGATGTGTGTATCTTGATCTACTGACGTCCAGCAGTTTTTCCTGTTAGAGGATGGTTTTTTTTTTTTTTTTTTCTTCTTCTTTTTTTGTGTGTGTGATGATCCTTAGGTTTGATATTTTTCGGGGAACACTAATTCTTCTATGATCTGCAGCGTTAGGGACTCACATTGTTGAATGTTCATTTAGCTCATCATATCGTTAAAGAAGCCCTACCCCCACCCCCCAACCCTCAACATTAACAGTTCTGTGATCATCTTACAATGGAAAGTGTGGATCGTGTAAGCGCTAACCAACTATCCCAAAAGCACGTCCTAATAGGAAGGGCGCACCATCGCACTTTAAGGGCTCAGCCATAGCGCTCGCGGGTTTCGACCTGACTCAACCCACCTGGACGTTGGGTCTATTGTTGGGCCTCTTGCCGTTGGGTCTCTTGTGGATCACACCCCCACTCAACTTATTAGGCTCACCCAACTCAACTTATTTGTCTTCTGGGCCTATTGTCACGGGACAAAAAGTTGGACCTATTTTAGCCCAATAATAAATAACCAACGGAAAAGAGTTTTGAAATCACAAAGTCTTCAAAAGTTTTTAAGCTACTTTGTTTTTGTTTAATGAATATGTATTAGCTGACTACGGCTTTTTTTCGATGTTTTTGGCAACGGCGTATATTTTCATACGTTTCTTGTATCTTATTTAAAATGATTTCGGTTGCGCATTTTCTAGAAATCTTACTAATGTTGAGAAATAAGTTCATGAATTAGTGGATGTGGAAGATCTTGATTAATTTTAAGAAATATGTGATGTTCGATATAATATCCTTCTTGTGGGTTTAGGATGATATTCGGAGAACAGATGCTGTTGGATTTAGTCTTGTTTACAGAGAAAACCTGATTCTTCCTTTTTCTATGATGATCTCTAACATTAGGGAGTTGCATTCTTATAAACTCGTTATATTTCTATAGATGCGTGATGTATATTCTTGCCTGCAAAGAAGGAGCTTGCTCACATTTTAAGCTTTGCTATGGTGCGACGCTCTTTTGGTTAGAAATATATATAGTTCCGAAAGTTCTTAATCTACTCTATTTGTAAAGGAAGATGCCTTTGAACTGATTAGTTTACATGCATTCTCCTTCTCAAATTTCTTATGGCTGTGTCTTTCTTGGGTCTGTTGGATCAATAGTTACACACTCTTCTTGTTGTTCCCAGTGATATTAAATGATAAAACAAGAAGGTAGAAAAGAAATGTTGAAGTTTTCAACATCCTCTGTTAGTTTCCATTATTATTATGATATTAGTAGAGTCAGAGATCATGATAAATCTAGAGCAAGTTGTTTCTGAGATATCAAAAACCACCTTCAATCCCCATTTTCTGTATATTGAATTGCATAAATGTACACTTCTAACAGATTCTTCTTCTTTCAGCGACACTTGTATTTCAATACGGTCTAAATATGCTTGCATGTTGCATCACACTATCTTTTCTGCTAAAACTCTCATGATTCATCACTTCCTAATGTGTTATGCACATTGTTCTGGTTTGCAAATTTAGTCCTATATGAGCCATGTAATTCGTCTTAGCAGTCACAGATTGGCAGAAAACCTGTAATAGTACCATTGGTAACTTGATGTACTCATCAGATAGATACACATTTTACAATTCTGTTGGCCTTTGGTTATGTTATCCTGTACTGTAAGGAGCTGTTTGTTTAATATAATGTGTGGGATTTCCCTTATGCTTGACTTATTAATTATACAGCTTACTTTATCACCTAAATGTGCTAGAAATCCTATCGTATTGGAAGACTTAGTTGTAAGGATTTCCAGTGGAGTTAGAAATTCGCTCTGTATCCAAATAATCTTTTTGGCCTTAGAGTTTTGAAAAATCATGTCAGTCCCTTTAGATATCCAAGCTTTCGCTCAACCAAGAGTACAGTACAATAAATTGTTTCCTTCCCCTCGAAACTATTCTTGGAAAACCACTGTGTAAAATATCAATAATGAGGACAAAGGACGATAGAGTTCATCAAACAGCAGAGCCGCTGGCTTTGTGGCATGTGTTTCTGTTTGTGGAAGTATGAGCTGTAATCATCAAGAAGACAAACCATGTCAATAAATCATCCGGACTAAACAGACATATTAATTTTTTTGTAGAAAGTGTGAGTACCATTTTATCTGTTTGCCTATAATATCTATATTAATTTATTTGACATGACATTCTAATATGAAAATTGGAGTCGGTTATTTCAGACCTCAACATAATGACGTATGGAACAAAATTCGAGTATCAGTATTTCTTTCTTTGCTCTTCAACTTTAATATCTGATGGGAAGCATATTATAATATTGATGTTACAACTCTGATTGATTTCATGATATCATACTTAAAAGGTTTATATCATGGTTCAATCAATCAACAATATTGTTTTTGCATGCACAAGCTTGATTACATCATGAAAATCATACAGTAGTTTTGGATTTCTATAGTCAATAATTGTCTAAGCTTTCATGCTACACATAATTTATCTATACTAACTGTTAGCCTATTCATTTCCTGCGTGTTCAATATTGTCAGTCCCAAGAAGAGCTTTCTTTTCTTCAAATTATTTACCATCCATTTTGGAGAAAATTTTCTCTGAGATATTATGTCATTTTGCAACACTTAGTATGCCCAGACCTATAACATTTTTGGCGACCATACCCCTTTAACGAATGTATTTGATTTCAGCCACTGGCTACCAGAATGTTGAATACTAAAGGTGCTTTAATGATGAATGATGAGGCTAGACTGGCAAAGATTGTGAAGTTTTCTGAGTCAATGTGGAAGCTGACATATTATGCAAGCGTTCAAGTGTGGGTTCTTTCTATAATAACGCAAGAGCCTTGGTCGTTGGATATAAAAGAGTACTTCAAAGGGTGGCCAAATCAAGAATTGAAGTAAGTCCTGTCTTCCTCATCCCTTTCTTTGGGAAGCTTTTCATATTCTTTAATACATAGAAGCTCAGGAAAGAAACACATGATTACATGAGGCTCAAAGGCTATAATCCTTTATGTTATGTAAGTTGGTTTTAGTCGCACAACTCCTATGTTTTACTTGTTTTGTTGGTTATGCACGTTATGATAAGAAAAGTACTGGACACTAGTCTACATTGTGTTTCTTCCTATATTTGTTTGATTATTATGTTCTAGCAATGTTTCTCAACAAGTAGTAGATGGAGTACTTTGGAAAACTTAGAAATCATGACAACTGTGGTTGGAATAGCCAGTAAATAGCTATTCTGCTACTTCCTATATTTATTTGGCTAATGTAGCTTGTTAACTCTTTTGAGGGTCCAGGTGGTGCCCTAGCTGATTTCATATTTTCTGAGTTAGGCTTCTATTCTGTTTCTGTCAGATGGCTTTCTTTCTGCAATGATTTCTTGAGAAACCTTATATATTACCAGCTTTGCTCATTTTCTGAACTCTGTCATTCTCAATAGATTTTCATTTCTAGAATGTTTTTTGTTTAAAGATTTAGAGGATTGTACCCGCTTATTAGTTTGATCATCTCTGTTGGATCTGCAATTACCTGCTTGACTTTGTTTAATCATTTTCTCTTCTGACATAGGTCCTTACTGATGCTGTTCTACATGTGCCAATGTGGGTTCTACGTTTATAGCATTGGTGCTCTTGTTGCGTGGGAAACCCGCAGGAAAGATTTCTCTGTAATGATGTCTCATCACATAATAACTTCATTTTTGATTGGATACTCATATCTAACAAGGTAAATATTTACTAAAAGCTTATAAACCTTGTGATATTCTGATTATCTACAAGCAAACTTTGTTTCTTTCTTACTTGTTATCGTTGAAAATTTTCTGATTATCAGAATGAAGCTTCAAAGAGTGAAATGTTTGATTATACATGTGACCGTGCAAACATTTTCTCAAGCAGATATTTATATGCATGTGGTCAGACATTACAAGTGGCAAATATTCCCTTTTTTGGTGTTACTAATGCCTCCTCAGTCCTCAATGCGCATGCCTTAAAAGAGACATTAGCAATCATATGAACCTTTTTAGATTTTTTTTCTTCCGTCAAATGAGTTTGTCCAATCAATACTATTTTATGCCATTCTACGTGGTTTTGAAAGTCAGTCCTCTAAGAATCATGTTTCATAGTATCAAAGTTCTTCAAATTCTTTCTTGGTGCTGTTTGACTTAGTTTCTATTCTAATCATCTTACGTGAGTAACTTATAGTGTAAACTCTTTTCTAGCTCATTGGTGGTGTTTCTTTGGCATCCTTTGCTCATGAAATAGGGCCAAAAGGAGAGATGTTGGATGTATGTATAATATCACGCTTGCTCTTATAGAGATAAGATAAAGGATTATAATCTTTAAATTGATAGTTATGTTTGATAAGTGTTTTGGAAGAACAAAACTTGATAAATCTTCCTGATAACAACAAAAATCTATCTTCAAGAAAATGTGTATGCAAGCTATTGAGGTCACTGGCTCGGAAGCTTAGCTAGGCTCATGATAAACATGCCGCAAGCATAGGGGTTCAAGACCATTATGCCTGCGAGACGGTGGAATAATGTAACCTGTTGATAACTACATAATAAAAACTTATAAATAGTATGCCTATCTAAATGAACAAAATAGACAAACATGACTTTAACTAGTAAATCTCAAATTAACTTCATGAAGTAAGGTTCATAACTAGTTACAAATTTCTAAATGTCTAATTGTTTAAACTTTATTCTACTTAAACTTAGCTAAGTACTACGTAACTCTTATGGCCCCATGTTGTCCCACCCATCTCACCCATCCACACTGGCAACTGTATCCAAAAAGTATTATCTACAAGAGCACAATACGATGATAGACTCTGAGTAGTTTTCTAGCGGGTACAACGAGTTGACAGAGGTAAGGTGTGCGCTGCTACTAGTCTGAAAAAGGGAAGTTGGATAACTAATTAAGAATAGTGGCATAAGTGCATGAGATGAACAATGAGCATGTAGGTAGGAACAATTAATGCTACCAATATCCAACAATATGGGATATTAATAGTATTTAATTTGATAACAATTTAGTAATTTATGCATTAAGCTTGCTATGAAGTTTCAAATTATGGTCGATCCAACCAAAATATCCTTTTGAGTCTCGGTCCCATACTACCAAATGGAGCTATCAATACTTATTGACCAATTCTACCCATTCAGTGCTATCCATGCATATAACTGCATCTATGCAGTTAGAGCATAAAGGGGACCAATCGTGGTCACTCTTCCCGAAGAGCTCACCCTACCGCATAGTTGCAATACTATGTGGCGTATTTGATAAGTAGCGAATTGCTATGCTCATGGTTAAGACTCTTATGAAGACTCATGAATCCACAGTAGGCCAACAACAATAACAAATCAGGACAAAAACTAATTTCTAATGGAAAATACGTGAACAACTAGAACTGGGTATTATGCGTACGAATATCTTTAAATCAGTACTTTACTACTGTCTTCAACAAAGCATGCTTAATACTTATGAACAACTATGTAACAATTTAAGGACATCATAAGTAGCAAAATAGAACAAAAAGACTGAGCATGCTATCAACATTTCATAATAAAGTATCTAGGTACGACAAAATAGAAATTTCAACTTGTAAACCTAAAGCATGCAAGAAAAAAAGGCTAGTTTAAGTATGCCAACTTCAAAATTTGAGCACCCACCTCAAGGTTAAGAGCAACTAAGCCCGCAAGTTCGAAATGGGCTTTGATTTCTCAGTTTCATTTCAAATCCAAAAGAAAGGTGAATCTAAGTTAAAATCCTATTTAATCATGTTTAGTTTAACATTAATAACACTCAATTTCCATTTCTAGGGTTTAATTTGTGTAGAAGCAAAAACCCTCAAGTCCCATTTGTAGGAAACAATATTCGACTAATTTGATTTAAAATTCTACAATTAATCTGGTCATGGTCTTAGTAAACAGATCCGATAATCCTCTTCAATTTTTCCAAACAAATCCAACCAAACATAATTACTCCAAGGCCTCAATCCAAGCTATAACAAAATATTACAAATGTTTTACAATTTGCTACAGTGGTCCTTGAGTAAACTTTCAATAATTAGAGTTTAACCCTTGATCTTAATACATCAAACTCATATAGCTGTCTTGAAGCCCAATAAAAAATATGTCAATCGAACGGCGCCTTAAGACATGATGCAACAAATAAGAGAGAGCATATCAGTATCGCTGACCCATCTGGTAGTAGTGATGGCTGCAGTGGTGTTGCAGCCACGGTAAGGCTGGCTATTGATGCAAACTGAGGGGTTGCCAAATTTGAATTTTTAGCTTTGTTTTCGTTTAAAGGTATTTCTTTGAAATAAACTAGATTCAATTTATCGATTCTGTCGAAATACTAAAATTAAAGCAAGGAAGCAAAAATTTCAGCAAGACGAAAAATTAAAATCGAATTGAAGTAATATTAGAATGGTGATAAACCTTCAATATATGAGATAAAAACAACCAACTGAAAATACATATAGTAGTTCCAAAAAGGTAAATTCGGTTTTACTGGACTTAAAGCTTTTAGATTAGTTGATTTGGCTAAGTTGGTTGGTAAAGGTGGAAGATTAGATTGAAAGGAATAATGGGATATCAGGAGATGAGGGAGAAGATAAGATGCAAGAAGTGCACCAATCACACAATCGATGAGGGTGGTACACCACAGGTGGAACTTCGGCAATTGGGAAGATGATGAGGATGAAGAGGAGGGTAGAAGAAGAAGCCGATCTTGCCACGAGTATAGTGTGCTATGATCAAATTGCCAAGGTCTACCTAACAATACGGGACTCACATCCATGGGTACAACATTAGACGAAACCTTATCAGTATAAGTCTTCCCGATAGAAAATTCAACAAGACATCGCTCTGTTACCTGAAACTCATCCCTGTCCTTAAACTAAGCTATTTTGTTGGGTTGAGTAAGTTTTTCATTTTTCAGTTTGACTTTATCAACCATTTCTCTAGAGATATTTTTAGTTTTCCCACTGTCAATGACAAGAGAGCAAAACTTATCCCCCAAGTTACAGATGGTTCTAAAAAGACTACGATACAAGAAGGCCTTTCAACAGGATGGGCTGGCTTCTCCATTTTGTATCTTATTTACAAGCCAGGACATGTCTCCTACAATACTAATTCCAATTTTGAACGATTAATTTAACGTTACATTCTGTATCTTATTTACAGGCCAGGACAAGTCTCATGCAATACTAATTCCAATTTCGAACGATTAATTTAACATTAAGGGGCCGTTTGGTTCAGGTTTTGTAGTATTCCGGTAGTCCTCCATATTTTGTATTGAAAATATTCAAATTATTACCATTTAACTCAAGTTGGGTAGTTGGAAAAGTTGTTAATGAAGTAGTGGAATCATTATAGATTCATAGGTGGCAGGAATACTAGATTATTATGGGTTGAGATATTCTCATTTCCATGCTTGATGAGAATTATTAGTAGTCCATTAGTAAGAATTTACTAGTTTTTAGCAACCTCCCAACCCTAGTAGCTTGATAAGTTAGTAACAAATTTGCCATTCCAAATATAAAATATACAACATTCCAGAAATATTACAAACCTTGAACCAAACGGCCCGTAACTATTATTTGCCATCAATTTCTAAGATAATAATACTCTTTATATCCTACATCAGGATTGCAGAGAGCGTAAGTTCATCTTATCCTTCTCTCTATATATATGAAAATTTAATTCCAAAGATTATATGTTTTTAATTAAACAATCTCATCCTTGATTAGCAATCCTAATCTCTCTGGTGTTTAAATTCCTCTTTCTATGTTTAACAACTTGAAACTTTCTTTTAGAGACGTTAAAATCCCATCCATGCATACTCCCATCCAACTCTTATACTTACAATTAAATTCTACGAAGGACTTGTCATTTCATAGCAAGCCACTCCTTTAAAGAGAAACCAAATTTGACTGATCCAAGAATCTGATTTGGCCCAAACATATATCATTAGGTTCATCTCGATTCCCCAATCATGATTGTGCAATTACTTTTTCTATTGAGTTTAATTCCTTCCATAAATTGTCATCTTGAAGGTTCCAATAATCGTAGTGACTTAAACTCGTGGTCGTGTCTATTTATTCATCTCTAAGTCAATTTAGTCCCAATTTTCAGGCATAGGCCTGAAGTATGGCCAATAAATTAGTGCTAAAATTTTGTATCATTTGGTATTAATTTCACACATGAAAGGTCATCTTGAACCTTGTTCCCAAATTTGAAATAAATTTCATCTTGAACCTAGTTCCCAAATTTGAAATAAATTTGTGAGCCCTCTTAACAATATTCAGATTCCACCTGATACTGTTGTTAAGCTAAATTTTTTTTCGTAAGCCCAACCTAGGTTCGTTTAATTCCTATGCCATTTTTATCACACTCTGATATTATGTGCACATAACATATCTAGCCAATCATATCACACCCAATTTAAATTTTTATCGACTTAATATTTTATATCTGAATCATATTTAAATGCAAGCAATTTAAATCCCAAAATTCTTGTGGTATGGGTTGTTAGTCTTGAGTCCAGTTCTGGTAGAAAAAAGTTTGGACAGTTAACATTTAAAAATATTTGTAACTAGTTATAATCTTAATTTGTGAAGTTACTTTGAGATATATTAGTTAAAGTAAAACTATATTTGGGTATTTTGCTTAATTAGGCACAGTATTTGTAAAATTTCATTATGTGGTTATTAAACAGATTGTCTTGTTCTGAGGCCATGCATCCATGAGGATTGTAAGCCCTTATGTTTGGCGGGCTTGTCATGCACCTGGCTAAGCTTTTGGGTTGGGGTGTGTATGTCCAATTTATACTGTTTTATGCCATACTTCTTTTCTTTATCATCATATAATTTTTTTTTTCCCTTTATTTTGATGGTAAATAATCTAAAATTTTGGCTTCACAATCATTAAATTTTCCAAACTCTTTTGTTGGTTTCTTCAAACTTAGTATATATCCTAATAATCTTACATAAGTAATTTCCAGTGTTTAACTCCTTTCGGGATGTTTGGCTGTCTTTCTTTTGCATCCTTTGCTCCTGAAAAATAGAGCCAAAAGGAGTTATGTTGGATGTATGTGCAATGTTCCACATGTTCTTGTAGAGACAGGATAAAGGATTATAGTCTTTAATTGATAATTCTGTTTGAGAACTGTTATGGCATGAAAAAACAACTTGCCAAAACCTCCTAATAATATGCAATTTACTGATGCTGAGGAGAGGGCATGTTGTTTGCTATTTTATACTAATTTTCCTTTAAGGTTGCTTTCTTAAGATATATACTCTCTTTTTTTCCTCCTTGATCTTAATACTTCTTCAGTATTGTGAATAGCAAACCATTTTGAAACATTCCGTTTGAATGGATATCGGGGAGTGATAAAATCTTACACCACAGGAAAGCTGAAAGTAGCAGAGTTTAAACAACAAGCAACAATCAATACTCTCATGGTTTGAAAATTAGATATTCTTGTGATATTTGCCTTCGAGTTCTAGCTTACAGCTCTAAAATACAAAATTTGAATCTGTGACAACATTAAATGAAATTCATGCTGATCTTTGATTATAAGACATATTAGTTTGTTGGACAAAACTAATCGAAGCTGTTCTTATTGTGCAGATTTTTTCGGATTGGTACTATCATCCTTGCTTTGCATGATACAAGTGATGTTTTTCTTGAGGCGGCCAAATTGTTCAAATATTCTGAGAAAGAGATTGCAGCTAGCTTGTGCTTTGGACTCTTTGCACTCTCATGGCTTTTGTTGCGTCTAGTTTACTTTCCCTTCTGGATAATTAGAACCTCATGGTCTGTTTTGCATTACTTTCTCCGCAGCCTTTCTGATTAACCTTTTCTTCTCTTTGTTTTTTGTCAAATCGTATGTTTCTTATCATTTTGGATGCTAAAAAATTGCAGCTACCTGTCTATTGAAGCCTTGTTGGTGCTGGAAAACTTTCCCACTCCTCTGTACTACATTTTCAACACCATGCTCCTCACATTGCTTGTATTCCACATCTACTGGTGGAAGCTAATATGCGCCATGATCATGAGACAGCTGAGTAACAGAGGACAGGTGGGAGAAGATGTTCGATCAGGTACAAAGCACTTTATGTTTACTTTTTGCTTGATGAACTACCGAGGGAAGACTTCTACTTATTGACTCAACTGGATTTTCAATCTATCTGGAAAATTTCTTTTATTGATAAATTTTAGGGTAAACTTCAATTTGCTTTCTAGTGATTTAGCGTATTTTCACTTTGTCATCCGCTTATTTTAAAAGTTACACTTTACTGCACCGTCGCTTAATTTTTGATTAAAGTATAAAACTTACCATAAAACAAGCTAGCAAAGCGGTACACTACAAACCAGAGAGTGGTAGAATATAACATTTTACTAACATATAATCTGCAGGGTATCAGCCTGTTACCCTGTTTCACGGCAAATATTTATTATGGTGAAACAAATATCAAATTAGAGGGTATCAAAGTGCAACTTTTTAAACCATAAGTCACGTGTCAAAATGAAAATGTGCTAAACCACAGGTTGGGAAATTGAAGCTTACCCTAGATTATATCTTATTTTATTGCAAACGAACCTGTATTGCTGTCTTACCGACTAACCAAATGTAGCTAGGTCGGAAGTTAACCGACATACACACATCTTTGCTAGGTTTCTCGAGGCTTTTTTTTTGTTCATGAAGAACAACATAGGGCTCTACCCGTTTTCTAATAAAAGAAATCAAAATAAATTGTTGACTTGTCCATTCTTCTTCTCAGCTCGTAACTTGGAAACTTTGGTCAGATGAATAGGAATTTCTGTGATTCTTTTCCTTGGAAACTGTACAGTTGTATCCAAACATTAGGTCCATGGTGTGATTTTATTGATGACTTTCTATTACAGATTCAGAGGATGAAAATTGATCAAACTCACGGTTGGGGAGTAACAGCTACCGATTCTGTGGATTTATTACTCAACTGAATGGATGGCGCAGACGCCTTCATTTACCCTCGTAGGCTATTATGATAGTTTATAATCTTCTGTATCTACATTTTTTTTTTTTTTTTTTGATCTCAATGATGCAGACATGAGCCAGATCAGGAAGAGAAGGTGAACAGGAATTAACGTAGGTAGGGAATGATGTTTTCATCGGAAAATCTTGTTTTCTATTTTAATCCTTTTTTACAAAACATAATGATTCACAATCCCGGTGTATGCAAGGGCTGTTTGTGACCGGGATTCTCTTCGGCTTCCTCTATGAAGGCTTTGGCATGACGAAACAAAGAAAACAGTCAGCTGATGAGTATGAATTTTGAGCGTCAATTGTTCGAGTTTTGTAGGCCTTTTTTCTTTCTTCCTTTTGCCTCCTGGGAATGCTGTTTTAGAACCAAATAAGCTACATAAACGCTGTTGTAGCAGACTGCTGCTGCTGCTGCTGCTGCTGCTTATTGTTGTTGTTGTAGCAGAACTTAGGGGCCGTTTGGTTAGATGTAATTATAAATGCAGTGTAGTAAAAAATGCATGTAGTTGCAACTACATGCATTCTGTTTGGTTGGATGCAGTAGAAAGCGCTGCAACTATAAATAATTTGTTTGGTTGCATGTAGTTGAGAAATAATTTTTAAAATTTTATCATTTTATGTATATGACGGTGAGATTACCTCCAACGTAAAAAAAAAAATTATTTTTTGTTTAACAAATAATATAGGAGGTAAGCTTATCTTTTGTTTAAAATTACTCTCTCCAACTGCTGCAGTTAGAACTGCGGTCAATTTGGGCGTAGTTTCAACTGCTACAGTTGGGCTTCCTCCTGCAGTTGCTACTGCAGCAGTTGAAGTTAAATACATCAAACCAAACACGAAATTTGTATTTGTATGCAGTTATAACTGCAGTGCAGTTGCAACTACATGCAACTAATCGGCCCCTTAGTGGAGAAAGCCTTGTAGAATTTAGTTCTTTTGATGTAACTTGTCGAAATTTATATGGACGTCAATTTTATAATTGTTTAATGCAAATACCTGGACTTAATACGAGTAGACATTTCATTTTGATCGTAATTGGTTAGATTTACTTGTAATAAAACGCCGGTTTTTTTTTTTCTTATTTGTACGTATGAAATATTAACTTTCTGAAAAGAACAGGATTTGATTTGTTGATCTGACAAATTGGCCGAGGAAAACTGTAACTACAGCTCTCTTTTTTTTTTTTTTTTTTTTTTTTGAGAGAAAGATAGTACGTTACCCGCTACGTTTATTTTTTTTGAAAATAAATTTAGCTGAAAATGTGAATCAATTAGGATTCGAACTCGGGATCTCGGATACCAACCATCAAGCTCTTTGCCACTTGCGTTAGGGACAGTTGATACTGTCGCTTATTACTGTCGCTTATCACGAGTTCAGGAATAATGGCGTGTACTTCCTTAAAAAGTGGCATAACATGGATAGGGATGTCAACGGGTCGGGTTTGGGTCGGGTTTTCAAAAACACGAACTCGAACCCGAACCCGAACCCGACAATCAAATTGAAATCCGAATCCGGACCCGAATCCGAATCCTGCGGGTTTCAAAAATCCATACCCATACCCGACCCAACCAAAAGTCCGAAACCCGAACTCGAACCCCAACCCGAAAACTCAAACCCGAAGTAATGATTTCTCTTTGCCATATTTCAAAATATATTGTAGTAAAATCAAAACTTTTCAAAACACAATCAAATATAAGTAAATAAATAATATATATATATATATATTATTTGACCGCTGGATGAAGATCCAATGGCTAAAATATTATTAGACATTTTATATATTATATAAGTAAATAAATAATATATATATAATTTATTCAGGTTTGGGTTCGGGTTCGAATCGGGTACATACAAAATTCATACCCGTATTCATACCCGTCGGGTTTTTATTTTCTATATCCATATCCGAATCTATATCCATTTAGTTCGGATAAACCCGCCCCGGGTTCGGGTTCGGATAATATTTCAACATCCCTAAACATGGATGCCTCTAATTGGTCCGTGCATCCCAAACAACATAAAAAAAAAAAGGAAAACAAGAAAAAGAGAAAACTTTATTTATTTATTTATTTATTTAAATCCTCTCAATTGCCGACTTTTGTGAGGTAGGCGATTTTGGTCAAATAAAATAAGAGTGTAATAAATTTAGGAACGATTCCTTTAAAATTTAACGGCTTTTATTTTTTTGTAAATAAAATTGTAAAAATTAACAGATGATAGCTACTAGAGCTATCAAATTTAACAAAATCATTAATTTAACTTTCGAAAATAACTTGATAAATAAAATTAGAAGGAAAGGAGCTATCAATCAAAGAATAATGTTAGGGTGCGTTTGGTTCGCGCTATCTTTTTAAGATTCCTAGTAATCTAATAGGAATAAAAAAATATGACGGTGTTTGGCTAAACGGACTAAGTAATTTAGTTGGTAATGTTGGATTCACTTGGGAATGAGATTCCCCCAAAAGTACTAATCTCATTCCCTTGAGGGAGGGTGGGTATCCTCATATTAATAGATGAGATAATCATAATATGTCTAATCTTTTTCTCTCTTTCCATCCGCCGGCTAGTTGGTATTAGTTTTTTTACTCTCTTATCTCTCTCTAACTTATCTTTCTCTCTCTAAACTTTAACTTTTTTTTCTCTCTCTAAGCTAGGCTTTCTCTCTCCCTTTCTTTTTCTAAAATCTTAATCAACTCTCTCGCTCCATCTAACCTCGACTCTATCTCCCTCTCTCTCTATTTCTTTAATTATTCTTTCTCTCTCTCTAACCTATTTTCTCTCTCTCTTTTTAAAAAAGATGTTAAATTTTTTTATAATATTTGAAATTAATTAAGAAAACAAATGCATTAATTGTATATTTTTCGTAATCATAAATAATATGACTTAATAATATGATCGTGTGAACCAAACATCGGAATATCACATTCTTAGTAATAAGATGGGTAGGAATAAGATTCTTGGGTATCTTTTTATTCCTAGTAATCTTTCATAGTGCGAACCAAACGCGCCCTTAGAGGGACCTGTTTAAAGTGGCCTATAGTTGAAAGGTGTCTCAGTAAATTTTTGCCTTTCAATAATTTGTGATTATGTTTACTGGTGTAGTAATCTGTGCGATACTATGGATAGATAATTAGAAAAAAAATAAAAAACAGCGACAAAGGAAGATGAAACATCGATGAAAGAAGCGACGATAAGGGGTGAAATTCATCTTGCCGACGAAAGAAGATAACAGCCGAAGAAAGTGGAAGAGGAACAGTTTGGCCCAATGTAGAGATGCGACCTGGTTCGGTTCAAGCAAAAAAAGAGAAAAATTCGGTTTGATTCAAGCAAAGAAAGAGAAAAATATGTGGAGGACTTGAGTCGGTTCGGGGGAGCCCATTGATTGGTTCGGTTCAAACAAAGAAAGAAAAAAGAATATGGTTCAGTTCAAGCAAAGAAAGAAAAAAAATATGTAGAGGACTTGAGCCGGTTCGGGGTGGAGCCCATACGCAACAATGAAGGGAACATTGCCATGTGACAAATTTAGAAAGAATAATGTATAGATATAGATAGATGGAAGGTTATCAGTCTGTTGGCACCATGAAAATTGCATCATGTGGTAAACCGGATGCACCATAAAAATGGGCTCCTGCAGCCAATAATAAGGGCGCACGTGGTACACCAGGAATAAGAAAAGAGGCGCCGAAAAACCGTAAAGCGGCTAAGACTAATGCGGTTGGAATCGGCTAAGTAATGGCCACGAAATTAGGGAAGTGGCCGATCATGGGAATAACTGAACAATCACATGCGGGATTATAAATAGATAATAAAACGCCTGATAGAAGGTCTTTTTTCCTGCAAACAGAAAGATCACTTTCAATTCCACATATTTTTTTTTGTTTTCTAGGAGTAGTCCACTTGTAATCTTTCTTTCTTCCTTGTATTTATTGTCATTCCTAGGAGTAGTCTTTAAGTTAGATATTTTGTTGCGTTTGCACGCCACACCGGTGTACTCTTTTTCTGTACATGCGTTTCAACTTCAAAGTAATATATATACAAGCATTTCGGCTCTTCAGCCGAATCAGAAACACTGCAATTCCTGACTTGGCTGACCCAGCCGAACCGACTTAACTGTAGAAGGGTACGAACTCGGCTGATCCGATCCCTCATCAGCCGAATCGCTTGATCTGTCGAAGGGTGCAAACTTCGAGGGTCATCATTCGTAGCCAATTCGTCTCCTCGCACGCGTTCCGAGAGAGGATTTTGACCGGGTAAACGGTCAAGGAAATCGACTCCCAATAATTTTTGGCACGCCCGGTGGGACTTATTTCGGCAATCTTCTCATCAAAATTTAACATTCTATAAATATGGCCGATGATAATGTCATGAATCTCCGCAACCGAGTCGTTTCTCGAACATCTGGGAATGACCAAGTTAGGAATACTGAGAACGCGAATGAGCGTCATGCAGTATTACCGGTAGAAGGTGAGACTAGTGGTCAATCAGACCAACAAGAGCCAAGTCTGGCTCAAGCACTTGGACAGATGACTTGGATTTTACAAGTTTTGGACCAAAATAGTCATCGAAGCACGGTTCCTTTAGATGCAGTTTTAGCCGCTATCACGGCTTCAAATGAGAACATTGCTCGAATTGGGCAATTGTTCACGAAATGAACAGCCCATAGTAGGTCCACAAGGACCTGTGGGTACACCAATGTTACAAAACCCAGTAACATCAGTAAACACGCAGTCTCAGGTAACACCTTTCCAGGTTGCCTATAGATCGGCAACTTTAAACGCCGGTCAACAGCCGGAAGTAGCTTGGGGTTTACCTCCTCCGCCACCCCTACCGGCTTACCAACCCCAAAATATGGGGATAAGGGCTGGGGGGCAAGCCCCCAATATAGTACAAAGCCTAAATCCTGCACGTCAAAATTACGGACTCCCTCCAGGGCCGAACTCGGTTTAGGCTCAGGCTCAGGCTCTTGTTCCCGCACCTGGGAACAATAATGAGTTATATACTCAAATTGAGGAAGCAATCCGTAATACTTTCGGAGTGGGAGCCAGGCCGACGATGCGGCCTGTTTTTCGCTCTCCTTACCCTGCTAATATTGATGTGGAGCATCCGTACCCAGTAAATTGGAAGATGCCCAAGTTTGATAAATTTTCTGGAGAAGAGATCGAAAACACGGTCAAGCATGTGGCGCAATTCACGGCCTAGTGTAGAGAGGCTGCCGCCAATCCATTTTTGAAACTTCGTTTGTTTAATACGTCGTTGACTAAAACGGTGTTTACTTGGTATACCAGTTTGCCTGCCAATTCCGTCCAAGATTGGGACGAATTGGAAAGAAAATTTTATGAACAATTTTACAGATCGGAGCCGGAATTATCGGTTGCTGATCTGGCACAATATCGGCAAAGGTCGGGCGAATCAGTTGAGGAATATCTAAACCGATTCAAAACGGCAAGGAACCGATGTTTTGTTAGAATGCCAGAGGCAGAGTTTGCTAAAATGGCATTTAACGGTCTACATTTCAAAATAAAAGACCATTTTGAAGACAAATATTTTCTAAATTTATTTGATTTGGGCGTCCGAGTTGCTCAATATGAGCAATTTCGGAAGGAAAGTAATGAGGATCGGCCTAGATGGAGCCGAAACAAAGATTGGAGAAAAGGAAAGGAGAAAAATGTCTCATTTATTGAGGAATCTTCGGCTCAAGATGAGCCGAATACTTCTGATGAAACAGAGGATTCGGCTGATGAGGCCGAAATTTATGCCGCAAAGATGGTAAAAAAATCGCCAGCCATATAAATGTGCTTTGCTCAAGCCAGCCAAGACTAGTGAAGCTAAGGCACAAGTAGCATCATATACATATTCATTTGGTGTGTCAAAGACCGAGTTAATTTTTGATCGGTTGTTAAAAGACAGTAGAATTCAACTCCATGAAGGTCAAAAGACACCCTCCGAAGAAGAATTAGAAGATATTATAAGTGGCACCATTCATGGAGTCACAGGACGAATGATTGTACTGCCTTCAAGAGGCAAATCCAAAAAGAGATAAATGAAGGACGGCTCATATTTGCCGACCAAGAAAATAAAAATATGAAAGTTGATAAAAATGTGTTTCCTTCGCAGGTTAATATGGTGGATGTGAAAGGAAAGGCACTTGTGAGTAGGAAGACGGACCATGATATCGCCTATACCAAAAGAGCATTGCGGCTATGCATACGTTGCAAGGCCGAAATGACGAGACATGATTGAGAGGCAATCATTCATGAGAAGAAGTTGTACGGGGAATGGAAGGAATTCATGACATTTCCTGAAGAATGGGAAGACATACCTGAAGATGAAAATCATTCAGAAGATGGTTCGGAAGAAGGTTCAAACGATTCCGAACAAGATGTGGAGTCAGTAAAAGACAAGAGAGACTTGTTAATGCAAAAGGTTTTGAACGACTATTATAATCGTCGAACAGAAGAAAGAATGAGCCGAAGGAGTTATGTTACGTACCGGACTCGACGCGACCCGTTTATGACGAAAACTCTCTGAGACGTGGATGTCGTTGAGGATGATGGCCTGTGATCACGATCTCCAGTGCAGCGATACCGTGGGAATTTTTGATAAGTGAAGGAAAAAAAAATGGTGAGAGAAGAGTATAAGAGAGATTAGAGGAAGTAGAAGGAAGAAGCAGAGAGACAAGGAAGAGATCAGATAAGAGGAGGGAAACAAAATATCAATATTTTCTTGTTATCTCTCTCGAGTTACATCTGCCCTTTTATTATCCTAAAACAATAATCTTAATCTTAATACTATATTCCTAAGGTGCTAAACTGCAATTGAGGAATTAGTTCCATCAATGGGCCTCTCTTGTTGGTAACTTGGGCTCACAATCCTAGGCTTGGTATCACCGCATGCAATCTCCTTGGGCTCTTTGAATATGGACACCCATTGGCTCTCCTCACAAATTGGGCCCTTCCCCACAACCAGACCCACAAAGGAGACTTCAGGTTGCTCCCCATCCGCTCTCCAGTGCTAGGAGTTTCTACACACTTCTCCTCTTTCCCCTTCCAACTCTTCAGTTCCTCCTCAAAGGTTGCCGCCCAAGTTGTTGATCGCTCTGGTTGAGCCGTCGCCGCGCCACCACAAGCAAGCTAAGTCCCTGATGCTTCCTTTTTATTTTACCCTACTACTCTGCTCTTCCCCTAAGCTCGACCCTTATCTTGGCAGATGCAACAATCGCAACAAGTTACCCTAAAAAATCTTTCGGCTCACAACAAAGATTTCCGGGGTATCGGCCTAACTGGCAACATCAAGCCAGGTCGAGACCCGAGCCTGAATTCGAAGGAATGATCGAGGGCAACATCGAATTCCTTGGTCGACGGCTAGTGAATGAGCTCGGCATTCAACCCTGGCTGAGGCCGTGGGAACGAAGAGAAATTTTGAGAGATCATCTCAGGATTGTCAAAGTACCATCTAATGTGCCAATTGATCAATGGCACATAGCAACAACACCGGCTAAATGGTATGGACCGATGTTGACAAAGATCCAGAAGCATCGGCAGCAAAGGTTGCAAGCCGAGGCACGACAGCACTGGGAAGAGGCCAAATGAATGAAGCCGAATGTATGGAGGCGACCGTATGAAGCACAGCCGTCCTTTCGGCCCATGAAGAATGATCATGAGGCGGGCGGTTCGACACCCGTGCCATGGTTGAAATCCAAGGTTGAACGGCCAGTTCCGGCAGAACTAGAAAAGAAGGCGACCCGAAAAACATTGGAAAAAACAAGTTCTTCAAAAAACAAAAAAAAACAAAAAAAACTAGTTCTTCTTAGAATCAAACGAACAGAAAACTGGAAAAAAAAGAAGATTTTCAATGAATTTTTTTTTATCAATTTTTATTTTTTCGTGCTTTCTAAAGGAACCAAATAGCCCACTCATGGTTAAATCACAATGATTTGGTGATGATATAATTTTTGCGGTCTTACAGAAGATAAAAAGCATTATGGACCCTTAACTAGTTCAAATTTAAGCCCAAAGCCTAAATTTACGTGAACTTGATTCGGCTCTAAAAAATTTGGCCTAAGACAAAAAGGAGCAATTTTTTATATACCCTTGACTACTATTCAAATTTTCATATTTACCTTTCAGTTTTTAAAATACCCCTTAAAAATCCAAATCTCCCCGATAAACCCTCAATAGGTATGGGTTTATTTGAAAGAAACTGACATTTTTTAGAAGCAAATTCAGAAACAAGAAGGACAATTTTGGAAATCAGGGATAAATTAAATATTTTTCGAGTTTTGAGGGGTATATTGCATATTATCTCAAACAAAAAAATAAAAAATAAATAAATACTTTCCATATGATGTTTATAATTCACCCATTCATGTAGATCATAAGGCGCATGCTATTCTTGTTGCTAGTCATGAATTAAGTATGATTTCACCTTAATAAGATTAAAACTATAAAATCATGTAAATGTTGGAAAAGGAAACATATGCTTATTTTTGCCTAATACTATTGACATTAGTGTTTCTTTTGCATATGTATTTATAAAACAAAATGTGATATTGGAGAAATCTAAATTGTAATTAACCCGCTAATATTTTCTAAATATCTTACAAGTCAAAAGTTGAATTTATTCATATTTAACTGATCGTTCAATTATTAGGTTTCATAACTATTTTAAAATTAATATGAGAATTTATAAGTTTTTATGAACTATTTCTTTCAATTTTGGAAATAAAAAGTATTATGTGTAAGAACAAAGAGTTGGTGAGTGAACTGTCGTAAACGGTGCAGTCGACTTAAATTTCAAAGTGACAATAACGATTGATAGAGCGATCTCACACTATTGAGATCGCACTATTATGGGGCTATACATGCATGCTGTCATATACTCATAGAGTTAAATGCATCAAAACAATCTTCCATTTGTAAATAGCTATTTAAATTTCAAAATATTTATCGCTATTTCATTTTGTTAACTTAAAGTAACTAATATTCACCAAATTGTTAATAAATAATGAAGGTTGCATCCATCAGTAACATAGATGAAAACTCACAATGCGAATAAAACTCCATAAACTCCATAAACCAAAATTTTCATACTTTTTATCAAATAAAGTTAAAAAAATTCTTTATATTGATGACATGCATCGCCTATTCTTTTTTTATTATTTGATTAATGTTATTCTGAAAATATAAACCTATCTGGAATTATAAAAAAAATAAAAATTTGGGAAGCCAATATGATTTTTTTTAATTTAGGTAGCAACCACTCAAAAAACATATCTTTCTTGCGCATTTGATTCAATAAATGACATATTAGTCCACCTCTCAAATTTTTTTTATTTTAATTTTGAGATTCAGATTACACATTTGATATATACACTTTTGATTCTCAAAATATGAGGCGTCTAACATCTTAGTTCTCAAATTTTAATATATTGTAATTTCTGACTCTAATTTTTTTGAATTAATACAATTAAGTTCTAAAGTTCAATTTAGTTAGCTAAATGTTAACAAATTATTGATATACAAATAATATAATATTTAATTATTGTCGTATCATCATTAATAATACTTTCATATCACTTTTACATCTAAAACTTTGGTCCTAGAAATTTTTTGCTTTTGAGGGGCCAAAAGTAACAAATTTAACAATTTAAAACTTAGTGTTTTAAACCTAATGAGAACTTTTTTTCATATATAAAATTATTATAATTAAAAGATAGTATCACACAATTAAGAAACAAATTATAAAAGAATCCCAAATAAAGCTATTCTACCAAATATTACTATTATTTAGAGTATAAGGAAATAATTGGCCACTTTTTAGCGAAATATAAGGAAATTGAAGCGGGCTTATTAAGAATTATTAAATTTTTAATTTTTAATTATTATTCTAAATTTTGAATATTCAATAGAATCCCCAATGATATCTCGTAAAGTTAATGTGAATAAATTATTCTAAATTTTGAATCTCCAAAAGAATAGCCTATGATATCTCATGATACCTCAAATTTTGGATTTGAATTATTGGAATTGGCATTGCAAAATTTTACATTACAAATTTCAAATTTTGAATTATCCTGAAAACTTTTCTCTTTTTTTTTTTTGCAAAGCTAATAGAATAATCTGATTCAACATTATAATTCAAGTTACGAAACTTTTAATTTTGAATTATTTCAAATCTGAAGTATTTGATGTGGCCCAACATGAAGATATTTTAAATTACTCAAATTTTAGATCACGAACTTCCAATTTTGAACTCTTCCAAAATGCAAAATTTTAAATCTGGTTCAGAATTAGGAAAGTGATTAATTAGGAACTTTAAATTTTGAATTAATTGCTTCAAAAATCTGTTTCTTTTTCTTTTTTTTTTAATCTTTTAGATATAGTTAGCAACCCAACCAATTTAGTAGTTTACTGTTATTATAACAATCTTATTACTCGGAAAATATATATTTTTTTTTGGTCAAAAGTCTCTTTTTCAGTGTTTCGCAAGTTTGCTTACGGGGAAAACTAGTTTTTTTTTAATTATTTTTTCTTATTTTATGGAAAACTAGTATTTTAATTTTTCAAAAAAACATAGAAAACAAAAATATTAGTTTTCTATAAAATCTAGAAACAATACTAGTTAGCTTTCCATAAAATACTAGAAACAAAAATAGTATTTTAATTTTTCATGTACAGATATATAGAATATAATAATAGAATATATACGTCTTCTCTTCTTTGCCAACCCCTTAAAACCCTAATCCCGGCCCTGGTCTCTGTGTCTCCCACATCTCCTTTCTCCTCCTCCTCCATACATTAGGGTTAGGGTTCCGGGAGATATGGGAAGGGTGATTCGAGCGCAGCGTAAGGGTGCGGGATCCGTGTTCCGCTCCCACACGCACCACCGCAAGGGCCCGGCGCGGTTCCGTTCCCTCGACTTCGGCGAGCGCAACGGGTACCTGAAGGGCGTCGTCTCCGACATCGTCCACGACCCCGGCCGCGGCGCGCCCCTCGCGCGCGTAACCTTCCGCCACCCCTTCCGTCACAAGCATCAGCAGGAGCTCTTCGTCTGCGCCGAGGGCATGTACACGGGCCAGTCCGTGTACTGCGGCCGCAAGGCCTCGCTCGCGGTCGGCAACGTCCTCCCCCTCCGATCCATCCCCGAGGGCGCCGTCGTCTGCAACGTCGAGCGCCGTGACGGCGATCGCGGGGTCTTCGCCCGGTGCTCCGGGGATTACGCCGTCGTCGTCTCCCACAACCCCGATAACGCCACCACAAGGTCGAGTCCCCGATCCTTTCGTCATGACTTTTTGATGCTCATGTTTTAGTAGAAAACTTAAGATAGATTTAAGTTCATCTGGATTGAAAGCCATCGTCAGTAAGAGATATTAGTATTAGGAATAGCTAGGAAGATCACTTGTTGTTGTTGTTGTGTATATTTACCCATGTATCACGGACACTTCTGTATGTCTCGTGTATTTGTGCCCGACGAGGACACTTCTTGGACGCGCATTCAATGCCGATCCATAGCGCACACAACTGAAATAATATATACATATTTTTATTTTATTTTTTCTATGCATATATAATGTAAGATGACAAATATTTTAGCTTTTTGATGAATACATATAAATTTTTTTATAATATAAATAAATTATGTATGGTGGAGAATTTCTTTTCTTAAAATATATGAACTATCAATGAAAATTTTACTAACTTTTATTCGTATAAAAAATATAATAATATTTTATATATAATAAAAATATATTATTATATTAATAATATTATATTTTATTAGCGGTGTTCATGCCCTATCGGTGTCAGTGTCCGTGACGTCTAGATATTTACCTTAACATCGATAACACTTTACCTTGAGCGCCTATTCAAGTTGCTTGACAAGAATCGGGCCATTTGTGATGGGTTTTTAATGCTAAGATGCTAATGTGAATCTATTCAAAGATAGGCCACTAACTCTACTAATTTATTTAAATCTAGAGAATTGCTTGGTCTGTAGATAGCAGTAAGTTTGTAAGTTGATATTGATTTTTTTTTTTTTTTTGTTTAATGCTTGTGTAATGCTTCATTGAAACATATAAAGCTTGTCTTTATAATATGGAAGAAAGATGAGAAACAGTAGCCAACTTGTTTGCAAATTTCAGTATTAGGGCAATCTACGGATTGTTAACGTCTATTGTTTTTTATCTGCTACTTAGAAATAAAGTTATCAATCTGATTAAGGAGTTTATATACTTTTCTCATTTACAGGATCAAGCTCCCCTCTGGCGCGAAGAAGATCGTCCCGAGCGGGTGCCGCGCGATGATCGGGCAGGTCGCGGGCGGAGGTCGCACGGAGAAGCCCCTTCTGAAGGCGGGCAACGCCTACCACAAATTCAGGGTCAAGCGCAACTGCTGGCCGAAGGTGCGCGGTGTCGCCATGAACCCTGTGGATCATCCCCACGGAGGAGGTAACCACCAGCACATCGGCCATGCTTCGACCGTTCCCCGCGACGCACCGCCCGGCCAGAAGGCCGGTCTCATTGCCGCCCGCAGGACCGGACGGCTCCGGGGACAGGCCGCTGCCGCTGCTGCCAAGGCCGAGAAGGCTACTTAGAATTATTATTTCTTTGTGACTGTCAACTGCTTCGCTTTAAACTTAGTTAGGGTTAGGACCTTATGCAATCTTTATATCTCGGCTTTAAATTAACTTAGTATGAGTGAGGATGTTAAAGTTAGGGTTAGGATCTTATGCAATCTTGTAGAGCTTCTATACCTGTATCCGTTTTTGGATAGTGGAAGAGCGCTTTTACATTCCTGCTTTTAGATTTACTAGTTAAAAGACCCGCGCGCTGCGGCCGAACCAAAGTGAATATGAATGAGGAAAGTGAGAGTAAATCATGCATACTGTTTTTTTAGACAAATCTAAATAGAACACTTGTTGAAATGCAATAGTATTAAAAAAGTAGCCAAACAATCTATACAAACACTATTTGACGGCTCGGTCACATTAAAAAAGTGCTTTGTTCACATCAAAAGAGTGCTTTGTTGGAGAGCCATGTCGCTATTTGAGGAGTAAACCAATGGAAGTTTGCCACGTACCTAATAAAAATTTTGAACGCCTTCATTACATCGTAAACCGACTCTAAAATATGCATCAAAGATAAATTTTTGTAGTACATTAAATTATTTAAATATTTTATATTATAAAAATATACTATATCCTATAATTTTATTTTATAATATTAATTATCAAATATTTCATCAATTATCCGGTGTATGGAACATTGATATGTATCAGACTCAAGGAAAGATTTCTACTTTCTCTTGAGATTATGAATGCATATTATTAAATATTTCCTATACTAAGTGTATATATATGCATGCACCACATGCCTAAAACGCTCTAATAGAGATTTTAAAATTAATTTATTAAACATAATTTAAATTATTAAATTTGTAGATCATATATATTTAATTAAATTTTGATATTAAAATATTAATCATCTAATAAAAGTTACGGTGTATGGAGTATTAATATACATTAGGTGCATGTAATTGTTTCTCTTTCTCCCATCAATTTTAACAAGGCAAAGGACACCATCACCTATTCTTTAATTTGAAATAAGTCCTCCAACTTTAACTTTTTAGTTAAAAATTTATTTATAGAATAACTATCAAAACTAAAAAGTTGATTAAATTTTAAAATAAAATTATTAGTATAATTTTAACTTTATAAATGTTGAAAGCTAAGAAAATATTAATAAAAAATTATTTTTTATAATATACATAAGACTACTTTATAGCTTCTTTTTTTTTGTATACTATTTTTTATAATATACACTAGGTGCATCAATGCATGTAATAGTTTCTCTTTCTCCCATCAATTTTAACAAGGCAAAGGACACCCTCACTTGTTCTTCAATTTGAAATAACTTCTCCAACTTTTAAAAAAAATTATTTATAGAATAATCATCAAAACTAAAAATTTGATTAAATTTTTAAATAAATATTATTAGTATAATTTTAACTTTATAAATGTTGAAAGTTAAGAAAATATTAATAAAAAATTATTTTATAATGTACATAAGACTACTTTATAGCTTTTTTTTCTTTTTGTATCTCTTTAGTTATAATATTTTCAATCTTAAAAATTTAATAACTATATATGTAATTGTCTCAAATACTAGCTACCCGCCGCACAGCGCGGGTCCTATACTAGTTTAATAATATTGGACACTATGATTTCTTTAATATTGTTTTCATTATTACTTTTCTACTTTTTACTATTCTGTATTGCTAGCCAAATGTATATAAGACTATTTTTTAAAGTGAAAGTTGCACTCTTTTGGCGAAAGTTACAATATTTGGATGAAATTTTACTTTCACATTTCATGAAAAATTAATTTTTTTTCGGAAAAAAAAGAAAACAAAAACACTAGTTTTCTATAAATTTTAGAACCAAGTTTTTCAAAAAAAAAAAGTTTTTCTTCGAACCAAACAAACAGAAAATTGAAAAAAGGATTTTCGATGAAATACTTTTTTATCATTTTTTTTTCATGCTTTCTCAAGGAACCAAATAGCCACTTATAGTTAGATCACAATGATTCTATTATGATATAATTTTTGCGGTCCTATAGAAAAAAGCATGTTGTGCCCTTAACTAGTTCAAATTTAAGCCCAAGGCCTAAACTTATTCGAACTTGATTCGGCTCTAGAAAATTTGGGCCGTAATTGAGGCAAAAAGGAGCAATTTCGTATGTACCTTTGACTACTTTCAAATTTTCAAATTTTCAAAATTTTCTTTCAGTTTTTAAACTACCCCTTAAAAATTGAAACCTCCCCAATAAACCCTCAATAGGTATGGGTATATTTGAAAGAAACTGACATTTTTCGAAAGCAAATTCAGAAACAAAAAGGACAATTTCGGAAATCAGTTTTTCGAGTTTTGAGGGGTGATACCATATTGAACTGTATGAAATAACTTACTTTTTCTCTTATTTCATTTTAAACTTCTTACAAGAATAAATATATAATTTGATTCTAAGGCATACCTAGAATCAAGCCATTACATCAATCAATACACTAATTACAGGATCTAATTTAGGAGAGTGTAATTTTTTTAATTACATAATCTAATTTAGGAAAGTGTAATCATATATAATTTCAGCCTTATTTAAGGCTATTGCATATTATCTCAAACAAAAACAAAATGTGGGATGGATGGTTCGATGTTGTTGTAGTTTGATTTCAAAGATAAAGAATAAAGTAAGGATTTCACAATGCACACTTTTAAAATCTAAAAGGACTTGATTGCTATTCTTATCAAACTGTAGAGTTTAGTATGTTACAATTAGAGATATAAATGGATCCGGGTCGATGGAGCTCCTGCTCTGATTTGCACCAGCTAAATACAACAATAAAGGAAAGAATAATTCGCTCCCCCCAATTATTTTTTTTTTTTTTTTTTTTTTTTTTTGAGGGAAACACGCCCTAAGGCGATTTTATTAATTAAACAATAAATACAGACTGAGAAAATTCATCAAAAGAAGCCCAAATAGAGAACTTTTTGCTTGCGAGTCCCCAAGTGGCCTGTTTCCTTCTATTAATCTTTTTTGATTTATTAAAAATCTATTAAAAATTTGTTCCGATCCCAACCTACCCTAACTTACCCTAAATAGAGCAATAAGTAGAATTGAAATAGAATATAAATCAACTTGTTCCAAATCCATCCCAATCTGTTAAAAAATGGGGCGAATGGTAAGGCACCACTCCGACCTTCCGATCCACACCATTTGCATCCCAATTGGCCATTCATATCTAGCTAGCAAAAGAGTGTAAAATCAAAATAAATAAATAAATAAATACTTTCCATATGAAACATCAAATAAGAAAAAAATATTGGAAAAGGAAACATATGCTTATTTTTGCCTAATACAATTGACCCATAGTATTTCTTTTACATATATATTTATAAAACAAAATGTGATATTGGAGAAAACCAAATTGTAATTAATCCGCTAATATTTTATAAATATCTTAGAAGTCATAAGTTGAATTTATTCATATTTTACTTATTGTTCAATTATTAGTTTTCGTAACTATTTTAAAGTTAAAATGAGAATTTATCAGTTGTTATGAACTATTTCTTTTACATATATATTTAAAATTTGCAAATTTCAAAAAATTGATTTGAAGGTCGAATATAGTATCAATTTTAGACATTTGATCATAATCTCATCTACCAAATACTACACGCTTACTGAGTAAATCAAAATGATATACTGTATATGATGTTCATGGATCCGAATAGGATTGTAATAAGCTCAGCCCCGTATCCATTTAAGTATTTGGGCCGGGCTCGGACTTGGATCAGCCCGATCCCAACCCGACCCGATTCCACCCCTAAATTTACGCTACGTTACTGTGAAACCCTAATTCCAGCACACGTGCTAATCACGTGATCTCCGCTTCGAGAATAAACCTCTGTAACGAAACCCTAACCCTAGAAGCCGAAGAAGAGGAAGGTGCGATCTCGAAACCCTAACCTTTTCAATTCCTCTTATTCGATTTGAAATGATTGGGATAGATTGGAATCGTTTGCGCTCGATTTGATTTGTTTCTCTTTCGATTAGCTAGGGTTTTGTTTGCGTCTGTAGAGTTCTCAAATCTTATTTTTGACCTGAAAATAGTACTTGTTTTGCGATATGATGCAAAGTAGGGTTTCCTCTTAGAGAACGGTGTTATTTTTACGCTTAGATTGGTGCTTTTTCTTGATCTAGTTGTGCTTATTGCGTATATCTCTAATTTATGCTCTATTTCGGATTTTTAGATCTTTGTTGCTACTAGTAGAATCAAGGCGACAAGAACCATGGCTTCGCGTTTCTGGTTGCAGGTGCGTTCGACTTCAAACCCTAACCATAGTGTTATGTTAATTGAGAAAGATGTTGCTCATGGACCTGGTCTACCCTGCCACCTTTGGGCTGGGCCAGTTAGAACGAGGCATGATGCCCTGTAGGGGATCGATCCGCTTATCTGCTCTAATTTTGCAAAAAATATAATTTTTCTTACAATTTTTAGGGCGATAGCGATTCTGAGGAGGAGGAGGAGACCGGCGAGTACGAGAACGGCAGTGACGAGGAGCGTGCACCGGCTGGGGAGGCGACACGGGAGAGTGCCCTGAACCGCTACCTCGACCATGGCGCGAACCTCAGCGATGACTCTGATGAGGGTCCTCGTGTGGTCAAGTCGGCCCGCGACAAGCGCTTCGACGAGATGGCGGCCACCGTGGACCAGATGCGCAATGCCATGAAGATCAATGACTGGGTCAGCCTCCAGGAGAGCTTCGAGAAGCTCAACAAGCAGCTTGAGAAGGTTGTTAGGGTTACCGAATCGGAAAAGGTTCCTAATCTTTATATCAAGGCTCTTGTGATGCTCGAGGACTTCTTGGCCCAGGCTTTGGCCAATAAGGATGCTAAGAAGAAGATGAGCAGCAGCAATGCAAAAGCACTTAACTCGATGAAGCAGAAGCTGAAGAAGAACAATAAGCAGTATGAGGAACTGATTATGAAGCACAGGGAGAAGCCAGAGAGTGAGGATGAGGGAGAGGAAGCTGAGGAGGAGGAGGAGGAGGATGAGTCGGGATCGGAGGTCGAAGAGGATCCATCAAAGATTGCAATGTCTGATGGGGAGGATGAAGGTAAAGGTGAGGAGGATAGCGATGAAGAAACTGGCGGGGGCTGGGAGAAGAAGATAAGCAAGAAGGATAGGCTCATGGACAAGCAGTTTATGAAGGACCCAAGTGAGATTACTTGGGATATTGTTGATAAGAAGCTTAAGGAGATTGTGGCGGCAAGGGGTAGGAAGGGGACAGGGAGGGTAGAGCAGGTTGAGCAGCTTACGTTCTTGACCCGGGTGGCGAAAACACCGGCCCAGAAGCTTGAGATTCTCTTCAGTGTGATCTCAGCTCAGTTTGATGTGAATCCTAGCTTGCTCGGGCACATGCCAGTCAACGTGTGGAAGAAGTGTGTTGGCAACATGCTCCTCGTGCTCGACATTCTCGAGCAGTACCCTAATATCGTGGTTGATGACTCAGTTGAGCCTGATGAGAACGAGACCCAGAAGGGCGCAGACTATAAGGGAACTATCCGAGTGTGGGGAAATCTTGTTGCCTTTCTTGAGCGTCTTGATGCTGAATTCTTCAAGAGCTTGCAATGCACTGATCCACATACCAGGGAATATGTTGAGAGGCTTAGGGATGAGCCCTTGTTTATGGTCGTAGCGCAAAATGTTCAGGACTACCTCGAAAGAGTCGGGGATTTCAGGGCAGCTTCCAAAGTTGCCTTGCGCCGTGTTGAGCTAATTTATTATAAGCCTCAAGAAGTTTACGATGCGATGAGGAAGTTGGCAGAGCAGACTACAGATGGGAATGAAGGTGGTGGGGAGGATGGAGATGAAGAGACTGAGCGTCAAGCAGCTGAGGAAAATAGGGGCCCCCCACCATTTGTTGTGGTTCCTGAGCTTGTACCTAGGAGGCCTACTTTTCCGGAGAGTAGTAGGGCCCTGATGGATGCCTTGGTGTCACAAATTTATAAGTATGGGGATGAGAGGACCAAGGCCAGGGCGATGCTTTGTGATATTTACCACCATGCCATCTCTGACGAATTTCCTATTGCTCGTGATTTGCTTTTGATGAGTCACCTGCAGGATGGGATTCAACTCATGGACATATCCTCACAGATACTGTTCAACAGAGCTATGGCACAACTTGGCTTATGCGCTTTTAGGGCCGGTTTGATTGTAGAAGCTCATGGCTGCCTGTCTGACTTGTACACGACAGGAAAAGTGAAGGAATTACTCGCCCAGGGTTTAACCCAAAATCGTTACCATGATAAGACACCTGAGCAGGCAAGAAATATTTCTTTCGTTTCTACAATTTTGAGAATTGCATGCTATTTTATATCCTGCCTTAATATATAGTGTGTACTGCCTCTCTTTGAAGCATGTCTGCTTATCTTATTCTAATTGCCACTGAGTTTTAGCAGCCCTTGGAGTTTAGTTTTAAATTACATTACAAGTAATATTAGTGGGTAAACTTTTTCAATGTTGTGTTAGTAGTCTTCAATTTCGTTTTATTGTTTCTCGCTGTAATTCTTTTCTGCGATCTTGCCAAAATTATGCATACAACTTTCTCCCATCGGTCAGGGCAATGAAATGATTTGTTGTCTACATGACCCACTAGGAAAAACAAGTACACTAAGGAGATGACAATAGGAAATATGATCTGAATTGTAATGCATTAATTTCTGTCTGCTTTAAGATTCCTTGGAATGATATATTATGGCTTGTAGTATCCTCGTTGATGATGGTCGCTAGCATTGGTGAATAAGTTGCATCCTTCTTAAAATCACACACTTTATCAAAAGAATTTTGGCTGTTAGTCTAAGAATGTTTGAAGGGCTTGAAACTGATAATGGCGTTTTCATCTTGCTATTCCTTACCCTTCCCAAGGATGTACATGGGAATCTAGAAAAACTGAAAACACCTTTTCCGTGATAATTTGCTACATTGAGAACTAAATATTCATCTAGGCGTCTAGTAGAGAGAGGATACAGGGAATAGAAATGTATCCTTCCACTTCTCTCATGTTTCTAAACCAGGCAAATTGTTTTAACATTCAATGGCCGAGCTTGATTTGGTCCCATATTGTCTTGGTGTTCTTGATTGATAAAACATTATTGGGATGTTCCCATTATCAATATGTAGGTTCATCAATATGTGGGTTCTTATCTGAAAGCTCAACTAGTGGCTCATTTTTCGTTTGTTGGAATAAATGTCGCTTACTCGCTTAGTTATATGGATGTCTTTAGTGTTATAAGTTGGAAATTTAAATGTAAGATTGGGAAAGCTAATCAGATCCTTACACTCTAGGACATAGAAGGTAACTAACTATAAGGCTGGTTCACCCCCACAGAGCTGATGGGGAATGTTGTAGTCATGGATATTGCCTTTTAATCTTATGAAAATACGACTCAGTTATAGGTGGGTGTGCCTGTACGAGCCTTGAGAGTTATCAAAGAAGTTCAAGGCATCTGACTAATTGCTTGCTGCTGCATTCATTTGTTTTATGACATTCTCATTCATTCCGTATTGGATTACTCTAGAATTTGCCATATGGGATAATATATACTAGTTCTCTGTGCCGACTTCTTATTTTGGACCAACATTTCCCCCTTCTCTCATCTTATCTAAGCAAGTTCTAGTTAGCCTACTGTCTTCTCAAATGTCTCATATGATAAAATTTGTTGGTTATATAGCAGCAATGAAGCCATTAGTTTCTTTGATTCATACATGCGAATCCAGTAACTCGACTCGGCATATATTAACTCATTGGACTCGACAATACCTTACATTTGGCATTTAAAAATGAAGGAAGCATGTTTTCTTCTCTTCTTTTTTCATTCTTTTGTTGTTTTCTAATACGTCTTTATGTTGAAAACCAATGACCTTTTGCGAAAGAGGTATCCTAGAACATCGAAGGAATGTTATGAAATTGTTATCTTTTCTGCAGTTGTTCACTTTTTCAATTTTATCTGACTACTGCAATTTTTGGTTTTTTTTTTTGTTGTTGTTGAAGTTGAAAATTAAAATGTAAATAAAACTGGTGTTACTAAACACCCAGCCATGTCTGAAACCAAAGTCAATACTTTTCGCTCGTAATCTAGAGTAGTCATTATGGGAATAATTGTCATAGAGGGCCATAGGCTTTGCCACCTCTTGTTTAAACCATGTGGGAATTTGTTTGCTCAGAGTAAACCCTTATTTACTTATATTCAATTTAATGTTCTGATCGTGAAATTCTATTTGGATCTTATATGTATTATCTACTCCATATGCGTTGATTCTGGTGGCACTCTTAGTAATTTTTTACTTTGTAGTTTTAGAGCTTTCCCTCTGGAATCTGTGAATGTTTTGGTAGTGATTCGCTGGAGTCTGTGGATGCTTTACTAATGATTTTAACGTTTGTCCCTAATTGCAGTTTAACCTTATGAGTTTAATATGTGATAGTTCCAAGCAAAGTACGGAAAGTGTAAACGGAATACCGCTATGTTCATGTGAAACTTTGAAGGGGATATTGAAATTTTGTTAGAAGTCAGTGACCTGTACATGATTTCTGTAATTACAGCTGTGGATTATATGCTGATTTTTATATTGTCGGCAGGAAAAAGCTGAGAGGAGAAGGCAGATGCCCTACCACATGCACATAAACCTTGAGCTCCTCGAGGCCACCCACCTGATATGCGCGATGCTGATCGAGGTCCCAGTTATGGCCTCCAACGCGTACGACAAGCGCAGGCCCATGAGCAGGACATTCCGCCGTCTCCTCGAAATAAGCGAGCGGCAGACCTTTGTGGGCCCGCCCGAGAACGTCCGCGATCACGTCATGGCCGCCACCCGCGCCCTTCGCAAGGGCGACTACCAGAAAGCCTTCGACGTAATCACATCCCTGGACATCTGGAAGCTTCTCAGAAACAAGGATAGCATCCTCGAAATGCTCAAGCTTAAGATCAAGGAAGAAGCCCTTCGAACCTATCTCTTTTCCTACTCTTCGAGCTACGACTCCTTGAGCTTAGACCAGCTCGCCGCCATGTTCGATTTATCCGAGGTCCAGGCCCACAGCCTGGCCAGCAAGATGATGATCTCGGAGGAGCTACACGCGAGCTGGCACCAGCCGACAAAGTGCATTGTTTTCCACAACGTGGAGCATACTAGACTACAAGGGCTTTTATTCCAGATGGCCGATAAGCTCAACGTACTTGTGGAGAGCAACGAGAGGGCCTACGAGGCGAGGACCGGCGGAACCCTAGACGGGTTGCCGGGGAGGCGGAGAGGGGACAATCAAGAGTCGGGGGGGATGGGGAGATGGCAGGACGGCGGCTCGGCTTCACAAGGCAGGCAGTACGGAGGGGGGCGGGGCGGGTACGGTGGGAGGTTTGGTGGGGGCGGAGGGTTCCAGAGGGATCAAGGGGGACGCGGCGGCGGTGGGTACTCGGGCGGGTACGGGAGCGTGCGGTACCAAGATGCGTACGGGAGCTCCGCGAGGGCTCCCTACAGTTCGGCGGCCTCCTCCGTGAGGGGCTCGCAGGGTGAGAGCTCGGCGCGCATGGTGAGTCTCAACAAGGCTGGTAGGGTTTAGGGACCGGAAAAGAATTCAAGAAGTGACAAAAGTTGTTCCAAAGTTCGTTCCGGGTTTTTTAATATAATTATTGAAATTGAGAGCAGCAGCTCTTCTACAGTTTTGAGATATTTTGCTTGATTTTGTTAGCTCTTTGTATATATATTTTGACGAGTACTTCGCAGAACCTTATTGTGTTTTAATTATTGTATGGACTATATTATTATGGGATTGTGGAAGGACTTTGTATTGTTTACCATCGTATTTTTAGTTAAATTGCATTTGTGGACCAAGCTTCGGCACGAATCTAAAAGGAGGGTCTTTGGAAGAAACAATAATATATTTATTTAATCATGTATTTAATTTGTGAGGAATGGTGCATTTGATTCAACCAAAAAAACTAGGGAATGGAGATTTTTTTCGTGGTTCATTTTTTCCTGCAAAAGAGTTTCTAGAGTGGCTGCGCCCCAAAGAATAAAAATAAAATACAAGAAAATAAAACATGATTTTTTTAAATTGTTTTGCGGAAAAATTTGTGAGCAGCGAGGGAGAATTTGTACGCAAAAGAAAAAAACTTTTGATACAATAAGAAGGTAGAAACGTACATAACTATGTTAATTTGGTTATTCAATCTTTCAAATTTTTAATTTTACTATCCAACTTTTCAATTTATTTCATTTGATTCAGTCAACAACACTTTGACTTCAAAATTTGAATGCGTGGTTTATTTTTACATATTTAGTTAGTATACTTTATGCAATTCTCGTAACTATAAATTTATTGAAGTAATTAGTTTAAATTTTAAAATTTAAGTATCGTTCGCTTACTCAAATCAAAACAAATTAGAAAGTTGGATAATAAAATAATATATAATTCAGATAACTTCTGTATATTTTTATCAAATAAAAAAATTACTATACTATGCAATATTTTTTATTACTAGAGTAGTAACTCGTGCGATGCGACATGTAGATAATTGGAGAAAAAATAGAAAACGACAACAAAGGAAGAGGAAACGGCGATAGAAGAAGCGACGATAAAAGAAAAAAAAAGAGGAAACCGAACGAAGAGGAAGAGGAACAGTTCGGCTCAATGCAGAGGTGTGATCCGGTTCGGTTCAAGCAAAAAAAAAAAGAAAAATCCAATTCAAAGATGGAAATATGTAGAGCAATTGGGTCGGTTCGGCCCAATGCAACATGTTGACCTTGTTCGATTCAAGCAAAGAAAGAGAAAAGTCAGATTCGGTTCAAGCAAAGAAAGAAAAAAATATGTAGAAAACTTGAGCCGGTTCGGGGGAGCCCACAATCAACAATGATCGGTTCGGTTCAAGCAAAGAAAGAGAAAAATCCGATTCGATTCAAAGAAAAAAAGAGAAAAATATGTGGAAGATTTGAGTCGGTTCTGGTTGGAGCCCGTACTCAATAACGAAGGATATATTGGCATGTGACAAATTTAGTAGGAATAAGAATAATGTATAGATATAGATATAGATTTTTTTTTTCCCCTTACGTTTGAAAAGGGCATGACTTTTTCACATGCGGCAGTGTAAGAATGTTCGTGTCTGAGTCATACACATCACAACTGTCCTCTTAGTCTCTTACCCCACCGCATTAAATAACCAGGAAAGAGGAGAAGAGAGTAATCCATTAACGTAGTTTTCTTTTCTTTTTCTTTTTTTCCTTCGTTATAAATTGTAGTCCTTATATTTAACAAAGTCAATTGGTCAATTCCACGAGGAAGCACCGACTATTCCTAGCGCAAGTGGCAAAGGGCTTGGTGGTTGGTACACGAGGTTCCGAGTTCGAATCCTAAATGATTCACATTTTCAGCTAAGTTTATTTCTAAAAAAAAATAAACGAAACGGGTAGCGTGCTACCTTTCTCTAAAAAAAAAAAAAAAAAAAAAAATCCACGAGGACCTAACAAGCACATGAAGTCTCCCTGAAAGTCTCCTAAAACATTCCAATTAATGTAGGGTAAAATGTAGGATAGTCCCTGTATTGTGCCAATATCGCGACTTGCGTCATTACACTTTTCACTTAAATATATCTTCTTATGAATCTTTACATATATTAATATACTACAACCACTAGCGGCAAACAGAAAAAAAAATTCTTAATATTCTTATAAAGTAACAATTTTGTTCTCTTCCTGTAAATTAACGAACTTAGACTCCGTTTGGAATTGCGGAGAGATTGTGTTACGTACGGTGAGAAAGTGCGATAGAAAAATAAATATATATTTTCGTTGTAATGTCGCATTCTGCATATCGCAGCCAGTCAGTTTTGCGGTCGCCCCGATTCTATTTTACCTATTAACATTAGATGAGCCTCAATACCAAACAGATCCTTAGTTTCTGTTTACTTCCAACATGGGTTAAAAAGTATTGTGTATAAATTTAAAAAACTAAACTGTTTTAAGCGAAAGTATAGGAACCCAGTCGCAATATCGAGACAGTTTAGGGACTATACATACATTTTTACTCTATACTATATGTAAGCTTAATTCCCCTCTTGGGGAGTTACTAGCTACACTTCCTTTTGTAAACATGACTCAAGCAAGAGCACAACTAAGCATTCTAGGCATTCTAAAGGAAGCCCTCCTAACCATACTTAGAAATGCAAAGATTCTATCATCCTTTATCCTTGTTACTCTTCTCCCCCTCAAACTTTTGTGTAGGATTCCTAATCTCAATCCACCTATAGTTTTACATGTGGCCTCAATTGCACCCTACCTACTTTCCAGTTTATCCGATTCGTCAGTCACCATAAACATCTTTCCTATCGCAACGATCGTCTCGCAGTTCACGACGTCGATCGCGGTCTACCTCTCAATCATGTGCTACAATGGAAGCCACCTTGGGCTCAATGAGCTGTTCTCCAAGTTTAAGAGGACATGGAGGGGCCTTTTGGCAACAATAGTTGTTTATGAGCTCTTCACCTGGTTGTACATCATCCTCTTCTTGGGTTTTGGTCTTACCTTGAAGATGTTAGAGATAACCAACTTGTGGATGCTGTTGATTGTTTTGGTTTTATTTTTTCCTTTTCTTCTAGGTTTTGTCATGTGTGTGTATGTTTTAATGGTAGGAAAGTTGTGTCTTGTGGTGTCAATAGTAGAGGAGAAGTGTTATGGTTGGGGTGCAATGAGAAGGGCTACTGGGCTTCTTGTAACAAGAAAGTTACAAGGCTTTGTCCTTATGGCTCTCATGATGGGTGTCAATGATATGATCGCGATGGCGTTTGCTCGCTTGAAGGGCGATGATGATCGACAGCAGCAGGTGTCGGCATCGATCGTGGTCGGGGATGTTTTGAAAATCGTCGTCGACGGGGTGTTTACTATGCTTTGTAGCCTTGTGTCAATAGTGTTCTACTATGAGTGCAAGAGGAGCAAAGGAGGGGGGAAAAGTGGAGAAGGGTTCCAAGAGTTGTTGCCCTTCACTTCCCATGTCGATGATGGTATTGCATGATTTGGTTTTCGCAATTTGATCATAGTGGTTTTGGTGTGTTGAATAAGCTAAAATGTATGTGACACTACCAAAATTTCGCAATGAAAAAAATTCCGAATCTAGCTATTTCAGATGATAATATCTTGAAAAACTAATTTGATTCTACAAATCTGCGGAAAAAAAGCGGCACCAAAAGAAAACCACTTATTCTGCAATATTTTTTTTTTTCCCTTTTTTTAATAAATTTATAGGAACAGAGGCACATATATTATTTTCATGTTCACGTATGATTTGAATCTAAACCTATAGCTCAAGAAAAAGCATACCAAACAACTTTATTTTTTGTTAATGTAATAAAATCCTCTATTGGTCAACTTTTTCTCTCTCTGTATATTAAAGCCTCCAAGGAGCCAATTTTGACCAAGGAGGTACTAATTTGAAGTCCTAGTCTTGCACTAGTTGATTGTAGTGGACATGAATAAAGTTGAATGATTGGAATTATATTTTCCATTTTTTATAATATTTTATGAGAAATTTAGATTTCGCAGAGGGCAGAGGAATTTCTTTTACTATTTTTAACGCTTCTTATCTCTTACTTCTGGCTGCAGCAACAGTCTCTCCCAGTATAATACTTTTTGCACACGAAAAGTGATGGTGCTTCTACTGTTATGAGGATCAGAAATTAAACTTCCAAGTTAAAAAACAAGAGCATTAATTTGGTGCAATTCTAATTCTGCCGCAACCCAAGAATTTTCATATAACACTTTTCCTAAAAGCACAAAGTAGCACTTAATCCAAGTGCGCCATACCCAACATCAGGTACAAAATATACCCTAGCAAATGAAAATATGCAGATGTAGATTCACAAGGAGTTTTACAAATCCCTCCCCTCTATCAACATAAGTGTATTCTACGCAGATGCCAATCCATACACCACAGAATATGATGGAAACCAATACCTGGGCAACCTTCTGATCCATCTTAACAGTCGAAATGCTATATCGCACAGTGTAACATTAAAAGACTAATTTAAGGCAATAGTTATGTTACAATGCATCGAACTAAACCACTAGATAGAGAAAGTCGAAGAGACGGTACGAGTTTTTGAACATAGCACAGTACAAATCCAACATACTAATAATAATGGAAGCCCTAAATTATAAAAAATAACTATAAGATGTCTTGTATTATAAAGCTGCTTCTTTAACCGGAGAGAAGGAAATACGAAAGAGTAACATCGACTCGCAAACCAAATAGTCATCTCAAACCACAAAAATTAAAGAACATCTCATAACAAGATAAATAGGACCACAGTAGGAAAACCAAATCCCTCAAAATACCATGCTTAACTTTCCAAAGAAGACTTGCTTCAATCTCGACTTCAGTTGGGCCGCGGAGTAGCTCACTCGACTCGAAGGATAAGATTATCGTAACCATACCCGTTGAGCTTATTAATAGCCCTCTCGATCGGCGTCCTCCTTGTGAACGAAATTGACAAAGCCAGTCTTCTGGTCGACCGCAACATAGGCACGGCTGACTGGACCAAACGTGCGGAAGAGTTCAAGCAGGTCGGGTTCGCGCGCGGGTATCCTCCGAAAGGTTGGTGACAGCTCAGACGGACGGAGTTCTCGTCGTTACGGCGCCTCATCTCGATCGGTTCCAGTTCTATCTCCTCCGCCAGCTCGCATGCCAGGTGGCACGTAGGTACTTATGCCGGTTCCTGGGGCTGAAGGTCCAGTCTCCGGCGGAGGCAGGTTGTCGGTTTGCGGGGCAAGATCCTTGTTGGGGCACTTGGAAGACGTCCAGTGGTCGCCCGATCCTTTCTGCCGCAGGTCCTGCATGCATATATACCATGAGAACGGCGCCAGCTAGCTTTCCCAGCTGCAGCTAGCTAGGGCATCACCTGACATGCATGCTTGCTTCTTCTTGTTTGCTGCTGCCTGCAGTCAGTTTTAGGAGAGTTAAGGACATTTAATTAACTACTGGATTGTGGTAATTGAAGGAAGAATGAAGAATCACAGAATTTTATTCTTCTGTGTGTTTTTTCATCTTATTCAATATTCAAAGAAAATAGAGTTAAATAGATTACAAAGGTGAGACAATTCTAGAACAGAATCTCTCTTACATGGCAAGATGAGAAGATTGATCAATTAATCAAATCAATCATCTCATAATCACAACAGATTTAGAGCTGTACATGAAAAATAATAAGGAAACAAAATTAGCAATAAAGTAAAGTAAATTCCAGCTTAGCAGACAAGGAATAAAGGCTTGACTTTCAACACTCCCCCTCAAGCCGAGTGATAGATGTTGATCATACCAAGCTTCTCTACCAAATTTTCGAAGTTAGTTCGAGCAAGAGATTTTGTAAGAATATCTGCAGTTTGGTTGATTGTCGGAGTGTAGTTTACTTTGAAAACTCCTCTTTCAATTTTTTCTCTGATAAAATGTCGATCTATTTCCACATGCTTAGTTCGATCATGATGAACGGGATTCTTGGCTATACTGATGGCGGCTTGATTGTCGCAATATAATTCCATAGGATGTTCCAATAGAACTCGTAATTCTTTCAGTAATCTGTTCAACCAGATTCCTTCACAAATGCCTTGTGCCATTGCTCGGAATTCTGCCTCAGCACTGCTACGAGCAACCACTGACTGTTTCTTACTACGCCATGTTACCAAATTACCCCAGACAAAAGAACAATAGCCGGAAGTTGATCTTCGATCTGTCAGTGAACCTGCCCAGTCGGCATCCGAAAATATTTCAATATTCCTCTTGACTGTTCTTTGAAAGAAAAGGCCCTTACCGGGTGTCATTTTTAGATACCTTATTATTCTGTACACAGCTGTCATGTGATTCTCAGTAGGATTATTCATGAATTGACTTACCATACTTACTGAAAAGCCTATGTCTGGTCTTGTATGAGCCAGATATAAGAGCTTCCCTACAAGACGTTGGTATCTCTCTTTATCAACTGGAGCACTACCATCATTGTTATCAAGTTTGACAGTTGAGTCCATAGGAGTTTCTGCAGGCTTGCATCCTAACATTCCTGTTTCACTCAGCAAATCTAGAATATATTTTCGTTGTGAGACTACTATACCTTTCTTTGATCGTGCAATCTCCATTCCGAGGAAATATTTGAGGTTTCCGAGATCTTTGATTTCAAATTCCTTTGCAAGACATTGTTTGATCTTACAAAGTTCCTCCTCATGATCACCTGTCAGAATGATGTCGTCCACATATACAATAATAATAGCTAGTTTCCTATTAGAGGATTGTTTTATGAAAAGTGTGTGATCTGACTGACATTGAGTATATTCATACCTTTGTAATGCCTTTGTAAATCTTTCAAACCAAGCACGGGGAGACTGTTTTAATCCATACAATGACTTTTTTAGTCGACATACCTTGTTGACATTAGATTTTGATTCTAAACCGGCAGGAATTTTCATATACACTTCTTCTTCCAAGTCGCCATTAAGAAACGCATTCTTTACATCAAGTTGGTGAAGTTTCCAATCCAGATTCACAGCCAAGGATAACAAAACACGAATAGTATTGAGTTTGGCAACTGGAGCAAACGTTTCATGATAGTCGATGCCATAAGATTGTGTAAATCCTTTTGCGACCAACCTAGCCTTGTATCGTCCACATTTCCATTTGCCTTGTATTTTACTGTGAAAATCCATTTACAGTCAACAGGTTTCTTGTCTCTTGGAAGTTCAGTAATTTCCCAAGTGCCATTCTTTCCCAGAGCCCGGACTTCCTCATCAACTGCAGCTTTCCACTTAGGACACTTGAATGCTTCCTGAATGTTTTGAGGAACCCGTATCTCTGTGACGTTAGAAGTAAAGACACGAAAAGATGGTGATAGTTTATCATAGGAAATAAAATTTCCAATGGGATGCCGAGTGCAAGATCTAACTCCCTTTCTCCAAGCTATTGGCATATTCAAAATATCATTTTCTAACTCAAAATCAATAGCACCATTTGAATTAGAGATATTCTTACCAGAATTTTCACTTGAATTAGGATTCGGTTCAGCTTCATGGATTTGCTGGGGAAGTGCTCCTTTCTCTGTTTCCTCTTGAATGAGCTCTTTATTCCAAACATCAACAACGAACTCAGTATTGTCGACAGATAAGTGCTGACTCGGAGGATCAAGAGGAATGTGATTTTCAGTGGTGACGGGTGACTCAATGAAAGACTCAAAATTCCAAAACTGATATTCTTGACATGAATTCTCCCCCTGAATATCAGTTTTTTGATAATAAGGCTGATTTTCAAAGAAAGTAACATCCATAGAAGTGTAGAATTTTTTTGTGACCGGAGAATAACACTTGTAGCCTTTTTTATTAGAAGAATACCCAAGAAAGATGCACTTGAGTGACCTAGGGTCAAGTTTACTTCTATGTTGCTGATGGAGATGAACAAAAACAGAACACCCAAAAATTTTGGGTGGAATGGTGGAAATAAGTCGAGTGTTTGGAAAGGACTTGAGGAGGGTTTGACAAGGTGTGCTGAAATTTAGTACTCTAGATGGCATTCTATTGATGAGGTAAGTTGCTGTAAGTACAGCTTCCCCCCAGAAAAATTTTGGAACATTTGTTGAGAACATGAGTGATCTGGCTACCTCTAGCAAGTGTCTATTTTTTCTTTCGGCGACTCCGTTTTGTTGCGGGGTATCTACACATGAACTTAAGTGAACTATTCCTTCTTTTGCAAGAAATTCTCCTAGAATGGAGTTGAAATAGTCCCTAGCATTATCAGACCTTAGGATTTGTATTTTAGATTGGAATTGGGTCTGAATCATATTTTTAAAATTTTTGAATATTTGACCCGTTTCAGATTTTTCTTTCATGAGGAACACCCAAGTTAATCTAGTGTGATCATCTATGAATGAGACAAACCACCTTGCACCTGTTACATTTTTTATTTTTGATGGGCCCCAAATATCACTATGGATCATTGAGAAAGGACTAGAGGTTTTGTAGGGTTGAGGAGGAAAATGAGACCGAACATGTTTTGATAATTGACAGATTTCACACTCAAAGACTTTTGGAGTTTTACTAAATAAAGATGGAAATAAATGTCTTAGATAAATAAAGTTTGGATGACCTAAGCGATAGTGCCACAACATGATTGCACTATCTTTATTTTGACAAGAAACAGAGAATGAGCCACCACTAACTGCCTTTTGAGGTCGTTCTTGTGGATAGTGAGATTCCTTAAGGATGTAGAGTCCAGAGCATTCCTCAGCATTGCCAATCGTCTTCCCCTAATCCAAATCCTGAAATTCACAGTGAGTGGAGAAAAAATTAGTAACACACCTCTTTTCCTTAGTGAGTTTACTAATTGATAATAGGTTACAGTCCAATTTAGGAACAAAGAGAACAGAGTTGAGAATAAGATCCTTTGATAGCACAATGGAACCGGTACCAACAACATTGGATAGCGAGCCATCTGCTATCCGAACTTTTAGATCATTTTGGCATGGGCTATATGTATCGAACATTGTTGCATCTCCCGTCATGTGATCAGATGCTCCTGAGTCGACAATCCAAGTTTTCTTTTCCTTACTCACAGTAAAAGCACTCAAATAATTACCTTTGTGAGCCAATGTTCCGGAACCAATGACATGATTGGAAGATGATTCGGTTTGTGACTGTGTTGACTGAAGATTAGACATTAACTTCTGAAGCATCTCCATTTGCTCTTTATTAAAAGGACTTGCTTCAGGATTTGATTGCTCCTCGGTATTGACATGATTTCCTCGACCTTCTTTCTCCAAATGACGAGTCGGCTTCCAATCAGCCGGTTTTCCATGTAATTTCCAGCAAGTTTCCTTAGAATGCCCAGGTTTCCTGCAATGATCACACCAAGGCCTTCCTCTATTCTTCTGGCGATTATCTGAAGGAGCAAACTGAGTTCTTCGAGTGACAAGTGCGGAGTTTTCGGCTATATTCAGATTTTGGGATGGCCCCATCATGACCTTTTTCCTGCTTTCTTATCGTCGAACTTCAGAAAAAACTTCTCTGAGATTTGGTGACGGCTTTACTCCCATGAGTCTCCCACGGACCTCATCAAGATTTTTGTTCAAACCTAGCAAAAACTTGTAAACACGTTTTTTCTCTACAATCTGTTTGTATAATGATGCGTCAGCAGTACATGACCACTTATGAACCTCATATGTATCAAGTTGACGCCAATTTCGAGTTAGAATATTAAAATATTGAGTTACCGTGAGATCGCCTTGTCGTAGATCGTGAAGAATCCCTTCAATCTCTACTACCTCCGAAGTGTTCTCGGTATCGGAGAAAGTCTCTTTGGCTGCATCCCAGATTTCCTTAGCAGTTTCGAATGACAAGAAATTCTCACCAATGTCCGGCATCATTGAATTGACTAGCCATGACATGACCATATTATTTTCTGCAATCCACTTCTTGTAGGTTGGAGCCGTCGTTGCTGGGGCTGTTGATGCACCAGTGAGATAGTCTTCTTTCTCCTTTCCCCGAATGATCATTAAGATGGATTGAGACCATTGTAGATAATTTTGTCCATTCAATTTGTGAGCGGTAATAGAAACATGGGCGCCATCGAGATTATGAACGGAAGGGAATGAATGAACGATGATGTCAGAAGAGGATGAAGAAGCATTACTTCCTGTAGCCATGATGATGAAGACAAAAGAGATAGGATTAAACCTGCTCTGATACCATGTGGTAATTGAAGGAAGAATGAAGAATCACAGAATTTTATTCTTCTGTGTGTTTTTTCATCTTATTCAATATTCAAAGAAAATAGAGTTAAATAGATTACAAAGGTGAGACAATTCTAGAACAGAATCTCTCTTACATGGCAAGATGAGAAGATTGATCAATTAATCAAATCAATCATCTCATAATCACAACAGATTTAGCTAGAGTCCTAACTTAACAGCTGTACATGAAAAATAATAAGGAAACAAAATTAGCAATAAAGTAAAGTAAATTCCAGCTTAGCAGACAAGGAATAAAGGCTTGACTTTCAACATATACAGAAATAAGCAAAATATATATATGAAGCAAACAAGAAAAACAGAGACGTACGTGCATCCACAGCAGCATGCAATAGATCTGTCAGCCAAGGTAATCTTGAGTCATACTAGTTTCATACCTTGACAGATTTTTCATACCTGATTTACTCATTAATTACCACGTACTCTATACATCAGAGGCATCTTTTTCATAAATTACAATAATGATTTTGTGACAATTTGTTAAAGATAATTCCCATAATTTACTTTCATAAAGTATGTAACCAGTGAAAAGATGTCATTTAACAAATTAATGAAGTTGAGGATAATAGCATGCCAGCATTACAGGAAATGAGGTGCCGATCGATTAAAAGAGTACTTTAAGTTATTATATATTCATAATGTAACCAACATTCATTCATTAGCAACTCAACAGACAGAAAAAGTATGATAAACTAAATACTCATGCATAACGGTCTAAACTTTAGCTCAAATTAAGGACGAGAACGCTAATCATGCATCAATTTCATGTCTTTGAATTATGTGATTTAAAAGGAATACTTTTAAATTTGAAGTTCTGCACGAAATTGACATGAATATATACATATGTACATGTGCACAATATTATACTGTGGATATATATTTCTAAGTGTTCGGCCTATTTTTCGGCAACTATTGCCATTTGAACTTAAAAAGCTACTACAAAATTATTACATTTATAGATATTTAGTTTCATGATACTACTGTCCTACATATTTGCCATGTGATGCTAAAATACTCAAAATTTTAGGAATGAGGCTACTATACTATCTATAGTACCGGGGCTCCGGTACTATAGTTACTTTTTCGATCTTAGGGTGTTCAAATCAACGATCCACACCGTTGAAACTGATCTAGGGTATGTGAAGTTCTTAGGAATAAAATTTTAGTTTTTTTCGATATCGTTTACTTAGTAAATAAATCATGTCAAAATGAACGGTGGAAATTGAATAATCCTTAAAATTTGAGTATAGAAGTTTAGAATTCAAGATCAAGGATGTTGACCTTCATCTATGTAGTTTAAAGTATTTTCTATCAAAATTTGAATAAATTTAGATTCTTCTCCACCGTTAAACTACAAACTCGCCATAATAACCATTGAAATTTGACAATTTTAAAACGGTTTGATCACAAAGTAAACTACGTCGAAAAATTATAAAATTTTATTCCTAAAAACTTCAAATATCCTAGATCAGTTTCAACGGTGTGGATCGTTGATTTGAACACCCTAAGATCGAAAAAGCGACTATAGTACCGGAGATCCGGTACTATAGATAGTATAGGAGACTAGCTCAAATTTTAGATTCTCAAGACAGATGATACTAATTTTGACAGTATTTATATATATAATAGGGCAAGACACGTATATTGTGGAAAAATATCAAAGACTCATATTGACAGGAAGTACCTTTAAAAGTTTGGTTAGAACTTTCATAATCTCATTGAATTGGCATAGCAAATTTTACATTGCAAATTTCAAATTTTTAATTGTCCTGAAAATATTTCTTAGCTTTTTTTGCAAAGCAAAGAAATTAATTAGATTTAACATTATAAAAATTTCAAGTTACGAAAGTTTCAATTTTGAATTATTCCAAATGTGAAGTCTTTGATGTAACCCAATATTAAAAGTGGAGTTTTTTTTAACTATGGACAATTTTGAATCAGCGATCTAATCTTTCAGATTTTTAATTTTACTACTTAATTTTTCAATTTGATTGATTTGAGTTAGTGAACGATACTTTACCTTCAAAATTACTAATGTACGATCATACTGATAGTATGTCTTATATATAATTTTGCAAAGCTCCAAAACACAAAAAAAAAAAAAAAAAAAAAAAAAAATCTACTTCTTTTCTCCTCAGTCCTCACCGATGAATAAAACATCAAAATTAAAAAATACATTAGTGTGAAGCAATCATGCTTCAAACTTAAGACCTGAAGTATCAGTATCAATCATCAAATCCTTTGTGCCACTTGCCATTAGTGTCAAATCTGTTTGATGATTGATACTAATTATTAAGTAGTCAAATGATTTGGCCCAAGCAAATTTTTTATTTCGATTTTCCACCTAATTAGATTTTCTTTTCTTTTTTTGGTTTTTTGGAGCATGCCTGCAGTTCCTAGCCCATACCTCTCAAATATCGATATTTTAAGGCTAAGTACAGAAAAATCCTCCTTTAAATAATCATTTTTTTTTACTTTTTCTTTCAGATTTTTATAAATTTATATTTTATTTCCTCAAAGTTTCAAGTTGATCCTTTAGCCTCCTTTCATCAGGGTTCCCTCATTATTCCATTTATTTCTTATAATTTATACGGATAATACTATTAAAAATAATAAAAATATATAAAAATTATTTTTTATACAATAAATAAGGATAATTTTTGGTCATTTCGTCCTTTTCATTAACGAAATCCCTGAAAATATTTTTAAAATTTTATGGAGTCAAAATATAGATTTCTAAAAGTCAGAAAGAAAAAATAAAAAATAAATATTTACAATTTTTTTTTTTGTATTTTAGCCATATTTTAATTAATTATTTAATTTATTTTTGACCCAAGAAGCTAGGGGCATGGATTCTATTCGACCCCTTAATTGGCTTATGGTTTTCTTTTTTCTAAGATAACACATAAGATCAGAAATTCCATTTCTGTTTAAGGTTTGAACACCATGTGTGCTTAATTGATAATTAAAGGTTCACATTCCGGGCGCAATATAATGTAATTGAATTTTTTTTTTCTTTTTTTTTTTTTCGTAGGAGTGTTGTGTGCTGTATGAGACCTCCAACTAGGAGTGCAAACGAGCCGAACACGAGCGAGCGCGGCCTCGCTCGACTTCAGCTCGTATTGGATTCGAGTCGAATTCGAGCTGGCTCGAATTAATTTCGAGCCAGAATAAGGCATGTTCGAGTTTGGCTCAAAACTTAAATCGAGCCGAATTCGAGCGGCTCGAAATATTTTTTTTTTTTTTCGAGCTAGTTTCAAGCCATGTTCGAATTTGGCTCGGATTTGTTCGATTCCGAGCCGGCTCGTTTATAGCTCGAAATTTTATTTTTTTTTTCTTTATTTTTTTTAATTTTAAAATATTTATGAATATTTGTTAATATTACACTATATAATTTAACTATAATTACCATTATAACTACAATCCAAATAAAATACCAATCTTCAAAATTACAATCAACATACGTTCCGGGCGCAATATAATATAGTTGATTTTTTTTTTTTTTTTCCTCGTAGGAGTGTTATGTGCCGTATGAGACCTACAACAAGGTTTTTCATATATTATTTACATAAAGGTAAATTGCACGTATGGTCTTTAAATTATAAGGAAGGTGATATGTTTGTCCTCAAACTTTAATTTATTATAATTTCGGGTTCGAACTTTCAGACATATTGCAATCAAATCCACGCAACACAATTTAGTTGACTAGATGAGTAGATGTTGACGCATTGCTAATGCAAATGTGATGTGGCACCTTAAATTTTTGGCGCATCACAAATTATAATATTATTATATCACTTTTTTATTATTGATTTATTAATTTAGTTAACTAAATTGGGTTATAGGATTTGATTGAATAATTCTAAATTCGACCTAAAAATTAGAATAAATTAAAATTCAAGGACTACAGTGTTACCCACCTCATCAATTTACCCTTTTTCACATAATAATTGTAGTTCACCCATTCATTTAGCTCATAAGGTGCATACCATATTTGTTGCCAAGTCATGTATTAAAAATGATTTCACCTTAAAATACGAGCTATAAAGCTATGTTACATAATTTGACAAGTTAAAATCTGATGGGTGAATACAGAGAAAAACTACTACTGTTTTGTTTACTGATTATAAAATTATCGTATTGTGTGATATTGGAGAAAACTAAATAATAATTATAGAGAAGCTTGGAGATCACCGACCGTCTCTAGCGCAGCAAGTGGCAATGGACTTGGTGATTGGTACCCGAGGTCCCAAGTTCGAATCCTAGTTGATTCACATTTCCAACTAAGTTTATTTCTAAACGAAATAAAACGAAACGGGTAGATCAACGAGTATCTCTTACTTATATTAGTCTAATTCACAAATTCGTAATTATTGAGAATAAAGTGCAATAATAAATATTGCATGAAATTTTATAATTGTGTTTATTGTATGAAATGTTATAATTGTGGGAGAGTTTAAAATAAGAACTATTTAATACGTAAATTATAAAGAAAATTATAAAGAGCTAAGATGGTGTTATACGAAGTTTTATTATTTTGGAGATGTTATAAATTAAAGATATTTATCTCTTTTCTCAATATATATATATATATATATATATATAGAGAATAAATGAGATCCTTAGTCATATATATAATATATTTATCCATATAAAAATAAATGATATAATATATTATATATAGTATATCATTATTAAGGTTATATATTTATATATATGAGAATATATTATACATATAATGTATAACATAAATATTTAGTTCCCATATGAGGATATATACAATTATACAAATATATAACTAAATATATGTGGTACGTATTATTATATAAAGTTATATACATATAAGTAAATGTTATATATAATATATTATTTATTTATATGAGGAATAATTGCAACTTTTGATACTATGAGATTTTGAGATTGAGTTAGATATTGATGATGCTTTAGAGGTAACTATTTTTTTGAGGTGATCAAACTCCAATCTTAAACGTACAAAAATAAATATTTTATTTCAATTTAATACAGTAAAAATATATATATGCGATATGTGACAAATGTATAAAGTGAGTCTCAACAAAACCCGATGGGTATTGGGCATTAGGCTTGGGCTTTGGCCGAGCCTTAATTTTTTTAAAAAATTGGGTAGAAGCCTGATCCAAAGCCCAATATAGTATAGTATGACCCGACCCAAATCCGGTCCAGTTTCAGCTCTATCTGCACCAGGTATAATTGGAAATAACCATTTAAATTTGAAAAATATTTAACATTATTTTTTTATTATTTTAAAATAAATAATACTGGTCACATTCTTTACTCTTTCGGAATTTACAGAGTGATGCAAACACAACACTATCCACACGAGGAAAGACACAGCTACGGTACACTTTTTCAAAAAAAATTAAAGATTAAATTACAAAAAACCTTCTGTCAATACTCGATTTTTCACTTTCCTTCCTGTCATTTAAAAATCTACACTTTGCCTCTTTAAAAAATAAAAAATATTCACTTCGGCCCCCGCCGTAAGTGTTCCGTTAGAGTTCTATTTATATCATATTTTTTATACTGAAAATACCCGTGAAACCCTCATCTTCCTCCTCCTTCCTCACCCACGTCCTCAGCCGCCTAGACCTAGCCCTACTCTGCCGCCTCGCCCTCACCCTTGCGCACTTCCCTGTCCGTGCCCACAGACATGCCCTCGCCCTCCTCTGCCGCCACCTCACCCTCGCTCTCGCCCACCTCTCCGTCCATCACCCACCCCGATCTCCTCCCTGCAGTCGCCAAAATGGAGGGGGCGGCGAGGGTGCTGGAGGAGTAGGGAAGCAGGTGGAGGAATCGGAGTCGAAGCTGGGTCGAGGGAGGCGCGAAGAGCGGAGGCGGAGAGGCTGCGGATGAGCAAGGATCGGGGAGGAGACGAAGGGAATGAGAAATAATTTGGTCATTTTGTCATATCGTATCCTTGTGAATATTTTTTATTTTTTAAGGAGGCAAAGTGTAGGTTTTTCAATGACATGGGAAAAAGTAAAAAATCGAGTATTGATTGGGGGGTTTTTCAGTAATTTAACCAAATTTAAATGGAAATTATCATTCTTATGATGAACGGTCGGTCAATGATAACCCACCAAAGATCAAACGGCCAGTGTAACTGTGTCAATAAGCTAATTAATGCATGTTTATGGGTTACCCCCTTTACTTTCATATATTCATAAGGTTCCGTACAAAAACTGTTTTTTATTATTATTTACTCCTTCCTGCGTTCTAAGTTCTAACTTCTAACTCTTTGCTTGCGAGAGAAATTCAAGTAAAAAAAAAAAAGAAAGAAAGAAATTTCTCTAATTTCCGGCAAAATTCCCTAAATCTCTTCTTCTTTTTAGGGTTTTGGGATTTTTTTTTTTTTTTGACCACTCTTTTCACTGCTTACTTCTCACTCACAATCCACTACGTGATGCTTGTGAGCTCATCCTAGGGTTTATCTTCCTGATCCATCCTAGGTTTCTCCGATTTTGGCCCTAGAATTCTCGATTACGCAGCTGAATCGAGATCGAGGTGAACAGTAAGGGGGTGTTAGGGTTAGGGGTTTCATCAATTGACGTGGTGATCGAAGATGATAACGGAGAAGCCGAGTTGGATTCGGCACGAAGGTCTTCAGATCTTCTCCATTGATGTGCAACCGGGAGGTCTCAGATTTGCTACTGGAGGAGGAGATCAAAAGGTGAGATTCCTCACGTATTTGTATCTTTCGATCCTTTTTAAGCTCCCTCAATTGTTGTTTGTAGTTTTAGTTGAGCATATTTTGTTGCAATTTTTCATGTGTTCTTTTGTTTATACTCATCTATTTGGTGGATTTAAGAGTACCTTTTCCTCTTCATCTATTTGGTTTCTCCTTGATCCATCCGTTAACAGATAATTTAAGGCTTTTTTATTTTAATTTTTGGCAAATATGTGTAAATTGTATGTGTTAGTATGCTTTTTGAAGTTATTTGCCTATGGTGTTCATCTTTTAGTAATTTCACTACAATGCACAACTAGGATGCGAAAACTAACAATATATTTAGTGCTATATTTGGATTATTCTTGGCTATTTCTGATGATAGTTACTCAGGTATGTTGATTTGGACTTCTGCGTGGCACAGGCAGTAGAATTACGATTTTTGGAAGAAAGATCATTAATCTAACTATTCGTTTGTATTTTAGTTCTAGCAGTAGTTTCACCGTAGCTAATACATATTCTTATTTGCGCATGTGGATTGGTTTTGTGTTCATCACTTGCATGCCGCTATTCTTTTTTATTTCTTCTTCGTTGCTTTACTTAAATCTTAGCAATACACTTATCTGTAACAAGATTATACTCTCATGATGCACAAGCTTTGCACGCATAAATGTGCACTTTATAGCTGAGACTTCTCTTTTGAATGATTCTTTGCGTAGGTTCGGATATGGAACACGAAATCAATGAGAAAAAACCATAATAATGACCATTCATCACAAAGACTGCTGGCAACTCTTCGCGACCATTTTGGATCAGTTAATTGTGTGAGGTGGGCCAAGCACGGCAGGTATCTCGCTTCAGGTTCAGATGATCAGGTCATTCTAATTCACGAAAGGAAACCCGGATCCGGGACATCAGAGTTTGGCAGCAAAGAGCCCCCTGACGTAGAAAATTGGAAAGTCGTTATGACTTTAAGAGGTCACACTGCTGATGTGGTAATTACTCGCCAATGCTTTCTTTTTGGCCGAAATAAAAAAACGGGCGAAAGGATGGATAGTCTCTGCACTGTCTTGCATCAAGATACTGCATGTTAGTCCCTGAGTTTTCGAGAGATTTACACATTTCAATCCCTGGAATTTATCATATATTTTACCATTCCATCCCTAGCCACTTAAAGAGTATATCTGACAAACACGTGGCGTTTTTCCTATAATATGACCTTGTTAACCTTATTTCAAGTAGACCACAACAAGTTATTTGCAGGAAAAGGGAAAAAATGGTCATTTGAGAGGATAAACTTTAGGGTAATTTGATTGTCAGTGTTGGAATTGCAATATATGAAGAAGTTAGTAGACTAATATGTTTACATAAAAAAGCAGGGATTTAGTCGATATTTTGGGATAGTACAATGACTGTCCATACATTTTGTTCTAAAAAAAGGCCCCAGTTTTGAAACCTTCTTGCTTATGTTGGAGTTGAACCATGATTTAATACTGGAGTCTTTTTTTCCCCCCTTTTTTTCTTTTTTCTATTTCTATCTTCCAATGCCTAAAACAGGTTGATCTTAATTGGTCACCCGATGACCAAACATTGGCGAGTGGCAGTTTGGATAACAGTGTTCACATATGGAACATGACTAATGGTATATGCACCGCTGTATTGAGAGGGCATTTAAGCTTAGTCAAAGGAGTTGCCTGGGATCCCATTGGTTCTTTTATTGCTAGCCAATCAGATGACAAAACGGTAATCATATGGCGAACCAGTGATTGGAGTCTTGCACATAAAACGGAGGGGCATTGGTCAAAGTCGGTACGTTATGAACCACAGGGATTTTGTTCATATACTTGTTTCTAGTGACTTTTTTGGTTATGGTGTTTACATATGTATACCTTTGCAAAATTACCTATATACATATATAATAGTCAAACTCTGTTTTACTGGGGTGGGATGCTTCTAATAGTACCAAGTCATTGGTGCTTGTGGGATTTTGGCCCTTGGATAAAGGGTTGTGTGGTTAGGATGATAGTGATCCCCTTAAGGTTTAATTGTAGTTGGTAGAATAGCATGATCTAAGTGGTAGAAATAATGAAAGGGATAGATCTAATGGTGGAAAAGTTGGTAGAACCAAGTGCTTGGTACTGTTGGAAGCACCCCAGCTGGACTATATATATGACTATATATATATAGTCATATATATAGTTTTACAGGGCATAATTGTAATAGTGTTTTCTTTTCTTTTTTCAATGAAAGTTTTGCTTAATCAATAGTTGGTCTTTTTCAGCTTGGTTCAACCTTTTTTAGGCGGCTTGCGTGGTCACCTTGTGGCCACTTTATCACTACAACTCATGGTTTTCAGAAACCAAGGCATTCTGCTCCTGTGCTAGAAAGAGGCGAATGGTCTGCTACCTTTGACTTTCTAGGACACAATGCCCCTGTTATTGTGGTGAAGTTTAACCATTCATTATTTCGTAAGCACTCCTCTAATGGTCAAGGCTTGAAGGCTGCACTTGCTGGAGGATGGACCAATGGAGCATCGAAGACACCAACAAAGGACCAACAACCCTACAATGTGATTGCTATCGGAAGTCAAGATCGCACGATTACTGTTTGGACAACAGCAAGCGCTCGCCCCTTGTTTGTTGCCAAGCATTTCTTCACACAAAGTGTTGTTGATTTGTCATGGTAAAACGCTTTGGTTTATTACAGATTTGCTTCTTGAAGTTTGATCTATATTCCAATCTCGTCCTTAGAGTTTCAATTGTAACAATTTAGTCCTTAGTTTGATTTGGCTTCAATCTCGTCTTTGAAGTTTTATTTTTAACAATTTTACTCCTAAAGTTTAATCCCAATTTTGATATCTTCCTTGGTTCCAAATTTTACAAAGCAAAGTCAATAGTTCTGATGTGGTAACATTTTACAAAGCAAAGTCAATAGTTCTGATGTGGTAAAATTGAATTTTGGGGTCAAACTTTAGAGACTAAATTTGTAGTTAACTCAATCAGTTTTATTTGTTGTCTTGGATTAATATTCTATTTATTAATATGTAAACAGTAAAATATGACTGTAAGCTAATCCAAACATTCTATATGAAGGAGTCCGGATGGGTATGATCTATTCGCCTCCTCATTGGATGGGACAGTGGCTACTTTTCATTTTGAAGTGAAGGAATTAGGGCACAGATTGAGTGATGCTGAGCTGGACGAGTTGAAGAGAAGTAGATATGGGGATGTGAGAGGAAGGCAAGCAAACTTGGCTGAAACACCTGCACAGCTGCTGTTAGAAGCAGTTTCAGCAAAGCAAACACCCACTAATAAAGCAACTTCCAATGCCCAGCAAAATGAAATATCCGTGAAAACTTCTGTTGATTTGGGGAATCCAGCTACCAATCAACCAATTCAGAAGGTTCCAGAAGCCCAACAAGAAGAAGCCAAGAAAACAGGAGCTTCTGCTGATGGTTTAAACAAAATCCCATCTGGCCGTCTATCTAGTCCGGTTAAACAGAGAGAATACCGCCGTCCAGATGGTCGAAAAAGAATAATTCCGGAAGCAGTTGGAGTTCCTTCCAATCAAGAAGCTCTTTCTAGTGGCCCTCAATCTCAACTGGTTGATTTTTCGTCCTTAGCCTTGGAACAGCAAAAGGATGATAAAATGCTTATTGGGAGTAATATGGTAAGGGAAGCTTCTGCCAAAAGATTTTTCAGTGGAAGCACTGACGCAAATTGCACCAACTGCGGGGGTAGGGAGCGATCAGGTGTCATGGCTAGGGCTAACATCAGCGAAAGTCTTGTTATAGAGAAGACTTCAGCTTCAACTTATAATGAGGGAAGGACGAGCATAGAACACTCAGGTTCGCTAGGAATGATGGGGTCTTTGACTTCTAACACTCTTTCTATTCGTGTATATAACAAGAAGGACGATGAGGATACTTTGCCAGTTTGCTTGGAGGCTACACCAGTAGAACGAGCTGCAAGCGATGTAATAGGTCCGACTAATTCATTTTTATCAAGAGAAACTGAAATTAGATGCGCTAAAGGAACTCAAACCCTTTGGTCAGATCGTATATCTGGAAAAGTAACTGTTTTGGCTGGTAACGCCAACTTTTGGGCTGTTGGTTGTGAAGATGGCTGCCTACAGGTACTAAAATGATATTTTCCTTTGTGAGCTGTATAATCATATAGGCAAATTTTTGCTTAAACTTTTTGAATTATGCTTTGCATGCGATATTACTTCATTCAAAAGATTAGTAAGTTTTTGGGTGCTTGAGAATTGAAAAATGTATGAGGACTACTGTTCTCTTATTGCCCCTGATCAGCTAACATGATGGGTGTGGAGACAGAAATGGAACAAAAAACCCTTCATTTTTTTTTCATTTTCTTTTGTGCATGTCTCTAAAATTTATGATTTTCTCACTGCACTTCGGTTTTCTGTTATTAGGCTCTGGGAGCTGCATGACTGTAAAATTGAAATTCTCAGTCGGTACTCGGTAGAATGACTGCTTGACAGCATACCGTTTCAGCTACACTTAAATTCCTCCTGCCATTTCAGCTCTACTCGAAATTTCTAGTCAATATGTTAATAGCAATTTGTTTTCTTTCAGTAACTATTAGCCTTCCTGACATTTGATGCTCAAACTTAATTTTCTTATTGGTAGATGGCATGATTGATTGGGATCGAGAAGCATCTGTCTATGCTTTTGTGCATTTGTCCATTCCTTGTCCTTATAAAAAGAAAATGGTTTATACTGAAATTTCTCATGGCTTATATGATTAATTATTTAGTCAAACACTAGTTGCTAGCGTGATTTTATATTGAGATGCTCCAATAGATGTGCTATTCAGTGCCAGTTTAACATGCTTATGCTTGCTCATATACTGGCTTTACCCCTTTATCGTGCCATCTTTTGAATCTTTCAATAAAATTTGTATAATCTGCATTTCATTAATGTGCATTTTCTAAGGAATAAATGGGTTTTTGGCTGCGAGTCGATGTGTTAGTATGTTTTCTTCTTTTCTGCTTGCTTACATGGATTTGTTATTGAATCATGATTTCTTTTTCTTTTTGAGAAGGTTTACACAAAATGTGGAAGACGAGCAATGCCGGCAATGATGATGGGGTCTGCGGCGGTTTTTATAGACTGTGACGAGTGTTGGAAGTTACTTCTCGTCACAAGAAGAGGACTCTTGTATGTCTGGGATCTTTTTAGCAGAACTTGTCTTCTTAATGACTCTTTAGCTTCCCTTGTCACCCCGCAGGTGGACTCATCTGCAAAAGATACTGGTATGAAATAGCATTATGTCTCCTTTTATTGTCAATTGTTAAGTAATCTATATATTCTACCGACCGTCCCTAGCGCAAATGGCAAGGAGCTTGATAGTTGGTACCTGAGGTCCCAAGTTCGAAGTCTAGTTGCTTTATATTTTTAGCTAAGTTCATTTCATTAAAAAAACAAAAGCAAAATAAAAGAAGCGGTTGCATGCTACCATTCTTTCTCTCTCTCTCTCTCTCTCTCTCTGTTTAAAAAAAGAAAAAAAACAGAAGTAATTTATATATTCTTGATTCAGGAAATAGGATCTTTGAGATGTTTACATATGCGCATAATTATCTGGATAGATATGTACCCTGCAAAATCTGACTTCTATATATGCCCTTCAAAATGTTAATTATTTTTAATAAAAGGCCCTTGGACTTACGAAAAAGCCTCTAGTTTAAGAGCTTTTCTATTACAAAATGAACTTCCCTCTACTGCACAACTTCCCACTTAAGATAAGACTATTTTTGAAGAGTGTATACGAAAATTCAGATTTTACAGGGTTACATATGTAAATAAATGATTGGTCAGGGACGTTTTTTCTGTGTTAATGCTGGTATTGTTCTCTCTATTTAAAAACAAATGCATTCATCAGCATTATCTGACCTTTGTGACAGGCAAAATTAGGGTTATATCTGTGAGGTTCTCTAGATCTGGTTCACCATTGGTTGTTCTCGCCACTCGCCATGCTTTCCTTTTTGACATGAGCCTCAAGTGCTGGTTGAGGATAGCCGACGATTGTTTTCCTGGTTCAAATTATGCAAGCTCTTTTAGTTTGAGCTCTACTCAAAGTGGCGAGCTGGGCAAATTGCAAGTGGATGCGGGAAAGTTCATGGCTAGGAAGCCAAGTTGGAGCAGGTTCCTAAATATTTAAAAATTTGCAGTACAAACAGTAGAAGTTGCTTGGGCTTAATTTTTAGCAGCTTCTGAAAAGTTGGGATACTATTTTTTTTTTTTTTGGGTTGCAGGGTGACAGATGATGGGGTGCAGACACGTGCTCATTTAGAGACTCAGCTTGCAGCAGCATTGGCTTTAAAGTCACCTCAAGAGTATCGACAATGTCTCCTTTCTTACATACGTTTCTTGGCAAGGTTAGTCCACTGATTTTTCTTTTTTCTCTTTATAATTTTTTTTTCTTCATGATGGGGATGTGTGTCTGTGGGTTGAAGGGTGGGGCCTTGGATAAAACTTCGCCATCATGGGTTCAAGTCACATATGGTGTATGCTGTAGATTTGACCCTCGTAATGCCTGTTAGGGGCTGGAGCCTCTTCCTTTATTCTATCATGTGCTGTTAATTATAGTATATGTTCTTCTTGCACATCCTCAGAATTATAAAATTTCTGGGAACTATGTTCTGAGCGGAAGGATTGATAAATGGTTTAAACCTTGAAGTATAATTGTATGTTTACCTTTGAAAATGTAATGTCGCATTTATTTTTCCTGATAGGTTAGATCGAAAGAATTCGTACTTTTTCTCAGGGTACGTAAATAACTACTTCACATTGTAAAGTTTTCAGACCCCTCAAAACTGAACAAATAAGAATAATCGAGGTGCTTATAAGTTATTTAGATTGATAGGGACAAATATAATATGATTTTATATGCAATCTTTTCTATATAGTTCGGATTTCATATTCCATATTAATATAGTTTATTTATCCTGTGCCCCTTGTGCTTTGACGAGTGGAATCTGTATAATATCATATTCCCATTTTATACCATGTTCTATAAGAATTTCACAGCCATAACAACACTAGTAAACCTAGCCACAGCCCATTAAAACAAAAATTTTATTACATTTCTGATGGGTTTGTCGCCTTGGAATGGTCATAATACACGGGTTTGTCGCCTTGGAATGGTCATAATGTGTATTACCTGCGCCACTTGATACGCAAGCTAACTACGTCTGTTTATAATCCTCTGGCACCTCTTATCTTATTTCATACATGTGGAGCGAGGAAAACAGATGGAGATTCCTCTGTTAATAGCCCTAAACCTGCTCTAATGCTATATATCTAGACCAGCTAACAAAGTGGCCCTTTCTTTTTTGTGTTGCAGAGAAGCTGATGAGTCGCGTTTGCGTGAGTTCTGTGAGAGCTTTCTTGGACCTCCCATCAGCATGATTGAAGCTGCTTCTGCTGATCCTAGTATCCCAGCTTGGGATCCTGATATTCTTGTAAGCATATACTCTACTTGTCCATGTCATTTATGTGCTGCTTATATTACTACAACAATGAGTTTTCTCTCTTTTTTCTTTTTTCATCTTAATTTGGTCAACGCCTATTTTTGCAGCTGTATTTCAATCTTAAATTACACTCTTGCTGCCAATGTATTGACTGGTATTAGAAATCTTACATTTTATTTCTTGCTTTATATGTCAGCGGAAATAAAATGCTGCCCAGCTCCCTGAAAACCTAAATGCACATTGGAATTTGATATTGACTTGATATCCAAACACTTGAAGTTATCTGTTTTGCGCTAACCTCCTGCTGATTATGATTTTCTATTCCATCTTCTCTTCTCTGTGATGGACTAACTTTTGTTTGATTGGCAGGGAATGAAAAAGCAGAAACTCCTCAGAGAAGATGTCCTTCCGGCCATGGCGACAAACCGAAAAGTCCAACGACTCCTCAACGAGTTCACGGACCTTCTATCGGAATATGAAGCCGCTGAAACAGATCCAGGTCCAATGGATATCGTGCCACCGCCGAGCACCACCGCCGCTGCCACCGTATGATTGGCCCACATAGCAGGTTTCAACTTATAGTTCAGATAGAGTTTTCGCCGTACTGACGCTCGAGAATTAAATTATTCACCCTCATACAGGTACCCCTGTATATATATATATAACAAAGTAGCTCTTTATCTTCTAGCTTTCGATGAAGTAATTGGTCTGCAGCTCCTTGTTTACAGTGGATGATGCAGCTATAGGTGACTGTTTGTATCTCGGCAAAATTCTATCGAAGCTTTGTTTGATCTCATCATCTGATCATTTAGCGCAGTTGTTAATTGGTATGGATGGATGGCGTTTTTCTCGGCCTGAAAAAATCGGCGGAGAATGGAAGGTAAGTTCGCCTTTTCTGTTCTCTGAGAAGTTTTTCTTGTTATGATCGAATGGTTGTTGTTCTACTCCTGTTTATCCTCTTCCTGAGATTAGCATGTGTGGGGCACTTTTATTATAAATTCCTTCTCTCAAGTTCCACTATTTTTCAGCAGCTGTAGGATTTTTTTTTTTTTTTTTTTTCTTTTTTTCAGTTATATTGCCCCAGGCGCAATATAATATAATTGATTTTTGAGATAACTTCAAATACCACCCATGTGGTTTCGTGCTTTTTCACTTTAGTGTCCTGTGGTTTAAAACGTATCACTTTAGTATCCTGTGGTTTGGTTATTCTCTTTTTTTTATTTTTTGTTAATTTTTTCGTTAAATTAATGAGAAAGTTAAAACTACAGGATAGTAAAGTGAATATTCGATAAACTATAGGTAGGATATTTGAAGTTTTTCTATATAATTTAACGAAAAAATTAACGAAAAGATAACAAAAAAAGAGAATAACCAAACCATAGCGTACTAAAGTGATACGTTTTAAACCACATGGTACTAAAGTAAGAAAGTACGAAATCACAGGGATGGTATTTGAAGTTATCTCTTGATTTTTTTCATAGGAGTATTATGTAACCGTGTGAGACCTACAAGAAGTTTTTTCATATATTATTTATATATAGGTAAATTGCACGTATGGTCCTTAAACTATAAAGCGGGTGACACTTCGGTTCTCAATTGTTAATCTATTATAGTTTCTGATTCGAACTTTCAGAATTGTTACAATTAAATATCACAACTCAATTTAGTTGACTAGATGTTGACGTATCGCTAATATAAAAATAATATGACATTTTAATTTTGGGGGCATCACTAATCACAATGCTGCTACTTTACTTTTTTATTAGCTATTCATCATATTTAGTTAACTAAGTGGGGTTACAGAACTTAATTGCAAAAAAATTAAAGTTCGGACCAAAAATTATAAATAAATTAAAATTTAAAAACTACAGTGTTACCCACCTCATAGTTTGATGACCAAATGTGCAATTTACCCTTTTAACATAATGTTTGTAGTTCACCCATTCATGTCGATCATAGTACCTTAAAATAGGAGCTATAATTTATAAAGCTATGTAACATTATTTGACGAGAGAGTTAAAATCAATCTTCTTTATTTTGCTGATCATAAAATTATTCAAATATATTCTGTGATATTGGAGAAAATTAAATAATGATTATAGACAATTTTGTATATCACCTACTATTTTTTACTTATATTCATCTAATTTACAAATTCGTAATTACTGAGAATAAAGTGCAACAAAAAATGTTGTATGAAAATTCATAAATGTGAGAGTCTAAAAATTATTTAATTTGTAAATTATAAAGAGCCGAGATGGTGTTATGCTTCGAAAATTGAAAAGAAACATTTTAATTTCGAAACTTTTGATTATTTTGTAGATATTTTAAATTATAAATATCTGTCTATATATATATAGAATAAATGAGTTTATAGGGGAGAAAGGAGAATCTTTTTATTGAATTGTTAATTTGGATATATTTTAAATTGGATAATAAATAATTTTGTTTTTTTTCCAACAAATAATGGTCAATTTGGAGATAGTTTAAATTGGAGAAACAGATAATAGTTAATATGGAGATACAAAATAAATGGAGCAGTCATTTGTATTTTCGTTCATTTTTTACAAATAAACTCATTTTTGAAAGGTAAAATAGATATGTAAAGTAGAGTGTACATATGAATGATTAAGATACAACATTATGGTAATTAATATTAACTATAATTTTCATTGTTTTACCAACCAAATAATATTTGGATATCAATCTGAGGTGTGGTGTGCCTCATCTATTCTTTTTTGATTATTTGATTAATGTTATTCACTTTAATGAAAGTATAACTTAGATGATTAATTACAAAATATTAAAGTTTAGGCAAAAAAAATATGAAATTTTTAAAAATTAGGTGGTGGAGAAGACATTTCAACATATTATAATTTATTATTGGCTAATAAATTTATTCAATTTTTACAAAAATGCTTATATGGCCGTTTATAATTGGTGAAAAGATATGAATTTGTTGTAATTCGCGACGCAAAAAGTAAAATTGGCAACCTTTACAACAATTAATGAAATTCAAACTTTACAATTCTTGTTCACTTTCTATATTACACTATAATTTTTTTTTTTAAAAAAAGACACCACTTACTTATTATTTTCTTTTTTCAATATAAGCAATAAATCTATAATTTGACGTAAAAGCTGATAAAAATACTAGTGAAGTGATAGGGTGTATATTCAACTCATTTTGAAACAAAAAATAACAAAATACGTAAAAAAAATATTACATAGAATAATAAAAAATAATGTGATAGAAATTTCAATGAGTCCATCATGAAGATGTATAGTACATTTTTTTTATACTATTTAGTCAGCGTCTCTTAATAAATTTGTTAGACATTGTCTATAACAATAGATTTGTTAATCGTATTGTAGAGATCGGTGGTGAGAAAAAAAATAATTTAGTAATATTTACTAAAAAAATAATATAAAAAATAAATTAAATTTAAAATACAATATAAAGATTGATAAAATATACTAATATGATGGTGTTTTTGAAAAAAAAAAATATATAATATAGTAAATAAAAAATAATACTGAAATACTATATAGTAGAATGTAACTAAGCCAATATAATATAATTGATATATTTTTCATCAAGATTTGTTGTACATTTTGTACATGAGCCCATTCATTTAGAGATCTTAAGTCGCATGCTATTTTTATTTCCAAGTCATGTATTAGAAATGATTTTACATTAAAATACAACCTATAAAGCTATGTCACATAATTTGGTGAGTGTTGTAATATAATTTGGTGAGAGAGTGAAAATCTGATGAATGAATAAAAAGAAAAACTATCCTCGCTTAAATATTTTGTGATATTGGAGAAAACTAAATAATATCTAGAGATTGTATATAAAGTGTAATAATAAATATCGTTACAAAAATTTACAAATGTGAAAGAGTCTACGGAAAAGAGCGGGGCTGAAATTGTAATAGCAATTAACACTTTAAAATTAAACAAAAAACACGGACATCATGGTTCCAACGCCGTCTTCTTCTGCCGTCTCCTTTCACGCAAAGTACTGCACCGACCCCATGAAAGCTACTGCCACCTTCTCATGCTCGAAAAATCGCTTCTACTGTATGGAAATTGTGGCTTTCCTTTTCAATCTACAGCACTACAACGACTACATGAGGTTTTTGGCTGTCTTCCTCCGATCGAATCATTGGAGGAAAGAGAGTCTGAAAGAATACTTCAGATATATAAACAGTGCACAGATGAATGCATCAGGATTAAAATTATCTATTATAAAGACATGATTAGAATTGTCTATTATAAATTCTATCCTTTGCACGCAGTTAAAGTATTCTAACTTTTCTACTTTAATAACCCTATTTATAAATTTTAAACTTTTTACTAAATTGAATGGTTGTATTTACGGAGAATAAATATTTATCTATTAATTTTACCTAAAAGGAAGAGCCTATTGATCTATCTAATAAAATTCAGAGAGTACAACAACTATGCTATCGGAAACATAAAGAAGTTGGTGCTTCCGATTTTCTGACCCTTAGATCAATCCCTTTGATCATTTCTAATCATTGAATTAATATTATTACCCAATAAGTACTACTCAATCTTAAGGGGACCACTATCATTCTATCCGTACAATTCTTGATTCAAGGGCTAAAAAGTCGAAAGCACTAACTCTCTTATACTTACGATAGCATAATAGCTCTACATAAATTTAGAAATCTACTTTTGGAAGTTCTACAATTTACTGGGTAATTTATATAGGGGGTGTTTGGCCTAGCTTTTCAGAAGTGATTCTGAGCCCAAAATCACTTCTGAGCTCAGTAGAGTGTTTGGCAATGACTGCTGGAAAATCTGATTCTGCTTTTCAGAATCAGAAAACTGATTTTGAAGGCTTCAGAATCAGAAGCAGAAAAAAGCTGCTTCTCCAAAACTGATTCTGCTTTTGGACTCGAACTTCAAATTTTTATTTTCATTTTAGATTCAAAGTATAAATGTAACTTTAAATTTAATTTTTGAAATTTTAAATTCATATTCATATTTTTAAATTTCAACTTTTTAAATTTAAAATTTAAAATTTAGATTTTAAATTTTAAATTTAAGTTTCAAATCTCAAACTTTAAAATTTAAAATTCAAATTTTCAAATTTTAAATTTAAGATAAAATTTAAATTTTGGCATTTTAGATTTTAAAACTTAAATTTAAAAATTTGAAAATATAAAATATAAAATTACAAGTTTTAATTTTCAAATTAAAAAATTCAAAATTTAAATTTTAAAATTTAGATTTTAATTTTAATTTTAAATTTCAGGATTTAAAAATTCAAATTTTAAATTTTAAATTTTGAAATTTTAAATTTATTTTGTCCAAATTTAAAATTTTAATTAAAATTAAAATTTTAATTAAAATTTAAAATTTTAATTAAAATTTAAAATTTAAAATTATTTTAAAATAAAATTTAGTAAAAATATTAATATATGCAAACATCAGAAAATTTTTGCCAAACAGCTTTTAAAAATCACTTCAGAAAAATCACCTTTATCTAAACTCAGCCAAACGCTCTACAGCTTTTCATCAAAATCACTTCTGCAAACTAAAATCACTTCTGCAGAAATCACTTTTCCAGAAGCTAGGCCAAACAGGCCCATATATTAGTCTAGCCACAAAATTATTTTTTCTATTTTGATTTTCAACCTATTTCGCTCATGCCTGAAGGCTTCTAACCCAAATTCATCAAACACCGCTAAACACAAGAAGCCATGTGTATGAATTTTATTTGTGAAACGTATGCTAATTCTATTTGTAAAACGTATAAATAGAAATTGGTGTTACAGTAAAAAAATAATACTTTAAACCGAAATTAAATCAACGCTCTTAGTGTCACTTTAGAAAATAAATATTCAAAACCCTTAATTGAGGGGTGATGTCCTGCAATATAATTTTATCTATTTATAAAATTGGTAAATATTATAGGCCAATTTGCATAAAAAATTCACTAGTTTTGAGCTTTTGTAAAATTGGATCGATATTTTCGATTTTACAGATTCAGTCCAGATTTTCAGTAAATTAACCAAAATATTCGGTCCAAAATATTCTTGTTATTTTCGGAGGCGGAGGCGGAAACGGCCTGCCTCGCCTCTGCCCCTCACTCACTCGCCCTCACCCGCGTACCCCCGCCCTCCTCGCCTCCGACCCTGCCGAGGCCGCGCCACGCTGCAACTTTTTTTTTCCCCCCTCTCCGATCCTCCTCCACCCGCCGTCCCCACCGCCGCCACCGGCGACGAAAAAGAAGTGCTTCTTGGGGCCGAGAAGCACGCCGGCGAGAGAGGGGAAACAAACATAGTTTCACTCCGGCGAAGGATAGATCGTGAAAAAAAAAATTATAGAGAGAAAAAATAAAAAAAAATAAATAATAATAATAATTTTTTTCTACAGAAAAGACTAAAAATCATACAAGAAGGAAGAAGAAGAAGAAATTACACTGTTAAAATAAATTTATACTGTTTTAAAAAAAATTGCACTGTTTTAAATGAAAGTTACACTATTTGAAAATAAAATTACACCATTTGAAAAGAGAGTTGCACTTTTTAGGCCAACGTCACCTTATCACTTGGACTACTGCTCATTCCCTAACTACCTGACCGGGGCTACAGCTGCCTTTATCTATTACAAGCTGGGCTGATACGGCTACCGCTTGCTATTTTTCTTTCTCTTCCTCTTCTTCTTTCTTCTCCCTCCACTCTTCATCTTCATCCTCCTCTCTCTATCTCTCTCTCCTAAATTTTGGGCCGGTGCGGTCGAAGCCGGAGGAGGATGAGCGGCCGTAGAGGTAGACAGGGAGGAGGCAGAGGGAGGCGTCGGCGGTGGCGCAGGGGGCACGCGGGGCAGTGGTGGGCGGGCGCAGGGGGCGCGGCTAGCGCAGGGGGCGCAGGCGCGGGTGCAGGGGGCGGGCGCGGGCAGGGGCGGGCCTGCGCCCGCCCTGCGCGCACGGGGCAGGGGGCAGGACGCAGGGGGTGGGCCCTGCCCTCTGCGCCCCTGCCCTGCGCGCGGGGCGCAGGGGCGGGCCCTGCCCCTGCGCGCGGGGAGGGCGCAGGCCCGCCCTCGCCTGCCCCCGCCCCCCGCCCCCGCGCCCCCTGCGCTCGCTCGGGGGCGGGGCGCAGGGGGCTGAGCCCCCTGCCCCCTGCGCTCGCGGGTGAGCCTCCTGCGGCCGCCCACCACCGCCCCGCGCGCCCCCTGCGCCACCGCCGACGCCTGCCTCTCCCTCATCCCCCCTATCTCTTCGACCCCTGCGACTACGTCGGCGATGGTGCGGCGCATGGGCGCCGCCACGGCTCCGGGCGCGGCGGCGAGGACGTCGTCGTCGTCGTCCGCATCGGAGAAAGAGTGCAATGAGGCCGAATCTAAATGGTGCAATGTGGAGAAAGAGTGCAACGAGAAAGAGAGAAAAAAAAATTGTGCAAATTTCATCCAAATAGTGCAACGTTGGCCTAAAGAGTGCAACTCTTTTTTCAAAGAGTGTAATTTCTGTCTCAAATAGTGCAACTTTTATTTAAAACCGTGCACATTTTTTTTAAAACGGTGTAAATTTATTTTAACAGTGCAATTTCATCTTTTTCTTCCTTCTTTTATAATTTTTGATCTTTCCTAAAAAAAAAAATATTAATTTTATTTTTATTTTTTATTATTCTTATTTTTTTTCTCTGTACAATTTTTTTGTCACGACCCATCGCCCTCGCCGGAGTGTAACTATATTTTTTCCCCTCCCTCGCCGGCATGCTTCTCGGCCCCAAGAAGCACTTCTTCTTCGTCACCGGCGGCGGCGGTGGGGACAGCGGTGGAGGAGGGTCGGAGAGGGGGAAAAAAAAAAGAGTCGCGGCGCGGCGCGGCCTCGGCTGGGTCGGCGGCGAGGAGGGCGGGGGTGCACGGGCGAGGAAGAGGGCGTGAGGGGCAGAGGCGAGGCGGGCAGTTTTCGCCTCCGCCTCTGCCGCCTTCTTCGGAGAGAAAAAAAAAAGCGAGAAAAAAAAAAAGAGGAGAGATAAAAAGTAAAAGGGTATTTTGGTCAGTTTACTAAAAATTTGGACCGAATCTGCAAAATCGAAAATAGCACCAAATTTTGCAAAAGCTCAAAACTAGTGAATTTTTTATAAAAAAAGACCAATATTCTATTCTATTGGAGAAAACTAAATAATATTTACAGATCGTATGGTTCCGATATAGCTCTCTTACTTGTATTCATCTAATTCACAGATATATAATTATTTCAAATAAAATACAGTAATGAAATATTGTTACTTTGTTAGTATAATAAAAGTTATTTGTTAAAAAAAAAAGCCTGAGCTAAATAATATATTATAATTAGAAAGCGGAGACCAAAAAAACCTCTAATAGCAAAATCCTAATAGGAACGAAAACAAATCCAAAATTAAACAAAAAAAAAAAACGCATTTTCAGCAACCAAGATAATAGGCTTAATTATATCATACTATACTGTACTTTACCAGGTTGATATAATAGGCTTAATTATACTATATTATATTGTATTTTACCATATTTTCCAACACTATATGCACTAAACTTATAATTTTTATATAAAAGTTGTCAAAAAAAAATGTAAGTTAAAAGTGGCGGAGCACATATTCCACTTATTTTGACACAAGAAATAACAAAATACATAAAAAATAATTAAAAATAACTTGATAGAATTTTTATTGAGTCTATTATGGAGATTTATTTTTTGTTTTTTCTACTATTTACTCATTGTCTCTTACAAAGTTATTAGATTTTGTCTAAAATAATAAATTTATTAATAATAATGTGGAGATTGCTGAGGAAAAAAAAATACTTTAGTGATATCTATGAAAAAAAAAATACAAGATAGAAAAATAAAAATAAATCTAAAGTATAACGTAGAGATTGATAAAATAGAATAATAAAATATTATTTTTGAAGAAAGGTACAACATAAAAATAAAAATAATACTAAAGTACAGTATAGTAGAGTGTAATTGAGCCAATATAATATAATTGATTTTTTTTTTCCTAGTCTACATGAAAATTTGTCATACATTTTTTACACAATGTTTATGGTTGCTCATTCATTTAGATCACAAGGCACATACTACTTTTATTGCTAGGTCATGTATTAAAAATGATTTACCTGAAAATACAAACTATAAAGCTATGTCACATAACTTGGAGAGAGAGTTAAAATCTAATGGATGAATATATAGTTGTGATATAATTTGGTGAGAGAGTGAAAATTTGATGGATGAATAAAAAGAAAAACCACCCTTACTCAAATATTTTGTGATATTGGAGAAAACTAAATAATATCAAGAGATGCTCTATAAAGTGCAATAATAAATATTATTAGAAAAGTTTATTAGTATGAAAGAGTTTACGAAAAAGAGCCGGGTTGGAACTGTAATAGCAATGAAAACTTTAAAATTAAACGAGAAATACCGACTGCATGGTTCCAACATCGTTTTCTTTCGCCGCCGGCCTTCTCCTTCCGCCTGAAGGATTGCACTAACTGGATAGAGTTTCTTATGCCTAAGAGTGTACGGATGGTTGCGACAAAAATAGAATTGTTTATTGTGAAGTCTTTTCTTCTCAAAAAATTAAATTATTTTCAATTTTCAATTTTAGCAACCCTACCACATAAATTTTAAATTTTTAATTGAATGGTGGTTAGTAATGGTACAATCGTGCCAAATTTAGCAACTTTTTTCCCTTAACAAAAAAGTTAATAACATACTGTGATTATCTTAATGCTTCAAAATATCCTGCTTCTTTTCTTCATACAAAGTTGTCTTAACTCTCGAATAGTTTCAAAGAGAACAGATATTCTAGCCATAAAAATATTTTTCCTTTTTTTGATTTTCCACTTAATGTGAAGTCTATTTGTGAATCGTAAGCCAGAAATTGAATCAAAGTTCTTACTGTGACCTTAGGGCCTGTTTGGTTTCTTGAAAAATAATAAAAAATTATTTTCGGAGAAAAAGTTTTCTGTGAAATTTTTTTTAAAATTTCTGTTGTTTGGTTTGACGGAAAAGAAAATTAATTTTCCATGTGCGCATGTTTGGATGGTAAGAAAAAAAAAATGAAAAATATTTTTTAATTTCTATTTCACTTATTTGGTTAGTTTAGAATTTTGGTATATAAACATCTTCAACAAAAGAAGGGTGATTACCAATCTTTAAAATTTAACATAATACTTATAAATTATTTAAATATAAATAATAAATAAGTAAATAAAAATAATTTGAAGTATATTTTGGTGTAAGTAAAATAGTTTCATAAAGGAGATAGATATGGTTGATATGACTAGTAGGAGATGGAGATAATTATGACTATATATTAAAATAAGATATGTACTCTTGATCTTGATTACAAGACTTCTATCATCACTTCTTATAGGATATTTATTTTCAGCCATTCATTTTCTGTTCACTTGATGGATAAGAGAACAATATCGAAAAAGCGTGAAATTTGATTTCCAGATAGTTTGAATGGTCTAGATCATGTTCAACGGTGCCGATCGTCGATTTGGAAGCTCCAACATCGAAAACAAATCGGTAGTAAACCGCTCGGTTTACTACCGATAGTATTCTAGCAAAACTCTATATATATATATATATATATATATAGTCCGGCTGGTATACTATCGGTAGCACGGAGGCCTCCGTGCTACCAAATTGTTTTCGATGATGCGGCTTTCAAATCGACGATCGGCTCCGCTAGACTTGATCTACACTATTGAAAGTGTTTGGAAACTAAATTTCATAATTTTTCGATATCATTTACCTATCAAACGAGTAGTCGAAAAATGAATGGCTGAAAATAAAAATTTCATAAAAAATGATGATAAAATGCTTAAATTTAAGATCAGAGATACTGATCTTACTCTAAATAGTTCAAAGAATTTTCTATAAAATTTTTATCATATTTGGATTGTTCTACACCGTTAAACTTACAAACGCATCTCATTTACCATTGAAATTGTCAATTTTGAGACCCTTTGATCACTAGCCAAATAATGTCGAAAAATTATGAAATTTAGTTTCCAAACACTTTCAATAGTGTAGATCAAGTCTAGCGGAGCCGATCGTCGATTTGGAAGCCGCAACATCGAAAACAACTTGGTAGCATGGAGGCCTCCGTGCTACCGATAGTATACCAGCCTAGCTCTATATATATATATATAGCTTTAGGGAGATAGAGATGACGGTAGAAGATGTTTAAGATAACGATTTGGAGGTAAACATATACCAATATATTAGAAAAAAAAATCTCTTTTTAACTCCTCAAAACGTTCTAAGAAAAAAGTATTCGGTTTCCAAAAAAAAATTTGAAAAACAAAAAGGAAAGTTTTTCGTGAAATATGGAAAATAATTTTTCAAAAAACCTACTTTGCCTACGAATCAAACACACGGAAAAAATTTTCCAGTCTAAATTAAATTTTCTGGAATATTTTTTGAGTAACCAAAGAAGCCCTTAGAAATAATATCCTATAAAGAAATTAAATCACAATTCTTAGTTTTACCTTTACCTTAGAAAATATTCTATGCTTATAGTTGAGAGTTCATGTCCCGCAATACAATTTTATTTATAAAATTGGTAAATATTCTAAGAAAACTCAACAAAATTTACAGATGGTCTTAATGGATCTGATATACCTCTCTTACTTCTATTCATCTAATTCACAGATTTATAATTATTTAAAATAAAATATAGTAATAAAATATTATTATAAAAATTTATAAATACGAGAGACTTTAAAATAAAAAATTATTTCATATGTAAATGAAAAAAGAGCCAAGCTAACTAATATGTTATAATTGGAAAGCTTAGACAAAAAAAAACTCTAATAGCAAAACCATTATTATAGCAATGAAAACAACTCCAAAACTAGACAAGAAAAAAACAATAAAAAATAAAAAAACACATTTTTTTTAGCAATTTAGATTTTCGTCCATTTGCGTAAACATTTCAATTTTAAAAATATTTACCGCTATTTCTTTTAGTTTAAAATAATTAATAATTGCCAAATTGTTAATAAATTATAAAAGGTGCACAAACCTATGCCCAAAAAAACACTATTGTGTTTAAAATAACAAAATTTTAGCCAAATAAGAACTATTATTATTATAATTATTATTATTTCTGCTACTACTACTACTATTATTATTCACATGTATGGATTGTTATAAAATAATATATCACACTATTAAGCAACAAAATTACAAAATAATTTCAAATAGAGTCAATATATTAAATATTACCATTATTTAGAATAGAAGGAAATAATTAATCATTTTTTAGGAAAATTATAAGAGAAAATTTTTGCTATTATTATGTTGGAACTATTTAGAAACTAAATTTCATAATTTTTGGATTTCGTTTGCCCAGTAAACGAGTAATCTCAAAATGAACGGTAAAAAATAAAAATTTTATAAAAAATAGTGATAAAAGACTTAAATTTTAAATCGAAAGTATTGATCTTGCTCTAGAGTGTAAGTAAAATTTTTTATTAAAATTTTACCTATTTAGATTATTTTATACCGTTGAACTTACCAACGTGCCACATTGGCCATTAAAATAGTCATTTTTTAGACCTTTAATCACTTAGTAAATAATGTTGAAAAATTATGAAATTTAGTTTCTAAATAGTTCTAATAGCGTAGATCATGCCTAACGGAGCCGATCGTCAAATTGAATGTCCTATCATCGAAACAAATTACAAGCAAAGAGGCTCCCGTATTTTCGAAAGTATGGGAGACGTACTATCTCTCTCTCTCTCTCTCTATATATATATATATATATATATATATATATATATATATATATATATATATATATATATATATATATATATATAGAGAGAGAGAGAGCTAGGCTCCTATAATATCTATAATACCGAGACTCCGGTACTATAGTCTTGTTTTCAATCTTAAGGTGTCAAATCAACGATCTACACCGTTAAAATTGATCTAAGATATTTGAAGTTTTTCGGAATAAAATTTTATACTTTTTCGACATAGTTTACTTTATGATCAAACTATTTTAAAATTGTTAATTTTCAATAGTTGCTATGGCGAGTTTTTAGTTTAACGGTGTAGAAGAATCTAAATTCATTCAAATTTTGATAGAAAATATTTTAAACAATTTAGATCAAGGTCAGCATCTTTGATCTTGAATTCAAAAGTCCTATCTTCAAATTTTAAAAATTTTACCTATTTAGATTGTTTTATACCGTTGAACTCACCAACGTGCCACATTGGCCATTAAAATAGTCATTTTTTAGACCTTTAATCACTTAGTAAATAATGTTGAAAAATTATGAAATTTAGTTTCTAAATAGTTCTAATAGCGTAGATCATGCTTAACGGAGCCGATCGTCAAATTGGATGTCTTATCATCGAAACAAATTACAAGCAAAGAGGCTCCCGTACTTTCGAAAGTATGGGAGACGTACTCTCTCTCTCTCTCTCTCTCTCTCTCTCTATATATATATATATATAGAGCTAGACTGGTATACTATCGATAGCACGGAGGCCTCCGTGCTACCAAGTTGTTTTCGATGTTGCGGCTTCCAAATCGACGATCGGCTCTGCTAGACTTGATCTACACTATTGAAAGTGTTTGGAAACTAAATTTCATAATTTTTCGACATTATTTGGCTAGTGATCAAAGGGTCTCAAAATTGACAATTTCAATGGTAGATGAGATGCGTTTGTAAGTTTAACGGTGTAAAACAATCCAAATTTGATAAAAATTTTATAGAAAATTCTTTGAACTATTTAGAGTAAGATCAGTATCTCTGATCTTAAATTTAAGCATTTTATCATCATTTTTTATGAAATTTTTATTTTCAGCCATTCATTTTTCGACTACTCGTTTGATAGGTAAATAATATCGAAAAATTATGAAATTTAGTTTCCAAACACTTTCAATAGTGTAGATCAAGTCTAGCGAAGCCGATCGTCGATTTGAAAGCCACACCATCGAAAACAACTTGGTAGCACGGAGGCCTCCGTGCTACCGATAGTATACCAGCCGGACTCTATATATAGAGAGCTAGATTCCTATAATATCTATAGTACCGAGACTCCGGTACTATAGTCTTGTTTTCGATCTTAAGGTGTCAAATCAACGATCTGCACCGTTAAAATTGATCTAAGATATTTGAAGTTTTTCGGAATAAAATTTTATACTTTTTCGACATAGTTTACTTTATGATCAAACCATTTTAAAATTGTCAATTTTCAATGGTTGCTATGGCGAGTTTTTAGTTTAACGGTGTAGAAGAATTTAAATTCATTCAAATTTTGATAGAAAATATTTTAAACAATTTAGATCAAGGTCAGCATTTTTGATCTTTAATTCAAAAGTTCTATCCTCAAATTTTAAAAATTGTTTAATTTTCACCGTTTGTTTTGGCATGATTTAATTACTAGGTAAACGATGTCGAAAAAAATTAAAATTTTATTCCTAAGGACTTCATATACCCTAGATCATATTTAACAGTGTGAATCGTTGATTTGAACACCCTAAGATCGAAAACGAAGCTATAATACCGGAGCTTCGGTACTATAGATAGTATAGTAGCCTTATTCTATATATATATATTATAGAACTAGGCTGGAATACTATCAATAGCACCAAGTTATTGATGCTATTAGTTTTTTAGCCCTTGGATTGAAAAATGTGCAGTTAGGATGATGTGGGCCCCCTAGGGTTGAGTGGGTGGTTGGTTGAATAGTATAATTTAACGGATAAAAATAATCAAAGGGTTAAATCTGACGGTGGAAAACTCGATAGCACCAAGCCCTTGGTGCTATCGATAGTATCCCAGCCGGACTCTATATGTATATATGTATATATGTATATATATATATGTATATATGTATATATATATGTATATATATATATATATATAGAACTAGGCTACTATACTATTAATAGCACCAAGCCATTGGTGCTATTAAGTTTTTAGTCCTTAGATTAAAAGATGTATGGCTAGGATGATGTGGGCCCCGAAGGGTTAAGTGAGTGGTTGGTTGAATAGTATAATCTAACGGATAAAAATGATCAAGGGAGAAAATCTAACGGTAGAAAACTTGGTAGCACCAAGTGTTTGATGCTATCAATAGCATACCAGCCGGACTCTATATATATATGTATATATGTATATATATATGTATATAGAGTCCGGCTACTATGCTATTGATAGCATGAAACACTTGGTGCTACCAAGTGTGGATCGTAAGCGCTAACCAACTATCCCAAAAGCACGTGCTGATAGGAAGGGCGCACCCATCGCACTTAAGGGCTCAGCCATAGCGCTCACGGGCTTCGACCTGACTCAACCCACCTGGACGTTGGGTATATTGTTGGGCCTCTTACCGTTGGGTCTCTCTTGTGGATCACACCCCCACTCAACTTATTAGGCTCACCCAACTCAACTTATTAGTCTCCTGGGCCTATTATCACGGGGCAGGAAGTTGGACCTATTTTAGCCCAATAATAAATAGCCAACAATCCCCCCCCAACACCTGCACCGTTAATGCAGCATGTGGGAATTGAACCCGCGCCACTGGCTCTGATACCACTTGTGGATCGTAAGCGCTAACCAACTATCCCAAAAGCACGTGCTGATAGGAAGGACGCACCAATCGCACTTAAGGGCTCAGCCATAGCGCTCACGGGCTTCGACCTGACTCAACCCACCTGGACGTTGGGTCTATTGTTGGGCCTCTTACCGTTGGGTCTCTTGTGGATCACACTCCCACTCAACTTATTAGGCTCACCCAACTCAACTTATTAGTCTCCTGGGCCTATTGTCACGGGGCAGGAAGTTGGACATATTTTAGCCCAATAATAAATAGCCAACACCAAGTTTTCTACCGTTAGATCTTCTCCCTTGATCATTTTCATCCATTAGATTATATTATTCAACCAACCACCCACTTAACCCTTCGGGGCCCACATCATCCTAGCCACACATCTTTTAATCTAAGAGCTAAAAACTTAATAGCACTAATGACTTGGTGCTATTAATAGTATAGTAGCCTAGTTCTATGTATATATATGTATATATGTATATATGTATGTATATATATATGTATATATGTGTATATGTGTATATATGTGTATATGTGTATATATGTGTATATGTGTATATATGTTTATTTTATGTGTATATTGTTATATGTGTATATATGTTATATTTTTTTTTATATGTGTATATATGTGTATATGTTTATATATGTATATTTGTATATATGTATATATATATATGTATATGTATATTTATATATATATATTATATATATATATATATATGTATATGTATATATATATATGTATATGTATGTGTATATATATATATTTTATATGTATATGTGTATATATATATATGTATATGTATATGTATTTTATATGTATATGTATATGTATATGTATATGTATATGTATATGTATATGTATATGTATATGTATATGTATATGTATATGTATATATATGTATATATGTATATGTATATGTATATGTATATGTATATGTATATGTATATGTATATATATATATATGTATATGTATATGTATATAGAGCTAGGCTGGTATACTATCGGTAGCACGGAGGCCTCCGTGCTACCAAGTTGTTTTCGATGTTGCGGCTTCCAAATCGACGATCGGCTCCGCTAGACTTGATCTACACTATTGAAAGTGTTTGGAAACTAAATTTCATAATTTTTTGACATTATTTGGCTAGTGATCAAAGGGTCTCAAAATTGACAATTTCAATGGTAGATGAGATGCGTTTGTAAGTTTAACGGTGTAAAACAATTCAAATCTGATAAAAATTTTATAGAAAATTCTTTGAACTATTTAGAGTAAGATCAGTATCTCTGATCTTAAATTTAAGCCTTTTATCATCATTTTTTATGAAATTTTTATTTTCAGCCATTCATTTTTCGACTACTCGTTTGATAGGTAAATGATATCGAAAAATTATGAAATTTAGTTTCCAAACACTTTCAATAGTGTAGATCAAGTCTAGCGGAGCCGATCGTCGATTTGGAAGCCGCATCATCGAAAACAACTTGGTAGCACGGAGGCCTCCGTGCTACCGATAGTATACCAGCCGGACTCTATGTATATATATATATATGTATATGTATATGTATATTATATATATATATATGTATAGAGCTAGGCTGGTATACTATCGGTAGCACGGAGGCCTCCGTGCTACCAAGTTGTTTTCGATGTTGCGGCTTCCAAATCGACGATCGGCTCCGCTAGACTTGATCTACACTATTGAAAGTGTTTGGAAACTAAATTTCATAATTTTTCGACATTATTTGGCTAGTGATCAAAGGGTCTCAAAATTGACAATTTCAATGGTAGATGAGATGCGTTTGTAAGTTTAACGGTGTAAAACAATCCAAATCTGATAAAATTTTTATAGAAAATTCTTTAAACTATTTAGAGTAAGACCATTATCTCTGATCTTAAATTTAAGCCTTTTATCATCATTTTTTATGAAATTTTTATTTTCAGCCATTCATTTTTCGACTACTCGTTTGATAGGTAAATGATATCGAAAAATTATGAAATTTAGTTTCCAAACAGTTTTAATAGTGTAGATCAAGTCTAGCGGAGCCGATCGTCGATTTGAAAGTTGCATCATCGAAAACAACTTGGTAGTACGGAGGCCTCCGTGCTACCGATAGTATACCAGCCGGACTCTATATGTATATATATATATATATATATATATATATATATATATATATATATATATATATATATATATATATATATATATATATATATATATATATATATATATATATGCATTATGCTATTATATTATCGATAGTACCAAGCGCTTGGTGCTATCGAGTTTTCGACCGTTGGATGAAAGGATGTGCGGTTAGGATGATAGTTGTCCCCTAGGATTGAGTGAGTGATTGGTTGAATAGTATAATCTAACGGATGTAAATGATCAAATGGTAGATCTAACGGCAGAAAACTCGATAGTACCAAGAGCGTTGTACTATCGATTGTATAGTAGCCGGACTATATATATATATATATATATATATATAGTGACCCGTGCGTTAGACGGATAGATACTATTAAAGTGAAAATTTGTAAAAAATAAAATATCATTTTTGTACAAAAAATAGTAAATATAGTCTATATTCTAGACAAACACTTTTAAAAAAATAAAATTATAATGAAAAAAAATCAATAGTTCCAACAAAACTATTCAACCTTATTCAAGAGAAGTCGTATATCATGCAAATGGATGATTAAAATTATTTCTATAACACAATAATCAATAAAATATCATATAGCAATTGATAGGACTAAAGAAAAACTCACAATAATATACAAGGTAATTTATAAATATTACGTATATATATATCACTTTTAATCAATTAATTGAATTTGAATATGAAACACAACAAAAATTTTTAAATTTGCTAATTTCTATCCATCATCACAATAAACGATCCTTGCACTGTTAGAGGAGATGATGTGAAACCATGCATCACTCAAGACGTTCGTCGAGACCTCGAAGCGTGCAATGTTGAAAGCAATGGAGGAGCGGTCTAGGATTTCGAAAGGATTGTTGCCTGAAATTTAAATTTTTTTATATTATTTGTACTATCATTTCTTTTGATTATAGAAGACTCTCAAGAAATTTCAACAAAATTTTTATTAAAATTTACTAATAATTTTTTTTTTTATGGATAGTATCGAAGCTTCCTCTTCTTCGTATACTATTTAATAGGAGTGTAGTGCTGATGCAGGATAAATTAGAAAAATTCTAATCTATCTTGCAAGTGATGAGCCCAAAATTAATTTAAAACCAAATTTAGATTTTCTAGAAATTTCAGATTAATTTTCAGATTTTTTTTAGTTTATATAAAAAATAATGAATTTTTAAATCAATTTTCGGAATAAAAAAAGAAAAAAAAATAAAAAAGTAGTACGGCTCTAGCAAGAAAGTTCCGAGAGAAAATCAAGAAAAATAGCCAATAATAGAAAAAACAAGTTTAGAAGAAAAATAAAAGAGAAATAGAGAAGAGGAGAAAAAAAAAAGAGAAAGAGAAGATAAAACCTCGTAGAAAGAAGAATCTTGCCGGCGAACACGGCAGAGAATGGAAAGGGAAGAAGATATCATGACCGCAGTCAAAACACAAATCCAAATTTTATTCCATCATAACTCCTAACTCCAAATTACAAATTATAGGCTATATTTATAACATTCCAAACATAATCCTAATTTAATTCAAATCCCAAGATTTATGGATCTTTCCTAATTCGAATATATCTAAACTTTTTCTGATTCGAATATATCCCAAAATGCCTAAACTATATTCCTAATTTTTAGAGATTTATTCCACATGATAAATCCTAAAAATCTTCACAAAAACAACTAAAATAAATTAACAAATAAAATAATTTCGAAAATTAGAAAAAAGAATAAAACTTAAACGAATTAATCCTATTCGCATCCGATTCTGCATCAAGTGCTCATCCGCCTCAACTTCCATCTTTATACTCGTCTCATTCGAAAACTCGACTATAAAGTTGAACTCTTCATCACCCAACTTCAAGAGTATATCGTGACATCATGAGATCTTCTACCTATAGCGTCAAAGAAGAAGACCCTGTTGTGTAGGGTTTCAGCCTCGTCCTCGTCCTTATTCCGAATGTTGAATCCAATGAGCATGGAGAGGTCGTGATAGTACAGGTGGCGGAGAGAAGAAGTCTCGCGTTGGAGGGTGGAGGGAGACGGAGGAAGGGGCGACGCAGAGGGATGGGATACACAGGGGATCGACGGATTTCGCGGACGCGACAGTTATGGGAGAGAAGGCGAAGGATATGGAGAGAAAAATGGTAGGAGAAAAATATGAAGAAAAGGGATAAAAAAAAAAAACTCATAGGCCCTAACAAATCTAAGGAGAAGAAAAAAAAAAAGTGAAGTAGACCTCACTCCTCCCCAAATTGAGGAAGATGGTGTAAGATCTAAAGGTGAAGAAAATAGATTAAAAAAAACTCTTAAGTCTTAACAAATCGAAAGAAAAGGAGAAAAAATAAAAAAAAAGTAGGCCCCATTCCTCCCTAAATTAAGGGGGTGGGTACATGTAGGATTTAGTCATGGAGATTAATGTATACTAGTGAAGATACCCGCGCGATATAGATATTTGATGTTATATTTGAATATATATATGAAAAATATAGATTTTAATATAATATATTTTGAAATATGAAAAAGAGAAATAATTATTTCTAGTACGGATTTTCGGGTTCGATATCGGGTTTTTGGTCGGTTTAATTTTGGATATGGATTTTCAAAATCCGTCGGTTCCGATTTCAGGTTTGATCAGGGGGTTCATATTCAGATTTTTGTAAACCCGTTCCGAATATGATCCGTTGACATCCCTACCTATGAATGAAAATAAAATATCGGAATTACAAACACGATGTATCCATCTCCGTTTTGCATTACTAACTTTACTTGAGAAACAAAGCTATACATTAATTTATTTGACAAATTTAAAAAATATATATAGTTATCAAATTTAAGAGTTTAGCCCCCCCCCAAAAAAAAAACACAAAAATTGGACACTATCTATCTCATGATTTTCTCTATCTTCATATCGACTGGTTGAGCTTGTTCGAATCCAAGCCCATAGCAATTTTTTGTTTTTGATTTTTCATCAAAATAGATTGTTTTTTCTCTCTCCTTTCCTAGCCCAAATCCTTCAAATACTGATTTTTTTTTTTTTTTTTTTAACCTAAGAAGTAAGAGACGCGAATATTATTTATGAAATACACAAACATGAATCAGATTTTCGATCTTACATGTTATCTTGGAAAATTGGTACCCAAAAACTGATCAAGAGGTTAATGATTCGCGTGCGCTTAATTAAGAGCCGGTGCCCTGGACATGATACAGTATAATCATTATTATTATTTTTCATATAAGTATAATGAATAGTGTGAGGCCTACAACAAGTATTTTCATATGTTTTTTACATAATGTTTATAGTTCATTCATTTATTTGAGATCACAAGGAGCATACTATTTTTGTTTCAAGTCATGTGTTAGAAATGATTTAATCTCAAATACGAGCTATAAAGCTATGTAATATAATTCTATAGATGAATAAAAAGAAAACCTCTCTCAAAAATACTTTATTTTCTTGTAGCTTGTCAAATATTCTAAGATATTGGAGAAAACTAAACAATAATCACTGACGGTCTTAATTCTTAAAGCTCACTACATATTTTTCATTTATATTCATCTCATTCTCGGATTCATAATTATCTAAAATAAAATACAACAACAAAAGTTGTTATGAAAATTTACAAAAGTAAGAGTTTAAAATAAAAGACATTTCATATATAAACAATGAAGCGTCGGGCTGATGTTTTTATAATACATTATAGTTGGAAAGTGGAGATAGGAATGCTGAGTAGAGGGGCATATATATAGAAGTTGTGAAGTAACCGTTGTACTCTAAAAGTAAAAATTTAAGCACATGACGTGGACTTGAATTAAAGTTGTGAAAGACGTGGACTTGAATTAAAGTTGTGAAACAACCGTTGTACTCTAAAAATTTAAGCTCATGACGTAGACTTGAATTAAATAGAAGGAAATTAATAATGCTAGAAGCCTGGCATAACGTAGACTTGAATTAAATAGAAGAAAATTAATAATGCTAGAAGCCTGGCATGACTTTAACTTTAAGCCCATGACGTGGACTTGAATTAAATAGAAGAAAATTAATAATGCTAGAAGCCTGGTATGACTCGAACTCAGGACTTCCTGCTCTGATACCATGTGAAACAACCATTGTACTCTAAAAACTTAACTGGTAGAGAATGGTATTTATATATTTTTATAGAAGTGTTTATTTTAAAATAGACAAATTACAAATATTATCTTTAAAAATATAAGTCTTCAAGCCGACAAATCAAATTAAAACAAAACTAAATTTTTTTATTGGACTTATTTTAGCTTTTCCCATCCTATTGGTTTGATCTTGGATTAGATAATCTGAAAAAGAATTGAGACTAGTTTGGTTTCAGTAAACTTTCAAATCAAGTCAAACCGAAAATACCCTGCCATCTAAGAGCACGGCTCTATGCAGTAGGAAGAAATTGAAAACTATATAATTACTATGGATTTGAATTTTGCGCACGTTTATATAATTATTATGGGTCTGAATTTTGCGCACCTTTATGTATTTGGCTCAGCTTTGAGTAGACTATTTATAAATACTTTTTTGTTCTCAATTCTTTTTTTCTTTTGATTAAAATCATTTCAATTCTAAAGACTAAAAATTTAAAGAGTTGTCATTAAAAAAATTAAAATTAAAATTCATTTCCAAATTACTGGCAGTTGAGGGGGTCTCCATACAATTTTTTTTTTTTTTTACCGATCTTTGCTCAGCAATTTTGCATTTCTTAACCAAATATCTATATGCCAACTAGTCCAAATCCGAGCCCAAGCCCTAAAATCCATTTGAAATTATTTTGGCACTAGCAAATTAAGCTCGAAACCTAATCATTTTGATTTTAATTGCATTATCCACTAGTTCAAAATTAGACATTTTGTGTTACAAGATTAGAGCGAGTTTCAACATTTTTCGATAAGATCTAGAAAATAGGTGTTAGTTAGGGGTGAGTACTATTCAGTTCAAATTGAATTACTAATCCGCTTCGATTAATAAGATTCAGTCTGACTGATTTGTCGGTGTAAATGGTTCGGATTGATCGAAAAGTTTGATTTTTGGTGTCCAGTTCGCATGTCTAATTTGAAATCTGAACTAACTGAATTAACCGATTAAATTAGCTAAAATATTTTTCACACTGAAAATTGAAATATATGTTATATTTTAAAATATTCTAAAAGGTAAAATAAAATTTTCTATTGCTCGAAGTAGCACCTAACTCTAGGAGTGGCAATCCAGCTCGCTATTCGCGAGCCAGCTCGTGTTCAGCTTAAAATGAGCTCGAGATCAAATTACTCTTTCAATAAATGAGCCGAACACGAAATGAATTTTTCAGCTCATTTAATAAACAAGAAGAACACGAGCTGGGGTCAGCTCGCTCGTGTTCGGCTCGATAACAACTCGAATACATAATATATTTATATTTATATATAAATAAATAATTATATATATAAATATAAATTTTTATTATTTGATTTTTAGCCGACCTAAATGTAAAACCTAACTCAATTATAAAAAGCCAATTTATATGTAAAGTTTCAACCATTAGATCAAAGTCTAATATATAGGATCTCATAAATATATATATATATATAGAGTCCGACTATATCCTATTAAGAGGATAGAAGTCTTTATCCTATCAAATTTTTGGCCGTTAGATCTAACTTGTAATCATTTTCAACCGTTAGATTATACTATTCAACCAACCACCCACTCAACCCTAGGGGCCCACTATCAATCTAACCGTAACCACTCTCATTTTAGCCGCACATTTTTTCATCCGAACAGTAGAAAACTTAGGAGGATGAAAGCTCCCATCCTTCTAAAAGGATAGTAGCTGGATTCTCTCTCTCTCTCTCTCTCTCTCTCTCTCTCTCTCTCTCTCTCTCTCTTCTCTCTCTATATATATATATATATATATATATATATATATATATATATATATAGAGGAGTTAGGCTAGAATACTTGTGGAAGTACCGGGGCTCCGGTACTTCCCACGTCGTTTTCGATGTTGGGACTTCCGAATCGACGATCGGCTCCGTTAAACTTGATCTAGAGTATTTGAAGTATCTAGAAAATAAATTTCGTGATTTTTCGATATCATTTGCCTGGTGATCGAAAGGGCTCAAAATCAGCAATTTCAATGGTCGTGGTGAGCCGTTTGCAAGTTTAACGGTGTAGAAATATCCAAATCACGTAAAATTTTGATAGAAAATTCTTTATACTATATAAAACAAGATCAATATCTTTGATCTAAAATTTTAGAGTCATATTATCACATTTTGTGAGATTTTTATTTTCAGCCATTGATTTTGAGCCCTTTCGATCACTAGGTAAATGATATCGAAAAATCGCGAAATTTATTTTCTAGATACTTCAAATACTCTAGATCAAGTTTAACGGAGCCGATCGTCGATTCGGAAGTCCCAACATCGAAAACGACGTGGAAGTACCGGAGCCCCGGTACTTCCACAAGTATTCTAGCCTAACTCTATATAGAGTTGAGCTAGAATACTTTTGGAAGCACCAAGGCCCTTGGTGCTTCCACATTTCTAGCCTTTGGATCTACTTTTTGATTACTTATAGCCTTTAGATCAAACACTATTCCACCTACCACCACCTACCACCACGTACCACCACCTACCACCATCATCTCAACCCTCCAAATCTCCATCCAATGACTATAAACCCACAAGCACCACCCCCATGATACTTCCAAAAGTATTCTAGCTCAACTCTATATATATATATATATATATATATATACATATACATACATATATATATATATATATATATATATATTTCCTAATTCTTTAACTTGTTGTTTATGAGCCAGCTCTTGTTCAACTCATTAATAAACGAGCCGAACACGAGCTAAACTTTTCGACTTGATACTTGAACGAGGTAGCTCGTGTTCGGCTCGTTTATGAAGCGAGCCGAACATGCGCCGGCCCCAGTTCGCTCGTGTTCGACTCGTTGACACCTCTACTTAACTCTCACATTTTCGGCCGGTATACCATCTCTAACAATCCGACCTGCTAGCAATAATAACTTATTATGTCAAAAATTAAAATTAAAATTTTTTATTTTTAATTTAAAAATTAAAATTTTGAATTTTAATAATTTGAAATTAAAATTTAAAATTTAAAATTTTATTTGAGATTTGAAATTTAAAATTTAAACTTTTGAATTCTTAAATTTTTGAGACTTGAAATTTAAAATTTAATATCTATATTTAGATTTTAAATTTTGAATTTTGAATTTTGAAATTAAAATTTAAAATTTAAAAATCTAAATATAAAATATAAAATTAAAATTTGATTTTAAATTTAAATTTTGAACCTAAATATAAAATAAAAATTTAAAATCAGAATTAGATTTCAAAAAATATATTTTAACTATTTATGATGGCCTTTTTGCATAAAAAATCCACAAGTTTTGGGCTTTTGCAAAATTGGGTCGCTTTTTTCGATTTTGCAGATTCGGTCCGAATTTTCAGTAAACTGACCAAAATACCCTTGTTACTTTTTCTCTCTCCTCTTTTTTTTCTCTCTCCTCTTTTTTTCTCTCTCCTTTTTTTTTATCGCTCTTTTTTTTTCCTCTCCGAAGAAGGCGGCGGAGGCGGAGGCGGAGGCGGAGGCGGAGGCGGAAATGGCCCGCCTCGCCTCTGCCCCTCACGCCCTCGCCCTCGCCCGTGCACCCCCGCCCTCCTCGCCTCCGACCCCGCCGAGGCCGCGCTGCGCCGCGATTTTTTTTTTTCTTCCCCTCTCCGATCCTCCTCCACCCGCCGTTCCCACCGCCGTCGCCGGCGAAGAAAAAGAAGTGCTTCTTGAGGCCGAGAAGCACGCCGGCGAGAGAGGGGAAAAAAACATAGTTTCACTTCGGCGAGGGATGAATCGTGAAAAAAAAAATTATAGAAAAAAAATAAAAAATAAAAATAAAAATAATATTTTTTCCTACAGGAAAAACTAAAAATTATACAAAAAGGAAGAAGAAGAAAAAATTACACTGTTAAAATAAAATTGCACCGTTTTAAAAAAAAATTGCACTGTTTTAAATGAAAGTTGCGCGGGCGCGGGCGCCGACGAGGACGACGACGGGCGCCGGCGCAGCCGGCGGGGCCGCCGGGCGCGAGCGCAGCCGGCAGGGGCGCCGAGCGTGGGCGCAGGGGGCGCTGGGCGCAGGGAGCGCCCCATGCACCCACCCTGGGGGGGGGCGCGGGCGCGGGGCGCAGGGGGGCGCCCCGCGCCCCCTCCCTGCGCTCGCCCCGGCGGGGCGCAGCTCTGCGCCCACGCCCCCTGGGCGCAGGGAGGGGGGCGCAGGGGACGCGCCCCCTGGGCGCCCCCCCGCGCCCCTGCACCCGCGCTCGCTTCCGCGCCCGCGCCTGACCTCGTCCTCGTCCTCTTCCTCGTCCTCCTCCTTTGAGGCTTCCTCGTCGTCGTCGTGCTCCTCCTCCCCGCCTCCTTCCGGATTCCGAGTGTTTTCTCGAGATCCGCCCCGCGCCGCGCGGCCCGGAGAGGGAGGTGACCGGATCGAGTTTGGTTGGGAAGAAAGAGTGCAAAGAAATAGTGCAACGAGGAGAAATGATGCAACGAGAAAGAAGAAGAGAAAAATAAATGGTGTAAATTTTTCTAAGTAGTGCAACGTTGGCCTAAAGAGTACAACTCTCTTTCCAAAGAGTGTAATTTCTGTCTCAAATAGTGCAACTTTCATTTAAAACGGTGCACTTTTTTTTTAAACGATACAATTTTATTTTAACAGTGTAATTTTTTTTTCTTCCTTTTTGTATGATTTTTAGTCTTTCCTGTAGGAAAAATATTATTTTTATTTTTATTTTTTATTTTTTTTCTTTATAATTTTTTTTTTCACGATCCAACCCTCGCCGGAGTGAAACTATGTTTTTTTCCCCTCTCTCGCCGGCGTGCTTCTCGGCCCCAAGAAATACTTCTTTTTCGTCGCCGGCGACGGCGGTAGGGACGGCGGGTGGAGGAGGATCGGATAGGGGAAATAAAAAAATATCGCAGCGCGGTGCGGCCTCGGCGGGGTCGGAGGCGAGGAGGGCGGGGGTGCGCGGGCGAGGGCGAGGGCGTGAGGGGCAGAGGCGAGGCGGGCCATTTCCGCCTCCGCCTCCGCCTCCGCCTCCGCCTCCACCGTCTTCTTCGGAGAGGAAAAAAAAAGAGCGATAAAAAAAAGAGGAGAGAAAAAAAAAAGAGGAGAGAGAAAAAAAAGAGGAGAGAGAAAAAGTAACAAGGGTATTTTGGTCAGTTTGCTGAAAATCCGGATTGAATCTGTAAAATCGAAAAAAGCGACCCAATTTTGCAAAAGCCCAAACTTGTGGATTTTTTATGCAAAAAGGCTATTTATAATTCTGGGCCTCGAAAATTAAAAAATTAAATATAAAAATAAGAATCTATTGAATCATTTTTGGAATCTAAAACTATTTTTTAAAAGCTAAATTAAACATCTACTAATTATCATCCACCGCCCCATCGCACGGGCCACTTTTGGGCCCAACACTAACACACAAACCTGGCTGGTTCGAATTGTAGAAGTGAATTTTCGTCCGTCAAATCATGTCAACCGCTACGAACTAACCCTAGCTATTTATACTGATGTTAGTCCCCTTCTCCTTCTCAAGCTCGCGGCGCAAGTGTCGGAAGGCGCACTTCACGGCGGCGTCGAGCATGCGGCGGGTGCTGATGAGTGCGCCGCTGTCGGCGGAGTGGCAGAGCTACGGAGCAAGTACGGCGTCCAGTCGATGCCGGTGCGGTAGGACGACGAGGTTCAGGTGGTGCGGAGACCTTCAAATAAATATTAAGCACCGACGCATAACTCTATAAATAAAGAGATATATATATATCTAGTAGGGTTTAAAAATTATAACCATTTATGTTCTTATTTAGTTTTCTCCAATATCCTAGAATATTTGACAATTTATAAGAAAATAAAATACTTTTGCACTATAGAGAGTTTTTCTTTTTATTAGTCCATCAGAATTATGTTGCATAGTTTTATAGTTTCTATTTTGTGGTGAATCATTTATAACATATGACTGCAACAAAAATAGTATGCACCTTATGGTCTTAAAATGGATGAACTAAAAACGTTATGTAAAAAAATATATAAAAAATTTTGCTGTAGGCCTCACACTATACATATGAAAAAAAATTAAAATAAATAAAATGATTCAATTGAGGGCACACGGTGTTCGAACCTTTAACCCCTTGATCAGTTTCTGGGTATCAATTTAGTTTTTTTTTAGAGAAAGATAGCACGCTATCCGCTTCGTTTATTCTTTTTAGAAATAAATTTAGCTAGAAATGTGAATCAACTAGAATTCGAACTCGCTCGAATACCAACCACCAATTTTCTGTTTTCGAAATTGGAATGCAATACGTTTTCTTCCTAAAAAATGGGTTTGTTAATAATTATTTTAATAGTTATTTTAAAATTAACATAAATTTGTGCACCATATTTAGCCAAAAATTTACGATAAAAATTTTATTTTTTTTAAAAAATAAATTTATCTTTTATATTTTGTTCTAAAAAATCCATCATATCCTAATTAATAAATTTATCTTTATTAATTTTTTTAAAAATTTGGCTTTATATTACATTAGTTTAAATAGTAATTAGTAAATAGGATATGATCTAGTTGTAGAATAGTTTAGCAGAGTTTATATTATATTATATAGTTTTGTTTAATATTATTTTTAAATAATATTTAAGTAAAATTGTAAATGAGAAAGTCATTACTTAATTTAATTTTGATTATATTTAATTATATAAGATGAGATTAAATAAAAGTAATTTAATATCGTATTAAACTTAGTTTAAAATGAATAGAGTTCTCGTACTATACCTAAGTTTGAAATTGCCTCTAAACTTTTAATTGTTTTAATATACAAATGCTATCAATTTGTCTCAATTTTATTTCCTTAACGGTTAATTACTACATGACAGAATCGGAGGAAAAATCGGATGATTAAATCTAAATTGGGTAATTTTCTATATACCCCTACAAAATTTTTTCCTTTCATATATACCCCTCATACAATCTGTTTTCTAATATATATCTTTGAAAGAATTTAAATTTTTTTCAATACACCCTCAAAATAGAGGTATATAAGAAAGAAAGAGAAACTTTTCAGAGGTATATTAAAAATGCTTTTATAGTTCTAATTTTATGGCAAAATCATACTTAATTCATGCTAGCAATAAAAATAGCATGCACCTTATGAGCTAAATGAATAGTGGATTAGAAACGTCATGCGGAAAATAAATTAACTTTTTATGATTTTAAATTAAAATTTTATGATTTTTATTCTTTTCTTTAATATAAGATAAGAATGGGCAATTGGGTCTAATATAATTAATTTTGCCCTAACTTTTTTTGTTTATAACATATACTATATAACATGTAAGATATATAGGTGGAAAATGAAAAAAGACCAAGTCAATAAACCCAATGGTTGCATTGGCCCTTATGTCAATTCCAAGCCTAATTTGCTTGGGCTAGTCTTGGGCTTGGGTTTGGACGAACAGCCGAATCAATCAATAGACTGTTTGTTTGCATGTAATTATATTGCAGTTGTAACTATATACAGATCCAAATTTTAAAATTTTAAAATTTAAATATTTAGTTTTTAATTTTAAAATTTTAAAATTTAAATTTTTAGTTTTAAATTTTAAAATTTAAAATTTAAAATGATAGTTTTAAAATTTAAAATTTAAAATAATTAAAAATTAAAATTATAAGCTTCAATTTTAAATTTTAAATTTTAAATTTTAAATTTTAAATTTGTAATTTTAAAATTGAAACATATAATTTTAGATTTTAAAAATTTAAAATTAAAATTTTTTTTTTAGATTTTAAAATTTAAAATTTAAATTTAAAATTTAATAATTTGAAATTTAAAATTTGGAAATTGCAGCTTATTTTTTTAAAATTTAAAATTATAAGTTTCAAATTTAAAATTTGAAATTTAGATTTTTAAATTTTTAAATTTAATATCTATATTTAAAATTTAAAAAATGTGAAAACTTAATTTTAGAAGTTAAAATTTGAAATTTAAAAAGTCAAATATAAAATTAAAAATTAAAAATTAAAACTTATAATTTGAATTTAAAATCAAAATAAAAATCAGAGTCAGATTCTAAAAAGTAGATTTTACCTGCTTCTCATTCTAAATTTCAAAAATTGAAAAACTAATTTTAAAAATAAAAATTATATTTTAAAAATGAGTTTGCCAAACACTCAATACTCAATAAGAGCCGACAATCACTTTTGGGCTCAGGTCCAATTTCGGTTTTCAACCCACTAATTAATTATCTACCACGGGCCACTTTTGGGTCCTGGCTCGAATTGTAGAAGGGGCATTTTGGTCAAATCATGTCGACCGCTCCAAACTAACCCTAGCTATTTATACTGATGTTAGTTCCTTTTCTTTGCTCCTTTCCCTTTGTGGTCGGTCGGGCGCCGTTCTCTATTCCTCCTCCTGCATCAATCCATTCCCTCCCCCGCCAGAAACCCTAACCCTAGGAAGTGAAGTAAGTAAGGTAAGAAGGATGAAGTACAATCCTCGGGTGTCGAGCTCGCGGCGCAAGTGCCGGAAGGCGCACTTCACGGCGCCGTCGAGCGTGCGGCGGGTGCTGATGAGCGCGCCGCTGTCGGCGGAGCTGCGGAGCAAATACGGCGTCCGGTCGATGCCGGTGCGGAAGGACGACGAGGTCCAGGTGGTGCGGGGGACCTTCAAGGGCCGCGAGGGCAAGGTCGTCCAGGTCTACCGCCGCAAGTGGATAATCCACGTCGAGCGCATCACCCGCGAGAAGGTGAACGGCTCGACCGTCAACGTCGGCGTCGCCCCCTCCAAGGTCGTCATCACCAAGCTCAAGCTCGACAAGGACCGCAAGGCCCTCCTCGATCGCAAGGCCCGCGGCCGCGCCGCCGCCGACAAGGCCAAGGGCGCCAAGTTCACCACCGAAGACGTCGCCGCCGCAGCCGCCGCAGCCGCCGCCCCTTCCCTCCAGGAGATCGACTGATTAATTCGGTCCGTTTCTTGACCTAGTAAGTTTACTATTATGGTCGATTTACTTCTTCTTTTTGAGATTGATGTTAGGATGGATGGATCGATTTGAGATAAATTGCGTTTAAGATAAGATGATGATCGTAATGTTTTGTTTCGCACTTTCTATGAACTAGTTTGTTTTGTGGATCTGAGTATTTAGTATAGTCTATATGATGATTGCTCGTTGCTTGGTTACCAAGTTGCGCATTTCCTTATCGATCTACTTTTCCCTTTTCCTTGTGTGTATTTGTTTGTTTCGGTCGAACTGTGGTTCGCAATCTATTGATTCTATGTTAATCGAGATGCAACATGTGTATGGGACAAACAAACGATATAGATGTAAATCAACATTACATCAAATAAAATGGTATACCATTATAAAGAGGAAAATATAATTATTAGCTTACATGCGTCACAACTCTCAACATCCCTTTGGTAATCGTAATAGGGTGGATAAGATTGACAGAAACTTAGGTCAGGGCTATTGCACGCGTAGCTATATTTTTTATAAGCCTCTGGAAAGATAAGGATTTCTTTAGCATTCTGGGGCGTGTAATTTGTTTTCCCCCCTCCGTGTAGAGTTCTCAGCCGCTACAGTATATTCTCTTAGCGAGATCTTTATTTATTTGGCATATCTACGGCAGACACGATGATTAAATGATGATTGCATTTGCCGGGAATAGGACAGATACAATAAGAAGTCGTCAGCTGCCATATTTACCCGGAAGATTTTGTGGATGATATATTTCACAAGGGCAAAGTACGTGTTGAATGCACTTGTCGTCGTGTCGTGAAAACTGATTTAAACAGTATTTATATGCTCTTATTATGCGACGTGCATAGAACATTTTCCTGTTTAAAGTAGTTGTTTCCAGGAAAGTGATAAGCATAGAACGCGCCGGGGTTTACAGGTGATCTACTAGTTTTCTCTTCTATATATTCTAAGCGATAAAAGCATTTACCTTTGCATTCTGTTCTTGCCTTCTTTTTTCTCTTCTCTTTCCATTCTCTCCAAATCCGGTAGAGCATTAGTATGAGAAGAGACTAGGTGTTGAGCAGTTTGATTATCTCCGTCTTTGCTTGTCGCTCGGTATTGATTTTTGTTACAAATTATATCGACAGCTATGACAAGGATGTGTTAAGCTCGAACATTCCAATGGAATGGACGAGAAGAGACTCTTGTTGTGTCACCTATTGGAATGTTGATGCTTATAAAGTTTTATGAATGAGTAAATGAACCTAGTATCCGTTCTGCGCTGTAGCAGAATCTCAACTTTTACTCCGACCGGAACAATCGCCCCATTTTGGAAGAGTTGAGTCTAGTTTGACCATCAAGCCTGAAAAACTATTTTATAGCTAAGAACGATTCACTTGAGTTGTTTGAATGTTAAACTTAAAATCTATATGTAATAACAAAATGACAAGGGGAGGAGATGTACTAATATTTATATTATGTGTAGTTAATTGATATTCGAGATTGTGTTTCATAGCTGTATTGATCGAAAATTATTAAGAACGGATGTGTAACTTGAATATTATAGTAATAATTTACGCAATTGAATTTAATATTCCGGTATTGTTTTCTAGTGCATGGAGTGGACGTAAAAAATAAAGGGCTATATCCTTCAAAAAGTGACGGTTGAATTTTTTATAATCTAGATTAAGAGTATAGGTTTTGTTTTAAATAGTTTAAATAATTTTTTAACTAAAATTCAATTGATGTAGATCTGTCTGCACTATCAAATGAGCAATTCCCTTGTAACAACCTGTAAAATTTTAAATTTTGTAACATTTTGATAACTAGGTGAATGTGAATGATGTCGAAAAATTTTTATATTTGATTTTAGACATTTCAAGCAGTAGAAATCGTGTTCAACGGTGCCAATTGTTGATTTAGAGGCTTCGTTATCGAAAAAAGTCAGTAGCAACGGTGTCTATTTACCATTGATAGTATTCTAACTCCACTCAACTATATATATATATATATATAAAGAGAGAGAGAGAGAGAGAGAGTTGGGCTGTATGACTATTAATACTATTTGAGCCTCTTTTGCTATCCAGTTTTCAGCCCTTTGATGAAAAATTATAGGATTATGATGATAGTGGTCCCCTAAGGTTGAGTGGTGGTCTCTCTAGGGTTTAATAGTTGTTAGTAAAATAATATTAATCCAATGGTAGAGTTAATCAAAAGAGTGCATCTAACGGCTATATATATATATATAGAGAGAGAGAGAGAGTTCGGCTACTATGCTATCAATAGCACCAAGCAGTTGGTGCTATCAAGTTTTCCGCCGTTAGATCTATCTCTTTAACCATTTTCATCCATTAGATTATACTATTCAACCAACCACCCACTCAACCTAGGGGACCACTATCATCCTAACCGCACATCTCTTCATCCAAGGGTCGAAAACCTAATAGCACCAATGACTTGGTGTTATTATTAGTATAGTAGCCTAGTTCTATATATATATATAATTGAGCTCTTATGCTTTTAAAAGTACGAAGCGTTGGTGTTTATAGTTTTCGGCCCTTAGATTAAGGAATGTGCGGTTAGGATGATTGTGATTCCCTAGGGTTTAGTTAGTGGTTGGTTGAAGAGTATGATCTAACGGATGAAAATGATCAAATGGGTAAATCTAACGGTAAAAAGCTTACAAGCACCAAGTGTTTGGTGCTTTTACAAGCACCATAGTCGTGAGAGAGAGAGAGAAAGTTTTGATCGCAAGGTAAATGATATCGAAAAATTATAAATTTTTTTTTTTAGATACTTCAAATGTTATGCTAGATCAAGTCTAACGGAGATGATCGTCGATTCGAAAGTTCCATCATCGAAAACGGCCTATGAGCACGGAGACCTCTGTGCTCTTAATTGCACGCAAGTCCTACTATAGACAGAGAGTTCAGCTATGGTGGTTTTAGGCTGCGTTTGGTTGGGAAACTAAATTTTGGAGAACAACTTTTGTTGTTCCCGAGAACAGGCGATATTTCGGTACAAGATAGAACAATTGTAAATTTGTGTTTGGATGCATTCGAGTATATTCTAGATGATATCCTTAGAAGCGTTTGGATAAAAAATCTAGAACAATGTCTAATTATATTTTTAAAAATAAAATAACTAATTTATATTAGTATATTTTATATAAAATTATTTCATATAGTAATTTATAATATAATATTTTATGTAACAATTTAATTTAAAATAGTATATTTATTTTATTATATATAACAATTTATTTTATGTAATAATTTTTATTTTATATAATTTATTCATAATATATGTAATGAATAAAGTATAATACTAACAATATCCTTATAATTTTAATTAATAATAGTATAAATTTCCATACAAATTAATATATATATATATATGAAAAAAAAATGTATATATAATATACTTAATATATAAAAAATAATTAAATATTAATATATAAATGACAAAACTTAAAAAATAAATAATATATCAAATTTAATTAATTTGTATTATATAATAAGATTAAGTATAAATATATTATCATAAAGATACTATTTATATTATATATTTATTTATATATCTATTTATTTAATAAAATAAAGAGAAGAACAAAGTTGTTCTTAGGTTCCCTATAGAAACTATTTTTAACGGGTTGTCCCAGAACAACCCGCTTTGATCAGAACAACTCGTTCTCCCTAGTTTTTCCACCGTTTGGTTACAAATTGGGGGATATCCCGTCTTATTCCGTTCCCCAGTACCAAACGCAACCTTAAGTACTAAACATTTTGTGCTTGTAAATTTTTCGCCGTTAGATTTACATCTTTAACCATATCCACCCATTAAATTATACTATTCAACAAACCACCCACTCAACCCTAGGGAACCGCTATTATTTTAACCGCACATCCTTTAATCTAAGGGCCGAAAAATCTATAAACACCAACGGTATTTTTAAAAGCATAGGAGCTCAATTCTCTCTCTCTCTCTCTCTCTCTCTCTCTCTCTCTCTCTCTCTCTCTCTCTCTCTCTCTCTCTCTCTATATATATATATATATATATATAGGGCTAAAAAGTTGGTGGCAAAAAAGGGCTGGTGCTATCGATAGCATTCCAGCCCAACTCTATATATATATATATATATATAGAGTAGAGCTACTATACTATCAGAAGCACGAAGGGTTTAGTGCTTCCGATTTTTTAGCCCTTGGATGAAGGTCCTTGATCATTTATAACCATTGGATTAATACTATTAACCAGTCGGGACCACTCAACCCTAGGGGGACCACTTAACCCTAAAGGGGACCGCTATCATCCTAACCGTACAATTCTTGATCCAATGGCTAAAAAATCGGAAGCACCAACTCTTTTATGCTTCCGATAGCATAGTAGCTCTACACTATATATATATATATATATATATATATATATATATATATATATAGCAGGATTACTGTGCTATTAGGAGCACAGCAGTCCTTGTGCTCCTAACTTCATAACCATCCATCAATTAGGATGGGTGGTTAGGGTGAGAGAGAGAAGAGAAATTATATGTCCAATTTCTCTTCTCTTTGAACTTATGTCCATTTTTTCTTCTCTCTCTCACCCTAACCATCCATCAAAATTGATGGATTGTTAGAAAGTTAGGAGCATAAAGACTGTTGTGCTCCTAATAACACAGTAGCCCTACTCTCTCTCTCTCTATATATATATACACACTACTATTAAAAGAGGAGAGGGAGTGTTTTATTTATATATATATTTTTCAATATTGCCACTGTCATCTAATATAATGACTATTACCTTCTGCCAACATCGGACGGTTAGTTGTGAGCATAAACTTTATAACCGTCAGATATTTCTACTTTAAAAATAATTTGGTATTATATAATAAATTTTGGCCATCAGATCTCATCCAATGGATAATAATTTAAAATATATGTCATCCACCAGCACACTTTGATATCGTACGTTTTCACGCATCTCCACAATTTTTTTTTTCTAATGTTGCCACAATCATCCAATGTAATAGCTATCACCTCCTACCAGCATCAGCATCAGACGATTAGTTGTTAGCATAAACTTTATAACTATCAGATATTTCTACTTTACAAATAATTTGATATCATATGATAAATTTTGACCATCAGATCTCATTTGACGGATAATAATTTGAATACTGACATATTTATTGACGAAATTATTCTTTCTATATCCACCCGCATGCTTTAGTACTGCACGTTTTTCCGTATCCTATCGCACTTTCTAATTCCGCATGGTTTTTAAAAAATCTCAACAATTATTTATCAGGATTTTCATTACTACACCTCTCCATTTCTCTCTCAAGGTATCTTGCCTTCTCTCCCCCTCCCTCTATCTTCTTCCCCTCCTTCACAGCCGCAGCCTCTCTTTCTGCTGTAGGTAAGAATGTTATCACAAATTAAATTTGAGGGGTCTACATTAGAATGTCATATATTTCAGAATAATTTTTATTGGAGCCATTTTTACTAAAACAATTTATGTTAAATTTTATCTGATTTAAAATAAATTTTATTTTTGAAAAATATATTGCTAATTTTTTTATATGCAATGTGCATTGCACTTGCGAGAGAGCTATTATGATATTATACTATTAGAGCATAACAGTTATTGTGCTCGTAAACTTCTCATTATTCATTATTTTTTGTGGATGGTTAGGATAAATCTCTCAATTTCTCTTTCTTGAATTTTTTCTTAATGTCTCCTCTCTCTCACCGAATGGTTAGAAGTTTAGGAGTATAAAGACTGTTGTGCTCCTAATAGCACAGTAGTCATTCTCTCTCTCTATATGTGTGTGCGCGCGTTTTTGATATTATATTTAAATTTATATAAAAATATTTTAAATTGTAATATAATATATTTTCAAATATGGAAAAAAAATAATTATTTCTTTTTCGGATTTTCAAGTTCGGTATAAAAAATAATTATTATTTTTTTCGGATTTTTAAGTTCGGTATTAAGTTTCTGATCGGGTTTGGTTTTGAATGTGTTCTCCAGCTGCACATAATGATCTATTTGACAAAATAAAAAAATAATAAGAATTATCAAAATTAAAAATTTAGACGCTTATTTGTCGAAGTTCTACTGTTTTGGAGTATGCACATTTTTCCCCAATAAAAGTTGGTCACTCTCTATTGCATGGTTCTATCTCTCTCTCAACTGGTTGAGCTTGTTCCAATCCAAGCCCAAAGCCTGAATCAATTTTGAACTAATTAATTGTCCTGGCCCTAGCAAATTTTTGTTTTTGATTTTCCTTCCAAATAGAATTTTCTTTTTCCTTTTTTTTTTTTTTCTTTTTTTTTCCCCTGGGATGCCTTTAAGCTCCTAGCCTAAATTCCTTAAATACTGATTTTTTTTAAAAAAATATTTTTTAATAAACCTAAGAAGTAAGAGACACCAATTTTATTTGTGAAATATACAAACATTAATCAGATTTTCAATCTAACATGTTATCTTAGAAAATTGTTATCTAGAAACTAATTGAGGAGTCAATGGTTCGAACACCATGTGCGCTTAATTAAGAACTAGTGCTCCCAATGTGATACAATATAATTATTATTGGTTTTTTTAATATACATATAATGTTTAGTGTGAGGCCTATAGCTAGTAATTTTATATATTTTTCACATAATGTATAGTTCATCCATTCATTTAAGATGATAAGGTGCATACTAATTTTGTTTCTAGTCATGTTTTAGAAATGATTTAGTCTCAAATAGGAGCTATAAAGCTATGCAACATAATTCTGTCGCTGAATAATTTTTTTTTTAAAACATAATTCTGTAGATGAATAATTTTTTTTTTAAAAGTATTTTATTTTCTTATAGCTTATCAAATATTCTAAGATATTGGAGAAAACTAAATAATATTTACCGCATCACCTGCTAAATAATTCTAGTTAGCTTTTTCTCATTTCTCTTCTCCTTAAGCTTTGTGGCCGCGCGCCAACTATATTTGTTCATTCCCCATTCAGATGAAGTACAAGCCAAGAGTGTCGAGCTCACGGTGCAAGTGCCGGAAGGTGCACTTCATGCCGTCAAGCGTGCGGCGCGTGCTAATGAGCACGCCACCGTCGGCCGAGTCGTGCAACAAGTACAGCGTGCGATCAATGCCGGCATGGAAGGATGACGAGGTGCAGGTGTTGCAGGCCGAGTCGCGCAACAATTACAGCGTGCAATCAATGCCGACATGGAAGGATGACGAGGTGCAGGTGTTGCAGGCCGAGTCGCGCAACAAGTACAGCGTGCGATCAATGCCGGCATGGAAGGATGACGAGGTGCAGGTGTTGCAGGCCGAGTCGCGCAACAAGTACAGGTGCAGGTGTTGCAGGCCGAGTCGGGCAACAACTACAGCGTGCGATCAATGCCGATGCCGGCATGGAAGGATGACGAGGGCAGAAAATCATGACTGTTAATTTTCCGGAAACTTCATCTATTGAACTTTAATTGTAAAATCATGAAAGTTGATTAGTAAAAATAATTGTAAATACATGTTTTTATATAGTAAAATAAAAAATAAAAATAAATATTTATAATTCGTATTGACGTCTTTGACCAGTAATATTTTCATACCGCTGTTCGATCAATTTTTAAAATATCAACTTTTCGTAAAAAAATTAAAAATAATATTTCTCGTTTTTTCTAAAAAACCAAATACCCTCTTAGAGTGCTACATCAAAGAGCATAAATATTTCCTAGATAACTAAGAAATTTTTTAGAGGGAGAGAGAGTCCGATGAAGTGGCTGGATAATGCCATGATTCACCTCTTCCTACAGAAAGAGTTAGATCAAATTTTGAAAAAGTATGATGTTCATTCAGATAAGAGAAAATTGCACCAGCAGTCCCTAAACTTTGAGTTTCCTTTCATTTTAGTCCTTAAACTTTGAGTTTTCTTTCATTTTAGTCCCTAAATTAGTTTATCTAAAGCAACATCAATATTCAACTCAATCTCGAAATCTCAGAGTATCAAAAGTTGTAATTATCATTCATGAAAAATAATGTTATTCATTAGTTAAAATATATCTAAATTATCAACAAAACTAATAAACAATTAGATAAGCAATTAAAAAACTTTGAGTTTCCTTTCATTTTAGTCCTTAAACTTTGAGTTTTCTTTCATTTTAGTCCCTAAATTAGTTTATCTAAAGCAACATCAATATTCAACTCAATTTCGAAATCTCAGAGTATCAAAAGTTGTAATTATCATTCATGAAAAATAATGTTATTCATTAGTTAAAATATATCTAAATTATCAACAAAACTAATAAACAATTAGATAAGCAATTAAAATCAAGTATAGGAACCAATAGGAAATCTTTAGATAATTAGGATATTAGAACAATATATCCTCATAATTATATACAATAATAACTAGTATACATATTTAGTTTATATATATATACATACACTAGTTGAGTGTACGAGCAAATACACGTAACAATTATTCAATAATTATCACATATCAACATAAATTTGTGCGTCATAGTTATCAAAAATTTATAATAAAAATTTAAATATTTTTAAAAAATTCATCTATTTATATTATTAGAAAATAGCTATCATATCCTAACTCAAATTTCAATATTTTCTATAATTATATAGTTATATTATTTTTCGATATATATTTAATATTTTTGTATATTTTTTGAATTTCGACGGACCAAAATTTAAGTATGTGTTTTAAAATAAAAGTACTGAAATTCTAATTCACATTTAATTTAAAAGTTAAAATTTAATTTTGATCAACTACATGTAAAAGATTTTAATTGTTAATTCGAATTTGAGATAAGTGTAATCCACAATTTAAACTCAAAATTTAATTTTAACTTAAAAATTTTATGAATTCAAATATAAATTGTATAAATAAATTTCAGTTTTAAATTAAAATAGTTAGATTATTTGTTTGTATAAGAAAAAAGAGGAACCACTTTTTTTTTCACCAAAAAGTGGGCCTATCAATAGACCCAAATTCAAAATATGTGTGACATTTATTAATTAACTTAAATTTAAATATAAATTTTATATGAAAGGAAATCTAAATTTGTATTTTAAATTTAAATAATTATTGGTGGGATGATTCTATTTTTCAATTAATTTATTTTCTAAAATTTGATTAGTTTTATTTGTTTTTAGATTGTTAATTATGATTATTATTCATTTATTTTTATAGTATGCAAATAATATTCTTTTATCCCATCTAGGATTCTGTCCATCAATTACTATCCACTTTTATATATAGTATAGATCGATGTGGATCATCCACTTCCACGTTGTACAAGTTACGTCAAACAAAAAACAGAAAAATATTCACACTTCAGAAAAATTCAAATACTTCTGCACTCGAGTTACGTTGGATTTAGAAATACGTCAATCCAAACGCCTCCTATAGTGATTGCATAGCTTGTTTAAAGTTGTACATTTTTTTTATTTTTTTAAATTTTCTTTTTTTTTTTACCATCTTGGGTAATACGGCTCGCGCACGTTGCTGTTAATTTTAGTAGCAAATCGATGGAGATTATATATATGGGCTTGTTTGGCCTAACTTCCTAAAAAGTGATTTCTGCAGAAGTGATTTTGGTTTAGAGAACTAATTTTGGTGAAAAATTGTAAAGCGTTTGGCTAAGTTTAGGTAAAAGTAATTTTTCTGAAGTGATTTTCTAAAACGGTTTGACAAAAAAGATTTGATAATTGCATATATTAATATTTTTACTAAATTTTATTTTAAAATAATTTACAATTTGAATTTAAATTTAAAATTTAAAATTGAATTAAAAGTGTAATTTTTAAATTTCAAATTTGTACAGAAAATAAATTTGAAATTTCAAAATTTTAATTTTAAATTTGATCTTTTTTTAAATCTAAATTTAAATTTTTAATTTTTCAATATGAATTTAAATTTTTAAATTTAAATTTAAAATCTAAATTTAAAATTTCAAGTATAAAATTTAAGATTTGAAATTTGAAATTTGAAATTTAAATTTAAAATTTAAATTTTGAATTTTGAAATTTAAAATTAAAATTTAAAACTAAATTTAAAATTTAAAATTTGAATTTTGTAATTTGAAACTAAAACTGGTAATTTTAAATTAAAAATTTTTAAAATTTTAAATTTAAGTTTTAAAATCTGAAATGTCAAAAATTTGAAAATTTGAATTTGAAAATTTGAGATTTGAAACTTAAATATAAAATTTAAAATCTAAATTTTAAATTTAAATATGAAAAGTTGAGATTTGAAAATTCAAATATAAATTTAAAATTTTCAAATTTAAATTTAATGTTAAATTTATACTTTGAATCTAAAATAAAAACAAAAATTTGAAGTTTGAGTCCAAAATCAGAATCAGTTTTGAAGAAGCAGCTTTTTTCTGCCTCTGATTCTGGAGCCTTCAAAATCAGTTTTCTGATTCTAAAAAACAGAATCAGATTTTCCAACTATCGCTGCCAAACGTTCTACTGAGCTCAAAAGTGATTTTGGGCTCAGAATCACTTCTGAGAAGCTAGACAAATTTTGTATTTGGATAAAAATTGAGATGTTCCCAGGAATAAAAAAAATAACGTTTGGACAATTAAAGTGGAACAGTGAGAATAAAAATAATTATAGATTTAAAATAATAATATTTTATCTAATTAATTAAATTAAAATATTAATTAAAAATAATTTAACAAATTAATAATTTTATTAGTTATGAATATTGAAATAAATTAATAATAGTAAACATTTGTTAATTAATTAGTTAATTAATACATTAATTAATTAATTAATTATAAAAATAAGTTATCTTTTTAATTAGTTAGTAAATTATTTTAGTTTTGATAATTAGTTAGAAAACTATCTATTTAATTAATATAAAATATTAATTAAATAATAATTTAACTTATTTAATTAACTAATTAATAATGAATACTGCAAGATAAACCTAAATATTAATTAATAAAATAATTAACCATGTATGCTGTAAATTAATAATTTAATTAACCATAAGTAAGCTAATAAATTAATTAATTAATAGTTAGATATTTAGTTAATAAAATAATTAGATTATTCAAATATTAGATTAATTAAAGAGCTAAAACAATAATTATAATTATATTTACTCTAATTAAGCTGGTTTTAACAAACTTGTTCCTCAAAAAGGATGGAACAGCTGTTCCAGGCTTGTACGAGCTTACACTAGCTTATTCTCCAAAATCGAGAATTACTATTTGCGGACTCCCTAAATAGTGTTACAGGTGAAGGTACCACGTTATTCTCCAAAACTGAGAACTACTATTTTCGGGCTCCCTAAATATAAAGGCTTATTTCTTTACTTGTTTCCAACCAAACACCACCTAAAGTACCACCACCTAAAAGTATCAATGGTCAAAATGATGGTATTTATTATTATTATCAAATAAATATTAAGCACGGAAGCATAACTCTATATATATATATATATATATATATATATATATATAGAGAATGAGGCTACTATACTATCTATACTACCGGGGCTCCGATACTATAGTTACTTTTTCGATCTTAGGGTGTTCAAATCAACGATCCACACCGTTGAAACTGATCTAGGGTATATGAAGTTTTTAGGAATAAAATTTTAGTTTTTTTCGATATTGTTTACTTAGTAAATAAATCATGTCAGAATGAACGGTGAAAATTAAATAATTCTTAAAATTTGAGTATAGGAGTTTCGAATTCAAGATCAAAGATGTTGACCTTCATCTATGTAGTTTAAAATATTTTATATCAAAATTTGAATAAATTTAGATTTTTCTCCATCGTTAAACTACGAACTCGCCATAATAACCATTGAAATTTGACAATTTTGAAACGGTTTGATCACAAAGTAAACTACGTCGAAAAAATATAAAATTTTATTCCTAAGAACTTCAAATATTCTAGATCAATTTCAACGGTGTGGATCGTTGATTTGAATACCCTAAGATCGAAAAAGCGACTATAGTACCGGAGCCCTGGTACTATAGATAGTATAGGAGACTAGCTCTATATATATATATATATATATATATATATATATATATATATATATATATATATATATATATATATATATATATATATATATATATATATATATATATATATATATATATATATATATATATCTAGTAAGGTTTAAAAATTATAACCATTTATGTTCTTATTTAGTTTTCTCCAAAATCCTAGAATATTTGACAATTTATAAGAAAATAAAATACTTCTGCACTATAAAGAGTTTTTCTTTTTATTAGTCCATCAGAATTATGTTGCATAGCTTTATAGTTTCTATTTTGTGGTGAATCATTTATACTAGGTAACTATCCGCGCTTCGCTGCGACTAAATAGTTTGCGACTAATTTATGTAAAGACTTTTAAAATTGTTCGCTGCGGCTAAATAGTTTGCCACTAATTTATGTAAAGACTTTTAAAATTGTTCGCTGCGGCTAAATAGTTTGCCACTAATTTATGTAAAGACTTTTAAACAATAATTTTAAAAAATACAAAAAAAAGAGATAATTTATGCAGAAATTTTAAACTCTCGCAATGAAGTGAAGGTAAAGCGATAATATTACAGAAGATGTTTTTATCAAAAAAGATTGCAGACGGATCGCAGTATTTTTCTTTTTTTTAAAAATTTGACATAAAATATCATAATAGATGGGGTACACTTTGGAGTAAGCAAAGAAAACAAAATACTCTGCCCCTTCTCTTGTTTTGTTCCTTTTTTTACTTTACTCCCGAAGCAACCAGCTAAAATTAGCTGGTGGGTTGTGACTTCGGCTTGAGCGGCGACGACGGCAGTGGTATTGAGCGGCGTCGGCAAGTGCGGCGGCGTCGGCTGCTTCAGTCGGCGTCGGCGGTGCCGATGGGAACGATGGCCTCGGCGGCTTTGGACAGCGTCAGCGGGTGCGGCGGCGGCAGCGGCGTTGGGCGGCGTCGGCGAGTACGACGGCGGCAGCAACTTTGGGCGGCGCCGGTGGGTACAACGACCTCGGCGGCGAGTACGGCAGCAACAGACAGAAGAAGGGAGGGGGAGCACAGTTCTTCTCTCTCTTTTTTTTAAAAAAAATTTTAATTTATCATTATTTTTTTAATTATTTTTTTTATTTCTCTTGCACTCTTCTTTCTTTCTTCTACCTTCTTTTTCTCTCTCACTCTCTTCTTCTTCTTCTTCTTCTTCTTCTTCTTCTTTTGATTGTTGCTGCAAGTAATTTGGTATAGATGACTTCCTTTCCCAACAGCCTCGCGCCCCCCCCTTCTGAGCTCCTCCTTGAGCTATTTATGGAGCAAGAAATCTACACAATCTTTGTAATGATTGTGCAAGATTTTTTTTCTATTTTAATTGGAAGAGAATCTCAAGCAATCTTTGGGGATCTTGGAGAGAGAAGTAGAGGGAGAAAGGAAGAGAGAGAAAGAGAGAGCAAGAGAGAGCAAGAGAGAGAAAGAGAGAAGCAGTTTCTTTTTTTCTTTTTTTTTTCCCTTTTTTTTGGGCGATCCTCCCTTCATGCTGGAAATGGAGGGGGGGGGGAGAGCACGGGTTCGAGAGAGAATGCAGAGAGCCTCAGAGGACGACACGTGGCAGCCAGAAGTAGTGACTTCCTCTGACGTGGGAGTTCCATAAGAAAAGAGATACATAGGGATGGCCAAGAGGAGGAGGGGAAGGGAAACCGAGGAAGAGAGAGAGGGAATCAAGAGAAGATTTTAGGAGAGAGATGGAATCAAGAGAAGATCTCAGGGGAGAGAGGAAATTAGGAGGAGATCTTAAAAAGATTTGGAGATTTTTTTGAAAAAGCGGTATCATATAGGTAAAGAGAGGAGAGAGAGGGAAACAGGGAAAGATCTTAGAAAGATCTGGAGAGAGAAGGAAGAGAGGGAATCAATGTGGAGCTTTCCTTCTATGCTATCCATTTGTTTGCACTTGGTGCATACTAATTTCTCATATACCACATAATTGTTTGCACTTGGTGCATACTAATTTCTCATATACTACACAAATATTATGTGATTGATAGAATATTTAATGATTAATACCATAAAATAAAATATGATATAGTATGGATACTTAAGTAATTTGTAATCAAATTTTATTTTGGATTCATATTTCACGATTGGTCTACGATAAACCGGGCATATCCAAATTTTTTATGAATATATGGTATTGCCCCATTGGTTAAAGCCTCCATGGGCTACGTGGCCTCATGAGAGGTGGTGATGGTTCATGATCATATGACTGCAACAAAAATAGTATGCACCTTATGGTCTTAAAATGGATGAACTATAAACGTTATGTAAAAAAAATATAAAAAACGTTGCTGTAGGCCTCCACTATACATTACACTCATATGAATGTATCGTGCCCGGACACCAGCTCTTAATTGAGCGCACACGGTGTTCGAACCTTTAACCCCTTGATTAGTTTCTGGGTATCAATTTAGTTTTTTTTTTTTTTTAGAGAAAGATAGCAAGCTATCCGCTTCTTTTATTTCTTTTAGAAATAAACTTAGCTAGAAATGTGAATCAACTAGAATTCGAACTCGGAATCTCGAATACCAACCACCAATTTTCTGTTTCCGAAATTAGAATGCAATACGTTTTCTTCCTAAAAAATAGATTTGTTAATAATTATTTTAATAGTTATTTTAAAATTAACATAAATTTGTGCACCATATTTAGTCAAAAATTTACGATAAAAATTTTAATTTTTTTTAAAAAATAAATTTATCTTTTATATTTTGTTCTAAAATATCCATCATATCCTAATTAATAAATATATCTTTATTAATTTTTTTTAAAATTTGGCTTTATATTACATTAGTTTAAATAGTAATTAGTAAATAGGATATGATTTAGTGGTAGAAATAGTTTAGCAGAGTTTATATTATATTATATAGTTTTGTTTAATATTATTTTTAAATAATATTTAAGTAAAATTGTAAATGAGAAAATCATTACATTATTTAAAATTTTGGGCTCCAACCCATCGCACGGGCCACTTTTGGGCCCTGGCTCGAATGGTAGAAGGGGTATTTTCGTCAAATCATGTCGACCGCTCCTTAAGAAGTCCCTCCCCGCCAGAGCATCAATCTATTCCCTCTATTCCTCCTGCATCAATCTATTCCCTCCCCGCCAGAAACCCTAATCCTAAGAAATCCCTTCCCGCCAAAAACCCTAATCCTAAGAAATCCCCCTAATCCTAAGAAATCCCTCCCCGCCAGAAACCCTAATCCTAGGAAGTGAAGTAAGTAAGGTAAGTCCCTCCCCGCCAGAAACCCTAACCCTAGGAAGTGAAGTAAGAAAGGGAAGTAAGTAAGTAAGGTAAAAAGGATGAAGTACAACCCTCGGGTGTCGAGCTCGCGACGCAAGTGCCGGAAGGCGCACTTCACGGCGCCGTCGAGCGTGCGGCGGGTGCTGATGAGCGCGCCGCTGTCGACGGAGCTGCGGAGTAAGTACGGCGTCCGGTCGATACCGGTGCGGAAGGACGACGAGGTCCAGGTGGTGCGGGGGACATTCAAGGGCCGCGAGGGCAAGGTCGTCCAGGTCTACCGCCGCAAGTGGATAATCCACGTCGAGCGCATCACCCGCGAGAAGGTGAACGGCTCGACCGTCAACGTCGGCGTCGCCCCCTCCAAGGTCGTCATCACCAAGCTCAAGCTCGACAAGGACCGCAAGGCCCTCCTCGACCGCAAGGCCCGCGGCCGCGCAGCCGCCGACAAGGCCAAGGGCGCCAAGTTCACCACCGAAGACGTCGCCGCCGCCGCAGCCGCAGCAGCCGCCCCTTCCCTCCAGGAGATCGATTGATTGATTCGGTCCGTTTCTTGATCTAGTAAGTTTACTATTATGGTCGATTTACTTCTTTTTGAGATTGATGTTAGGATGCATGGATGGATGGATTTGAGATAAATTGCCTTTAAGATAAGATGATGATCATAATGTTTTGTTTCGCACTTTGTTTTTGAACTAGTTTGTTTTGTGGATCTGAGTATTTTAGTATAGTCTATATGATGATTGCTCGTTGCTTGGTTACCAAGTTGCGTATTTCCTCATTGGTCTACTTTTCCCTTTTCCTTGTGTGTATTTGTTTGTTTCGGTCGAACTGTGGTTCGCAATCTATTGATTCTATGTTAATCGATATGCAACATGTGTATGTGACAAACAAACGATATAGATGTAAATCAAACATGACATCAAATAAAATGGTATACCATTATAAAAAAATATAATTATTAGATATATATATATATATATATATATATATATATATATATATTAAAGTTAACTTTGATAGAAAATTTGGTTAGGGCTATTGGCGTCACAACTCTCAACATCCCTTTGGTAATCTAATAGGGTGGATAAGATTGACAGAAACTTAGGTCAGGGCTATTGCATGCGTAGCTATATTTTTTATAAGCCTTTGGAAAGACAAGGATCTCTTTGGAATTCTGGGACGTGTAATTTGTTTCACCCTCTGCTTAAGAGGTTCTCAGATGCCAAAGTATATTATCTTAGCGAGATCTTTATTTCTTTGACATATCTACAACGGACACGATGATTAAATGATGATTGCATTTGCTGGGAATATGATAGATACAATAAGAAGTCGTCAGCTGCCATATTTACTCGGAAGATTTTGTGGATGATATATTTCACAAGGGCAAGTACGTGTTGAATGCATTCTCTCTTACAAATTATAATATCGACGGCTACGACAAGGATGTGTTAAGCTCGAACATTCCAATGGAATGGACGAGAAGAGCCTCTTGCTTTGTCACCTATTGGAATGTTGATGCTTATAAACTCTTACGAATAAATGAACCTTGCCGTTTGTGGTTTAATCCTTGTATGTTCACTGCTATCCTCTTTTGGCCGTATAGACTGCCTGCTGTTATGCTTTTAACTGAATTGGAGCAGCTCTAGTATCTGGAATTTGTGGAATAGAATGAACGAGCAATATTAGCTCTATAAGAATCCTGAAATAGTGACTTGAAGCATGAGACACAATTCGTAAAGCATAAAACATCAATTTGGGTATGTTATAATGATCCATATGTAATCTGTAGCTATCTATAGCATTTGGGGTACATAGCATTTGGGGTTGAAAGCAGATTGCGAGTGCCATGATAGGTTTAGAATTGACTATTATAAAATCTTTTCTTCGTACGAAATTAAAATATTCTAAATTTACAATTTTAGCTAGGTGAAATGAATTTTTTTACTAAATTGAATGGTTGTGCAAATGTTTAGTTACTAATCTACTTGAAAAGAGATATCTAGCTACATATCAGTTTAGTATGGATACCCAAAATTTTATCCGAATCTGAATCCGAACGGCATCGATTTATACGATGCTAAACGGATATAGTTTCGGATATGGATATCAAAATAAAAAATCCGACGAATATGAATTCGGATATAGATTTTGACTATACCCGAATCCGAATCCGAACCCGACCCGAATTCAAATTTATTTTACATTATATATAATATGTATATAAAAATTTGATATTAAATTTGAATTTATATTTTAAAATTTTAAATTTAATGTAATATATTTTGAAATATTGAAAAGAGAAAATAATTGGTTCGCGTTTGGATTTTCGAGTTCAGGTTCTGGTTTCAAATTTTGGATTTTTGGTTAGGTTCGAATTTGGATATGGATTTTTAAAATCCGTCGAGTTCGGATTCGGGTTTTGAAAATCCGCCCCGAATTTGACCCGTTGACATCCCCACAAGAAGCAAGAAGCGGATATGCGAATAAACTTATAAACAGAATTTTTTTTTTTTAAGAAAGGTAACACGCAACCGGCTTCGTTTATTTTTTTTAGAAATAAACTTAGTTGGAAATGTGAATCAATTAGGATTCGAACTCGGAACCTCGGTACCAACTACCAAACCTTGCAGAAATTGAATCAACATTCTTATTGCTACCTCAGAAAGAATCAACATTATTATTGGTACCTCAGAAAATAATACTCTAAAGAGAAATTAAATTGACGCAATATTTATTATAATTGGAAAGCGGAGACAGCAAAACTCTAATAGCAAAATCCTAATAGCGACGAAAACAACTCTAAAATATAACAAGAATAAAAAAAATTAAAAAAAGACACATCTTTAACTTTGGATTTTCATCCATTTTCGTATAGCTGTTAAAATTTTAAAAATATTTACCGCAATTTTTATTAGTTTAAAATAATTAATATTTGCCAAATAGGTAATAAATTATAAAAAGTGTCCAAACCAATGACCCAAAAACACTATTGTGATTAAAATAACTAAAATCTATTAGCCAAATAAGTAGTATTATTATTACTACTATTATTATCATTATTATTTTCACTAGTATGTATTGCTATAATTTTTTAACAATTTGGTAAATATTAATTCTTTTAACCGCTTTTTTTTGTCTCTGAAACTTAAGAAGTCAGGGCACGAGTTTTATTTGTAAAACACACAAATATGGATCAGATTTCCGATCTTGCATATTATCTTAGAAAATTGGTACCCAGAAACTAAATTGGTAACAGACCGTCTCTAGCATAAGTGGTAAAGAGCTTGTGGTTGGTACTTGAGATTTTCGAGTTCGAATCTGAGTTGATTCACATTTTTAGCTAAGTTTTTTGTAAAAAAAATAAACGAAACAGATAGCATGCTACCTTTCTCTATAAAAAAAAAATCGTGCGCTTAATTAAAAGCTGGTGTCCGGGCACAATATAATATAATTTATTTTATTTATTTTAATTTTTTTTTTCATATAAGTGTAATGTATAGTGTGAGGCCTACAGCAAGTTTTTTCATATATTTTTTACATACGTTTATAGTTCATCCATTTTAAGACCATAAGGTGCATACTATTTTTGTTGCAGTCATATGTTATAAATGATTCGCCACAAAATCGAAACTATAAATCTATGCAACATAATTCTGATGGACTAATAAAAAGAAAAACTCTCTATAGTGCAGAAGTATTTTATTTTCTTATAGATTGTCAAATATTCTAGGATATTGGAAAAAACTAAATAAGAACGATAAATGGTTATAATTTTTAAACCTTACTAGATATATATATATATCTTTATTTATAGAGTTCTGCTTTCGTACTTAATATTTATTTGATAATAATAATAAATACCATCACTTTGACTATCGATATTTTTAGGTGGTGATACCTTTAGGTGGTGTTTGGCTGGAAACCAGCAGAAAATTAAGTTTTTATATTTAGAGAGCCCGGAAATAGTAGTTTTCAGTTTTGAAGAATAAATTGGTATAAGGTGGTACCTTCACTTGTAACACTATTTAGGGAGTCCGTGATTAGTAGTTCTTCATTTTGAAGAATAAGTTAGTGTAAGCTCGTACAAGCTTAGTTGGTTAATACGCGTATAATACGTGTATTATTCGCGAACTACTGAAATATCGTATGAAACGGTCCGTCTGTAAATTTTTTCCAGCGATTCGAAATAATACGCAATTTTTTTTCTCGCTCAAGAAATTCGCGATCAAAACGGCGTCCCGAATAATAATCTGAAAAATTAGGCGTGGGCGACGACGGAAGGATGAATTTTTTCGGACCGGCGATGCACCAATACTTCTTCGATGATCTGTGCAACTCGTCCTGAGCAATCGAGCAACGTTGTGGCGGAGCAACAGTAAAAAAAGAAGAAGGAAAGAGACCACGAGTAGAAAAACGGCGGCGTTGGAAGTCGCGGTCCACGAGGCTACACTCAAATAATTTACTAACTAATTAAAAAGATAACTTATTTTTATAATTAATTAATTAATTAATGTATTAATTAACTAATTAATTAATGTATTAATTAACTAATTAATTAACTAATGTTTACTATTATTAATTTATTGCAATATTCATAGCTAATAAATTTATTACAATATTCATAGCTAATAAATTTATTAATTTGTTAAATTATTTTTAATTAATATTTTAGGTTAATTAATTAGATAAAATATTATTATTTTAAATCTATAATTATTCTTATTCTCACTATTTCATTTTAACTATCCGAACGTTATTTTTTTTTTATTTTTGGGAACATCTCAATTTTCATCCAAATACAAAATTTGTCTAGTTTCTGTTCATATCTGAACTTGTACTTATTCGTAAAATAGGTAATTTTTACTTATATCCGAATACAAATATTGGTATTTCAACTAATAGTTATTTTTCCTTTTTCAACAAATATTTATATCTCGTAAAGATTGAGATGTACGCATACCCCCTCAAATTTTATTAGTTATTAGTTGTTAGTAAATAATAATTGAGAATTTTATCAAATTTATCACTCATTTCATCAAATAAAATTAGTGCAATCACTTTTAGCAAATAAAATCAAATCTATTAAGAATTAGTATCTAATAAAGTTATAAAACTTGATAATGTTTAAGTTAACTATAAATTTATTTAGATTTAAAAATTAATTATCTAATATAAAGTACAACACTAAATGTTGTTATGAAAATTAACAAACTTGAGGATTTAAAATAAAAGTCATTTCATATATACGAGTTCCTGATTTTATTATACATTATAGTTGGAAAGTGGGGATAGGAATGCTAACCACATGAGCATATACAAAAGTGGTTACATCAAGATAGACAAATTACAAATACTATCTTTAAAAAAATTTAAATGTTCAAGCCGACAAATCAAATTGAAACCAAACTAGAATATCTTTTTTAAAATTATTTTAGTTTTTCTCATCCTATTGATTTGATTTTGACTTTGATAATCTAAAACAGATTTAGATTAGCTTGATTTCAATAATTTCTAATCAAACCAAACCGAAAATGCTCAGCCACATAAGAGTACGGCTCTATGCAGTAGGGAGAAATTGACAACAATGTATTTGTGATGGGTTTGAATTTTGCGCACCTCTATGTATTTGGCTCAGATTTGCGTATACTATTTATAATTTTTTTTACTGTCTATTCTTTTCTCTTTTGACTAAGATCATTCAATTCTAAAGACTTAAAATTTTACAAATTTGTTATTAAAAAAAACTAAAAGCTAACCCAAGCCCTAAATCCATTTGAAATTATTTTGGCACTAGCAAATTAGGCCGAAAGCTAATCGTTTTAATCTTAATTGCATTTTCCACAAGTTCAAAAATTAGATATTTTGTGTTACAAAATTAGAGCGAGCTTCTCCATTTTCCAATAAGATCTTAAAAAATATATCTTAATTAGGGGTGAGCACTATTCAGTTAAAATCGAATTATTACACTGCACTGCGTAATTCCTATCCTTGACCAATAGACCTGACGAAGCTAGGTGGAGATGGACCGGATCGGAAGCGTTCACAGTTAAATCGCTATATAATTTTCTGCAAGACGGTGGAATTAAGGATAGAAGATTTGGTCAACTATGGAAACTAAAAATTCCACTAAAAGTCAAGATCTTCGCGTGGATACTCCTACAAAGAAAGCTCCTCACTGCTGAAAATCTCAGGAAACGCGGGTGGACAGGCGACGACCGGTGTGTTTTCTGTCCGACTGAAGGCGAGACGGTCGACCACCTCTTCACCGGATGTGACTACGGCAGATCTCTTTTGCAGGGTTTGTTACCAAACAAGGCAGCCATCCGCGACTGTAACTCCGTTACGTTGCTCTGGGAAGGGAGTAGAAGCAAAATGGGTGCGCAAGGAGGAAAGGAACTAGTAACTATTGTCACAACGTGGTGGGTAGTCTGGCTGGAACGTAATAGGAGAATTTTTCAGAAGTGTAAACGTCCGGCGAATACATTACTAACAGAGATCCGATCGCTCTGAAACACCTGGGGCATGTTAAAATAAGTTTTTTTTTTTTTTTTTTTTTTTTTTTTTTTCCACCCCTTCAGAAGCCTTGATGCTTCAGTTTGTAGCTTAGTTCATCTTCTTTATGAATGAAGCGGTAGCATGCTACCTTTTCTCAACAAAAAAAAAAAAAAAAAAAAAGATTCGGTCCGAATGATTTTTCGATTTAAATGATTCGGTTTAACCAAAAATTTTGATTTTTGGTATTCAGCTAGGTCGTCTAACTTAAAATTCAAACCAACCGAATTAACCGATTAAATGAGATAATATTCTTTTAGACTAAAAATTAAACTATATGTTATCTTTTAAAATATTCTAAAAAGTAAAATAAATTTTCCTATTTAGTCTAACAAAATTTTTGTTACTATTTTCTCTCAATTATTTTAATATAAATTAAGTTTGAAAATATATTGTTTGAATTCTTTAAACCACCAAATCTAAATTGTTGCCTATATTATGCCCCATTATAGGGATAATTTCATCAATACCCTTCTGGGAGACTGTAATTTTCTGAATAGCCCTCTAAACTAAAAAATATCATCAATACCACTCTTAAAATCAAAAATATTCACAGATACCCTTTAGGTTTAACTTTCTGTCAAAAGTCATCCAATATTTTATAAATACCATTTTTACCATAGCACAAATTTAACTGTGTAATAATTTAAGATTAATTATATGATCAATTCTTAACGTTTGAATTACTTAATAATTTAACATTCTTTTTAAAATTTTACAATTAAAGATTTATAGTCTATTAAGTATGATAGTTAAATCTCATTATGATTTTTCACTTTTAAATTATACATAGTTGTAATGCAATTGTCCATAGCAGTATTCAACATTAATTATTTAAAATTTTATTTTTTGAATTTTATTTAAATAACTCACATATCTCACACTAAAAATATTTTGATATCAAAATTCTTGATATTAGAGTATTACTTATATGATCCGCTCAAACAAAAAAAATTTAATTGAAAATTTATTGTCAACAACAAAATAAAATTGTATGAAGAATCTCTCACCTAAAATTAATTGAATTTTTTTTATAATTTTAGCAATTGAGTGTTTTTTCCCAACAAAATTAAAAAATTTATTAAATTCATGTGAGGGATCTCAATTCAATTTTTTTTTAACTAAGTAAAGTCCAAGTAAAAAAAAATTGATAGTTCAAGAGCTCTTAATGTTAAAAAATAAAACTTAAAGGGCTCTAGTTCAAAATGATCTATAGGTTAAGGGTTTCTATATTGTTTACCCACTAATAATTAAGTGCTAGAGATGTTATTTTTTAAATTTAGAAGGGTATTCATAAAATTACCCCTTAATTATTTGCTGTCAAAATAACACCCTAACCTTTTTAGGGGTAAGTTAGTCATTTTATAATCTAACCCTTATTTAACTAAATTTTAACTATGATAAAGTAACGAGCCGTTAGAAGGAAGAATAATTGTAATAATTTTCTACATTTGAAAGGGTATATATATATATGATATTTTCACTTTTACAAGGATATTCACAATATTTACATATTTGAGAGGGATAGTTCCGTTCAAAAAATTGTAAAATCGTCACCAATCTGAGTGAAAAACCGTCCGAACAGACTGAATGCTCTTCTCTAATCATAATTGACTCATTAAGATATACATGTCCAAATATTATTTACGAAAATAAATGAACTTTTACTATCTTACATTTCTATTGCACTGCACGCAATGTAATCTCTCCGAGTACTAAACAAGCCTAAGTAGTCAAAATTGGCTATTTTCACCTAGGAAAGAATATATGAGTTGAATATATGAGTATAGCTGCTATACTCGTATTTATAAGTTATTTTTTATAATTGAGCTTCTGAATTAACGATTCATACTGTTAAAATATTTAAAATTTTAAAAAATTTAAATTATAATTTTTTAAAATTATATTAAAGTCAATCAAGCAGGCATAAAATAAACGGTCAAAATTAAATAACCTCCTGAAAATATATGATCGATTTTTTTTTTTGAGAGAAAGGTAGCACGCTATCCGCTTCGTTTATTTTGAATATAAACTTAGCTGAAAATATAAATCAACTAGAATTCGAACTTGGGACCTCGGGTACCAACCACCAAGCCCTTTGCCACTTGCGCTAGGGACGGTCGGTTATGATCGAATTCTTCAATTCAAGATTGGAGTTATTGATCTTTATTTACATAGTGAATAAAATTTTCTCTAAAAAATTTTAAAAAATTCGATTTTTTTACACCGTTAAATTAACAAGTATTCCATTCCGACCGTTAAGAATTGTCAATTTTAAGATCTCTTGATCATAAGGTAAATGATGTCGAAAATATAAAATCTGATTTCTATGAGTTTTAAATGTTCAAAATTATGTTTAACGGTATAAATCGTCGATTCGAAAGATCTATAATCGAAAACGACTTATAAATACGAAGGCGATCGTACTCATAAAAATATAGTAGTCAGACTCAATAAAATCATAAAATATTAATATATTTTTAAAAAAATATTTTTAAATTTTAAGATAAATTTAAATTTACTCCCATGTGGTTTAACTTGTTTTAATTTTTTTCCCATTATGGTTAAGTTACACTTAACTTTACAATAGTTTATCTCTCTTTTTATCAAAAAAAATTCTATCAAATATGGTAGCAAAATGAAACTTTTTGGTAACCACGGAATGACAAAATAAGAATAAGCTGAAGTAGAAGATACTTCGGTCTAACTTTTCAAACCACAGTGTGACAAAATAAAAATGAGCTAAACCACGTGACAGCAAATTAAAATTTACATTTGATTTTTACAAGCAGTATGAAAAAAATATGAAGTACATAGGAATATTAAATTCAATTGCCTAAGTTATGACTAAAATATTGAGCAACTCCGTTCGCAAAATTATTAAGATAAATTTTTAGATCAATATAGCCATGAAACACAATCTCAGAACATCAATTAACTACGCATAATATAAATATAATTTTATGAAGGACTATTGCTAAAAAAAAATAAAAAGTGAATAAACTAAAGTTTTTACTGCAAACAAGAGTTTGAATGAAAATATGAATAATTGAATATATACAACTGAAAAAAAAAATGTTCAGTTTAATAATAATTTATCTAAATATTTTAGATAATGTTCAATAGGTAATTTCAATCTTGTGGTTGTGAGCAATATATTTTTTTTTTTAAAATAAACTGACTAGATTAGCTCGGAGTATATTGCCATTACATTATTAAAGATCGACCATTTGGAAGAAAAAGAGCAACCGAAAAAAAAAAAAAACCATTTTGAACAAAACCCTTATTTCTTCAAATCATCTTCTTCTTAAGCTCATAAAGAGAGTTCAGACACAAAAATTGAAATTTGCTTCAAATATATTGTATTGGCACTAATCTTAATACTTAATTCATCCCAATATTTCGATAAATTTGTGTGTTCCAAATTAACAAATAAACATAATGCAAAGAAGTACAATTCGCACTACATTTGTACACCTAAAATCTATCCTTTGAGCACTCCAGAAGTTTGTAAAGGAGTCAAAAATTTCAGCATATAATTCTGCAGCGAATTATCTGCACGTCAGATGTGAAGCAGCAAATTGGTTGTAAATCAGATCGAAACTTGTAGTTTCCTAGTGATCTACAAAGGGATTTATGACTGCTGATGTTAAAGCTCTAACAACTGGAAGCCAATTACAATTTGATACAGCTAGGGTCGGGTTTGGGTCGGGTTTTAAAAAACCCGAACCCGAACCCGACCCCCAAATTTGGACCCGAACCCGACGGGTTTTAAAAATCCATACCCATACCCGACCCGACTAAATACCCGAAACCCGAACCCGAACCCGAACCTGAAACCCAAACCCGAAGTACTATATTTGAAAATATATTGTAGTAAAATCAAAACTTTTGAGCCTTTGAGTGTACCATTGGATGAAGATCCAATAGATAGAAATCATTATGTATTTTATATATTAAATAAATAAATAAATAAAATATATATAATTTATTCGGGTTCGGGTTCGGGTTCGGGTTCGGGTTCGGGTTCGGGTTCATACAAATCCATACCCGTACCCATACCCGTCGGATTTTTATTTTCTATACCCATACCCAAATCCAAATCCATTTAGTTCGGATAAACCCGACCCGTTCGGGTTCGGGTTCGGGCAATTTTTCAGGTACCCATAGCCATTGACATCCCTAGATACAGCCATGCACATACTGTATCTGTAGCTACTAATCACTTACGAAATCTTATACTGTACTAACTGTATTGGACTCTCTGCTATAGTTTTTGAATATTTTAGATAGGTTTCTGGTTTAGGTTGTATAGAACAAGTAAATTCGCAACTATTTCAATTGGCTTGATTTGATATGAAGATAGGTTTTTCAACATTTATTATTGTTATCAAAATTGTCATTCCTAAAGATCTGTGCTGCTCATTTTGTTTCAATCCATTCTTATTCTGAGACTTTTATAAATGTAAATATAAATATTTTGGTTAGATACTAGAGCTACTATTACTAGTTCATTCTATTCCACAAATTCCAGATACTAGAACTGCTCCAATTCAGTTAAAAGCATAATAGCCGGCAGTCTACGCGGCGGAAAGAGAATACCAGTGAACATACAAGGATTAAACCACAAACGGCAAGGTTCATTTATTCGTAAGAGTTTATAAGCATCAACATTCCAACAGGTGACAAAGCAAGAGGCTCTTCTCGTCCATTCCATTGGAATGTTAGAGCTTAACACATCCTTGTCGTAGCCGTCGATATTATAATTTGTAACAAAAATCAATACCTAGCGACAAGCAAAGACGGAGATAATCAAACTGCCCAATTAATGCTCTACCGGAATCGGAGAGAATGGGAAGAGAAGAGAAATAAGAAGGCAAGAAGAGAATGCAGAGGTAAATGCCGGTCTCCTTTATCGCTTAGAATATATAGAAGAAAGAGAAAATTAACATTTCTCTATATGGTCTGAAAAGGCAAAGAAGAGAAAACTAGAAGTAGATCACCTGTAAACCCTGGGATTCTATGCTTATCACTTTCCTGCGCACAATTACTTTAAACAGGAAAATATTCTATGCACGTCGCATAATAAGAGCATATAAATACTGTTTAAATCAGTTTTCACGACACGACGACAAGCGCATTCAACACATACTTGCCCTTGTGAAATATATCATCCACAAAATCTTCCGAGTAAATATGGCAGCCGACAACTTCTTATTGTATCTATCATATTCCCGGCAATCATCATTTAATCATCGTGTCTGCCGTAGATATGCCAAAGAAATAAAGATCTCGCTAAGAGAATATACTGTAGCTTCTGAGAACTCTACACAGACGGGAGAAACAAATTACACGCCCCAGAACTCCAAAGAGATCCTTGTCTTTCCAGAGGCTTACAAAAAATATAGCTACGCATGCAATAGCCCTGACCTAAGTTTCTGTCAATCTTATCCACCCTATTACGATTACCAAAGGGATGTTGAGAGTTGTGACGCATTTAAGCTAACCACCAATAGCCCTAACCAAAATTTTCTACCAAACTTCCTAGCTAACTTTAATATATGTATATCTAATAATTATATTTTCCTCTTTATAATGGTATACCATTTTATTTGATGTAATGTTGATTTACATCTATATCGTTTGTTTGTCCCATACACATGTTGCATCTCGATTAACATAGAATCAATAGATTGCGAACCACAGTTCGACCGAACAAACAAATACACACAAAGAAAAGGGAAAAGTAGATCAATAAGGAAATACGCAACTTGGTAACCAACCACGAGCAATCATCATATAGACTATACTAAAATACTCAGATCCACAAAACAACTAGTTCATGCAAAGTGCGAAACAAAACATTACGATCATCTTATCTTAAACGCAATTTATCTCAAATCGATCCATCCATCCTAACATCAATCTCAAAAAGAAGTAAATCGACCATAATAGTAAACTTACTAGATCAAGAAACGGACCGAATCAATCAATCGATCTCCTGGAGGGAAGGGGCGGCTGCTGCGGCTGCGGCGGCGGCGACGTCTTCGGTGGTGAACTTGGCGCCCTTGGCCTTGTCGGCGGCTGCGCGGCCGCGGGCCTTGCGGTCGAGGAGGGCCTTGCGGTCCTTGTCGAGCTTGAGCTTGGTGATGACGACCTTGGAGGGGGCGACGCCGACGTTGACGGTCGAGCCGTTCACCTTCTCGCGGGTGATGCGCTCGACGTGGATTATCCACTTGCGGCGGTAGACCTGGACGACCTTGCCCTCGCGGCCCTTGAAGGTCCCCCGCACCACCTGGACCTCGTCGTCCTTCCGCACCGGCATCGACCGGACGCCGTACTTACTCCGCAGCTCCGTCGACAGCGGCGCGCTCATCAGCACCCGCCGCACGCTCGACGGCGCCGTGAAGTGCGCCTTCCGGCACTTGCGTCGCGAGCTCGACACCCGAGGGTTGTACTTCATCCTTTTTACCTTACTTACTTACTTCCCTTTCTTACTTCACTTCCTAGGGTTAGGGTTTCTGGCGGGGGAGGCAATGGATTGATGCAGGAGGTATGGAGAACGGCGGCCGACCACAAAGGGAAAGGAGAAAAGAAAAGGGGACTAACATCAGTATAAATAGCTAGGGTTAGTTCGGAGCGGTCGACATGATTTGACCAAAATACCCCTTCTACCCCTTCTAGAATCTAATTCTGATTTTTATTTTGATTTTAAATTCAAATTATAAGTTTTAATTTTATATTTTATATTTTATATTTGAATTTTTAAATTTCAAATGTTAACTTCTAAAATTAAGTTTTCACAATTTTAAAATTTTAAATATAGATATTAAATTTAAAATTTAAAAATCTAAATTTCAAATTTTAAATTTGAAACTTATAAAAATTTAAAATTATAAGTTGCAATTTCCAAATTTTAAATTTCAAATTTTAAAATTCAAATTTTAAAATGCAAATTTTAAATTTTAAATTTTAAATTTTAAAATCTAAAATTTTACTTTTTAATTTTTAAATTTTAAAATTATATGTTTCAATTTTAAAATTACAAATTTTAAATTTAAATTTTAAAATTGAAGCTTATAATTTTAAGTTTTAAATTATTTTAAAATTTCAAATTTTAAATTTTATAATCTATCATTTTAAATTTTAAAACTAAAAATTTAAATTTTAAAATTTTAAATTTTGGATCTGTATATAGTTACAACTGCAATATAATTACATGCAAACAAACAGTCTCTCAAAGTATATTATATTGATTCGGCTGTCCAAACCCAAGCCCAAGGCTAGCCCAAGCGAATTAGCCTTGGAATTGACATAAGGGGCCAATGCAACCATTGGGTTAATTGACTTGGTCTTAATTCATTTTCCACCCATATATCTTACATGTTATATAGTATAGTATGTTATAAACAAAAAAGTTTGGGCAAAATTAATTATATTAGACCCAATTGCCCATTCTTATCTTATATTAAAGAAAAGAATAAAAATCATAAAATTTTAATTTAAAATCATAAAAAGTTAATTTATTTTCCGCATGACGTTTCTAATCCAATATTCATTTAGCTCATAAGGTGCATGCTATTTTTATTGCTAGCATTAATTAAGTATGATTTTGCCATAAAATTAGAACTATAAAAGCATGTAAACTAATTTGACAAAAAAGAAAAAAAAAAAGTAGAAAAAAAAATCACTTTTGTCCTAGGGTATTTACACAAGTGTTTCTTTTATCTATATACATATAAAATAAAATGTGATATTGGAGAAAACTAAATTATGATTATTCAAAAATATATTATACAATCATAAAATCATAATTTAAGTATATCAAAAAATCATAATTTTTGTATGTGGCACATCAGGCCAAGCTTATATAGTTATATCCGGTTACGCTGGCTTGGTTAGTGATTACATAGCTTGTTTAAAGTTGTACATTTTTTTTGTTTTTTTTAAATCTTCTTTTTTTTTACCATATTGAGTAATACGGCTCGCGCGTTGCCGTTGATTTTAGTAGCAAATCGATCGAGATTATATATAGAGTTGGATTCGAGTCAAAACCGGGTCGAACAAGCCTACACGGACGGCTACGATCTCTCTTGTCGGTGGAACGGACGGTCGATTAAGTCTCCCGCATAGAAACGTTTATACACGCTATCCGGTGCCGTAGTGCTTCGTTCGTAAACCATAGCCAGTTAATTCGCAAATTATTCACAAATTATTAAAAATCCGAATTAAATGGTCCGTTTACGAATTTTTTGCAAAAAAGAAAATTATTCGCGAATTTTTGGGCCAGCCGAATTATTCGCGAACTATTCGCGAATTATTCCCGAATTATTGAAAATTTGAATAAAAAACTTATAATTTTTATGTTTAAGTATAGATTATTTTATATTTAAATATGAGTTTTCTATTCATTCGCCCTAAAAAAAAATCTTTATATATTTTATAATTAATTATGGGCTATTTTAATCTATTTCTTACTTGATTGTTTATATGTCATATTGTATAATATAATTCTCTATAAAAATTTTTTTATTTAACCTACTTTATTTTGTAGCTTTCTATTTTTAAAAATTATAATTAAATCTAGAAAAAATTTTAGTTTAATAGGCGATTTTTTGATCCCGAATTTTTAATTGATGAACGTATAATTTTCGTATAAATCGCGTATCCGAATAATTATCGAATCTGATTTTTAATCTGAATTTTTCAACAAATTTAAAATTTAGAACACGAATTTTATACTTATTATATTCGTACCGAATTTTTGCCAAATCCGAATTAACTAAGTATATAGTAAACTCTGCTCTAAGGCTTTCCAAAACTCGATTTTGAAACCTCTCCCGTTCGAGGATGGGAGGAAGTGTCCGCACAGGAAGGTGAAGAAGCGGAGGTTATCCCACAAGAGCGCTTGCCGATCCAAATTTTTCGTCAAAGATTTTTTTTTTTTTTTCTCTAATCTCCCCTTTTATTTCGATTGAATGATCCATCGGGATCTCCTATTTTTGTTTCTTCTTTAACTCAGAATCGATTTGGGGGTGATCGATCACGCGATGATGCGGTGTATAGCGAGATACTGAACATCTGCCGCACGATGAGGACCTTCCAGGGATGGGGCAGTTCTATTGCGCCCACTGCGAGTAAGATTTGATTCGAAAAGTTTTTTTAAGGTTTATGGGGTTTTGAAATCGGGATGATTCACTTTGGTGATTTGATTGGGATAGTTTTGATTTTGATGGGTTTCTTTTGGTGTATCAGCCGATATTTTGCGAACGACGATGTTAGGGAGGAGCATTTCCGGTCGAAGCGCCACAAGAAACGGTGAGCTCTCGCTGCTCTTCTCGCTGTTCGAAATTGATTCAATTATATCAGCATGTCAAGTATTAGTGTAGTTTGATGTTATTATTGCTTAACGCTTCTGTTACGACGAGCGTACGAACAGAAACGAACAGCGGCGAATACGAGTTAAACAAACCACAAGCAGGAATAAAAGAACACACAGATTTACGTGAAAAATTCTTTGCAGAAAAAAATCACGGACGAGAGAGGAGAGAGCTTCACTATCGAGAAAAGGGAATACAATGTTCGTACAACCTTCTGTCGCCTCTAGGGCAAAACGAAAAAGAAAATCTTCTTAACGGGTTTCGGCCCGAGCCCTCCGCTACCCACCACAGACATTCATTTTCCTTCACAATTTAATTTTCAATTTCGTCGCACCGCGAAGCCGTCGGCGAGTCGAAATCCGAAACTGAATTCGATTATCAATTTCGAGTCATATCCAACAGCTTCTACTTCTAAAGTGGTTGGTGAATAGCGTGTATTCTCTAGTAAATTACTCCTTATCATCGTGGAAATGTTAGGCTCTGATGAATTTTATGAACTACATTGATTCTCTAAATTATACCCTTCGGTAATAAGTGTGTGTTTCTATTTAGTAAGATTTGGTGAAATAAGCAACAACCCTGATTGCATAATGCACTCAAATTGTCAAATTTCATGAGCTTTTGCATATGTGTTGCTGTAAAAGCATTAGCAACTTTTCCCATCAAGAAGAAGAGTTTAGTTATAGTTTAGGGACAAATATCTTCTAAGGATTATTCGTCGTACTAGTTATATTCCTCTTTCCTTCCGTTAGAGCAGGGTGCTTATCATTAATCATTGGACAAGGGTTTGTTTGTAGGAGTTTGTATTTCGCTCCCCCTGATTGTTATCGACTATGATTACCGATAGGCATTTGCAGCCGTTTTGTTTGATATACTAACTTTTTTTTTTGTTCAAACACAATATTTTGATGATTGTTCACATTCTATCTGAACCACTCTATTTCCTGGCTAGTATCGAAGGCGAATTCTATTTTTTTATGTCTAATTTGGAACTGTAATTTATTACAGGGTGAAGCAAATGAACGAACTTGCGCCACATACGCAACTAGATGCTGAACTAGCTGCTGGTATGGGCATGCCTGATAATGGCCCAAAGCTCATGTCTATGTGAACCCTTTTTCTTTGGCCTATAGTTTTTTTTGTTTCCATCCTACTACTGCATTTTTAAAGCTTGAAGTTGATATCAACCTTCTTGAGATAATCTAAGTTAGAGATGTTTTTTATTCGTAACTGTACCAACATAGAATGCTCCCTCCATGACAAATTAATTCGGTTACCATGTCATCGGCTTGTATTTCTGGTTCTCTGCTTTCTCTTGGTGATAAATCATGCTTTTCTACGGTATATTATGTAATACTCCTGTAGGCAAGAAATTAGCTACCAAAAGAAAGCGGAGGGGGAAAGTGCAACATATATTGTTGTTTGCTCATATGTTAGTCATTGGTATCTGATATATGAAAGTCCGAAGGCTCATTTGCCGATGGATCGATGTGTTGTTATGTTGTTTAGTTTGTGTAAATCCATGTTGCTCATGTTACTGCGGGTAAGCAACCGACAATAATTGCGAAAAGAAAAAAGAGGGGGAAAAACAATGCAATATACATTGCTCGTGTTGTTACTGCAGATAAATCTGTCTACCAGTCAGTTGCTGGAATCTGATATGTGAAAAAGTCCTAAGACTGACAGCATACTGTTATGTTGATTTATTTGCATGAATCTGAGTTTGCATGCAGATGTGGTTAAATAACAGACATGAATAGTCTTCCATCAGTTGATTGTTTCGATGCTTGCTTCTGCATGTGTAGTCGGTAGGGGTGTCAACGAGCCGAACACGAGCGAGTTGGGGTCGGCTCGTTTCATAAACGAGCCGAACATGAGCTGACTCGTTTAGGTATCGAGCCGAACACGAGCCGAATACGAGCTGGCTCATGAATAATAATTTAAAAAAATTAGAAAGAATATATATAGAAAATATATTTATAAGATCTTATCTATTACACTTTGATCTAATGGTGAAATTTTACATATAAATGAACTATTTTATAATTGATTTGGGCTTTATATTTAGGTTTGACGAAAAATCAAATAATAAAAATTTATATTATATAATATATAATTATTTATTTATATATATAAATATAAAATATATATATTCGAGCTGTTATTGAGCCGAACACGAGCGAGCTGACCCCAACTCGTGTTCGGCTCATTTATTAAACGAGCTGAAAATTTCAGTTCGTGTTCGGCTCGTTTACTAAACGAGCGATTTGATCTCGAGCTCATTTCGAGCCGAACACGAGCTGGCTCTGGCTCGCGAACAGCGAGCTGGATTGCCACCCCTAGTAGTCGGCATGTTTTCTGTGATAATTTGTGTGCTTAGTTTTCGGATGCAGTCGAGTTAATCTTATTATCAGCTTCTACCTCGATATTTTTCCCTATTATTAGCTTCTGCCTCAATATCTTTTTCCCCCCTCTTTTTCACATACAGTTTGTAACTTCATGTACACTCCAGTGCGTTTGTCAAATTGCCCAATAGTGTTTCAAAATTGATCTACTCGACTGTTTATTCATGAGCATAACACTGTTTTTATTCAGTCGAAGCGTTGTATGAATGACACTATTAGGAGAAGCACTTTATTTAATCAGGTAACAATTGTTCTTAGTAGTAAAAGTATTAGTTTTTAAATTGGAGTTTGTAATTTTTAGGATCTGTAATCTCATTTAAGTTCTTTCTGACAAACACAAGGTAGAAGAGGCTCTCTTTTATTTTGGTGAAGAGGCAAAATCTGAAGTTGTTAGAATAGAACCATGGTGAATTCATACTCCTTGAGTGATGTGATTGCCAAAAATAAATCTTTAGTTTTTTTTGGTAGGTGTATCTCCTTAATTCAAAGAATCTATCAAAGACACAGAGAAGTGAAAGATTAATGGCCTTTTTGCATAAAAAATCCACTAATTTTGGGCTTTTGCAAAATTGGGCCGCATTTTTCGTTTTTGCAGATTCGATCCGGATTTTCAGCAAACTGACCAAAATACTCTTGTTACTTTTTCTCTTTCTCTCTCCTCTTTTTTTTCTCTCTCCTCTTTTTTTCTCTCTCCTTTTTTTTTTATCGCTCTTTTTTTTTTCTCTTCGAAAAAGGCGGCCGAGGCGGAGGCGGAAATGGCCCGCCTCGCCTCTGCCCCTCACGACCTCGCCCTCGCCCTCGCCCTCGCCCGCGCACCCCCGCCGTCCTCGCCTCAGACCCCGCCGAGGCCGCGCCTCACCGCGACTCTTTTTTTTTCCCTCTCCGACCCTCCTCCACCTGCCGTCCCCGCCGCCACCGCCGGCGACGAAGAAGAAGTGCTTCTTGGGGCCGAGAAGCACGCCGGCGAGGGAGGGAAAAAATATAGTTACACTCCGGCGAGGGCGGTGGGTCGTGAAAAAAAAATTATAAAGAAAAAAAATAAAAATTAAAAAAATATTATTTTCCTACTGAAAAGAACAAAAAAATAGAAAAAAATGAAGAAGATGATGAAATTACACTGTTAGAAAAAATTACACTGTTTAAAAAAATATTTGCACTGTTTTAATGAATGTTGCACTATTTAAGAGAGAAATTACACTCTTTTTAGATGAAATTTACACTCTTTAGGTCAAATTGCACTATTCAGAATAATGTTGCACCATTTCTTTTTTCTCTTCCTCTTCTTCTTTTCTTCCTCTTCTACTCTCCATCTTCATCCCCTTTCTCTCTCTCTTTCCTCACACTCCAAAATAATTTTGAACCGCTGCGGTCGAAGCCGGAGGAGGAGGAGCGGTCGTAGTCGCGGGGGTCGAAGAGGTAAACGGAGAGGAGGAAGCGGGAGGCGTCGGCGGCGGCGCGCGGGGTGGTGGTGGGGGGGGGCGGGCGGGCGGGCGGGGGGGGGGTGGGTGCGAGCGCAGGCGGCGCGGCGAGCGCAGGGGGCGCGGGCGCGGGCGCGATCCCCCTGCGCCCCCCCCTCCCCCCGGGACGCGCCCCTAGGGGCGCGTGCGCGTGCGCAGGGGGGAGCGCCCCCTGCACCCCCTGGGGGCGCGTGCGCAGGGGGCGCACCATGCGCCCCCTACGCCCACCAGGTGGGGCGGGCGGGGGCCCAAGCCCGGGCCCGGGCGGGCGGGCGCAGCCCGCGCCTGCGCCTCCAGGGGCCGCAGGGGACGCGGCCCCCGCGCCCCGCCGCCGACGTGCTCCCCTTCTCCCCGTTTATCTCTTCGCCCCGCCGCGCCCTCGCCGCCGACGTGCTACTCCCCCGCTCGCCTCTCGCTCGCCTTCGAGATTCTTGACCGCGGAAAGATGGACGAAAAATAAAAATACAACGAATGTGTAAAATAGTGCAATAAATGTTAAAATAGTACAACAAATGTGTAAAATAGTGCAACGAAGGTCAAAATAGTGCAACGAGTGTAATTTCTGTAATTTCTTTGCACTATTTGAGAAAAGAGTTGCACTCTTTAGGCCAACGTTGCACTCTTAGAAAACTTTACACCATTTTTTTTTCTCTTCTTCTACCTCGTTGCACTATTTCTTCTCGTTGCACTATTTCTTTGCACTCTTTCTTCCCAACCAAACTCGATCCGGTCACCTCCCTCTCCGGGCCGCGCGACCCGGGGCAGATTTCGAGGAAGCACTCGTCGAAGAGATAAACGGGGAGAAGGGAGAGGGGAGAAGGGGAGCACGTCGGCGGCGAGGGGCGGCGGGGCGCAGGGGGCGCAGGGAGCGCCCACTGCGCCAGGGGGGCGCGGGGGCGGGGAGCAGGGGGCGCGCCCCCTGCTCCCCGCGCCCGCCCGGGCCCGGGCCCCCGCCGGCCCCCCCGGGTGGCCCGCGCCCCTGCCGGCTGCGCCCGCGCCCACGCCCGTCGTCGTCCTCGTCGTCCTCCTCCTCCTCCTTTGAGGCTTCCTCCTCGTCGTCGTGCTCCTCCTCCCCGCCTCCCTCCGGATTCCGAGTGCTTCCTCGAAATCCGCCCCGCGGCGCGCGGCCCGGAGAGGGAGGTGACCGGATCGAGTTTGGTTGGGAAGAAAGAGTGCAAAGAAATAGTGCAACGAGAAGAAATAATGCAACGAGGTAGAAGAAGAGAAAAAAAAAATGGTGTAAAGTTTTCTAAGAGTGCAACGTTGGCCTAAAGAGTGCAACTCTTTTCTCAAATAGTGCAAAGAAATTACAGAAATTACACTCGTTGCACTATTTTGACCTTCGTTGCACTATTTTACACATTTGTTGTACTATTTTAATATTTATTGCACTATTTTACACATTCGTTGTATTTTTATTTTTCGTCCATCTTCCCGCGGTCAAGAATCTCGAAGGCGAGCGAGAGGCGAGCGGGGGAGTAGCACGTCGGCGGCGAGGGCGCGGCGGGGCGAAGAGATAAACGGGGAGAAGGGGAGCACGTCGGCGGCGGGGCGCGGGGGCCGCAGGGGACGCGTCCCCTGCGGCCCCTGGAGGCGCAGGCGCGGGCTGCTCCCGCCCGCCCGGGCCCGAGCCTGGGCCCCCGCCCGCCCCACCTGGTGGGCGTAGGGGGCGCATGGTGCGCCCCCTGCGCACGCGCCCCCAGGGGGCGCAGGGGGCGCTCCCCCCTGCGCACGCCCCCAGGGGGCGCAGGGGGCGCCCCCTGCGCACGCGCGCACGCGCCCCTAGGGGGCGCGTCCCGGGGGGAGAGGGGGCGCAGGGGGATCGCCCCCCTGCGCTCGCCGCGCCGCCTGCGCTCGCACCCCCCCCCCCGCCCGCCCGCCCCCGCCCACCACCACCCCGCGCGCCGCCGCCAACGCCTCCCGCTTCCTCCTCTCCGTTTACCTCTTCGACCCCCGCGACTACGACCGCTCCTCCTCCTCCGGCTTCGACCGCAGCGGTTCAAAATTATTTTGGAGTGTGAGGAAAGAGAGAGAGAAAGGGGATGAAGATGGAGAGTAGAGGAAGAAAAAAGAAGAAGAGGAAGAGAAACAAATGGTGCAACATTATTCTAAATAGTGCAATTTGGCCTAAAGAGTGTAAATTTCATCTAAAAAGAGTGTAATTTCTCTCTTAAATAGTGCAACATTCATTAAAACAGTGCAAATATTTTTTTAAACAGTGTAATTTTTTTTAACAGTGTAATTTCATCATCTTCTTCATTTTTCTCTATTTTTTTGTTCTTTTCAGTAGGAAAATAATATTTTTTATTTTTATTTTTTTTCTTTACAATTTTTTTTTCACGACCCACCGCCCTCGCCGGAGTGTAACTATATTTTTTTCCTCCCTCGCCGGCGTGCTTCTCGGCCCCAAGAAGCACTTCTTCTTCGTCGCCGGCGGTGGCGGCAGGTGGAGGAGGGTCGGAGAGGGAAAAAAAAAAAGAGTCGCGGTGAGGCGCGGCCTCGGCGGGGTCTGAGGCGAGGAGGGCGGGGGTGCGCGGGCGAGGGCGAGGGCGAGGGCGAGGGCGAGGTCGTGAGGGGCAGAGGCGAGGCGGGCCATTTCCGCCTCCGCCTCGGCCGCCTTCTTCGAAGAGAAAAAAAAAAGAGCGATAAAAAAAAAAGAAGAGAGAAAAAAAGAGAAGAGAGAAAAAAAAGAGGAGAGAGAAAGAGAAAAAGTAACAAGGGTATTTTGGTCAGTTTGCTGAAAATCCGGATCGAATCTGCAAAAACGAAAAATGCGGACCAATTTTGCAAAAGCCCAAAACTAGTGGATTTTTTATGCAAAAAGGCCAAGATTAATTTTCCTTTAGAAAAGTGTGTGCTTTTTATCTCCAATTAAGTCTCCTATAGTTTGTCGCCTCCTCTACATCTATGCACCTACAGTGGATAGGATGGGGAATCAAAATGCTCGAGTAGTTAGTGGATCATAAAGAGTGTACCAAATCCAAAACGAATAAAGCCAGGGGTGGCAATCCAGCTCGCTGTTCGCGAGCCAGCTCATGTTCGGCTCGAAATGAGTTCGAGATCGAATCGCTCGTTTAGTAAACAAGCCGAACACGAGCTGAATTTTTCAGCTCGTTTAATAAACAAGCCGCCGAACACGAGCTGAATTTTTCAGCTCGTTTAATAAACGAGCCGAACACGAGCTGGGGTCAGCTCGCTCGTGTTCGGCTCGATAACAGCTCGAATACATATATTTTATATTTATATATTTTATATAATTTATATTTATATATAAATAAATAATTAAATATGTAAATATAAATTTTTATTATTTAATTTTAGCCCAACTTAAATATGAAACCTAGCTCAATTATAAAAAGCCAATTTATATGTATAGTTTCAATCATTAAATTAAAATTTAATGGGTAAGATCTCATAAATCTATTTTCTATATATGTATCATTTCTAATTTTTTTAACTTGTTGATCATGAGCCAGCTCGTGTTCGGCTCAGTGTTCGGCTTGTTAATATGAGTTGAATTTTTCGGCTCGATACTTAAACGAGTCGGCTCGTGTTCGGCTCGTTTACCGGCCTCAGCTCGCTCGTGTTCGGCTCGTTGACACTCCTAATTGTTGACTGTTGATGGGAGTCTTTTTCTGTCCTTTTCTTCTATTGTTTCTCTTCGTCTCTGTGTCAATCAAGTCCTCAAGTTGGACAAGTTCAAGATAAGGTTGCTACATGTCTCTCGTGTGGTTGGATTCGGGAGCCTATTTTGTCTAGAATTGTTAATTTGTCCTAAATACTTCTTATGTTGTCTCTCGTACAATCATGCTAATTGTATTATACAAATTAATCAGTTTGTATTTTTACACTACGTAAAATGTTAGCCCATTAGCAGCTTTCTAAAATAGCATATTGGAGGTATCAATCGTAGTTGCGATGGTAAATTTTTAGCCGTTCCTTATTATAAGAACGATAGTGGGATCTTTCGACATTTTAGTACGACCTTTGGTGGCTAAAGAGTAGAAATTGATTGTTGAATGTCTCGTACATACCAGCACATCAGTAACTGTTTGTAAGTAACTTAAAAGGCAAGAACAGTTGATAGCACTCAAATTATCAATATTTTCTCGCGCACTCTCTCTCTCTCTCTCTCTCCCACTTGGGGGGGGAGGGGGGTGTGTGGCGGGGTCGAGCATCACATTAAAAGCTACCTAATTTGACATGGAATTATTATGCCAAAGCTTACGGCTCATGCATGGCTCAATCGCAATGATCTGCTTGGCCAGACTTGTAAAAATAACTTTTCTGTTCTTACGTGAATATTTGACAAATATGGTATATTTCAAAAATCACTTCTGTACATGCTACACTGGAACGAAATATAAGCATTTTTTTTGTTGTTGTTGTTCTTTTGAGTTACATTTGATTAATTTGGAATAATCATGTGAATAGTAAGTTCTAACGAATTATTTCAAAATTACGTACTGATAGAAAAGACACACCAATCGCACTAAGGGCTCAACCACAGCGCTTACGGACTTCGATTTGACTCAACCTATCTGGACATTAAATTTATTATTAGGCCTCTTACCGTTAAGTGTCTTGCGGACCGCAACCCCACTCAACTTATTAGACTCACGCAACTCAATTTATTAATCTCCTGAGTCTATTATCATATGACAGAAAGTTGAGCGTATTTTAGCCCAATAATAAATAATCAATAATCTCCCCAATGATAAGAAAGGCATTGCTTCTCGATCTCTCAAACAAAGACCGGCAAAAAAATCTCATTGGAGAACAAGAGTTTCAAGCTAAAAGAGAAGCAATCATGAACCATCTGGAAGCAATCATGATCTCTAACCTTATTGATCCTAAAATTTAGCTTAATTTAGATTGAGATAATTACTTTTTTATCCTTATAAATTTGTGATATTTTTTTACCCCTTAATTTTTAATATACCTCTGAAAAATTTCTCCTTTTTTTTTATATACCTCTATTTTGAGTGTGTATTGAAAAAAATTTAAATTTTTTCAAAGATATATATTAGAAAACAGATTGTATGAGTGTATATATGAAAGGAAAAAACTTTATAGAGGTATATAAAAAATTACCCCGATTTAATCACCCGATTTTTCCTCCGATTCTGTCATGTAGTAATTAACCGTTAAGGAAATAAAATTGAGACAAATTGATAGCATTTGTATATTAAAACAATTAAAAGTTTAGAGGCAATTTCAAACTTAGGTATAGTATGAGAACTCTATTCATTTTAAACTAAGTTTAATACGATATTAAATTACTTTTATTTAATCTCATCTTATATAATTAAATATAATCAAAATTAAATTATGTAATGACTTTCTCATTTACAATTTTACTTAAATATTATTTAAAATAATATTAAACAAAACTATATAATATAATATAAACTCTGCTAAACTATTTCTACCACTAGATCATATCCCATTTACTAATTACTATTTAAACTAATGTAATATAAAGCCAAATTTTAAAAAAATTAATAAAAGATAAATTTATTAATTAGGATATGATGGATATTTTAGAACAAAATATAAAAGATAAATTTATTTTAAAAAAAAATTACAATTTTTATCGTAAATTTTTTACTAAATATGGTGCACAAATTTATGTTAATTTTAAAATAACTATTAAAATAATTACTAACAAACCCATTTTTTAAGGAAGAAAACGTATTGCATTCCAATTTTGGAAACAGAAAAAACCGTAGAATATTTTTTACAAGTGCAAATACATATAGAAAATATTCATAGTATTTAATATCTTTCAATTACTAACTAACAAATTAGGTTTAAAAATAGAATTTTAAGTTTGGTTCATAATTTTAAACATGAATTCATATTTTAATTCAAAATTTGAAATTAATTTAAAACTAAATTTTGGATCTATTAACTGACTATTTCAAATTTAAAACTAACTTGGAAATAAATTAAGTTTGAAAGATAGATTGGTTGATTATATCTATATCTCTAATAACTATTTATATTCAAATTATGTATTCAAAATTATCTTCAAATATTAAGTTTTGTTCAGAAATTTAAATATAAATTTATTAATTTAAATTTAAAATTAATTTAAATTTTTAAAATTTGGATAGGTATTAAAAAAAATTTATATATGTAGTAAAACACATATTAGAAGCACATATAGTATAACTAAATTGAAAGTATATAAACTTATTTAGAGACAAATTAAAGTTAGAAAAAAATTAAATAATAAATAGACTCATAACACCAATAACTATTTAAATTTAAAATATAAATATAAATTTAATTTAATTAAATTAGATGTAAATCACACGTGCACTGTAACTAGTATAAACAGAACCCTCAATAATAAATTATCTGTTCTTTCTTATTTCTCAAGTAAATAATAAGACGGTTTTTTATATTATTAAAAAGAATAAGGGTTAATTAAATAATAATCCAACTCAAACCGACCTTGTTTTCTTAAGCGTGGAAATAATCCCTCGTTCCCAGAAGCTTCTTAACCAATAGAATATTGCCACGTGTCCTTCAAAGTAAATCCCGCGTCCCGTAGACCCGTTCTCGCATGCGAAACCGACACAGCTGAGGAGGCCACCAAACATGTATAAATACCCAACGATCCCCGACCCTTTCCTCCGTCCTCGCACCGCCTCCAGGGCGACCGCTAGGGTTGCGAATTTTGATCGCTAGGGTTTCAATCTAGGTTTCCATCGTGATCGCTAGGGTTTCGACCTACGGTTCTTCTTCTTCGTTGTTTGATCGTTGTTGTTTGTGATCGTTGATGAGTTTTTTGAAGGATCTCGCATGGCGGAGTTTGGGATCTTCTAGGCCCTATTCTCTGCATGGCGATCGCTAGGGTAATATCGTTCATCGCTAGAATTTCGGCATACGATTCTTCATCGTTGTTGTTTGATCGTTGTTATTGGTGATTTTTTATGAATCGTTGCTGTTTGTGATCGTTGATGAGTTTTTTGAAGGATTGTAGAGTTTGGGATCTTCTAGGCCCTATCCTCTGCATGGCGATCGCTAGGGTAATATCGCTCATCGCTAGAATTTCGACATATGATTCTTCATCTCTGTTGTTTGATCGTTGTTATTGGTGATCATTTATGAGTCGTTGTTATTTGTGATCGTTGACGAGTTTTTTGAAGGATCTCGCATGGCGGAGCTTGGGATCTTCTAAGCCCTATCATCTCCATGGCGATCGCTAGGGTAATATCGTTCATCGCTAGAATTTCGACATATGATTCTTCATCGTTGTTGTTTGATCGTTGTTATTGGTGATCATTTATGAGTCGTTGTTTGTGATCGTTGATGAGTTTTTTGAAGGATCTCACATGGCATAGTTTGGGATCTTCTAGGCCCTATCGTCTCCATGGCGATCGCTAGGGTAATATCGCTCATCGCTAGAATTTCAACATATGATTCTTCATCATTGTTGTTTGATCGTTGTTATTGGTGATCATTTATGAGTCGTTGTTATTTGTGATTGTTGATGAGTTTTTAGAAGGATCTCGCATGGCGGAGTTTGGGATCTTCTAGGCGCTGTCGCCTCCATGGCGATCGCTAGGGTAATATCGTTCATCGCTAGAATTTCGACATATGATTCTTCATATCTGTTGTTTGATCGTTGTTATTGGTGATCGTTTATGAGTTGTTTGAAGGATCTCACATAACACGCTTGCTATCTTCGATGCCTTATCGTCTACATGGCGTTCGTTATGGTAACATCGTGATCTTAAGAGTTTTGATGTAGGATTCTTCTGTGGTTGTTAGATCGTGTTGTTTTCTGTGATTGTTGATTAGTTTTTTTTCGAGGGATCTCGTGTGGTCAGGGCTGGGATCTTCTGCGTGATTGTTTTATTTGAGCTTAATGCGGTGCTGTTAGTTCTCCTACGCGGTTCTCTAATGGTATATACAAAATTTTTAGCCTGTTTGATTTGATGTCCGTGTCAGGTTTATTGATTATGAAGTGGAGGATTCAGATTTGATCTGATTCTTGTTCAGTAGCAGAGGAAATTATCAAATTTGGAGTTGTTTTATGTTTTTGGATTCGTCCTTTTGTGGTTTTACTTGAGATTTTGGTGCAATTTGCCACGGCAAGTGTTTTGGGTCGGGATTTGAGATTCTCGTTCAGTAGATGGGAGTTTATCAAAATTGGAGTAGTTTTATGTTTTTGGATTCGGCCTTTTGTGGTTTTACTTGAGATTTTGGTGCAATTTGCCACGGCAAGTGTTTTGGGTCTGGATTTGAGATTCTCGTTCAGTAGATGGGAGTTTATCAAATTTGGAGTAGTTTTATGTTTTTGGATTCGGCCTTTTGTGGTTTTACTTGAGATTTTGGTGCAATTTTCCACGGCCGGTGTTTTGGGTCTGGATTTGAGAGTTGCTCTGGTGGTTTTGTTATAAGGTTTCTATTAATCTGGTTTATTATTTATATTCAGGTTCGGTGGATTTTTTGTTCTTGTTTGTAGCAGATGAATTTGATGGATTCGTGGATTGCGTCTTTTGGTTCGGTCTTTTGTTGGTTTTACTTGAGATTTGGTTAAATTTGCCATTAATGGGTGTTTTTTGATGTTACGATTAAGAGGATTCTTCTATTAGCTTTTGTTATTCTGTTGGACTTTCTGGGCTCCTGATTGCCAGCGAGTTCTTTAATGGAGAAGAGTAATTTTAAAGGTTTTTCAAGTGGTCTTTTTCTGGTATCTATATCTTTATGCGATCCTGTACTGTTGGATATTAAATTTCGGCCTGTTGATTATTGTTGATATCAAGTTTCTTTTTGTTCCTCTTCTTATTTGGAGTGATCTAAAAGAACAGGGGAAGTAGGCAGATTATAATGATAAGTGACTGCTAGAGGTCGTTGAAGAGATGAGTGGCAGGGATCAACACTTACCATAGCGGGCTAGCCCATGCAGGACCGTTGGGATTTGGATGCTTTGCAACAGTGATCAATTTCTAGTTTAACACTTGGATCTGCACTCATTCATAAACTTTACTCCTCGACTTTGTAGTTCTTCTATACAACTATCTAAAGTGCAGATTTGAAAGCCTTTTGCATTATACTGTCAACATTGGTGTCTACAAGCTTATGCAAAGAACAGGGGTAGTGTTGAATCATAATAGGAAAAACTTCAGAGAAGCCACTTATGGTATAGCGCATTTTCTGATTTGCCATGCCACCGTTCAAAATGCACTTGCTCTATTATAGTTTCAGTTTCTGGTTTTCTTAAAGGACCTGCCATTATGGAAGGTTGTCTGAGTGTTAGATTTTATCAGCTATAAAGTAGCGAAGTGCAAATCAGAGGGTGGTGAAGTGCTATATTTTATCAACCTGTTATTTGTAGTATGTATAACTGTCTTATCCTTTTAATAGCAGGTTCGTACAGAAATCTAAAGCAAAATCACTGGGGGTTGAAAAATTCTACAATGTGGAACTGCATAGTGCAAATGTTATTACAGCAGGGATCTTTCTGACGCTTTCCCCAATTTCTAGTACTAGCTGTTCTACCTGATTATAGAGACTATAGTCTCCTTTATGTTTTGCTTTCGTTTTTGGTTCTGCATTGCTTGTTCATGGAAATTATTTGTCTAGTAGGATCGGGAGTCTGTCCAAGTTGCTTACAAGTCTTCTCTGCCTAGGGGGCTTTCAAAGCTTGCTTGGTCAAGGATTATTCTGTATCTTCTCAGCAACTTGTTGATATATCTCGTTCTTTTTTATGATTCCTGGTATCTGCATGGTCCTGTTTATCACTTGACTTGTCTTTGTTGGAGTTTTAGAGTTAAAGGATGATTTAATAAAGAGAGAGGGACGGCAATAATGGTCGTTGACTTGCCTTTCTTGTAACCTTTTCAAGGTCAAGATGAGTTGATGAAGAGGCAGGTACGGTTACAATGGTCATTGACTTGCCTTTGTTGGAAATTAGATGCAGAGAGGATGATCTAATCAAGTTATGGTTATATCACCTTTATGAGTAGCTGGTCTTATCATACTGATGCAAGGGTGAGCTCAAGTAGAACGGTGATTTTGTCATATATAAGTAGCATTCCAGTATATTGGTGATATACACTCTCTAGCTTTTATTTCCACTGCAGTTGGTGGAGCAGTAGCACACTTGTTTCTATTGTCACTTTTCGAGCTTGATTATCTCCTATCCACTTTATACGGATTTATTTCTTGTAGCACTTTAAAGTTTACCCATTGGAGTGGCTTTAGATGAAGACGTGAAGGGATTCTGCAAAACTGTTTCCTTCTTTGATTTCTGCCGTCAGGTTCTTGCTGTTCTCTCTCCATTTGCTGACTTGTTATTTTGTCGAAGTTGCTCATCATAATCTTCTTTGAAGAGATACAATCCTGTGATCCCTATTCTATTTCAACAATTCTTGTTGTTTCATTTGTCTCTGATTCCTTCACAGGTTCTTCTTGAAGGTCATTTTACCGAGTTTGCTTGTCAGAAATGATAATACTGATCTTCTTCGTTGGTAGTTATTCTCGCTTTTTTATTTCCTGGCAAGGGCTTGCTGATATTCAATTTCATTCTTCAATAGCTTGTCTGGTGATTTTTAGTTTCTTATTTTGTTTTTTCTTCAATTCAATTATCTATGATATTGCATGTCTATTATTGTGGCATGTGCAGTGGAGCTCAAATGCTTTGAAGTTAAATTTAATGATCCTAATGGGAAGCTCATCTATATTTGTGCGATACTGATGGATCTTAAGTTCTCTGCGGTTCAAATAATTATCCTTATGAAGAGGAGGCTAAGCTGTACTGGTGATACTGATTTGCCACGACATCTCTGATTAGTTTGATTATTCAGGTTATATACAAATTGGCATTAACAGTACTGTTGACTTCATGAAGCAATTGCTTATTTCTTCATGAAGCAATTGCTTATTTCCTTATGGTTGCTTAGTTCGTCTTAGACGGCAGATGGACTTTATACTAGTTATTTTGGTTGATATCTATAAGAGATATCGTATCTCTGTTCTTCCTTGTATTACAGGTATGCTTATCTTTCAGTTGAGTTGGCTTGTGTAGATCAATAAACAATTGGGATTAACTTCCAGGGTATACACTAGTACACTACCATTATTAATGTTTCTCTTTAACTATTCTGCAAATCTTTTCGAGCCGCTATTTGAGTGTGAGTGTGGATTTCGGCCTTTTGTGGCATGTAGGTGCATTACAATTTTGGCCAGATTTGTGAGGCAACTTCAGTTTAAATAAAAAGAGTCATTTCTTATTGTCTGAAGGATCAACAAAATTGGTATCTAAACCAGCTCTTTCTTCCAAAGATCAGGTGCAGTGTATAGGTATGTCATTAGCTCTTCCAGCTCTTCCAAGTGATCGTTCATATCATTGTATTCATTGGATTGTTTTTATTTTGGGGTTTACTTTCCAGTGGATCAGATGTTTTCCAAGTTTCTCGATCCTTCCAAGCTAGGGGAGCCTCTCCATCACTCTGCTACTAACGTTCTAATTCATCTCTCAAGAGCTTGCTCATCTTTGTCGTTGCATTTTACTGATTTTGCCTAACTGCTTTGGTGCTGTGTATGTTCTTTGTTGGAGGTTGAGAGTTAAAGCATGAGTCAATCAAGGGGGGAGGTTGAATAAATGTCATGGATGGTTGGAATTGTCATATTAATGAAATGGAGTGCTAAAGTACAGTGGTAATAAAATCATGAAAATGAGGAGAGCTCTCTACAGTTATGGTGATGTAGTCTATTGATTGTACTTGATCCTGTTCACATGGTTAAATCACACTTTCCCTTTGTTGGTCTTTGAGATATGATGGATAATATCAGTTACCTTTGTCGGATATGTGCTGAGTTGTTTGGTCTCCATCTTTTCTTTGCAGCGGAGTGATAAACATGGTGTCTGTTAGCAGCTGGCTGTCAGGACTCCGTGTAGATAAGGGATAATTCCTTAAAACTATCCATTCTTCTATTTCTACCTTCCAAGTTAATTGTTGTTACATTTTTATGCTTGTTTTGAAGGTTTTATGAGGATTGCCCATAGCAATTTTCGTCGGAGAGAGTTTGTTCTTAGTTACCTAACAATTCTTCTAGTTTCTACCGTCGTCTTCTAGTTTCTACCATTCAAGTTATTGTTGTCACATTACTTTCTGCATTATTGGCAGGCTTCTCGTAAAGGTCATGTACCGAAAGTTGATTGCCATACTTCAGCTTGCAGGGAGTTTTCACGCAATTACCAAATTTATGACATTGAAATCCTTCTTGGGCTGCTGGTTTAATTCTATTTTCACTAGCTGATTATGGCATCGTCAATAGTGTATGCTTTCTTCTCCGTATCATGTCAAGTTGTTGAAATTCTTGTTTTTGTGATTTCCCTGGAGTTCTATGCTATTATGTATCTAATGGCATGTGCAATATCTAATATGGTGCTTGGCAGTTATAGGTTGAGCTGCGGTCGTGATTTGGACATGATTCGGTTTAGTTTGGGCTCGGGGAAAATTGAATGGTATTTGTTAAATTGGTCTAGGAAAAATGAATGCCAAAATCAAATTGAAGGAGCTAACACACAATCAAACCACTTTGATTTAACATTTTGCTATAATGGTATTAATTCTTTGATTTCTTATTACCACTGTTGATACATATATTGAAGATTTTGAACTAGTTTGGGTAAACTGACCTCTCTACCATTCAGTTTTTTTCTTTTTTTAATATAAACCATGTATAGTATGTAATTTACTACTTTCTATATAATTTTTTTAAATTTTTTTTTGGGGGCAAATCCTGGAAACAAAACGGATGAGTTTTGAAGTCTTTGAGAACTAGGGGTGGCAATCCAGCTCGCTGTTCGTTAGCCAGCTCGTGTTTGGCTCGAAATGAGCTCGAGTTCGAATCGCTCGTTTAGTAAACAAGCCGAACACGAGCTGAATTTTTCAGCTCGTTTAATAAACGAGCCGAACACGAGTTGGGGTCAGCTTCCTCGTGTTCTGCTCGATAACAGCTCGAATACATATATTTAATATTTATATTTTTTATATAATTTATATTTATATATAAATAATTAATTAAATATGTAAATATAAATTTTTATTATTTAATTTTTAGCCCAATCTAAATATGAAACCTAGCTTAATTATAAATAGCCCATTTATATGTATAGTTTCAACCATTAGATTAAAATCTATTGGGTAAGATCTTTAAAATCTATTATATATATATTTTTTTTCTAGTTTTTTTAACTTGTTGATTATGAGTCAGCTCGCGTTCGGCTCGATTTTCGGCTCGTTAATATGAGCTGAATTTTTTGGCTCGTTACTTAAACGAGTCGGCTCGTTGACACTCCTAATTGTTGAATGTTGATGGGGTCCTTTTCTTCTATTGTTTCTCTTGTTCAACAATTTCCCCAACTAAGGGTTCACCGACAGCGCTCACGGACTTCGACCTGACTCTACCTATATGGACATTGGATTTATTATTAGGCCTCTTACCGTTAAGTCTTTTGCGGATCGCAACTTCACTCAACTTATTATACTCATCCAACTCAAATTATTAGTCTCTTGGGCCTATTATCACAGGACAGAAAGTTGGGTGTATTTTAGCCCAATAATAAATAGTCAACAATTCCTCCAACCAAGGGCTCAACCACAGCGCTCACGTTCTTCGATCTGACTCAACCTACCTGGACATTAGATTTATTATTGGGCCTCTTACCGTTAAGTCTCTTTCGGACCGCAACCCCACCTGAACATTAGATTTATTATTGGGCATCTTACCGTTGTTTCTTGCGGACCGCAACCCCACTCAACTTATTGGACTCACCCAACTCAACTTATTAGTCTCTTGGGTCTATTATCACGTGACAGAAAGTTGGGCGTATTTTAGCCCAATAATAAATAGTCAACAATCCCTCAAACTAAGGGCTCAACCACAGCGCTTACGGACTTCGACCTGACTCAACCTACCTAGACATTGGATTTATTGTTGGGCCTCTTACCGTTAAGTCTCTTGCGGATCGCAACTTATTAGACTCATCCAATTCAACTTATTAGTCTTATGGGTCTATTATCACATGACAGAAAGTTGGGCGTATTTTAGCCCAATAATAACAATCCCCCCAACTAAGGGCTCAAGAACAGCGCTCATGGACTTCGACCTGACTCAACCTATCTGGACATTGGATTTATTATTGGACCTCTTACCGTTAAGTCTCTTTCGGACCGCAACCCCGCCTGGCCATTAGATTTATTATTGGGCCTCTTACCGTTAAGTCTCTTGCGGACCGCAATCCCACTCAACTTATTAGCCTCATCCAACTCAACTTATTAGTCTCCTGGGCCTATTATCACAGGATAGAAAGTTGGACGTATTTTTGCCCAATAATAAATAGTCAACAATCCCTCCAACTAAGGGTTCAATCACAGCGCTCACGGACTTCGACCTGACTCAACCTACATGGACATTGGATTTATTATTAGGCCTCTTACCGTTAAGTCTCTTTCGGACCGCAACCTCAGACATTGGATTTATAATTGGGCCTCTTATCATTAAGTCTCTTTCGGACCGCAACCCCGCCTGGCCATTAGATTTATTATTGGGCCTCAACCACAGCGCTCACGGACTTCGACCTGACTCGACCTATATGGACATTGGATTTATTATTAGGCTTCTTACCGTTAAGTCTCTTGCGGACCGCAACTCCACTCAACCTATTAGACTCATCCAACTCAAATTATTAGTCTCATGGGCCTATTATCACAGGACAGAAAGTTGGGCGTATTTTAGTCCAATAATAAATAGTCAACAATTCCCCCAACTAAGGGCTCAACCACAGCACTCACGGACTTCGATCTGACTCAACCTACCTGGACATTAGATTTATTATTGGGCCTCTTACCGTTAAGTCTCTTTCGGACCGCAACCCCACCTGAACATTAGATTTATTATTGGGCATACCGTTAAGTCTCTTGCGGACCGCAACCTCACTCAACTTATTGGACATACCCAACTCAGCTTATTAGTCTCCTGGGCCTATTATCACAGGATAGAAAGTTGGACGTATTTTTGCCCAATAATAAATAGTCAACAATCCCTCCAACTAAGGGTTCAATCACAGCGCTCACGGACTTCGACCTGACTCAACCTACATGGACATTGGATTTATTATTAGGTTTCTTACCGTTAAGTCTCTTTCGGACCGCAACCCCAGACATTGGATTTATAATTGGGCCTCTTATCATTAAGTCTCTTTCGGACTGCAACCCCGCCTGGCCATTAGATTTATTATTGGGCCTCTTACCGTTAAGTCTCTTACGGATCGCAACCCCACTCAACTTATTAGATTCATCCAACTCAACTTATTAGTCTCCTGGGCTTATTATCACAGGACAAAGTTGGGCGTATTTTAGCCCAATAATAAATAGTCAACAATCCCCCCAACTAAGGGCTCAATCACAGCGCTCACGAATTTTGACCTGACTCAACCTACCTGGACATTGAATTTATTATTGGGTCTCTTACCGTTAAGTCTTTTTCGGACCGCAACCCCAGACATTGGATTTATAATTGGGCCTCTTATCGTTAAGTCTCTTTCGGACAGCAACCCCGCCTGGCCATTAGATTTATTATTGGGCCTCTTACCGTTAAGTCTCTTGCGGACCGCAACCCCACTCAACTTATTAGACTCATTCAACTCAACTTATTAGTCTCCTTGGCCTATTATCACAGGACAGAAAGTTGGGCGTATTTTAGCCTAATAATAAATAGTCAACAATCCCCCCAACTAAGGGCTCAACCACAGCGCTCACGGACTTCGACCTGACTCAACCTACCTGGACATTGGATTTATTATTTGATCTCTTATCGTTAAGTCTCTTTCGGACCGCAACCCCAGACATTGGATTTATTATTGTGCCTCTTACCGTTAAGTCTCTTTAGGACCGCAACCCCGCCTGGCCATTAGATTTATTATTGGGCCTCTTACCGTTAAGTTTTTTACGGACCGCAACCCCACTTAACTTATTAGACTCATTCAACTCAACTTATTAATTTTTTAGGCCTATTATCACAAGACAGAAAGTTGAGCGTATTTTAGCCTAGTAATAAATAGTCAACAATTTCCCCCAATAATAAGAAAGGCATTGCTTCTCGATCTCTCAAACAAAGACCGGCAGAAAAATCTCATTGGAGAACAAGAGTTTCAAGCTAAAAGAGCAGCAATCGTGAACCATCTGGAAGCAATCATGATCTCTAACCTTATTGACCCTAAAATTTAGCTTAATTTGGATTGAGATAATTACTTTTTTATCCTTATAAAGTTGTGATATTTTTTTTTATTTCTTAATTTTTAATATACCTGTAAAAAAAATTTCTTTCTTTCTTATATATTTCTATTTTGAGGGTGTATTAAAAAAAATTTAAATTTTTTCAAAGATATATATTAAAAAATAAATTGTATGAGGAGTATATATAAAAGGAAAAAATTTTGTAGGGATATATAGAAAATTGCCCCATTTAGATTTAATCACCCGAATTTTCCTCCGATTCTGTCATGTAGTAATTAACCGTTAAGGAAATAAAATTGAGACAAATTGATAGCATTTGTATATTAAAACAACTAAAAGTTTGGAGGCAATTTCAAACTTAGGTATAGCACGAGAACTCTATTCATTTTAAACTAAGTTTAATACGATATTAAATTACTTTTATTTAATCTCATCTTATATAATTAAATATAATCAAATTTAAATTATGTAATGACTTTCTCATTTACAATTTTACTTAAATATTATTTAAAAATAATATTAAACAAAACTATATAATATAATATAAACTCTGCTAAACTATTTCTACCACTAGATCATATCCTATTTACTAATTACTATTTAAACTAATGTAATATAAAGCCAAATGTAAAAAAATTTAATAAAAGCTCTCAAACCGCACCAGACTTTAATATTTTATCATACAAATATTCACAGCAAATTTATAGGCAAATATTCACATTTATTTAAACTCTTATTTATAGCAAATGTTATCTAATTAATACAAAATCCTTGAAGTGATTCGATCCGAGTAACTATAGTTATTCCATACTTTAATATTGCATTCATTTCATGTTGATCTAAATTTTCTTCTGAGCAACTTTTATATTTTGTATTATCAAAAATAACTTAAGTACAAAATTATAAAATAATTTACAAATCAAATTATCAACTAATTTACAAAAAAAAAAAAAAATTATTGTCATAAGAATGCTTATTATGACGGTTAATTTTTTGGCACTACATGTATTAAAAGTTAATTTTAAGATCCTGAAATTTGGTTAGTAAAATTAATTTTAAATACTTTGGATAATGTTTTTTTTTTGTTTGGATTATAGATTAAAATGCAGTATCATCACAAACATATTTTGGCGTTTTATTATTCAAAATACCAAAAAGTTATTTCCCATCTCTTTTTTCTCGGCCGGTAAGCCGAGAGAGAAAAAAAAACTTCAGTGGGGAGGTTTCTAATTTAAAGAGCCTTAATTCGTTAACAAATATTATTTTTATCTCCATCCAAAGATTGTAATTCTTTTCTCTAATTTTTTTTTTAGGTTTTAGTATTGAACAACACTTAACGAATCATTAAATGAGGATAAAATTAACACGTGACAATGGATCAAAGTCTCCCCAGCGAGTTATCGTTGAGGAATATTTTGCTTTTCCAAAAATATTCCACAACAATAGTGTTTTTGTTGAAAAAATATTTTTCGTCCATTTTGAAAAAACATTTCTAGATTTTATGGACAAGTAATATTTTTGTTTTCATATTTTTATTCAGAAAACTATAAAAAAATATATGAAAAAGAATGTCTTTCACAATGTTTAAAAAATTAGATCTAATCAGCCGGTTCTATTGATCCGATCGTAATCTAACCTATAAAGTGATTCAGTTCAATTCTTTGAACCCGATAAATTAAAAAAATTATTTAGAACCATTCGAATCAGCGGTTCAACCATCAAAGTGATGAACTAGTCCGATTTTAGTCAAACCGGCTGATTTTTTTTTTTTTATCAAGTCATATTAAAATTCAACGACTTAAAATTAGTTTAGCTAATTTAATTTTTTATTAGCACAAATTAATCTTATAACCCAAAAATTAGCCTTATAAAAAGTAAAATTGAAAAATTATATTTATTTAATTCGGCCCAGAAATCAGGATTTTATAATTAAGTATAATACTAAAATAATAATACATTATATTTTTTATACAAAAAAATCTAAAAAATAATTAAATATTTATGATGTTATACTGACATCACTAGTTCATTGCTCCTGACCCACTAATATTTTTGAATCGTTGTTTGACCCGATTTTTAAAATATTAATTTTTCATTAAATTTTTTTTTAAAATAATTATTCTCTCTTTTCCAAAGAGCCAAAACACCCTCTTAGAGTGCTACATCACAGAGCATACAAATTTCCTAGATAACTATGAAATGTTTTTGGACAAAAAGCATTGGAACCTAATCAAACACTTTATGAGTCTCTCTTTCTCTTTTAGTCAAAAAGAGAGAGAAAGAGAGTCCAATAAAGTGGCTGCATAATGCCATGAATCCACCTCTTCCTACACAAAGAGTCAAGAGCAATTAAAGAAACTTATTAAAGATCAAATTTGAAAAAGTGTGATCTTCATGTAGATAACAATCAAGAGAAAATTACACTACTAGTCCCTAAACTTTGAGTTTTCTTTCATTTTAGTCCTCGAACTTTTGATTTTGATATTCTAGGGTTTCATGTTAGACCCTAAACTATAAACAATGTTTTAGGTCATTCATTTGTCCGTGCATCATAAATTTATCAACCCTTCAAAAAAACACATACTTTCAGTTTCTATATATAAGAAAAGAAAATAAATATAACTCAATAGATGGTAGCTTTGAAACATAAGATTCAGAAAGAAACATGCATAAGAGTTTAGGGACCACTGATGGCGAATTTAGAAAGTTCAAGGACTAAAAATAAAACTTCGCTTAAAGTTTGGGAACTGATGTTGCAATTTTTACCCTAACAATATATAAAGGCTTTAGTACCAACAAAAGGATTCAAAGCTCACATGTACACTTGGGATCTTTGTACAAGAAGATGGTGCTTGTGAGAAAGAACACTGCTTTGCTAGCTCTCATTATCTGGCTCATGGTGGCGGCATTCTTCGTCGCGCTCGCGACCGCCTCACTGCGTATGTCCCCGCGATCCTCTCCATCGGATTTTCATACAATAATTGTTGAATCTTTTTCGACCTGAAATGTACAATTTTGCACAACAAAAGAGCCATTTTGATCAATTTAGTCATGCACAAGTGTTTTTCTGTGAAGACTATTGTTTTAGCATCTTCTAACCCACCTGAGCTTCTGCTTCTGGATTTGGTGGTTGAGTAACAGAAATGCCGAGAGCATTTTGCTTTGGTGAGAAGCTGAAATTTATACTTCTTCTGAAAATACAAAAGAACAACAGAAATAGTAAGTAAGATTATACAGTTTGTATTGTCTTGACTTTACCGAAAAGCTACTAGAGTCAGTACTTACTTGAACTACTCTCCTCGAACAATACTTCTGAACAGCTCTGCTCGAAGATTACTTTCTGACGACTGGTCTTCGCTTTCTGAAGCATGCAGGTGCTGCTGGCTGATTAACAATCCCAAGCCGACGTGCGGCCACGCTTGCTGCGGCGACAACTGCTGCCCCCCGACCCCTCCGCCCCCGATGCAGTAAAGAATCAGCAGTTCAAAAGAGTGCTTCTGGGTTGGCAGTAAAAGGGGAAAACAAGAGATGCTTACTGTTGCATCTCATGTCTCAGCATGTAATAATATCTAGTAATAACTTCCAATAAAACCCCTGTTTTAGTTCTTAAATTCCGCAAATAATAAAGCAAAGGAAAATTTCGAATTCATACATGAAATATGTTGATCCATGATTACACATACCACTCACTATTTATAGTTCAAAGTAAGAGAACATGCAACTTCTACAAAAGGCATGGAAATTGCATAAAGGAAACAGATTTTGAGATCATAACATTAGAAAGAATTTGAAGCATCTTAAAACCAGAAAAAGAAACAAGAAGGGGTGCACTTGTTGCATGTAAAGTCTCAGCATGTAATAACACATATTACTTACTGTCCGACAAAATCCCTGTTCTGTTACATCTTAAATTCGGCGAATATAAAACAAGGCATAAATTTGATGTCTACAATGAGCGAAAAGGAACTCATTTACATGTAAAATCAGAAACAATCACTATCTATTTCTACTTCTATAAACCGAGCCCATGCGACTCCTGCCAAGGGACGCTGTTTCCGAGTTTTCTAACCTTACAAAGAACCCAAAACTTTGAGGTACATAAATACCCAAAATGTCATAACCCAGAACCCACAAAAAATCCCGCAACCGATGCAAGAACAGCTGCTATCATTGATCCCGACAAGAAAGCGGCAATCGCCGACTGAAGGGTCGAGATATGTTATCATCCCAAGCCCATCGAAATCACAGCTCCTGGAATCCTGCTTTTGTAATTGATAATAGCTGTTAAATGCGTAAGAGATATTACCCTTCTCCCCAATAGCATTGCATGACCCTCCATAGTACAAAGTGGTGCAGTCCGCCATGGTGCACGCAAGCTTTAAATGATTCCCGACCCCATCCAAATCACGATACGGGTTTGCGACACACCACCGCGGCGGGAGATACTGAACATTTTTGGCATTTTTCAATTCTCCCGATCCCAATCCGAGATTCAAAGGGTACTTGGCCTGGCCATCGAAGGAGAAGATCCCCCAATGTCTTTCGAAGTTCCCGGGAAGTACACTCTTTTGCTCTTCATCGAGAAGACTAAAGAGATAAACATCAACAGGCGGTACACCCGGTCTAAGAGGAGTTCCTTTGTTACTCAACACATGACTGATTAGACCTTGGTTAAAAGCCCTCGCAGCAGTTAGGTTCGCACTTGCTGCACCTTCTGTCGGCCAACCGACTTCTCCGATCGCTATAGGCATTGACCCATAACCGATTTTATTCAAAGCCGCTACTAAAGTATCATAATTTCCATCAAAGGCATTGTAGTATACATTTGAGCCGTCCACAACAGGGTGTGAAGAGCCGTCGAAGAAGGCGTAATCTTGGGGGAAGTCGGAGTTTTGGTAAAGGCTGAGGAAAGGGTAGATGTTGACCAGAAAAGGGGACCCATTTGAATTGAGGAAGGAGACGAGTTGAGTCATTATCTGGGTGAGTTCGGGGCGAAACGTGCCCTGTGAGGGTAGAGACGCGGATTGGTAGGCATCTGCATTGCACGGGACGACGAGCTTCACGTAGCCAGCGAGGTTGGCTTTTGCTAGCGACTGTTGGAGGTTGAGCACAGCGGGGAGGACGTAGGACTGGAATTGACCCGCATAGCTCGTGAGGAAGGGCTCATTGCCTACCGCAATGTATCTGTTCAGATGTAAGGACAGAAAGGTTACCACAACAAATATTGAGCGAAAAATTCTCATAAAGGTGATCAGCCACAATAAAAAAAACCCCACTATTTATTTCCTAGGTTTGCAGATCTCCTTATAGAAATGTTAAACATTTCCTAGGAACGCACTTTTGTATATATTCTACGAGCAACGCTTCTTAAAAGATATGGATAAGTCAAGCAAGCGGAAACACAGATATGTACACCGAAAGATCTTAGTATCTCGTTAGAGAAACAAAATTTGTATAATGTCATATGATTAAGAAATAACATGACAAAGCATATTTAAAAGATTAAGCACGCGTGCTTTTGTATGCAAAACATGGCCTTGTCTAATATCAAAACCATAGAACAATACAGCAGAGCTGGATACCTCTTACGGATATCTAGTTGCTAAAAACCAAAATAAGCACTTACATATATGCTTGCACACTTTCGAGAGCGAATATTATGGTGTTCTCACATGAAGTCAATACCGGTAAATATGGGAACCTTCTCTATTGGATACTGAACATTCCAAATGGGTGCTAACACTAAAATTCAACATCTAATTTTCTAAATTGATGATTATTTTCTAGGATATAAAACCCTACAAAACACTTGGTAAATCATATCTGCAAAAGCTCTACCAGCAAATAGCTAATCAAGCTGTCAAGTTTAACAAATTTCTCAATTCAACTAACCATAACTATTCCAAATAATACAAAATTTTGAAATCGAGGGTCCAATTTCAAAATGTCCTACACTAATCTACCAACATTCAAACTGCTAAGACAAATTCTAGACCGTTTTGTTGATCTTTTGTGCAACATGGTATCAGAGCCGATCCTAAGCCCCCTCCGTTCCAAAAGATCCTAAATTCGATTCCCGTATCCATCATTTTACGGCACATATACACGTAACCGAGGGTGTTAAATCAAATTCCGAGCATTTCCTTACTAGATCGATTTATCGAATAACACCAAACAAATCAGTTTTTTCAAACAATAGAGATTATAACAACAAAAAATGAAATGGAAAAAGAAAGAAGATGGATTAATTTACCTAATATCGACTCCTCCTTTAACCAAATACCTAGACACGTTCTGGGCGACCCAAACATCGGAAGCGGCTTGCGAAGAAGCCAAAGTGCTCAGCATCTCGTTGGGGATCCCCACCATGACCTCGATCCCGCTCCCCACCAAAGCCCTAAGGATCCCGGGATCGGAATCGAAGAGCTTCACCTTCGCGATGCGATTCTCCCGCATGAGATCCACCGCGAGGGAGGGGGGGATCCGGTGCGAGGAGAGCATGCCCCAGTTGACACCAATGGCGGACTCCACGGCGTAGAGGTGGGGTCGTTGGAGGAGGAGGAGGAGGAGAAGGAGAAGGAGGGGGTTCTTCGCCATTGTTGAGCTCAAAGGTGCGATTTTGGGAGAGGGGATTCGAGGGTTTTTGGGGGGGCGTTTCTAGAGAGAGAGAGAGAGAGAGAGGGAGAGGGAGGAGAGAGAGTGGCAGGAGCACTCTCTAGAGTGTAAATTTTAGAGAGAGAAAAGGATGAAAAGGAAGAGAGAGCGGAAATTTTTGCATGCACCTGGTGCACCGTACACCATACATTTTTGAAATTTGGCCAACATACAAAAACCCGCAAATATCGTTTCTTTGCTGCCCCCACATTGAAAAATCTATATTTTTTTCTCTTAAATTTTAAAATTATTTTCAAAAAATTACGATATTAATGAAGAGAGAAAAATAACCTAATTACTCTTACTTGTTTTATAAGAAAAATATAATTTTTAATATATTTCTGTCATTTTGAAGGTATTTTTTGTATAAACTATAAAAAATGAATGAAATAGTGACGAAACCATAATGGAGGGGGCCTAAATGCATCAACTAAATTTTGAGGGAGTAAAATATAAAATTTTGAAAGTCATGAAGGAAGAGTGAAAAGTAAGTATTTATATAAAGATTTTCTGTATTTTAGCCTTAAAAATTTTATATATTATTTTGGGGAAAAATGTGCTCTTCCAGTAGCGTAGCATATTTTCACTTTGTCATCGTTTAATTTTTTTAAAAAAAATTACTATTGTACGATTTTTTTTTTTGTAATACTATAAGTGCTAAATAGTTTATAAATCGCAGACTACTAAACACAAATAATAGCAGATTTTTATAGTGCGATAAAAATAAAACCACATAATAGTAAATAAAAAATTTTAAACCGTAAGGTGTCAAAGTGAAAAGTGCTAAACCACATATGGGCAAATTGAATATCGCTCTATTTTTATTTTTAAGATGCTCGTAAATCACAATCACATACAATTTATGTTTGAAGATGAATCGCGCTCGAGTCACTGAGGTTACTAACCAATCGCTTTAAGTATCGGCGGTTATTACATAAGCTTTAATCTGTATTTTAATGTGTTCTATAAGAAAATCAAAATTATGACTTCAAAACAAAGAAAAAAAAGTGATATAAAAAAAATAAAATGTGATATTTGTTTTCTTTATTTTGTAGCGACGAATAAAAAATACTAGGAGAAAATTAATACTTAATAGCAAAACTAAAAAAGTATTTCGTTAAATAGAATTGCACCATTTAGCAAGATCAAACAAACTGGTCCATAGTCTATATGTGAAATATTCATATAAAAAATCATAAATTTTATATTTTGTTGATTTTTGGAAGTAAGTGTCACCAAAGGATAAATTTCACACATAGTCATTAAATATTGGATACAATATATAATGTTACCCAAAAAAAAATGATATAGTAAGAAACTATTCTGAATTAGTCTTAATATCCACACTTATGTATATAGTAGATATCATGTGAACCATATGAAATATACTGATGATGAAAAAAGATAACTTAAGAGATATGAGATAGTGTCGCGTGTACCGATCGTAAAAGTAACGAAAAAGATGAAACAATAATATTATCAAAAAAATCGATCCAATTAAATGAACTGGATCACGCGTACTGACTGAAAGAGATAATGAAAGAAATAGTCCAGAATACGAAATTAAACTTATGACATCTTGAAAGAAAGAAAACTTAAGAATTAGTTCTGATACTGTATTATCCAAAAAAATAATTTTGTATGAAATAGTTTAGAATTAGTCTTATCGCATAATAATAATATATATGAATACACTGAGTGCATGAAACAATCTGAGTGTTGCAGAGGAGAGAGAGAGAGAGAGAAACCAAAAGGATGAGAAAGTGGGATTGTGTATTGGGGGATTTTGTAAACACAAATTGATGGATTTGTGGCCATCTAAGATGTTGGATGCAACTTTGGTACACGTGGCAACATACTGTGGATAGTGTGGATGTTTGGTGATATAGGATTAAGTTCATTTTGAGAGGGGTGATTATTATTGAAATAATTTATTAGGGCTTTTTGAATAAGACAAGGTAACCTACCCTGGCCCCCAATTAAATATTTTATAGGGATAACTTCAAAAACCACCCCTGTGGTTTCATACGTTCTCACTTTAGTACCATGTGGTTTAAAGTGTATCACTTTAGTATCCTGTGGTTTCGTTATTCTCTTTTTGTTATCTTTTTGTTAGTTTTTTCGTTAAATTAGTGAGAAAGTTAAAACCACAGGATAGTAAAGTAAATATTCGATAAACCATAGATAGGGTATCTGGAGTTTTTTCTATATAATTTAACGAAAAAACTAACGAAAAATAACGAAAAAAAAAATAAAGAAACCACGAGACACTAAAGTGATACACTTTAAACCATATGGTACTAAAGTGAGAAAGCACGAAACCACATGGGTGATTTTTGAAGTTATCCCTATTTTATATATTCATCTCACAAAAAAAAAAAAAGAATTTTTATAATTATGTTGTAAATTAGTATCTTTGCAAGTCGGTGGGAGAAAGTTAAGATATTTTTTGTTCTTTTTTATTTAAGAGGATATGTATAGTATTGAGAGCTATAAAATGTTGTTGGGTTTAAAATAAAAAAACAAGTAAAAATAAAAGAATGTACAAATATATATATTTTTTTATTTTTTAAGTGGGGTTTGAGAAAGTTTATCATTTATTACTGTAACATGTTCTATCTTTTCTTTTTAGTTATAATTATCTATAATAAAGTATTTGACAATTTTTAGTTTACTTTAATTTTTTTGTCATAATAAAAAAGAAAAAATAATTTGAAGGCCCAATAAAAAAGCTTTGATTTAGAATTTTAATTCTGCTGTAGTCGAAAAATGATATACTATTTTTAAAAACATTTTACAGACTGCACTTCATAAAATAGTATTATATATTACAACAGGATCAAACGTGTTAATTATTCTTATTATTATTTAAGAATCTGTTTAAAAAGGTCTACAAGGCTACAACCTAGATTTATGTTAACTAATAATTTTTTTAATTCAATGACTAAATTAATTTTTAAATTCTATTTATTTAATTTACTTTTAGACTAGTTAGTTGACCTGGTGACCCAACCTCTAACCAGATCATTGTCCTGTCCTTATCTGATAGCAATGGTAGGTGGCAGTAGGCTTGTCAGTCATCAGTCAAAATTCAAAAACCACTACATAAAACAAATGGGAAAAAATTATCCAGAGCCCCACAACACTTATTACTGTACATTAAAAAAAATTACTTATTTATCTGTGATTATTATTTAAAATTTTTAAATTTATCATAAAATTATCAATATATTCTTTTAAAATTCAATCACATTAGTAAATTCTAAAAAAATAGAGATATTTGAAGAATTTTTTTAAATCTAAGATAAATAAAATAATTTTGAAAATTTAAAGAGCATATTAAATACTATCCCAAATAAAATAGATGTAAATTTTATATGATGTGGACGTAAGGATCAACTTTATCACACTAGTTTTATCAGGACTTTTTTCTAATATTAGAAATACAACAAAATGTTTTAAGTCTTAGATCCGTTAGGTTATGATATCTATCTCATTTTTGTATGCACAGATAGCATTTCTTGTATATAATTGGGGTAATTGCCTATAGAAAAATGTTATGTTTAAACTTCATTTTTGGATTAAAAAAATCTTACATCCTATGCATTCAAGGATCAATTTTATCACACTAGTTTTATCATGACATTTTTCTAATGCTAAAAATCTAAAAAATTATTTTAATCTTTAGACGCGTGAGGTGTATGATATCTATCTCATTTTAGAATGCGCAGATAGCATTTCTTATATATAACTGGGGTAATTTTGGATTTTTAGTATTAAAAGAATTGATCAAATAAGTGAGTAAATTTGGATTTTTGAGAAGCTACGGTATAAAATTTACACCTAAATTATAAATGTATAGCTCTAGCATTTCTCGTCTATATACATGCCTTCTAAATTGACCCTTAGTTTAAGTAATAAAATTTATCCCTCTTTAAAATTTCAACTTCTTTCAAATATATTCTTATGAGAGTTAAATTATATTAGTCTACATAATGTTTAAAAAAACCGTTAACTTTACAAAAAGACTCAATCGCCCTTTTAAATATGCCCCCATAAAAATTTAAATGATGAAATTTATCCTTTCAAAGTTCTAATTCTCATTTTTCAATTTACTCCCCGTTTTTAACCTGGGTTAGACTGAGGATGAAGTTAACCCAGGGTTAACCCCAAATCGTTCAACTGATAGAATGACATACATAAAATAACACTAAAATTTTAGTGGAGATCACTTAAACTTTTTATGGAATTTTTGCTCAGATCACTTTTTAAGGATAAACATAAATGTTGGGTATTTTTGCTCAGATATGTTATATATGTCACATTGCCAAGGCATGTGTACTAATAATTGTAGTCTTTAGATAGCTATTCCTTGTTATCGTATATAATTATGGGATATGAACTCAAAATCTTTTATTCTAATGCCATATTAAACAATCGTTTGCGTCTAAAATCTTAATTTGTCAGAGACAACATTTTTATCTTTTACATTCAACAATGGTAATTTCTGATAATTTGATAAAATTCTAATTCAAAAGAAGAAATAGATCTTGAATCAAAACAAAATTGAAAGTTGAGAAAATATCAAATAAAAAAGAATTGTTATGAGCCAATTTCAGGATGGATTACAGTTGAGGGCATCTACAGACATTTTTACCCAAAAACGAGAAATTTGAGAGGTAATTGTTGAGGTTATATGAAAATCTCAGGTCAATGTAACAAATTATTTTATAAACTTTTCTTTTATAAATTGATTAAATTATAAAAAGCACATGAAATATTTAGTGGGAGAGGAGTGGCATGATGAGTTTTAAAACATTTTGAGGGCCCATGCAAAGCAAAGAGAGTATCATAAAGCAAGCAAAGCACTCAAAACCAAGCAAAAATTGCTAATTTGAGGCTACAAAAATGATGCAAAAGATAAATAGAAAATGTGGCAACTTAGTTTCTAAACTTTTCATTTAATATTTTCACTTGTAAATCTTCTCATACATTGCAATTCTATTTCTGACCGCTAAAACAAAATTTGATATCAAGCAACTTTTTTTTTTACTATTAAAGGTTCTTTTCGAAAGTTATTCTGTCACGCCCCGAGTTAGTAGCGGAAGACTACGGGACGCTAACAGATCCGCCGAACGAACAGAATTTTTTCTATCCGAACGAAGCGGCAAAGAAACAAATGAGCCTATTTTATTCGTTTTCGCGTCAATTTCGCGCCAAAACGAATCCACTTAATTTTAATTTCACACTCACACAATAATCGACAATCCACACATCGTCTAAACTGCAAAAAGCGGTATTCTACATATTCTATAGAAGGGATAAAGTAGTTATTTTATAAGAAAAAGGCCCATTTGCATAAAAAATTCACAAATTTTGAGCTTTTGCAAAACTGGGCTGCCTTTTTCGATTTTGCAGATTTGGTCCGAATTTTTAGCAAACTGACCAAAATATCCTTATTACTTTTTCTCTCTCCTTTTTTTTTTCTCTCGTTCTTTTTTTTTCCTCTCTCCGAAGAAGGCGGCGGAGGCAGAGGCGGAAACGGTCCGCCTCGCCTCTGCTCTCACGCCCTCGCCCGTGCACCCCTCGCCCTCCTCGCCTCTGACCCCGCTGAGGCTGCGCCGCGACCCTCCTTCTCCACTAGGGCACGACGACGTCGAGGCGCAAGCTCTCCTTCTCCACCGCGAGTCAGAATGCCGCGACGTCGTCGGAGCTCGCCGCCTCCGACGACGTCGCGGTGGTTGCGATAGAGGGAGAAGTTGTGACAAAAAAAAAACTATAGAGAGAAAAAATAAGAATAATAAAAAATAAAAAAAAATAAAAAATTTCCTACAGAAAAGATCAAAAATTATAGAAGAAGAAAGAAGATGATGAGATTGCACTGTTAAAATAAAATTACACTATTCTGAAAAAAATTTGCACTCTTTGAAACAGAAATTACACTCTTTGAGACAAAAATTACACTCTTTGAGAGGAGAGTTGCACTCTTTAGGCCTAAGTTGCACTATTTTGATGGAATTTACACTATTTCTCCTTTTCTTCTTATTCTTCCTCATTTACACCATTTCTTTCTCTTCCTCTTCTTCCTCCTCCTTCCCCTCCACACCCAGACAACCCACACCCACACACCCACGTTCCTGCACCACCACCACCCACACGCACCCACAACCCACCCCCCCCCCCACACATGCACCACACCCCACAACCTCGGCCTCCGCCCCCCGCGGCCGCGGCCCGGCACCGGCTTCGGCGCTGGCGCCGACGCGGCGGCGGTGGAGGCAGCGTTGGCGGCGCGCGCGGCACGGCGGGAGCGGGCGATGGGACCAAAAATCATAGAAGGAGGAAGAAGAAGATGAAATTGCACTGTTAAAATAAAATTATATTGTTCTAAAAAAAATTTACACTATTTTAAATAAAAATTACACTCTTTGAGACAGAAATTATACTTTTTGAGATGAGAGTTGCACTCTTTAGACCAAAATTGTACTATTTGAATGAAATTTACACTATTTATCTTTTTCTTCTTTTTCTTCCTTTTACACAATTTCTCTTTCTTTCCTCTTCTTCCTCCTTCTCCTTCCCCTCCACACCCAGACAACCCACACCCACACACCCACACTCCTGCACCCCCCACCACACGCCCCCCCCCCCCCCCACCCACCCACCCCACCCCCCCCACACATGCACACACCCACAACCTCGGCCTCCGCCTTCGCGGCCACGGTGCCGGCGCCGACTTTAGAGCCCGCGCCGGCGCGACGGCGATGGAGGTGGCGGGAGCGGGCAATGGCGGCGGGGATCGGGCGGGGACGGCGCGCGGCGCGATCCGAGGGCTCCGATTTATCAGCCGGAGCCGCGCCGATGCGTGGGGCGAGGTCGAGCAAAGCTTCGAGAAGCTCGCGCGCGACGGGTTCCTCTCCCGTTCCGATTTCGCCCAGTGCTCCGATTTCTCCCGCTCCGATTTCGAGAGGCTCGCGTGCGACGGGCGAGGCCGAGGTTGCGGATGAGGATGGGGGTGGAGGAGGATGCGGATGAGGATGAGCGGAAGGAGGGGAGGAAGAAAAAGAAAAAAAGAAATGGTGTAAAGTTCACCTAAATAGTGCAACTTTGGCCTAAAGAGTGCAATTCTCATCCCAAAGAGTATAATTTTTATCTCAAAGAGTGCAATTTTTATTTAAAACAGTGCAAATTTTTTTAGAACAGTGTAACTTTATTTTAACAGTGCAATTCCATCATCTTCTTTCTTTTTCTATAATTTTTGGTCTTTTCTATAAAAAAAAAGTATTTTTTATTTTTATTTTTTATTATTCTTATTTTTTTTCTCTATAGTTTTTTCTTGTCACAACTTCTCCCTTATCCTCTATCGCAACCACCGCGACGTCGTCGGAGGCGAGCGAGCGAGCTTGCCGCCTCCGACGACGTCGCGACGTTCCGACGCGCGGTGGAGAAGGAGGGCCTGCACCTCGACGTCGTCGTGCCCTAGTGGAGAAGGAGGGTCGCAGCGCAGCCTTAGCGGGGTCGAAGGCGAGGAGGGCGAGGGGTGCGTGGGCGAGGGCGTGAGAGCAGAGGCGAGGCGGGCCGTTTCCGCCTCTGCCTCCCTCGCCTTCTTCGGAGAGAGGAAAAAAAAGAAGGCCTTTTTGCATAAAAAATCCACTAGTTTTGGGCTTTTGCAAAATTGAGCCGCATTTTTCGTTTTTGCAGATTCGATCCGGATTTTCAGCAAACTGACCAAAATACCCTTGTTACTTTTTCTCTCTCCTCTATTTTTTCTCTCTCCTCTATTTTTTTCTCTCTCCTCTTTTTTTTATCGCTCTTTTTTTTTTCTCTCCGAAGAAGGCGGCCGAGGCGGAGGCGGGCCTCTGCCCCTCACGACCTCGCCCTCGCCCTCGTCCTCGCCCGCGCACCCCCGCCCTCCTCGCCTCAGACCCCGCCGAGGGCGCGCCTCACCGCGACTCTTTTTTTTTTTTTTCCCTCTCCGACCCTCCTCCCTCCATCTGCCCCCCCCCCCGCCACCGCCGGCGACGAAGAAGAAGTGCTTCTTGGGGCCGAGAAGCACGCCGGCGAGGGAGGGAAAAAAAAATATAATTACACTCCGGCGAGGGCGGTGTCGTGAAAAAAAAAAATTGTAAAAAGAAAAAAAATAAAAATTAAAAAATATTATTTTCCTACTGAAAAGAACAAAAAAATAGAGAAAAATGAAGAAGATGATGAAATTACACTGTTAAAAAAAATTACACTGTTTAAAAAAATATTTGCACTGTTTTAATGAATGTTGCACTATTTTTAAGAAAAGAAATTACACTCTTTTGAGATGAAATTTACACTCTTTAGGCCAAATTGCACTATTTAGAATAATGTTGCACCATTTCTTTTCTTTCTTCCTTTTTTCTTTCTTCTTCCTCTATTCTCCATCCTCATCCCCTTCTCTCTCTCTCTTTCCTCACACTCCAAAATAATTTTGAACCGCTGCGGTCGAAGCCGGAGGAGGAGGAGCGGTCGTAGTCGCGGGGGTCGAGAGAAGAGGTAAACGGAGGAGGAGGAAGCGGGAGGCGTCGGCGGCGGCGGCGCGCGGGGTGGTGGTGGGGGGGGGGGGGGGGCGGGGCGGGGTGGTGCGAGCGCAGGCGGCGCGGCGAGCGCAGGGGGCGCGGGCGCAGGCGCGATCCCCCTGCGCCCCCTCTCCCCCCGGGACGCGCCCCCTAGGGGCGCGTGCGCGTGCGCAGGGGGCTGGGGGCGTGCGCAGGGGGCAGGGGGCGCAGGGAGTGTAATTTTTACACTATTACAGTGTAATAGTGTAATAGTGTAATTTTTACACTATTACACTATTACAGTGTAATAGTGTAATAGTGTAATTTTTACACTTTTACACTATGACCCCCCCCCCTGCCCCCCCGCCCCCGCGCCACCCTGGCGCAGTGGGCGCTCCCTGCGCCCCCCTGGCGCAGGGGGCGCAGGGAGCGCCCCCCATGCGCCCCCCGCCCCCCCCCCCCCTCGCCGCCGACGTGCTCCCTTCTCCCCCTTTCCCTTCTCCCCGTTTTTATTTCTTCGCCCCCCCCCGCGCGCCCTCGCCGCCGACGCGCTACTCCCGCTCGTCTCTCCCGCTCGCCGGCGGTGGAGGCGTGCTTCCGCCGGCTGGGCGTGGAGAAGCTGAGCATCGGCGACGTGTAGCGGCTGGAGTGGGAGGCGCTGGAGTCCAAGATCCGGCGCTGGATCCGCGCCGCCGTGGGCGCCGTGTTCACGAGCGAGCGGCGGCTCTGCGAGCTGGTCTTCGAGGCTCGCGCCCTTCGCCGAGGCCGTGCGAAGGGCGCGGCCCTGTAGCTCTTCGGCTTCGCCGAGGCCGTGCGAAGGGCGGAGTGTGAGATAATTAATTATCACACACACACCCCGCCCGATCCCGCTCCGGCTCCCGCGTTGCCGTCGCCCGCTACCGCCGCGTTGCGTGCGCGCCGCCGCGCCGCGCCGCGGAGGTGGAGGTGGAGGTCATTGTGGGTGTGTGCATGTGTGCATGTGTGGATGATGAGGATGAGGATGAGGATGAGGAAAAGGAGAAGGATGAAGAAAAAAAGAAAAAAAAAAATTGTGTAAATTAGACTAAATGTTGCATTATTTAAGACAAAATTTACACTTTTTTGAAAGAGAATTGCACTCTTTAGATCAATATTGCACTATTTGAATGAAAAATTTATACTATTTTTTTTTTTCTTTCTCGTTGCACTCTTTCTCCACGTTGCATCATTTTAGATTCGGTCGCACACTTTCTTTCTCCGATGCGAACGACGATGACGTCCCCCCCGCCGCGCCCGGAGCCATGGCGGCGCCGATGCCGGCGCCGCCGGCGCAGCGGCCGTAGTAGCGGCGCGGCGGCGGCGCTGGCGGCGCGGCGGGAGCAGGCGGCGGCGCGGGAGTGTGTGTGTGTGAGATAATTAATTATCTCACACTCCCACTCGGGCAGGGTGTGAGATAATTAATTATCTCACAAGGGCGGAGTGTGAGGTATGGGTAGTTTAATTAATTAGGAGGTCGGCGAGGGCGTCGTGGAGGTCGAGGATCTTGAAGAGCTTCTCGGGGGAGCGGCAGCCGATGCTGATGGCCTCCGCGAAGCCGAAGAGCTACAGGGCCGCGCCCTTCGCACGGCCTCGGCGAAGGGCGCGAGCCTCGAAGACCAGCTCGCAGAGCCGCCGCTCGCTCGTGAACACGGCGCCCACGGCGGCGCGGATCCAGCGCCGGATCTTGGACTCCAGCGCCTCCCACTCCAGCCGCTACACGTCGCCGATGCTCAGCTTCTCCACGCCCAGCCGGCGGAAGCACGCCTCCACCGCCGGCGAGCGGGAGACGAGCGGGAGTAGCGCATCGGCGGCGAGGGCGCGGCGGGGCGAAGAAATAAACGGGGAGAAGGGAAAGGGGAGAAGGGGAGCACGTCGGCGGCGAGGGGCGGCGGGGCGCGGGGCGCAGGGGGCGCTCCCTGCGCCCCCTGCGCCAGGGGGCGCAGGGAGCGCCCACTGCGCCAGGGTGGCGCGGGGGCGGGGAGCAGGGGGCGTCATAGTGTAAAAGTGTAAAAATTACACTATTACACTATTACACTGTAATAGTGTAATAGTGTAAAAATTACACTCCCTGCGCACCTGCCCCCCTGCGCACGCCCCCAGCCCCCTGCGCACGCGCACGCGCCCCTAGGGGGCGCCCCCTGCGCTCGCACCACCCCGCCCGCCCGCCCACCACCACCCCGCGCGCCGCAGCCGACGCCTCCCGCTTCCTCCTCTCCGTTTACCTCTTCGACCCCCGCGACTACGACCGCTCCTCCTCCTCCGGCTTCGACCGCAGCGGTTCAAAATTATTTTGGAGTGTGAGGAAAGAGAGAGAGAAAGGGGATGAGGATGGAGAGTAGAGGAAGAAGAAAGAAAAAGAGGAAGAGAAAGAAATGGTGCAACATTATTCTAAATAGTGTAATTTGGCCTAAAGAGTGTAAATTTCATCTCAAAAGAGTGTAATTTCTTTCTTAAATAGTGCAACATTCATTAAAACAGTGCAAATATTTTTTTAAACAGTGTAATTTTTTTAACAGTGTAATTTCATCATCTTCTTCATTTTTCTCTATTTTTTTGTTCTTTTCAGTAGAAAAAAATAATATTTTTTAATTTTTATTTTTTTTCTTTACAATTTTTTTTTCACGACGACCCACCGCTCTCGCCGGAGTGTAACTATATTTTTTCCCTCCCTCGCCGGCGTGCTTCTCGGCCCCAAGAAGCACTTCTTCTTCGTCGCGCCGGCGGTGGCGGCGGGGACGGCAGGTGGAGGGAGGGTCGGAGAGGAGAAAAAAAAAAAAAAAGAGTCGCGGTGAGGCGCGCCCTCGGCAGGGTCTGAGGCGAGGAGGGCGGGGGGTGCGGGGGGAGGGCGAGGGCGAGGGCGAGGGCGAGGTCGTGAGGGGCAGAGGCCCGCCTCCGCCTCGGCCGCCTTCTTCGGAGAGAAAAAAAAGAGCGATAAAAAAAAAGAGAGAGAGAAAAAAAAAAGAGGAGAGAAAAAAAAATAGAGGAGAGAGAAAAAGTAACAAGGGTATTTGTCAGTTTGCTGAAAATCCGGATCGAATCTGCAAAAAAATGAAAAATGCGGCCCAATTTTGCAAAAGCCCAAAACTAGTGGATTTTAATAAGGGTATTTTAGTCAGTTTGCTGAAAATTCGGACCGAATCGCGCCCCCTGCGCTCGCACCACCCCGCCCCCCCCCCCCCCCCCCCCACCACCACCCCCGCGCCGCCGCCGCCGACGCCTCCCGCTTCCTCCTCCCGTTCCTCTCCGTTTACCTCTTCGACCCCCGCGACTACGACCGCTCCTCCTCCTCCGGCTTCGACCGCAGCGGTTCAAAATTATTTTGGAGTGTGAGGAAAGAGAGAGAGAAAGGGGATGAGGATGGAGAATAGAGGAAGAAGAAAGAAAAAGAGGAAGAGAAAGAAATGGTGCAACATTATTCTAAATAGTGCAATTTGGCCTAAAGAGTGTAAATTTCATCTCAAAAGAGTGTAATTTCTTTCTTAAATAGTGCAACATTCATTAAAACAGTGCAAATATTTTTTTAAACAGTGTAATTTTTTTTAACAGTGTAATTTCATCATCTTCTTCATTTTTCTCTATTTTTTTGTTCTTTTCAGTAGGAAAATAATATTTTTTAATTTTTATTTTTTTTCTTTACAATTTTTTTTTCACGACCCACCGCCCTCGCCGGAGTGTAATTATATTTTTTCCCTCCCTCGCCGGCGTGCTTCTCGGCCCCAAGAAGCACTTCTTCTTCGTCGCCGGCGGTGGCGGCGGGGACGGCAGGTGGAGGAGGGTCGGAGAGGAAAAAAAAAAAGAGTCGCGGTGAGGCGCGCCCTCGGCAGGGTCTGAGGCGAGGAGGGGGCGGGGGTGCGCGGGGGAGGGCGAGGGCGAGGGCGAGGTCGTGAGGGGCAGAGGCCCGCCTCCGCCTCGGCCGCCTTCTTCGGAGAGAAAAAAAAAAGAGCGATAAAAAAAAGAGGAGAGAGAAAAAATAGAGGAGAGAGAAAAAATAGAGGAGAGAGAAAAAGTAACAAGGGTATTTTGGTCAGTTTGCTGAAAATCCGGATCGAATCTGCAAAAATGAAAAATGCGGCCCAATTTTGCAAAAGCCCAAAACTAGTGGATTTTAATAAGGGTATTTTAGTCAGTTTGCTGAAAATTCGGACCGAATCGCGCCCCCTGCGCTCGCACCACCCCGCCCGCCCGCCCACCACCACCCCGCGCGCCGCCGCCGACGCCTCCCGCTTCCTCCTCTCCGTTTACCTCTTCGACCCCCGCGACTACGACCGCTCCTCCTCCTCCGGCTTCGACCGCAGCGGTTCAAAATTATTTTGGAGTGTGAGGAAAGAGAGAGAGAAAGGGGATGAGGATGGAGAGTAGAGGAAGAAGAAAGAAAAAGAGGAAGAGAAAGAAATGGTGCAACATTATTCTAAATAGTGCAATTTGGCCTAAAGAGTGTAAATTTCATCTCAAAAGAGTGTAATTTCTTTCTTAAATAGTGCAACATTCATTAAAACAGTGCAAATATTTTTTTAAACAGTGTAATTTTTTTAACAGTGTAATTTCATCATCTTCTTCATTTTTCTCTATTTTTTTGTTCTTTTCAGTAGGAAAATAATATTTTTTAATTTTTATTTTTTTTCTTTACAATTTTTTTTTCACGACCCACCGCTCTCGCCGGAGTGTAACTATATTTTTTCCCTCCCTCGCCGGCGTGCTTCTCGGCCCCAAGAAGCACTTCTTCTTCGTCGCCGGCGGTGGCGGCGGGGACGGCAGGTGGAGGAGGGTCGGAGAGGAAAAAAAAAAAGAGTCGCGGTGAGGCGCGCCCTCGGCGGGGTCTGAGGCGAGGAGGGCGGGGGTGCGCGGGGGAGGGCGAGGGCGAGGGCGAGGTCGTGAGGGGCAGAGGCCCGCCTCCGCCTCGGCCGCCTTCTTCGGAGAGAAAAAAAAGAGCGATAAAAAAAAGAGGAGAGAGAAAAAAAAGAGGAGAGAGAAAAAATAGAGGAGAGAGAAAAAGTAACAAGGGTATTTTGGTCAGTTTGCTGAAAATCCGGATCGAATCTGCAAAAATGAAAAATGCGGCCCAATTTTGCAAAAGCCCAAAACTAGTGGATTTTAATAAGGGTATTTTAGTCAGTTTGCTGAAAATTCGGACCGAATCTGTAAAATCGAAAAAGATGGCCCAGTTTTGCAAAAGCTCAAAATTTGTGGATTTTTTATGCAAATTGGCCTAAGAAAAATTTAGATTGCTTTACGAGGAGGAATGGAGTTACAATACATGAGAGAGTTCAACGGCTGAAATATTTAAGTAAAAAATTCTGAACTGTAAATCGTAACCGATAATCAACTATTTAAAAAGTACATGCTGATAGAACAGGCACACCCATTGCACTTAAGAGCTCACCCACAGCGTCCACGGGTTTCGATCTGATTTAGCCCATCTGAACGTTAAGTCTATTGCTAGGTCTCTTACTGTTAGGTCTCTTGTGGACTGCAGCCCTACTCAACTTATAGGGCTCACCCAACTCAGCTTATTAGTCTTTTCGGCCTATTGTCACGAACAGCAAATTAGACCTATTTTAGTTAATAATAAATAACCAACATGGACTATAATGTATTTTACATTAGGAGGGTGTGTAAGAGTAGGTAGAGGGTATGGACTAGAAAAGCATTTTCACATCAAGCTGAATTTTATTTCAAATTTCTATTTTTCTCTCTCTTCACCTCCATGCATTGTTTTAATCTGGTCTAGAATGAAAAAATATATAAAAAGGTCAAACACATTCTTTTGGATTGGGCCAGGGTGTTTGATTCCTCAAAAAAAAAAAAAATTCTGAAAAAAAAATATTTTTACAGAGAAACACCTTTTTCCACATTTCTCGTTTTCTGGATAAAAAATTTAAAAACGAAAACACTACTTTCTAATAAAATCTGAAAAAAAAAAATCAAAAATTTTTAGAAACCAAATGGATAAAAAAAAAAAAAAAAATTAGCTAGAAAATTATTTTCTGGAATATTTGCGTGAAAACCAAACACCCCCTTAGGTATTACATAATGGCCTAGATACAAAGTCTTTTTGCATCCCAAAATCAATTACATCGTTTTGTTTCTTAAAATGTCCAAAAGTGCTCCCAACTGCAGTGCAGTTGACAGAAACAGGAACCAAAAGTTGGAGCCTCACAGTTGATTCCTTTGTCTTTGATGAATGCTTTGTACAAAATTAACTTGTTTGAACCCTCTCTCTCTCTCTCTCTCTCTCTCTCTCTCTCTCTCTCTCTCTCTCTCTCTCTGTTTTGTTCATTAAAATGTCCAAAAGTGCTTCCAACTGCAGTGCAGTTGACAGAAACAGGGAACTCTAAACCAAAAGTTAGGAGCCTCACAGTTGGTTCCTTTGTCTTTGATGAATGCCTTACAAAACTTGCTTGTTTGAACCCTCTCTCTCTCTCTCTCTTCTCATTATTTGTAATATATTGCAGTCAACTGTTCTGGACACAGAAATGCAGAAGCCAAAAATTGTCAGTTTATTATTTCCATTTTTTTTTTTGGGGGATGAATCATATAGGTTTCAGTAGGGGTGTCAACGAGCCGAACACGAGCGAACTGGGGCAGGCTCATGTTCGGCTCATTTCATAAACGAGCCGATCTCAAGCCGAAAAATTTAACTCGTGTTCAGCTCGTTAATAACGAACAACAAGTTAAAAGATTAGAAATGATATATATATATGAAATAAATTTATGAACCAATTAAATCTAATGGTTGAAACTTTACACATAAATAGATATTTTTATAATTGAGTTGGGCTAAAAATTAAATAATAAAAATATATATTATATATATATAATTATTTATTTATATATATAAATATAAATCTAATAAATTATATAAATATAAAATATATGTATTCGAGCTGTTATCGAGCCGAACACGAGAGAGCTGACCCCAGCTCGTGTTCGGCTCGTTTATTAAACGAGCTGAAAAATTCACCTCGTGTTTTGCCCGTTTACTAAACAAGCGATTCGATCTCGAGCTCATTTCGAGCCGAACACGAACTGACTCGCTAACAGCGAGCTGGATTGCCACCCCTAGGTTTCACCACCAGTGGTGTGCATGACAATTTACTAGGATAAAATTTGTCCAATATGATGCATATATACTCTATTTTGGCTTCTAAATATGTAGCAGATGCCAATGAGAGATACTATCCAAATATGTAAAGAATATGTGCGGATATACGAAAGTAGGAATGCTAAGAGACGAATGAAACAAAAATATTCATATAATATTGAAATTCTTTTCTAGGAAAATAATTCCTGAAAACAAAAAAAAAACACATATCTATAACCATATTTAGCATGATAATAAGAATACCAATATGAAGTGGATTTGGTAAGAATACATATACAAATCGTATTTTCGGCGGAAAATAAATTTGAATTGGATATTAGACAAATATAAAACAAATGTACCTACATATGTATTAACAGTTGGTCCAAGTATTAACAGTTGTTCTAAGCATCTTCAAAAGAGAGTGGCTTATTAAGATTCCCAGTGACCAAAAGTCCAATTAGATCAAAAGTCCAAATCTCTCTTTACTTGTCTAATTCTTTTCCTTTGCTTTAGTAAATTGGAAGGGTTTTTATTCCTTCTTCTCAAAAATCTTTTTGCAAAGAGAAGATTTGCACACTTCATCTTCTTTTTTTCTTTTTCAGCAAAAGAAAAGAACATAAATTGAACAAAATGAGTACAAGTCAAGAATGTAAATGATTCAGAGTCTAAAAATATTCAAGTTTTACCTTAAAAAGGATCAAAAGAGATGGGGGGTGTTTGGTTTCCTAAAATATATCCCAAACAACATTTTTCTCATCGGAAAAGTATTTTCCGTCCATTTGGTTCCAAGAAAAAGTAGTTTTTTTTTTTAAAAAAAAAGATAGTTCAGAATTTTATGGAAAAGTAGTATTTTCATTTTCCAAGTATTTTAAAAACCAAACACTAAAGTTAGAATGCACATGAAATTAGCAGTTAGTTTTTTAGAAGGATGTTACTCATTTTCCAGCCAAGATTGGATTTGATAGCATAAGAGGAGTGAAAGATGTTGGAGGAGAGGAAGAGTTCAGCGACTCACAGATGTCAGAGGTTGCAGTTGGTTAGGATTATCTAATCTAATCGGATCAGATAACTATATTAAGATGCGATTATCAGATCCCACCTGGGAGGTTGAGATCGAACGGGGTTGGATTCAAAATATAGCACTGGACGAACCCCCTACCAGTTGCGACTCCTGACTCTTCCAGGTTGCTAAATCTTCTTTTTTCGAAGCACCGCTCTCTTGTCCTATACCATCCAATCAAAGGGAACCAAACAGACCCTAAACTAAGAAAGAAGAACAGCAAAATAAAAGGAGAGAAAAAAATGCCTGCATGGCTCCCCAGATGCCAACCAACAAGTTCATCAACACCTTTGACAAAGCTTTTCAGATGGCATTCAGGGAGCCAGGCAGGCCCTCACCATATTTCATACATGCATGCATGCAAAACCCATAATATAATTTGTGCACCACAAAACAAACCTGCAGAGAACCCAAAATCATGCATCACCATCTAACTCCCATTCAAAATTTTATATAATATGAGGGAAAAAAAAGCCACAAATTCAACTTACTTGCTTCTCACAATGCATTCTCTACCTCTCTCTCTTGAAGATTCTCTTAAAGATACTTTGTTAGGTCTCTTACACTCTCTTGTCCTGGATGCCCTTTAAATGCTCAGCTTCAAAGGAGTATGTTTGTTTATAAAAGGGAAGGTGGAAGGAAAGTGAGGGCATGAGGGAGGACAAGAGAAAGGCCAATTCCATCTTTGCAGTAGAACAGTTCCATGAGTAGAGCCAAAAGATAGTCTGGGTTTTGCAGGTAGGGCAGCTTTGGACTCACTCTCATGGCCTCTCTGTATGGTGAGGAAAATTATGGGCACATGTTTTTTCAGTCTAAAAACTAATGATTGTGATATGAACATTTGGACCACTTTGAATTTAATAACAAGCATGAGAGGTAATGGCAGTATTAAGCCTGTCAGAACCTGAATAAGGTAGCAAAAGCTAGGGCTAACAGAAGTTAATCAGAATGAAATTTATTCCTAGCTCTATTTGAGGTGTTGATCAGTCGGGTCGGATCAGATTAGGTTTGGATTAGGTTTTGCGTCACAAGTCACTTCGAGTTTCAAGATGCTCCGGTTCCGATTGTTTCTGGGTTTAGATCTTAAGATTTCCCGACTATTTGAGCCTGAGTTGCTTCGCATTTCAGGCTGTATCAGTGTCAGGTCATCATGTGGCCAACTCTTTCAGGTTGAATCCCTTTCTTCTGCCTCCATTCTCCCTATACTTAGCTTAAACAAAAAATCAAATCCAATAGCTCATGGATTCGGAATCATATCTGGAAAGGTGAAACCAAACTCTATATCTTATGCTCAGATTTGGAATTTCAACCTAGGTAGCACCCAATTCCCAATCCGACGACTGACGTAGGTCAAATGGCATACGGTCATACTCGCTGAGCAGGCATCTGACCCAATTCATGTACCAAATGTATGCAAAGTAACAGCGATTCGACGAACTAGCTTAATTGGTATGTAAAACAAGAGAAAGATTGCCATATAGGACTAGTTTAGGAATGCATTCTCAGGTGTCCACAAAAGGTTTGTAGATTAAGACTAGATGAAAACTTTTCGACAGATTCAGTGTTCAGCTGAGAACTATCCTGCAGGTATAAAGCTATCTAATGAAGGAAAATCTGACAAAAAGCTTGAAATAAGCTGGCTGGCTTACAGCTTATAGAACTACACACACAGCCCTAATTTCCCTTGCTTGACGCTTTGGAAGATTTGGGCAGGCATAAATCTTTGATTTCGACGGATATCTCGATAGCCCCACAGAAAGAAAATCAGAAAAGATTAGGTATATAATTCACTGTACGATGATATAATTCTGTGACATGTGGACATATTTCTTGCATATTCTGCCAAATGAAATTGATAAGGAACAATTCGTCTTATCCTGAAACATCTACATTATTTGCAAATTATTTCTAAACTTTTCAAGAAAAATAATATATATATATATATATATATAGAGTCCGGCTATGGTGCTTGTAAAAACACCAAGCACTTGGTGCTTGTATGTTTTCCGTCGTTAGATCTACTCCTTTGACCATTTCCATCCGTTAGATCATACTATTCAACCAACCACCCATTCAACCATAGAAAACCACTATCATTCTGCACATCCCTTAATCTAAGGGCCGAAACCCTACAAAGCACCAATGAGTTGGTACTTTTAAAAGCATAGGAGCTCAATTTTATATATATGCGGTTAGGATGATAGTGGTCCCATAGAGTTGAGTGGGTGGTTGGTTGAATAGTATGATCTAACGGATGGAAATGGTCAAAGGGATAGATCTAACGATAGAAAACTTACAAGCACCAAGTGTTTGGTACTTTTAAAAATACCATAGCCGGACTATATATATATATATATATATATGTATGCTACAATATCCAATGCTTTCCAGATCAACTGAACGCACCATGGAGAGAAAACAAAGTGGAAGATTGTATATAAATTAAACAGAAAAAAGAATATGTCCAACCTTTTACGAGCTAATCTATAAACACTTTTTTAACTCTGAAACAGGTACAAAAACTATATGAGCTTCAGCAAGTACCGAATGCACCAATCATAAATTCATCAGCAAATATGAGAAACAAATTAAGAACAATTTTCAATAATTCAAATACTCTGAAACTTTTTCAAAAGTTCATAAAGTAGAGAAATTTTGATTTCAAATGTTCGACCATGTTATTATCAAGTGTACAGATGTCAAGGTAATCACATAGAAAAATGAATAAGCTGTAAATTATCCAGATATTTCGAGAATTTCAGCTGCGACTCTGCCAAATAGTTCCTCATTTCTATATTCTCAAAGTTCTGAAATTTAGGGACAAAAGATTTATGTAGGAATTCAACACCTGTTACACTGCATGTCTATTATCTTTAATTTAACCAAAGCACTCGAAATATTTTTCCAAATTAATGACCGACTTCCTAACTTCTCACCATGGCCGAGTGTGTCTATAATGGCAAACTATTTACTCTATATATCTCCTCGAAAGTTTCCTGGAATTTTTTTTGTAAAATGTCAATCTAAAGCAATGCAAATCATAGACCTTTTGAGTCCTGATGCTAGGATTCATGAGCCCATTTTGATCGGCTGGAGCTTCTACAAAAATGCCAGACGAGTAATTCAGTTCGAGGAAACTCCAACAATTCTTATAGTGGGTCTCATCAACAATTTCTCAATGCATATAGAAGCTAAAGAGTTTGAATAGGGTCCTTTGCTTCGTAAGCACAGTTTGTCCACTATATGGCTTTAATATATTGGCTCCTCTTTTCTAGAACTACCAAGGAAAATGCTTCACATGCTACCTTTGCTTTTGTCATAAAATGATGCATAGATATTGGATACGTCGAAATTCTATCATGTCTTTATTGATAGAATAGCAGGCACAATAATCGTTAAATGCTTCACAGATGCATTTCCTTCAATACAACATTTAATTGAAAATGCATATACAGTGAAAAGAGTTCCTGAGTTTGGTTTGACGAACCCAACGAAGTATTCAAAATCCAAATGTTGCCAAAAGTTTGAAGCAAAGGATAGTTGCAATGGTTTGACATGCTTCAAGCTCTTCGCCTTTCAACTTTAATCAATACAAGCTTCACTCTCATACTTTCACAATAAACTCGGAAAATTTTGGCTACCATGGATTTGCAGGAGCATCTCAATCAGCAGATGTTACAGCATCTAAGCATTCAAGTTCTCCAAAATATCAAAAAACTTACTGTTACACAGTTTCAGTGGTGAACCTAGAGCCTGCACATTTTGCTCTCCACATATTAAATGTTTGTCGTTATTCCCTTATTATATAGGCTTGATCTCGTTTAAGATAGATGCAAAACCGTACTGTCCATCAGAAGAAAAGAGCACAAAATTTCACCTAAATAGAGAGATATAACACTATTGATAACTCACTCAACACCACCTATGTTTATAGTAGTTCTGATAATCCGATGGAAAATGGAGAAATCTGGGAAAACACTTATACAAAGAACATTAACAACTTCTAGTAAGATAATTGTGAGAGACAGAAAAGAGCATGCAAGAACTTCCTAGACAAGAAAACAAAATAGAAGAAATGAACAATAGGAAATTTATCTATTTAGTCGATATCTCCATAGAACACCAGAAGCGACAGCCCCAGGCTTGGAACAAAACGATGGAAGGTTTAAACAAATCAATACCCATCAAAAGAGAAAAAGAAAAAGAGAGAAAAAAACTGATAAATAGGGGAATACACATGATTGATCCTCTGTAGTTTCTTTTGAGTATTCATATGGCCGACCTCACCTAGTGTGGTATTAGGGCTAAAAGTTCATTTGACTTGAATCAATATCTCAAAAGAATGATGAAACTTGACATTGAAACAAGATTCAATCTCCTAGTGAAAATTGACCATTTTGTTGGGTAAAATCCGTTGTTCTATTAGCTAGTTCCATAACTCATTTTGCATCAAACCTTGCGATAATCTGAAGTTCCATAAACAAACCATAGGTTCTACGCGACTCTTCAATTGGAGTTAAAATACTAAAATAGTACTCACAAGTCTTGCATCATTCTGAACGCTTAAAAATGTGCTGTTCAGCATTTAGCTATTCATGACTACAAAGAACAACCACAGACAATGAAAGGCCTATGCGTACTACACATGAAAATCCCAGTCCACATTGTTACTTATGGCAACAACACATCTTGTTTTATCTTTTTTGCATTCCATTTTGACAGAAAGAAAAAGTGAAAAATAAAGAGAATTAAACATCAGTGATCTACAAAGGACGGGAAAGAATATATTATCATAAATCCACCCAGAAAACCTATGGCAGACACCGTGTCATCAGCATTTCACTTATGTCAAATTAGGCCATTTATTAAAACCTAAGGGCCTGCTTGGCTTCATTTCTAGAACAAATTCTCTATTTAGAGAAGCAACAGCTAGGTGTTTGGCAAACAAAAATTCTAAAGCTTTTGTCGTGGAGGGACTCTTAAATGAGTTAGCAAATTGCAATCCCAAGACAAGAAGAACCAATTTGAAGTTCTTGCTATCATTGCAACTGGAAGATGCACTGTAATGGCATGTTTGCTTTGAAGTATTTGAGACTTTGAATGGGAATCGGAATAAGTCATTTCCATTGTTAGTGTTTGGATTGAGGGATTAGCATTCCAATTTCTATTCCAGGAGAATTCGAATCCCTCAAAAGTGACTCCCACCAAATAGGTGGGAGTCAACTTTTGATTCTGAAGTGATTGAAAAATTTCTTTTTTCCCACTAATAACTATTTGAATTCAAATATAAATCTAAAATATAAATTCACTAGACCAAATCATAGTTTCAAATTTGAATTTGAAATATGAATTTAAAATTTAATTTCTTAAATTTTAGTTTAGTAGTTCTAAATTTAAATTTTGACTTTGACCTTGAACTTGAATTCTATATTCAAATTTTAAGTTCAAATTATAAGTTCAAATTTGGGTTCAAATTTTGATAAAATAACAAATTTAAATTTAATAAAATTTTTAATTTGAACATAATTCTGATTCCGATTCCTCTTATGATACCAAACAAATTGTTGTTTTTATTATTCGTTTTTTATTCCGGTCCATTCCCATTCCTATTCTGATGATTTCAATTCCTATTTTGAACCAAACGTGCCCTAAAAGTTGCCCGTTTTTTCGTTGATCAGCTCTAATCATGAAACATTTTCAGAAGTGTAAATCAGCAACCCATAATTGAACACAGAACAAAAACATTCAAACTAACAAATAGCTTTATTCGATAGCTTTATTCGACATCGAACTGGTCGAATATTGGCATAAATAATCATACAGCAAAATGTAAAATTTATTTCCTGTAGAATGTTAACATCTATAATTACATAACAATACAATATTAGGAAGTATAACACATGCAGAGACCCAATGTACTCAACCTCTTATCAACTTAAAAACTAGGTTAATAAATGTAACGAAAGAACAAGTCGAAGAGATGAAACCTTGTGCTACAATTCTGCATATCTACGCAAAACTTAGACTTCCGATGGAGTTTTCGCATCAATAGAGAGTGCATGCAAACCACTACTAAGCTCATCCTTCAAAAGATCATAAACTAGCCTGTGCCTCTTCAACAAGCTCTTCCCTTCGAACGCTTTCGAGACCACCCTCACATTGAAATGGGTCTCTCCTCCGCTGCTTCCCGCAACTCCCGCGTGGCCCGCGTGGAGATGCGATATGTCCTCGATCTCCAATTCAACAGGGGACAGCTCCTTCTCCAATCTCTCCCTTATCCTCTCCTTCCTCCCACCAGTGACACTGCCCGAGCTCGTCGAATTGACCTCAACACCAACCTTTCCATCATCTTCTTCCTCGCCCTCCAAACCATACAAACGCTCTCCTTTCTCAAAATTAGCATGCCCGTTCGCCGTAATATCGTGAATTTCACCAGGTTTCTCTTCCAAAATCGAATCTTCCCCCTCCGAGATCGCATTTTTATCTTCCGAAACGCCGAATTCCACTGAATTGGCGCCGCTGCCATCCAGGGACTCGAGCTCGAGGGCCTTGCGCTGCATGAGCCGGAGCATGTTGAGGAACCCGCTGTTCCGCGACGGGGTGAGGCTCTGGCGGATCCCGAGGAGCTCGACGAACTCGGGGGGCACGCGGGCGATGTCGCGGGCGGGGGACCCGGAGAGCCCGAGGACGAGGAGCGCGGCGAGGCCCTTGGTGAGGGCCGAATCGGAATCGGCCTCGAAGCAGATCCCGCCGCCACCGTCACCGCCGCCGCCATTGCCGCCGCCGCATCCGTCCTTGAAGGCGCGGACCCAGACGCGGGAGACGCAGCCGGAGACGCGATTGGAGTCGGATTTGTGGGCGGGGTCGAGGGGCGGGAGCTTGGAGGCGTAGTGGAGGAGTTGCTGGTACTTGGCCTTGGAGTCGGGGACGGATCGGAAGAGGGCGACGATGTCGCGGAGCTTCGGGGGGAGGAGGGAGGGATCGATGGAGGAGGAGGAGGGAGGAGAGGGGTGGTGGAGGTGGGATCGGATCGGGGAGGGTTTAGGGTTGGGGGCGAGGGGTTGGAAGGAGATGGGGGAGGAGAAGCGGATCCATGCGGAGGATGAGGGTTTGGACAAGGAGAAGGAGATGGAGGAGGAGGGTTTGAGGAGGGGGGAGACGAGGCGGAGAGAGGAGTTGAAGGAGAGAGACGACGCCACCGCCATGGATGTGTGTAGAGAGAGAAAGACAACAAGAGAGAGAGAGACGGAGCCTTGTGGGTATTAGAAATTGTTGGTGCTTTCGGACCGTCCCTAGCCAAAGTGGCAAAGGCCTTGGTGATTGATATTCGAGATCCCGAGTTCGAATCCTAGTTGATTCACATTTCTAGCTAAGTTTAATTCTAAAAAAAATAAACGAAGCGGGTAGCGTGCTATCTTTCTCTCAAAAAAAAAGAAAAAAAAAGTTATTGGTGCTTTTTAGTATTCTTTACAAGTGATGATGCACCCGCGCTTTACTCCGAATACGATTGATATTAAACATATATATTAAATATATATTTATATCAATATTTGATTTTAAAATATAAAATTTTATTATATTGTCTCTAGATATTTGATAGTTTCTATTAAGATTTTTTGGGTTTCGTAAACTTTCAAAAAAAATTGAAGCAAATTTTTTTTTTGTCATGTGCTTACTTTTTAGACCAGTTTGTCCAAAAGATATATATTCTCTTTTTGTATTTTATGCTTATTTTTTTTACTTCTCATTTTTGCCGACTCATGTAAGCAATATCGAGAATTGAAAATATTATGATAAAATAAAAAGTAGTTACTTGATTTGTAGTTTTTTAATTGAATAATTTTATAATGTTTTTCTAGAATTTATGAACATATATTTAATTCTGTAGGAAATCTCTAACTTTAGCAAAATTAAGCACCAATATTGGAGAAATTAGATATATTTTTTCTAAAATTTGGACTTACAACAGATAATTGACAAAAGTGGAGGAGTACTCCAATTGATTTAATAATTTGCAGACGATGAAACTGTTAAATCTAACAAATCTTTCAACCAATTTAGAAAAATAGCTCAAATCGAATCAATTAGAGGTTGATGAGATATTAATCAAATTAACATAGTTGAGGGGTCTAATTCAAAGTGGCTTTTAGTCGAACTCATTGACTGCACCTAATATACATATACATCTCATGTACACCAGTAAATTTGTACAACTAAAAGGTAATTAATTCAATTTATTTTATATTATTTAAAATGTCTGTTAATATTTATAAATTTTAGATGTATTTACTAAAATAAAATTACATTTTGCTTATTGGGTCTAGGGTGCACTGGATGCACCAATGGAATGGACACATGTTCACAAACAATGCTCCTCTTCATTGGAAATTATTGCCTGCACCTGGTGTATGTGTACATTTCATATACACCAGTAAATTTATATGTAGTAAATGTCAAAATTAAAATTAATTAAATTTATTTTATAGTATTTTAAATGTTTATATATTAAAAATAATAAAATAAAATAAATTTTTTTATAAGATCTATGGTGCACCGGGTGCACTGAATTTATGGATGGGACACGTGTCAACAAATGGAGAGTATTCCACAATGGACACGTGGCCTTTAGTGGAACTCATCGACTGCACCTAGTGTGTATATACATCTCATACACACCAATAAATTTGTACAATAGAGATGTCAAAACTAAAATTTAATTAATTAAATTTATTTTATAGTATTTAAAATGTCTATATATTAATATTTATAAAGTTTAGATATATTCACTAAAAAAAATTACATTTTCTTATTGGGTCCATGATGCACCGGATGCATTAATGGAATGGACACATGTCCGCAAATGTGCTCCTCTCTATTGAAAATTATTGCATGCACCTAATGTATGTGTACATTTCATACACAACAATAAATTTATATAATAGAAATGTCAAAAATAAAATTTTAAAATAAAATTTAATTAATTAAATTTATTTAGAGTATTTTAAATGTCTATATATTAAAAATTATAAAATTTAGATATATATATTAAAAAAATAAAAGTTTTTATAGGATCTATGGTGCACTGAGTGCACCGAATTTATGGGTGGGACACGTGTCAATATAAAGAGAGCGCTCCACGCACTTTAGTATACAGTAATAGATTAATTACCACACACCCTCTCTAGGAAAAAGTTTATTGTGTCACACTTACATCATATCGTCAATAATCAATCAATTATATTTTTTAGAAAAAAGTACAATAAAAATATTTTTCTAATAATCATGATGGGATTGGTGAATTCAAAAAAAATAATCTCATTGATTGGGGATGCCACATCAGTAATATAACTGATGCATTCTAGATTTTTTTCCCTCTCTTACTGCAGTATTCTTTATTACGTTTTTTTTCTTTGGATTCCTCCCTTTCTCTTTCTTTATTTTCTCTCCACCCTCATCCCTCAGAAGGGATGCAAATCCGCCTCATCGCTCGGTAGTGATGCAAATGGATCCGGGCTAATGGAGCTCCTGTTGTGATTCGTCTTGAATAAGGCGGTAAGTATGGATTAAAATTTTTTAAAAAAATTAATATAACATGAATTTGTCCTGATTTACTAACAAAATAGAGAGAAAGGTGGGAGACCTTTTTCTTCTCTATTCACCAAAAATGCGCTCTCGTCCCGACATATCTCTAATAGAGCAGTAAGTGGAGAAAAAAAATAGAAAAAAAATTAATTCTCAATGAATTCTCTCCGACTTGCCAAGAAAACGGGGTGAGAGATCGGTGACCTCTCTCGCCCCCGGTTCGCCCCGTTTCCAACCCTATGAACCCTTAGCACTTCTCTTTCTTCCTTATTTGAGTGTTAAGTTATCTTCTTTTCCTATTTTTTTCTTTCTCTTCATCTACTAACTCTTACACCACCACTACCACCATCTCCTCTTCCATCTCTTATTTCCTATCCCCTTTGTCTACTTGTTTCATCTTTACACTTTTCTCCTCACGTCGCTAATAACCCATTATCCTTCTCTTCACCTTTTCTGCTCCTCCGTTGTTCCCTCATTTCCCTCTTCATCTCTTGACTAAACTCCTAAGACGGAGCCATTAATCCCTTGCCCTACGTCGCCTGCCATCCCTCTATCTTCTTCCTCTGTCACTCCTTCCCTTGATCCTTCTCCCTATACTCCTTATTTTTCTCTCCTTACTCTTACACCTCCCCTTTCTCGTATCTGCCTCCCTTTAGCACCCTCCTAGCGCTTCATATCGCGGTATCATGGACCGAGTGAAGGAGATTAAGCAAGCGAAACCTATCTACTCATTCGTAGGCCCTACGACTTCAAGTCAGAGTTTAGAATGTCCTTTGACAATTGAAAATTTTACTACTTGGCGGTTGCTTGGTTGCTCTACAAGCACTAGAACGGTTTGTTAGGAACTTAGAATAATCCACCAATTTACTCCTTTGCAATCACCAAACTCCAAAGGAGATTGTTTTCAGAGGTTTTGCTAGAATCTTCTAGAAGCATCTATGGATCTCGATACTGCGGACACGAAAACTGAGAAGTCAAGTATCTTTTAGAATTTCTAAAAGATGTAATAGATGTAGCTCTTCCCGTTTTAGCTTTGCGCCACTTTACACCTTTCTATTTGCTTTCTTGGATGGCGAGTGATCTATATATACTTGTAACCTTCATCCCTCAGAATAATTTAGTTGTACTTTTTTTTACTCTCAAGTAAAACTCTATCTTCTTATACTTAGTCATAGAACGAGTAAGCCTGACTAGCAAGCGGAGAGACCGGCTTGCTCATTTCACGAAGGAAGGCAAGTGCCGCACGGATTTGACAAACTATCTTGCTCTAAGTCCGTGACATGTTGCTTGCCTTTTCTTCCTGTATGAGCTGATTAGTTACTCTCTTTTATTTTATTTTAAGTAGCTACTTAATTGTGCTTTCTTTTAAAGTAAGTTTGATTTGAATTGACCACGAACTTTTTGAAGTGTTTGAGTGAGAATAAGACTTCATATTATGCAATTTTATTTTTTCTATTCTTTAATCAATCGCACAGAAAATCATCATGTCTTCTGTGTTAAAAAAAAGAAAAAAAGGGAAATACGTTACTGGAATTTTTTTTTTTTTTTTGGGAGCCAAAAGAGTACAATGCTTGTTAAACTTCATTCCATGCTTCTTGGAATCAATACCATGATCATCAAGTTAAAAAGTTCTCGTATTAAAGCAGAAATTACATCCAGAAATTAAGCTCCACATTGATAACATTTTGGAGGTCAAAATAGGAGGGGGGGAATTAGAACAAGATACAGAAATAATTAATTAATTGAAATTGAAATATACATAATAAGGAAACATCATTGATGTAGACCCCATCACACAGCAATTAGTATTTGTAGCCCGAGACATACAAGCTCTCCGAAGCAGCTGCATCCACGTCGCTGTCGCCGGTATACTTCCCGAGAGTTGCCGCCGAGTTGGCCTTGCACCGGGCCAGGAGCGCTGCCTGGGCGGCGGGGACGTTCTCTTTCTTTCCGCCCCACTTCTTGATGGTGCTCGACTGGAGGGCCCGGCCGAAGGAGAACGACAGAGTCCACGGCCTGAGCACGTCCAGCTTGTTCATAGCATTCAGGTTCTGAGTGGCCTCCTCCTCGCTCTGCCCGCCGGACAGGAACACGATCCCCGGCACGGCAGGCGGCACGGTCCGACGGAGCGCCGTCACCGTGTACTCCGCGATCACCTCGGCGCCCACCTATAACTCAAAAGAGTGCATGCCGTGTTAGAAATTTTACGATTATCTGAATTTGACCTCAATTCTATTTCACTTCCCACCCCCCCCTCCTTGATGCAAACGTTAGTTTATTAGTTGGGAAAGGTCAACATGAAATTGAAACTTTTGATGATGAAATTGAATGGAGGTTTACATTTCAGGCATTAATTAAACTATTAAAATTGAAACTTTCTTAATAGTAAAAATTTAAGTCACGTCAATTTCAGAGGGAGTGCAAAAATGAAATATCATATTGACTTGAATCTAAAGAAAAATCGTAATTGGTGTCCAACATTTATTAGGTTCTGTTTGGATGTATAAATATTTCGTTTAAAATATTTTTTTAATTTATTTAAAAAATTTGTACGTTTGAGAAATAAGAGGTGTAAATAAATTTTTAGAATGGAATATACCATGCTCGGCCTTAGAGTCTCTTTTTTTAAATAAGAAATATACCATGCTCGGCCTTATAAATTATCTTCCAGACAAAATATGTTATTCCACCAAATAATAATTTCTTGAATAACTAATACCGGCAGTATTGAATTCGTAACTAATCAAGCATTTAAATACCTTGGGGCTATCCGAGCCGGGAGTCACCATGTTGGGCTTCAGCAGGGTTCCTTCCAAGAGCACATAGTGATCATTCAGCGCCTTGTAGACGGCGGCGAGCACCTTCTCCGTGACCGCCGCGCACGTCTTAATGTCGTGGCCGCCGTCAGTCAGTATCTCCGGCTCGACGATCGGCACCAGCCCGCACTCCTGGCACACCATCGCATACCTGTCAAGTATAACATGCCAAACATAAGAGAGAGTGTCGAATTTAAGACAGTTTAAATTTTTGAAGATAAAACGATTGTTAGTTTAAATTTTTGGAGATTAAAACGATTGTTGTTTTACGGTACCGTGCCAAGCCCTGCGCATTTTGCTGGATCGCCAGCTCCGTCGGCTCCGTCGGGCCGATCTTCAGCACCGCCCGCCACTTGGCAAAGCGCGCGCCCGCCTTGTAGTACTGCTGGCACCGGGCGTGAAGCGAGTCCAGGCCCTGCGTCGTCGTCTCGCCGTTGGTGCCGGCGATTTCGACCGTGCCCTTGTCGACCTTGATGCCCGGCACGACGCCGTGCTCGACGAGGACGTCGACGAAGGGCTTGCCGTCGGAGGTCTTCTGGTAGAGGGTCTCCTCGAAGAGGATGACGCCGGAGAGGCAGGGGAGGGCGTCGAAGGTGGTGAAGAGGAGCTCGCGGAGCGCCTGGCGGTTGGACTCGACGTTCTCGACATTGATGCTCGCCAGGCGCTTGCCGATTGTGCCGGTGCTCTCGTCCGCCGCCAGGATGCCCTTGCCCGGAGTAGCAATGTACTTGGCCGTCTTGATCAGCTCGTCTGCATCATGATTTCAATAGATGTTTATATTTCTAATATTTTCTCTCTTATAATATTTATTCTACTATCACCAACAAGTGCAGAGCACAAACTTCCGAATATAAGTCAGAAAGGTAGGTGGCTAGACGAAGGTCAAACTTGGTTGCCACCTTTGCTCTGAAACTGTAGTCGAGAAAAATTCAATTCATCTGAACTAAAATCAATCGTTGCCAAAAAAACCCCAACCCTTTCTGCAGAACAAGCTCTACTCAACAACACTTCCTCGTTCGTAAAAATAATGCATGTGAGGCATTCTTATGTACATGTGATGTCAACTTTTAGCATGCAATTATCCATTCTTCACTAACATGTCCAACCGAAATTTGCATGAAATGCTACCTCTGTTTTTTTTTTAGATTAGTACCAATTTCTACCAAAAGAAAACATAAAGTAAAAAAAGCTTAAAATATTTTGTACAGAGAGAAAGAATAAAATTCAACTAAAATTTTTTACTAAACTAATATTGTCACATAAAATTAGATCTAACCTTGCACAATCTTAAAGCACTGTAGATTAAAATCCAACTCTTGTTAGCATACTCGAAAAAGATGTCGGGTTAATATTCAGTTACCTGCATATTTTCCAATGAAGGCGGACATGCTTGCTGTGAGAGTGAAGAGAATGTTATGTACGGTAATAATATAATTAAGAAGGGATAGCGCAGCTCACAAGAGAAGCTTTTGGAAGGTGGGGGTTTTATAAGCCCAAAAACCCCACATCAAGGAGCATATCCGAGGGCATCTCTCGCCTCTTGCTGACACGTGTCCCCAACCCGAACCCCGGGAGGTTTATCAGCCTCGGATAGGGGAACGAGTGGCGCCACTCGAAGCCAGTTGGACTTATCCTACAAGAATGAATGGGGGGAGGCAATCGCACCTCCAAAACCCATAGGTGTGAGTTCTCTTACATACCAATGGTTGGTCGTATACATACTATATACGGGCATTAATTGTTAGCAAGATAAATAAAGGGTAAAGTTTAATTTTTCCTCATGTGGTTTAAATGATACGAAAAATTCATGCACTTAACTGCCATGTAGTTTTATCAATATTTTTACCGAAAAATTTACTAACATATAGAATAGCCAAATAAATTTTTTTAATAGCCACGAAATAGATAAGTATAATTTTTTTTTAACCACTACGTCGCAGAGTGAAAATGAGAGAAAAATTAAAGTCCATCCATAAATAAATTCTATATATTTAACCCACATTCCATTACATAAACTTGCTATTGGAAAAGGTGACAAACGAAGCCGTAAAGAGAGAACGCCCTATAACCAACAACTCAGAATGTCACGGACTAAAATTCTCATCTTTGACAAGATTGGAAACTACCAGTTACATTCTTAATGGTCCATGGCAGACCCCATAGATCCTATGAAGCACATTGGTTAAGCTTTCGGGCCACAAAAATCTTTTGGTCCACAAAATTTCAGTTTGTCAGTAGATGGCTAACCAAGCAACGAATTGGCTAACAAATTTTGATAGCGTTTTCCTGTTTTTTGAGTGGAACAGTTCAGCTACTACTGCTTTAACCCATATTTTGCAACAAAATTTATTTTTTCGAGTAAGAATTAGTTACAGAAAGAAAAGAAACAAAACTTTTATAAAAGACGATATATAAGAAAAGAGGGTAAACATAGCACAGACATATGCAAGCAGAGACCAACTAGAGAAACTAGATTGGCACAAAATAGAACTATTTAATATAAAAAATAAAGCCAAAGAACTTGACGCAAAGGTGTGTCGAGCACGAAAGGCTTACACGAGTCAGGAGATCACCTGAAGGCAGCTGTAAGTATTCTTGAAAGTCAATTGAATACTTGGAAGTCAATTGATGTCGTCACATGTCCGGAGAACAGAAAACATGCTTCAAAGTTCAATCCCACACTGTAGAGACTCACAGCAGGCACTTGAAGTTCCAAATTGGTCCGAGACGTGTTTAGCATGTTGTTGCCACTGCATATGAGTAGTCCCTTTAATACAATTACATATTTACCTCCAGAGCATCATAGAATCCACAGGGAATGTCCAGCTAAAATTATTGAATAAACAAAGGGAAGCAACACGAGTAACTTGGCAAACATCGAATTCCTGCACAGTAGTGACCATCAAGAGAAGCCTAAACAGTAAAGCTAGCAGCAATAAACCACCATTTAGTCGAGCCGCCAATGTCCTGTAACTTACAGTGATTACTGAAAAATCGACAGATTAAACTGAAAATAGAAGTCCACCCAGCAACAGCATCACTGGAGTTGGCTTCTTCCCCTTAAGCTGTAAAGCTTCAACTACTCACATAATAATCATGCCAGACCAAGACATAAAAAGCATTCACGTGACAACGAATTAGGGCAATCGTGGCAAGTGTAAGTAGGATAATTCTTGCAAAGAGCTTGTAAAGAAGTAACTTAGGTGATTAAAGAGCTCCCCTGAGGATAAAAGGATCACGAGCAGCTAAGAAACCGCCGAATTCCATTAGCCGTATGAGCTCCAAGAACCACCTGACGTCCACTAGTCGGATAAGCTCCAAGAACAAGCTAATCAACAAGGCCAAGTTGAAGAAAATTGTAACATATTGGAAGGATCAACTAGGAAAAAAAAAACAAAAAGATGCATCTTTATTTTTTAAACTTAAAAGTAGCGATACTGGATGAGTACCAAATATTTGAGAGATTGAAGGATCATATGAAAATCATGCTGATCCTCACTACTATAACGATCCACCACTTCGTAAATACAATAACTCCTACAGTCCGTAATATACACAACCATCACAGCTGATCCTCTCATTCATCAGATCCCTATTTTACCTTCTAAATCTCCAACTGTTCATAGCAGCAAATGCAACACTAAGAGATAGACAGCATTCACATGACAAAGAACTAGGGCTACATAAACAAGCTCCCGAGAAAGTGAAGTAAAATATTGCTTGCAAAGAGCATTGTAATGAAGCAACTTCGGTGGATGAAGAATTCTCTGAGAACAAAGAAGTAGCAGCTGAGAGAAAAAACAGAATTCCACTAGTCAGATAAGCTCCAAGAACAAGCCAATCAAGAATGCTGAGTCAAAGAAATTGCCTGAATATAAAATTCAAAATAGGAAATGGATTGTTACGCTGGTTAACATGTTTTCATGGTCCACCTAAACTGAACTCTGACACCCGTTACTTCACAGATGCTTGTAGATACTTTCCATGCTGATGAAAACAACCAGAATATAGCCATAATGGAACCATATTACCAAACAAACCGAGAAGTACACGACATCCATACAGTTATTTGGAACCGGTACAATAGAAAACAGTAGATAAACCAGAAAGATGAGGAAGAACAATGGATCTTGAGAAAGATGAGGCACAATACAAATTGTGAGTAGCAACATGGACAACACAGCAGCACAGGCAGCTCAAGTAAATTATAACCGAAGGTGAATGACATTGCTTTATATTGAATGATATACTAGCAAAACCTCTGCATCTTCCATTATGCAAGACCTGATGCCAGATAATATCGAATTTCATCAAACCACTGGAAGAAATGTCAAACGAACAAATAAGATGCTACCTCACTAAAAGCAAAAGTTGTGAATCAACTTCCATGCTCAACAGAAGAAACACGCCTTAGACCATACAAAGGCTGCAAAAGCTGGCATAATCTATCAGTCAATAGCTGTTCAAATAAATTGCAAACCCAGGCGGAGAATCAATGCAGACTCTGACGGTTCAAATAGGATATGTGAAGTTACTTAGCAAGGTGATATCACCGTGGCGGCCAAATTCAAATGGACAAAAAGGAAAACATCTCAGTTTGTAAGTAAATTATTGACTGAAAAGGAAGAAGATAAACCTCATATAAAGTGCCCTCTGATACGACAGAATCTCCACTACCTAGACTTCACGGTCAACAAGGAGCTGGTTCACATGCTATTGGAACTCTAGCACCGAAACTTACATAGGCAGAAAAGAGTTGATCAAACAACACTACGAACTCATCATGATGATAAACATAGTTATTAATAGTCAAAGCTAGAATTATCACCAGTGTGCTTGAGGCGCCCCAACATTAATCATACAGTTCACTGCAAATCACACTATAAAATCCAAAGAAAAATGGTGTTGTACAAATTTATTGATACAACTACGAAACTCGTCTGAAGGACAAATTAAACATTTCCGGTTGGATTGTCATGTACCGAGGTATGAAGGCCGCTCCAAGGAAGAAAAGCATGCACCTGGGAAAATATCAACCCAGCATATGAAATCCGGTGCCCAATAAACATTACAAGAGCTGCATATTGAGGTGAACAATCCAAGTTATAATTATATATTTGATCCAATACAAACTCCACCGTGTGCTAGTGGACCTTCAACTGAGTAAAGAGAAATGAGAAGTCAAACAACAACTCCAACTCACAGTTGCTGGCTCGAACAAATTGCAACTTCGAAGTTCAAACTACCCAAGAATGTTGCAGAAAACAGGTTTCAATTATCCTTAATTCTGTATCAGTTTCAAAATTTTCAAAACTGGAAAAAGGAAAAAAAAAAAAGGGGGGTCGCTTTTGTTTCGAGGTTTTGCCCCCAAAAAAAGAGAAAAAATATATAGATAGTAGTGAATTATACAACATATAGTTTATTATAAAAAAAATCGAAATGGTTTAGAGATCAGTTTACCCAAACTGGTTCAAAATCTTCAAAATAATATTGCTAGTAAAGAGAACCAAGCCCTGTGACATATTACAAAAATCAAGCACAATATATATATCAACAGTGGTAATAAGAAATCGAAAACTGATACCATTAAACTGAACTGATTAAATCAAAGTGTTTTGATTCAGTGTTAGCTCCTTTCGATTTGATTTTGGTCTTAATGTTCGCTAAACCAAGTTAACTACTTCGGTTTGATATTTCCCTTCAACTCGAACCAAACAGGATCATGCCCAAATCACGACCGCAGCCCAACCTATAACTATAACTGCAAAGCACCGTATGATAAATTGCACATGGCACATTATATATATAATAGCATAAAATTCCAAGGGAATCACCAAAATACATATCTAAAGTTCCAAACAACTAGACACGAGAAGAAAGAAACGCACCATTGGTGTCGTCATCGTCAGCTAGTGAAAATAGAAAGGCAACTGAACCAGCTACTTAAGAAGGATTTCAATGTCATCATTAAGTAGTCAAGAAAAAACTCCCTTCGAACTATAAGTGTGGCCGGTCAACTTTTGGTATACGACCTTCAAGAGAAGGCTGCCAATAATGTAGAGAGAAATGTGAGAACAATAACATGAATGGTAGAAACTTGAAGAAGAAGGTGGAAACTAGAAGAATTGTTGGTAACTAAGAACAAACTCTCTTCGGAGAAAACTCCTATGGGGAGCCCACATAAGACCTTCAAAACAAGCAGAGAAATGGAACAGTAATTAACTTGAAAGGTAGAAATAGAAGAATGGGCAGTTTTGAGAAATAGCCCTTATCTACACAGAATGCTGACAGCTAAACACCCCGACCGCAAACAGACACCATTTTTATCAGTCCGCTGCATAGAAAAGATGAAGGTCAAACAACTCAGCAGGTATTCGACAAGGACAACTGATATAATCAATCAAATCGCAAAGACCTACAAAGGAAAAGTATGATTCAACCATCTGAACAGGATCAAGTACAATCAATTACTATATCACCATTGTAGTACAAAACTATCCTCATTTTCGTGATTATATATTACCATTATACTTGGGCAGTCCAGTTCATTAATATGATAATTCCAACCATCCATTTAGGTACAGGACCATTTATTCAACTCCCCCTTCATTGAATCATGCTCTAACGCTGAAGCTCCAAAAGAAAACATAAATAGCACCAAAGCAGTTAGGCAAATCAGTAAATACAAGGACAAGACCAACAAGCTCTTGAGAGATGAATTAAAGCATCAATAGCAGAGTGATTGAGAAGCTCCCCTAGCTCGGAATGATTGAGAAACTTGGAAAACATCCGATCCACTGGACAAGTAACCACCAAAAAAAAAAGAAGCAATCCAGTGAATACAATAATTTGAATGGAAGAGCTAATGATGTACCCATACACTAGCATCAATAGCAGAGTGATTGAGAAGCTCCCCTAGCTCGGAATGATTGAGAAACTTGGAAAACATCCGATCCACTGGACAAGTAACCACCCAAAAAGGAAAGGCAATCCGGTGAATACAATAATTTGAATGGAAGAGCTAATGATATACCCGTACACGGCACCTGATCTTCGTAATAAGAAGCTGGTTTAGATACCAATTTTGTCAGTCCTCCAAACAATAAGGGAAGACTCTTTTAGTTTTATCTGAAGTTGCCCCACAATTCTGGTCAAAATTGTAACCTACGAGCCTGAGAGCATAGAGGCTACAAAAGGCTTCAAAATCCATAATCAAATAGCTGCTTGAAATAATTTGCAGAATCAGGCAAGAGAAATGTTAAAAACCTTAGCGCGTACCCTGGAAGTTAACCTCAACGGTTTATTGATCTATGTAAGCCAGCCCCTAGACTCAAATAGCTGCTAAACATAATTTGCCAAATCAGTTAAGGAGAAATGTTAACAGCATTACAGCTTAACCTGGAAGTTAATCCCAAATGGCTTATAGATCTACACAGGACAACACCCACACTCAAATAGCTGCTCAAAATAATTAGCAGAATCAGTTGAGGAGAAACATTACTAACATTAGTGTGTACCTTGGAAGTAAATCCCCATGGTTTATTGATCTACACAAGCCAACCTCACTAAAAGATAAGCATCAATATAGAACCAGGAAGAGAAGAGAAGAGGAGAGATACCTCTATACATTCACATGATGCACTATCGTAAGTTACGCATCCCAAATCCAAAATAGTCTTACTGATCAACAAGGACCAATCTAGTTACTGAAAGAGAAGCCTGACTGCAGAAAATTAAAAAAACTTGGTAAACAAGAGGTATTCCACACGTATATTCCCTAGAATACCATCCCAAGAACTATAGTCAGTTGCGACAAGACTCTGACAGTGTCACCAAACAAGACACGAAGCCATATTTTCAACTATAGACGGCAGGTAAAATTGTGCAATAGAAATATATAAAATTACCAACAATTGGGGAGTGTTCGGTTTGCTGTAAAAGCAGGCTGAAAACTACTTTCAGTTTGATTTTTTTTTTTTTTTCCAACTGTTTGGTTGCTTGTGAAAGAGCTTTCCCGTAAAATAATTTTACAGATTCTCGAGAAAATCGGCCTTCTCGTTTTCCGCTCAAACCAAGCGGAAAACAAAAACTTTTGCTCCCAAAACACGCGGCGTGCAGAGTCTATGCACAAAACCCTCACGCGGTCCACGAGAAAGTATCCAACCTCGTGAACCACATGATTTGCCCAACCCAAGGGCCGCGTACGGGTTGCACTATTATGAAAATTTAATAATATTAAATATACATTATATTGTAATATGATAATATTAATATATATCTCATATAAATTTAATATATTTCTTAATTTACATATTATCTATTAATAAACTATAATATTATAATATTGCATAGATTTTAATACATGTGAAATAATACAATATATATATAAATAAATTAATAAAAAATTTAAAATTTTCAAATGACCAAAAAAAATGTATGCATATTTTTTCATTCATTTTTTCTAATATATGTAGTATGATAATTATTATATATCAATAATATATAATATATAGAATAGGAGAAAATACATATAATAATTTTTATTTATCTTTTCCTTTCAACCAAACAACCGTGATGAAAAATTAATTTTCTTTTCCTACAAACCAAACACGAAAGAGCGTAAAACTTGTTTTCCTCCGAAAAAAAAATTTCGACCGAAAACTATTTTTCACAGTTTTACGTGGAACCAAACAAGCCCTTATGAACCATTGAATGAACACATGCGACGAAAGACAATACCCACTCAAGTATAAAGGAGAAGGAAACTCAATGGAGAAACAATCTTTAACCAAATACCAAGAGATTTACCTGTAGCAATTTGAATGATCAACATACGGCAAAAGGTCTCTTCCTCTTTCTCAAAATATATATGTATGCGTGTATATATATATATATATATATATATATATATATATATATATATGACAAAAAGACAACTGTTGATTGAGTAATTTAACTCGCTATTCATAAATGATGATACTTAAACAATGGAGAAGCTAGTGGATACAACCTAAACTATGTTATAGGGAGTAGTTCAACCTCTACTTGAGGAGACAGCATCTCGAGCAGTTTGGATATCTACCTAGCAAATAAACGATTTAGAAATAAACATTATCAAGAATTCATAGAGAAATGCAACTGCGATACTTTGAATTATCAAACTAGAGAACAGAGATATGTTTTCTTCCTTGAGAATTCAATCTCCACAGAAGGTGTCCCCTTCTCATATCTGATACTAAACAAAGATGTCTTTTAGAATCCCTCTTGGCCATGTACTGTCACTAAATAAAAGCCAGTAGAAACGAATTTCATTAATCAAACAGATATACTAATGAAAACTAATGATCAACATACGGCAAGAGATTTACCTGTAGTAATTCACAGCAAAATGATGCAAATCAAGCGATAGATGGCATACTAACAATTAGCAGAAATTACTAAGCAAAGCAGTTAACCAAACAGGTGGCTCGAATCCCAAGTATAAAAGGATCATGCACAACTTGATCACATACTGGACCCCCACTGGTAAAACGACCACGAAGAATAAGCCTAACAAGAATGACGATGGGATAAAATTACAATACTAATAATGTGAAATTACATTACTAATAATGTGGAGAATCGATAAGAACATCAAGAATGACGATGGGATAAAATTACAATACTAATAATGTGAAATTACATTACTAATAATGTGGAGAATCGATAAGAACATTAGCTGCATTCTTGTCGGTCCCGAACAACACCTTGTCATATGCAAGAGTTAGAAACGCCAAACTAGTAGGATCAGTAGATAAAAGAGCGCTGGTCAAACAACTACAAACATAACTCACAATTTTGGCCAAAGCTATAATTCTACACAACAAAGCAATGAGTATAAAAGCTGGAAGATTCTTTCAAGTCCACAATCTTCCAGACAAAATAGATGGTCAGAATAAATTGTAAACCCAAGACAGAAAATGAAAATTAATAGGCTAGAAAGATGATACCAGCATTATAACAGAGCATCCTCAATTAAGTAAAAAATGATTTTCAGGAACCATCCTAACAGAAATGAAATGCAGTGTCAAAGAAATCAAAACCTTATAAATAAAGAGAGATCAACTTCACAAAAGCTAGTAGATATAACTTACCGGTCAAACAAAACGGTAGATGTCAACAAAATAACTACTCTAAACTCCGTCTGCCATCTAAGTCGAACTAAGCAATCATAAGCAAATAATCAATTGCTTCATAAAAAGGCAACAATAATTTCCAATTTGTATATAACCTAAATTAACAAATAGTCAGAGATGTCGTGGCAAATCAGTATCACCAGTATAGCTGAGCCTCCTCTTCACAAGGATCATTATTTGAACCGCAAAACACTTAAGATCCATCCCTCTCACGCCAATATAGATGTCCTTCCAATTAGGATCATTGAATTTAACAGCAGAGCATTTGAGTTCCACTGCACATGGCACAACGATAGACATGCAGTACCATAGATATCTGAAGAAATAACAAATAAGAAACTAAAAACCACCAGACAAGCTGCTCTTGAGAAGAATGAAACTGAATTCAGCAACCCCATTGCCAGGAAGTAAAATAGCTTAGATTAACCAGCAACAAAGAAGATTAGTACGAAAAGCAAACTGCGTAAAATGAGATCTTCAAGAAGAGCCTGCAAAGAAATCAGTAACAAATGAAACAACATGAATTGTTGAAATAGAACAAGGATCGAGTATTGTATCTCTTCACAGAAAATCATGATGAGCAACGTAGACAAACTATCAAGCCAGCAAATGAAGGGAGAACAGCAAGAACCTGAAGGTAGATGTTACGATATATTTAGTATATGTTACGATATATTTAGTATCTTATGGTATATTAGGATACTGTATATTTCTAGGGCCCAATCTTATCTCCTGGTCCGCTAAGAAACAGCCCACTATTTCTCGTTCCAGTTCTGAAGCCGAGTATCGTGCTGTGGCTTACGCGCTTGCTGAGACAGTATGGATCCGACGTTTACTTCATGACCTTGGTGTATTCTCTGGCCTCTCCTTCACACGCCCCTCTACTGACGTTGGTTCACATACGCTTGTTTCACCGTCTGAGCAATTATCAGTTTTTCCTTCCACTGTGAATCATGATGCCCCACAGGTTAGTAATGAGAATGCTGCCGCTCCTGCTGGCCAAACTGAACTCCGGGTCTATACCAGACGACACACCAGCCGGCCTGCTGCTGCTTCACCTTCACCTATTGATCTGGCACCTTCCACCTCTGATCATCCACCTTCCCCTCCGCCTGCTGCAGTCTCCCCTCCTTCTCATTCTCCTTCTGAGCCTCCGTTGCCTGCCAGAACACACTCTATGCTCACTCGATCCATGGCTAAGGGTTCCGCTGCGTCTTCCTCCTTCCTCGCTTCTGCACGTTCTATTCTTCCTGCTGAGCCTACCTCTTTTCATGAAGCTTCTCAGGATGCAGGTTGGCGTGCTGCCATGGCTGAAGAATTTGATGCATTACTGACCAATGCTACTTGGGATCTTGTTCCTCCTCCCTCTTCTGTTAATCTTATTGGCTGCAAGTGGGTATATAAAGTGAAGCAGAAGGCGGATGGTTCCCTTGAGCGTCTCAAGGCTCGGCTTGTGGCTCAGGGTTACAAACAACAACAAGGTATTGATTTTGATGAGACCTTTTCTCCGGTTGTCAAGTCGACCACTATTCGAACTGTTATTTCAGTGGCTTTCTCCTCTGGGTGGTCTCTTCGACAACTTGATGTAAAGAACGCCTTTCTTCATGGTACTCTCTCTGAAGAAGTTTATATGAAGCAACCGCCTGGTTTTGTGCATCCTTCTCTTCCTCATCACGTTTGCCGTCTCCGAAAAGCGATCTATGGTCTCAAACAGGCACCTCGGGCTTGGTTTCAGCGGTTTACTTCTTTTCTTTTTGAACTTGGTTTTGTTGGCAGTACTGCTGATCCCTCGATGTTTGTTTGTCATTCCTCTTCTGGCACTCTTGTTCTTCTATTATATGTTGATGATATTATTGTCACCGGAAGCTCCTCCTCTCTTTTAGAGGCTCTTATTATCACCTTACAACGAGAATTTGCTATGAAAGATCTCGGGCCGCTACATTATTTCTTGGGCATTGAGGTTAATCGTTCGTCTTCTGGTCTTCATTTGACTCAGCAGAAATATGCGCATCAACTACTTCAGCGCCATGGCTTTCTTGATAGTAAGCCCGTCTCTAGTCCTCTCTCTCCGACTTCTCGTCTCTCTTCTCATGAGGGGCGCCTTCTTGAGGATCCCTACATTTATCGTCAGATCGTTGGTGCTCTCCAGTATCTCACCTTCACAAGACCAGATATCTCGTATGCCGTCAACTCTGTTGCCCAGTATTTACATGCACCTCGTGAACCCCACATGCAAGCGGTCAAGCGCATTCTGCGTTATATTCGCGGGACGCTGTCTTATGGCATTCCTATCTCCCGCTGTATCAATCCTTCTCTCGTGGCATTCGCAGATGCTGATTGGGCTGGTTGTCCCGATACCCGTCGCTCTACTTCAGGATATTGTATATTTCTAGGGCCCAATCTTATCTCCTGGTCCGCTAAGAAACAGCCCACTATTTCTCGTTCCAGTTCTGAAGCCGAGTATCGTGCTGTGGCTTACGCGCTTGCTGAGACAGTATGGATCCGACGTTTACTTCGTGACCTTGGTGTGTTCTTATGGCGCTCCATCAGCATCTATTGTGATAATCTCAGCACGACTTATCTTGCGGCCAATCCTGTTCTCCATGCTCGAACGAAGCACATTGAGCTTGACCATCAGTTCTTGCGCGAAAAAGTCCAGTCTGGTGATTTAGAATTGGTTCACATCTCTTCTGATAAGCAACTTGCTGATATTTTCACAAAGCCTTTGTCACCTTCTCGATTTTCGGCTTTGCGGCTCAATCTTCGCATCCGGCCAGTGGATGCTTAGCTTGCGGGGGGATGTTACGATATATTTAGTATATGTTACGATATATTTAGTATCTTATGGTATATTAGGATACTGTATATTATTATCATATATAGAGTAGGATTATATGGTATGTAATCCTAGTTGTAGTATTACTATAGTAGGCAATGTTACTATAGTAGACCTATCTCTTGTACTATATATTTTCATCAATTCAACCCAAGAAGGTATGCTCTTTTGCCCTTCTTTCAGTAGAAACCAAAGAAGGAAACAGTTTTGAAGAATCCTTTCATGTCTTCATCTAAAGCCACTCTGATGGCTAAACCTCAAAACTCTTTCGAGATATAAATCTGTATAAAGTCAGTGGACAGGAGAGATAGTAGTTAAGAGAAAAAAAGTGAAGATACTCAACATAGATAATCGAGCTCAGAGAGTGGCAATAGAAACAAGTATGCGACTGCTCGACCAACTGCACTGGAAAGAAAAGATACTCCCAGCAAGAATATATCACCAGTATACTAGAATGCTACTTTCACATGATTTTATCACTGTTATACCTGAGCAGTCCCTTGCATCAGTATTATAACACCAACTACTCATTAAGGTACCGTTACTTCATTAAATCAACCCTTACATCTAAGTTCCAACAAAGGCAAGTCAATGATCATTACAGTCATATCTCCCTCTTCACTAAATCATCTATACCTTAAAAAGGTTCCTACAAAGGCAACCCAATGACCATTGCAGCCGTGCCTCACTCTTTTAGTTTGTAAATCAATAAAAATACATAAACAGTTCAGTTAGAGAAAGAACAACATATTAGTTTGTAAGTAAACTATTTACTAGGAAGGAGATTAACCTCATATCAAGTGCCTTCACACGCCACAGAGTCTCTAGGTTCCTAAACTTCATGGTCAACAACAAGTTGGTAGACATCCCACAGGAACTCCAATATCAAAACTTACTAGACAGAAAAGAGTTTGATCAAACAATACTAAAACTGACAATGATTATCAGCATAATTATTAATAGTCAAAGATAAATGTTATCACCAGTGTGATCGAGGTGCCCATCATTAATCATATAGGTCACTGCAAGTCACACTACAAAATCCAGAGAAAAATGGTTTTATACAAATTTGTTGACAGAATTAAGAAACTCATACGAAGGACAAGCTAAACACTGGAAGCTGCATTATATGATGTACTGAAGAATGAAGGTTGCTCCAAATAGGAAAAGCATGAACCTGGGAAAATATCAACCCGGCAGATGAACTCCAGTGCCAATGAACTTTATAATAACTGCATACTGAGGTGAACAATCCATGCAAAAATTATACATTTGATCTAATACAAACTCCACTCAGGACTGTGTCCTAGTGGGCCCTTCAAGAAATGGAAGGCACATTGAGTAAAGAGATAAGATATCAATCAAACAACAACTCCAGTCCGAGTCCGAGTTGCTGGTTCAAATTGCAACTTCAAACTACCCAAAAGAATGCTGCAGAAAACAGGTTTCCATTTCCATTATCACCAATTCAGTTCCGGTTTCTAAGATATCAAAACTCATCCATTTTGTTTTGAGGATTTGCCCCTAAATAAAAAAATTATATAGATAGTAGTAAATTATATTCTATATATGGTTTATATATTAAAAAAAGAAAAAAACTGAAATGGTTGAGAGGTCAGTTTACCCAAATTAGTTTAAAATCTTCAATATATGTATCAACAGTGGTAATAAAAAATAAAAAAATTAGTACCATTATTGTGAAGTGTTAAATCAAAGTGGTTTAATTGTGTGTTAGCCCTTCCAATTTGATTTTGGCATTCATTTTTGCTAAACTGATTTAACTAATACCATTCAATTTTCCCCCTCAGCCCAAACTAAACCGAATCATGTCCAAATCACGACCGCGGCTCAACCTATAACTGCCAAGCACCATATTAGATATTGCACATGCCATTAGATACATAATAGCATAGAACTCCAGGGAAATCACAAAAACAAGAATTTAAACAACTAGACATGATACGGAGAAGAAAGCATACACTATTGATGATGCCATAATCAGCTAGTGAAAATAGAATTAAACACCAGCAGCCCAAGAAGGATTTCAATGTCATAAATTTGGTAATTGAGTAAAAGCTCCCTTCAAGCAATCAACTCTCAGTACATGACCTTCAGGAGAAGCCTGCCAATAATGCAGAGTATAATGTGACAACAATAACTTGAATGGTAGAAACTAGAAGACGACGGTAGAAACTAGAAGAATTGTTAGATAACTAAGAACAAACTCTCTTCGACAAAAATTGCTATGGACAACCCTCATAAAACCTTCAAAACAAGCATAAAAATGTAACAACAATTAACTTGGAAGGTAGAAATAGAAGAATGGATAGTTTTAAGGAATTATCCCTTATCTACACGGAGTCCTGACAGCCAGCTGCTAACAGACACCATGTTTATCACTCCGCTGCAAAGAAAAGATGGAGACCAAACAACTCAGCACATATCCGACAAAGGTAACTGATATTATCCATCAAATCTCAAAGACCAACAAAGGGGAAGTGTGATTTAACCATGTGAACAGGATCAAGTACAATCAATAGACTACATCACCATAACTGTAGAGAGCTCTCCTCATTTTCATGATTTTATTACCATTGTAGTTTAGCACTCCATTTGATTAATATGACAACTCCAACCATCCATGACATTTATTCAACCTCACCCCTTGATTGACTCATGCTTTAACTCTCAACCTCCAACAAAGAACATACACAGCACCAAAGCTGTTAGCCAAAATCAGTAAAATGCAACGACAAAGATGAGCAAGCTCTTGAGAGATGAATTAGAACGTTAGTAGCAGAGTGATGGAAAGGCTCCCCTAGCTTGGAAGGATTGAGAAACTTGGAAAACATCTGATCCACTGGAAAGTAAACCCCAAAATAAAAACAATCCAATGAATACAATGATATGAATGATCACTAGGAAGAGCTGGAAGAGCTAATGACATACCTATACACTGCACCTGATCTTTGGAAGAAAGAGCTGGTTTAGAAACCAATTTTGTTGATCCTTCAGACAAGAAATGACTCTTTTCATTTAAACTGAAGTTGCCTCACAAATCTGGCCAAAATTGTAATGCACCTACATGCCACAAAAGGCCGAAATCCACACTCACACTCAAATAGCGGCTCGAAAAGATTTGCAGAATAGTTAAAGAGAAACATTAATAATGGTAGTGTACTAGTGTATACCCTGGAAGTTAATCCCAATTGTTTATTGATCTACACAAGCCAACTCAACTGAAAGATAAGCATACCTGTAATACAAGGAAGAACAGAGATACGATATCTCTTATAGTCACATGATGCACTATTGTAAACTAAAATTACCAAATCCAAAATGGTCTTACTGGATACATGGCACGCCAACCAACCCATGATCCAGTGTCAATCTAGTTACAGAAAGAGAAGCCTGTCAATCTAGTTACTGAAAGAGAAGCCTGACTGCAGAAAATTAACAAACTTAGAAAACCCAGATTATTAACTTGGCATACCATCCCAAGAACAAGTCAGTTGCCACAAGACTCTACCAGCGTCACCAAACAAGACATGAAGTCATATTTTCATCTGTAGATCACGACAAACCCACAACATCATCTTGATAAGATGGGAGGTAAATGGTGCAACAGAAATCTATAGAATAACAAACAACCAAGAACCATTGAATAAACATGTGAAGAAAGACAGCACCAACTCGAGCATAAAGGAGAAGGAAACTCAATGAAGAAAGAATCTCTAACTGAATGTCCAGAGATTTACCTGTAGTAATTTGAATGATCAATCACAAGGGAAAAGGTCTCTTCCTCTTTCCCAAAAGAAAGACATGACAAAAGAACAACTGTAAAATGAGTAATCAGCTAACTATTCATTAATGATGATACTTAACAATGGAAATGCTAGTAGATACAACCTAAATTTTGTGTTATAAGGGAGCAGTTTGAACTCTACTTGAGAGGAAAGCATCACGAGCAGTTCATTGACCTAGAAAATGAACGATTTAGATTATCAAAAATTCACAGAGAAATTGAACTGCAATAATTTGAATGATCAAACTAGAGAACAGAGATATGGTTCGTCTTTGAGAATTCCATCTCTACGGAAGGTAATTCAAAGCATCCCCATCTCATATCTGATACTGAACAAAGATGTCTTTTAGAATCCCTCCCTGTTACTCCCAAATACTGTCAATAAACAAAAGCCAGTAGACACGAATTTCATTAACTGGACAGATATACTAGATAATTTTTGAACAAACGAGCATAATGGACAGTGATAACCAACTTGTGCATCAAATTTCAGAAACAAAACCAGTAAAAGAAAATGCATATGCTAAAATTCAAACAGAAAACAGAATCATTATAAAGCGAGTCAATACCGCCATTATATTGTAGAATCCTCTTCGGTATGTTTAACTCCAACCACAACCTGAGACAATATCACCATCAACAGTAGCTGCTCCTCCCCTTTCATTGGCAGGTCACAACAAAATCATGCAGATCAAGCAACAAATGCCATAAATGCCATAGTGATACCAACAATTAGCAGAAATTCCCAAGCAAAGCATTTAGACAAACCGGTGATTGGAATCGTGAGGACAAAAGATTCATGCACAACTTGATCACATATTGGACCCCACTGGTAAAATGACCACAGAGAGTAGGCCTAACAAGAATGAAGGTGAGATGTACTAATAATATGCAGGATTAATAAGAATGTTAGTTGAATTTTCTTTTGTCAGACCCGAATAACACCGCCACATTCGCACAAGTTAGAGATGCCAGCTCGTAGGATCACTACATAAAAGAGCACTAGTGGAACAAATACAAACATACCTTACAATTTTGGTCAAAGCTATAATTCTACATCAGAGCTCACCAAAACAATCCGTGACTATAAAAGCTGCAATATTCTTTCAAGTCCACAATATCTCAAGTCCAAATAGACGGTCAGAATAAACTGTAAACCCAAGAAAAAAAGAGGAAAAGAAATTTAAGAGACTTGAAAGGTGACATCAACATAATAACAGAGCATGCTCCATACAGTTAAAAATGATTTTCAAGAACCATCCTAACAGAAGCGAAATGCAGTGTCAAAGAAATCAATACTTAAAAATAAAGAGAGATAAACTTCACAAAAGCTAGTAGATATAACCGTACCGGCCAAACAGAAAGGAAGATATCAACCAAAATAACTAGTATAAAGTCCATCTGCCGTCTAAGACGAACTAAGCAACCATAAGCAAATAAGCAATTGCTTCATGAAGTCAACAGTACTGTTAATGCCAATTTGTAAATAACCTGAATAATCAAACAAATCAGAGACATCGTGGCAAATCAGTATCACCAGTACAGCTTAGCCTCCTCTTCATAAGGATAATTATTTGAATCGCAGAGAACTTAAGATCCATCAGTATCGCACCGATATAGATGATCTTCCCATTAGGATCATTAAATTCAACTTCAAAGCATTTGAGCTCCACTGCACATGCCACAATGATAGACATGCAATATCATAGATAATTGAAGAAATAACAAAATAAGAAACGCTATTGAAGAATGAAATTGAATATCAGCAACCCCATTGCCAAGAAATTAAAAAGCGAGAATAACTACCAACGAAAAAGATCAGTATTATCATTTTTGACAGCAAATTCGGTAAAATGACCTTCAAGAAGAACCTGTGAAGAAATCAGAGACAAATGAAACAACAAGAATTGTTCACATAGAATAAGGATTGCAGGATTGTAGCTCTTCAAAGAGGATTATGGTCAGCAACTTCAACAAAATAACAAGTCAGCAAATGGAGAGAGAACAACTGAGAACCTGACGGTAGAAATCAAAGAGGGGAACATTTTTGAAGAATCCCTTCACCGTCTTCATCTAAAGCCACTTTGATGGGTAAACTTTAAAGTGCCACAAGAAATAAATCTGTATAAAGTAAGTGGGTAGGAGATAATCAAGCTCGAAAAGTGACAATAGAAACAAGTGTGCTACTACTGCTCCACCAACTGAACTGGAAAGAAAAGTTAGAGAAAGCGTATATCACCAATATACTGGAATTCTACTTATATATGACAAAAATCACCGTTCTACTTGAGCTCACCCTTGCATCAGTATGATAAGACCAGCTACTCATAAAGGTGATATAACCATAACTTCATTAAATCATCCTCTCTGCATCTAATTTCCAACAAAGGCAAGTCAATTACCATTGTAACCGTACCTGCCTCTTCATCAACTCATCTTGACCTTGAAATGGTTACAAGAAAGGCAAGTCAACGACCATTTTTGCCGTCCCTCTCTCTTTATTAAATCATCCTTTCACTCTAAAACTCCAAAAAAGACAAGTCAAGTGATAAACAGAACCAAGCAGATACAAGGAATCATAAAAAAGAACGAGATATATCAACAAGTTGCTGAGAAAGATACAGAATAATCCTTGACCAAGCAAGCTTTGAAAGCCTCCTAGGCAGAGAAGGCTTGTAAGCAACTTGGACAGACTCCCGATCCTACTAGACAAATAATTTCCATGAACAAGCAATGCAGAACCAAAAACGAAAGCAAAACATAAAGGAGACTATAGTCTCTATAATCAGGTAGAACAGCTAGTTCTAGAAATTGGGGAAAGCGTCAGAAAGATCCCTGCTGTAATAACATTTGCACTATGCAATTCCACATTGTAGAATTTTTCAACCCCCTGTGATTTTGCTTTAGATTTCTGTACGAACCTGCTATTAAAAGGATAAGACAGTTATACATACTACAAATAACAGGTTGATAAAATATAGCACTTCACCACCCTCTGATTTGCACTTCGCTACTTTATAGCTGATAAAATCTAACACTCAGACAACCTTCCATAATGGCAGGTCCTTTAAGAAAACCAGAAACTGAAACTATAATAGAGCAAGTGCATTTTGAACGGTGGCATGGCAAATCAGAAAATGCGCTATACCATAAGGTGCCTTCTCTGAAGTTTTTCCTACTATGATTCAACACTACCCCTGTTCTTTGCATAAGCTTGTAGACACCAATGTTGACAGTATAATGCAAAAGGCTTTCAAATCTGCACTTTAGATAGCTGTATAGAAGAACTACAAAGTCGAGGAGTAAAGTTTATGAATGAGTGCAGATCCAAGTGTTAAACTAGAAATTGATCACTGTTGCAAAGCATCCAACTGTTAAAGTAAAAATTCATTTGTTATGGAGGTTATATCACCAATATTGCAAAGCATCCAAATCCCAACGGTCCTGCATGGGCTAGCCCGCTATGGTAAGGGTTGATCCCTGCCACTCATCTCTTCAATCACCTCTAGCAGTCACTTATCACTATAATCTGCCTACTTCCCCTGTTCTTTTAGATCACTCCAGATAAGAAGAGGAACAAAAAAAACTTGATATCAACAATAATCAACAGGCCAAAATTTAATATCCAACAGTACAAGATGATCGCATAAAGATACAAACATCAGAAAAAGACCACATGAAAAACCTTTAAAATTACTCTCTCCATTAAAGAACTCACTGACAATCAGGAGCAAAGAAAGTCCAACAGAAATAACAAAAGCTAATAGAAGAATCCTCTTAATCATAACATCGAAAAACACCCATTAATAATTGAACCGAATCTCAAGTAAAACCAACAAAAGACCGAACCAAAAGACGCAATCCACGAATCCATCAAATTCATCTGCTACAAACAAGAACAAAAAATCCACCGAACCTGAATATAAATAATAAACCAGAATAATAGAAACCTTATAACAAAACCACCAGAGCAACTCTCAAATCCAGACCCAAAACACTGGCCGTGGCAAATTGCACCAAAATCTCAAGTAAAACCACAAAAGGCCGAATCCAAAAACATAAAACTGCAAATTTGATAAACTCCTCTGCTACTGAACGAGAATCTGATCAACTCTGAATCACTCCACTTCATAATCAATAAACCTGACATGCACATCAAATCAAACAGGCTAAAATTTTTGTATATACCATTAGAGAACCGCGTAGGAGAACTAACAGCACCGCATTAAGCTCAAATAAAACGATCGAGCAGAAGATCCCAGCCCTGACCACACGAGATCCCTCGAAAAAAACTAATCAACAATCACAGAAAACAACACGATCTAACAACCACAGAAGAATCGTACATCAAAACTCTTACGGTCACGATGTTACCATAACAAACGCCATGCAGACAATAGGGCGTCGAAGATATCAAGCATGGTTATGTGATCCTTCAAACAACTCATAAACGATCACCAATAACAACGATCAAACAACAACGATGAAGAATCATATGTCGAAATTCTACCGATGAACGATATTACCCTAGCGATTGCCATGGAGATGAGCCTAGAAGATCCCAAGCTCTGCCCAACCTCTGCCATGCGAGATCCTTCAAAAAACTCATCAATGATCACAAACAACAACGACTCATGAATGATCACCAATAACAACAATCAAACAACAACGATGAAGAATCATATGTCGAAATTCTAGCGATGAACGATATTACCCTAGTGATCGCCATGCAAACGATAGGGCTTAGAAGATTCCAAACTCCGTCATGCGAGATCCTTCAAAAAAACTCATCAACGACATCACCAATAACAATGATCAAACAACAACGATGAAGAATCATATGTCGAAATTCTAGCGATGAACGATATTACCCTAGCGATCGCCATGGAGACGATAGGGCCTAGAAGATCCCAAACTCTACAATCCTTCAGAAAACTCATCAACGATCACAAACAGCAACAACTCATAAACGATCAATAACAACGATCAAACAACAACGATGAAGAATCATATGTCGAAATTCTAGCGATGAACGATATTACCCTAGCGATCGCCATGGATACGATAGGGCCTAGAAGATCCGAAACTCTGCCATGCGAGATGCTTCAAAACACTCATCAACGACATCACCAATAACAACGATCAAACAACAACGATGAAGAATCAAATGTCAAAATTCTAGCGATGAACGATATTACCCTAGCGGTCGCCATGCAGAGGATAGGGCCTAGAAGATCCCAAACTCCGCCATGCAAGATCCTTCGAAAAACTCATCAACGATCACAAACAGCAACGAGTCATAAAAAACCACCAATAACAACGATCAAACAACAAACAACAGCGATGAAGAATCGTATGTCGAAATTCTAGCGATGAACGATATTACCCTAGCGATCGCCATGGAGACGATAGGGCCTAGAAGATCCGAAACTCTGCCATGCGAGATCCTTCAAAACACTCATCAACGACATCACCAATAACAACGATCAAACAACAACGATGAAGAATCAAAAGTCGAAATTCTAGCGATGAACGATATTACCCTAGCGATCGCCATGCCTAGAAGATCCCAAACTCCGCCATGCGAGATCCTTCAAAAAACTCATCAACGATCACAAACAGCAACGACTCATAAAAATCACCAATAACAACGATCAAACAACAACGATGAAGAATCGTATGTCGAAATTCTAGCGATGAACGATATTACCCTAGCGATCGCCATGCAGAGGATAGGGCCTAGAAGATCCCAAACTCCGCCATGCGAGATCCTTCAAAAAACTCATCAACGATCACAAACAACAACGATCAAACAACGAAGAAGAAGAACCGTAGGTCGAAACCCTAGCGATCACGATGGAAACCTAGATTGAAACCCTAGCGATCGCCCTGGAGACGGTGCGAGGACGGAGGAAAGGGTCGGGATCGTTGGGTATTTAAAGATGTTTGGTGGCCTCCTCAGCCGTGTCGGTTTGGGATACGAGAACGGGTCTACGGCACGCGGGATTCACATTGAACGGACACGTGGCAGTATTCTATTGGTTAAGAAGCTTCTGGGAACGAAGGATGTTTTCCACGCTTAAAAGTAAGGTCGGTTTGAGTTGGATTATTTATTATTTTTAATAATATAAAAAAACAGTTTTATTATTTATTATTTATTGATAAATAAGAAAGAAAAGATAATTTATACTATACATAAGAGCGTATAGAAAATTGTTTTTTTATACTATATATATAAAAATATATAAAAATAACAGACGAAATAAAAAAGAAATAAAAAAATATTCACAACGAACGATTATGATAGTTAAAAAAATATCTCAAATAAGAACAAATAGTTGTGATTAATCTGTTAAAAAATAATATTTATATCCATCTATAAATCTAATTGTATGAACGGTTATGATCAATTTGTTAAAAATATTTTAAATAAAAATAAAGCGTTATGATCAATACGTTAAAAAATAGCATTTCTATTCATCTATTTTACATTAAAATTTAAATTTGAGTTTAAATCGTGAATTGAATTTAATTTTTGATATCAAATTTCAATTAACAACTAAAAAATTTTAATTATATAGTGGATCAAAATTAAATTTTAAATTTTAAAATAAATATGAATTAAATTTTGATGCTTTTAGTTTAAAATACATACTTAAATTTTAGATTCATTAGAAATAAAAATATATATAAAAAATATGTAATGTATATAAAAAAAGAACAATATAGAATATTACAAATTTTCTAATAAAATATACATATAAATTTATAAAATATAAAATTACGGCTCCGGGCGCGGGGGGCGATGGTGCGGCCCATGGGCACCGCCACGGCTCCGGGCGCGGCGGCGGGGACGTCGTCGTCGTCCGCATCGGAGAAAGAGTGCAGCGAGGCCGAATCTAAAATGGTGCAACGCGGAGAAAGAGTGCAACGAGAAAGAAGAGAGAAAAAATAGTGCAAATTTCACCCAAATAGTGCAACTCTTTTTCCAAAGAGTGTAATTTCTGTATCAAATAGTGTAACTTTTATTTAAAGTAGTGTAATTTTTTTAAAACAATGTAAATTTATTTTAACAAAGCAATTTTATTTTTTCTTCCTTCTTCTATAATTTTTGGTCTTTTTTATAGAAAAAATATAATTTTTATTTTTATTTTTATTTTTATTTTTATTATTCTTATTTTTTTCTCTCCATAATTTTTTTTTGTCACGACTCATCGCCCTCGTCGGAGTGTAACTATATTTTTTCTTCTCCCTCGCCGGCGTGCTTCTCGGCCCCAAGAAGCACTTCTTCTTCGTCGTCGGCTGCGGCGGCGGGGACGGCGGGTGGAGGAGGGTCGGAGAGAAAAAAAAAAAAGAATCGCGGCGCGGCGCGGCGCGGCGCGGCGCGGCCTCGACGGGGTCGGAGGCGAGGAGCGCGGGGGTGCGCGAGCGAGGTCAAGGGCGTGAGGGGCAGAGGCAAGGCAGGCCGTTTCCGCTTCCGCCTCCGCTGCCTTTTTCGGAGAGAAAAAAAAAGAGCGAGAGAAAAAAAAAGAGAAGAGAGAAAAAATAACAAGGATATTTTGGTTAGTTTACTGAAAATCCAAACCGAATCTGCAAAATCAAAAATAGCGACCCAATTTTGCAAAAGCTCAAAACTAGTGGATTTTTTATGCAAATTGGCAAATGGTTTATTATAAAAAAGATATAGGAAGTACCTAGGGTTGAAAACGGATCGGATATGGTCGGGTATTTGATGAAATCATATTCGCATCCATATTTTTTTTCGGATACGGATTCGGATACGGATATGTGTCGGATGCTGCTAAATTTTTATTACCATATCCGTTAAAAACGGATTCAGATATGATCGGATATTTTTTCGGATTCGAATATGAATCAGATGTGTATCCGGATATTATTCGGATAATAATATAGGCCTTTTTGCATAAAAAATCCACTAGTTTTGGGCTTTTGCAAAATTGGGTCGCTATTTTCGATTTTGCAGATTCGGTCCGGATTTTCAGCAAACTGACCAAAATACCTTCTTACTTTTTCTCTCTCCTATTTTTTTCTCTCTCCTTTTTTTTTCTCTCTCCTCTTTTTTTTTCTCTCGCTCTTTTTTTTTTCTCTCCGAACGGCGAAGGCGGAGGCGGAGGTGGAATCGGCCCGCCTCGCCCCTCACGCCCTCGCCCTCGCCCTCGCCCTCGCCCTCGCCCTCGCCCGCGCACCCCGCCCTCCTCGCCTCCGACCCCGCCGAGGCCGCGCCTCGCCGCGACTCTTTTTTTTTCCCTCTCCGACCCTCCTCCACCCGCCGTCCCCGCCGCCATCGCCGGCGACGAAGAAGAAGTGCTTCCTGGGGCCGAGAAGCACGCCGGCGAGGGAGGGAAAAAATATAGTTACATTCCGGCGAGGGCGATGGGTCGTGACAAAAAAATTGTAAATAAAAAAAATTTTGTTTCCCTACTGAAAAGAACAAAAAATAGAGAAAAAATGAAGAAGATGATGAAATTTCACTGTTAAAAAAAATTACACTATTTTAAAAAATATTTACACTGTTTTAATGAATGTTGCACTATTTAAGAGAGAAATTACACTCTTTTGAGATAAAATTTACAATCTTTAGGCCAAATTACACTATTTAGAATAATATTGCACCATTTTTTTCCCTTCCTCTTCTTCTTCCTTCTTCCTCCACTCTCCATCCTCATCCCCCTGGGGTCGAAAAGGTAAACGGAGAGGAGGGAGGGGGAGGCGTCGGCGGTGGCGCGCGGGGCGGTGGTGGGGGGGCGCAGTGGGCGCGGCGAGCCCAGGGGGCGCGGGCGCGGGTGGGAGCGCAGGCGCGGGCGCGGTCCCCCTGCGCCCCCTCTCCCCCCGGGACGCGCCCCCTAGGGGCGCGTGCGCGGGCGCAGGGGGCGCCCCCTGCGCCCCCTGGATGCGCGTGCGCGGGGCGCAGGGGACGCAGGGGGGCGCCCCCTACGCCCCCTGGGGGCGCGTGCGCAGGGGGCGCATGGAGCGCCCCCTGCGCCCAGGGGGGGGGGGGGGGGGCGGGCGGGGGCCCAGACCCGGGCCCGGGCGGGCGAGCGCAGGGGCGGGGGCCCGGGCCCGGGCGGGTGCAGGGGCGCAGGGGGGGGCGCGTCCCCTGCGCCCCCTGCGCCCCGCGCCCGCGCCTCCAGGGGCCGCAGGGGGCGCCTCCCCTGCGCCCCCCCCCCCCCCGCGCCCACGCCCCTCGCCCGCGCCCTCGCCCGCCCCCCGCCGCGCCCCGCCCCTCGCCCGCGCCCTCGCCCGCGCCCCGCCGCGCCCTCGCCGCCGACGCGCTGCTCCCCTTCTCCCCTCTCCCTTCTCCCCGTTTACCTCTTCGCCCCGCCGCGCCCTCGCCGCCGACGCGCTACGAATGTGTAAAATAGTGCAATGAAGGTGCAACATGATGAAAAATAGTGCAACGAATGTCAAAATAGTGCAACTAAGGTGTAAAATGGTGCAACTAAGGTATAAAATGGTGCAACTAAGCTCGGCCGCTCTGCGTTGCACTATTTTTCATCCTAGTTGCACTATTTTGACATTCGTTGCACTATTTTTCATCATTTTGCACCTTTATTGCACCATTTTACATATTCGTTGTATTTTTATTTTTCGTCTATTTTCCCACGGTCAAGGATCTCGAAGGCGAGCGGGAGTAGCACGTCGGCGGCAAGAGCGCGGCGGGGCGAAAAGGTAAACGGAGAGAAGGGAGAGGGGAGAAGGGGAGCAGCGCGTCGGCGGCGAGGGCGCGGGCGAGTGGCGTGGGCGCGGGCGCGGGGCGCGGGGCCCAGGCCCGGGCCCGGGCGGGCGGGCGCTCTTCCTCCTCCGGCTTCGACCGCATCGGTTAAAAATTATTTTGGAGTGTGAGGAAAGAGAGAGAGAAAGGAGGATGAGGATGGAGAGTGGAGGAAGAAGGAAGAAGAAGAGGAAGAGAAAAAAATAGTGCAATATTATTCTAAATAGTGTAATTTGGCCTAAAGAGTGTAAATTTTACCTCAAAAGAGTGTAATTTCTCTCTAAAATAGTGCAACATTCATTAGAACAGTGAAAATATTTTTTAAAACAGTGTAATTTTTTTTAACAGTGCAATTTCATCATCTTCTTTATTTTTCTCTATTTTTTGTTCTTTTCAGTAGGAAAATAATATTTTTTTTATTTTTATTTTTTTTCTTTACAATTTTTTTGTCACGACCCACCGCTCTCGCCGGAGTGTAACTATATTTTTTCCCTCCCTCGCCGGCGTGCTTCTCGGCCCCAAGAAGCACTTCTTCTTCGTCGCCGGCGGTGGCGGCGGGGACGGCGGGTGGAGGAGGGTCGGAGAGGGAAAAAAAAAAAAATTGCGGCGAGGCGCGGCCTCGGCGGGTCGGAGGCGAGGAGGGCGGGGGTGCGCGGGCGAGGGCGAGGGCGTGAGGGGCGAGGCGGGTCGTTTCCACCTCCGCCTCCGCCGTTCGAAGAGAAAAAAAAAAGTGAGAGAAAAAAAAAAGAGGAGAGAGAAAAAAAAGAGGAGAGAGAAAAAAAGAGGAGAGAGAAAAAGTAAGAAGGGTATTTTGGTTAGTTTGCTAAAAATTCGGACCGAATTTGCAAAATCAAAAATAGCGACCCAATTTTGCAAAAGCCCAAAACTAGTGGATTTTTTATGCAAATTGGCCAATAATATACATTAATATGCACATATGCAATAAACGGAAAACACAAAAAATTACTTTCTTTTTCTAACTTATTTTCTAATTTTATTTCTTCACATATAAAATATGTAATTTTAATATATAACTCATTATAAAATAAACGAATAATATAAAAAGTTACCTTATTTTTTTCATTACATGTATTAATCATCCCTCCGTATCTTGATTAACAATAAATTAGAGTAGACAAGAGAGATTGACTATAGAGGAAAGGATTTGGATGGACCGGACGGCCAAAATTAGGCCGAGCGGATTTAAAAATATAAAGCATATAAAAATAATAATACTAAAAGTTCGGATATTCACATCCATATCCATTTTTTTCGGATATCCGAGAAAATTTAATTCTCTAAAATCATATCCGTATCCATATTCGAACGGATCCAAATATTTTCTATCAGAATCCGGATATTATCGAATATGGAGACGAATAATTTCGGATAATATCCGATCCATTTTCATCCTTACCTCTACTCTATTAATTAGAGAGCAACTAATTAAGCCGTACCTCACTCTCTAGGCTAATTAATTCAACTCCTTAATTAACACCATATATATAGCAACCCCATAAACATATCTCAAATTCTAATATAATTAGGATTCTACTCTAATTAATATCTAAATTTAAATCAACCCATCTCCAATAGATTTAAATATTAATCCTTATCCAACTAGCAAATCTACTACAAATCTAATCAAATCCTAATAAAAAATGAGAAAGCGGCAAAGCATTCATCGTCTTTCGAAAACGATGAATCATTTATTATTTACAAATTTATTTTATATGAGTCGTTCTTTCGCATACTAAGGACGATGAACAATTCATCATTTCTTAATTATTTTTTCAGATGCTGAGTTGGATGAAATAGAATTATTTGACCAAATAAAATTTTGATAAAATTATAAATTTTTAAAAAAATTATTTTAAAAAAGTTCAAAAAATTATGTATGTGAAAGAGGAGTTGAACTCCTATGCTTCTAAAAAAGCACATGGAGCATATTTGTGACGTTTAAGCCGTCGAATCGCTTTGAGATCCATGCAGAATTATTAACAGGGTATCTTATTAAGATTTTTTTTTTATAAATGCTGAGAGATCCTACAGCTAAAAAATGTAAATACAAATACTTATGTGCTTCTAGAAGCACAGAAACTCAACTGGGTGAAAGAGCTGGACTTTTTTATAAAATAACTCTTTAAAATTTTATAATTTACAAAATAATCCTACCAAATTTGTATTTGGCAAACTAACCTCCTAAAGGCGGTGAATCGTTTATCGCATTCAAAATATCTCGTAGGACTATTAAAGACGGTGAATGATTCACTGTTTTCTATATTTATTCATTTGCCAACTGCTTTTCTTTTTCTTCCTCTTATCTACGACCTTCTTTGAAAGGCGGTGAATCATTTACCGTCTTACGAAGCACTGCGTTTAGAAGGTTAGTTTGTCAAATAAAAGTTCGACAGAGTTATTTTGCAAATTGTAAAATTTTATAGTGTTATTTTATAAAAAAATTCATGCTAGATGGTTCTAATTGAAAGATGAAAATAAGAAGAGAGGAGAATAAGCAATGAACCTCATATAAGAAACAGACCAGGTCTAAGGAGCACTAATTCCAACAAGGGGACAAAAGGCTATGACTCTGAGGAGGTCTGCATCTTCAGCCCATCTTCCATCCCTTTTCCCCAGCCCCCAAGAGGTATGATATTTCCTCTTTCTTCCATGGCTATAAAAATACATTACTTTATTGTTCATGCATTTGTTTCATAAAAAAATACTCATATTTGGCCAATAGTTAGTTACACACAGGCTTTAATTTTCTCTCTGCTGTGCAGCTTCCACACTCTGGGATCAACTTCAGGTGATCTTCTTCTTACTTGCTGTGATTGAGTATAAGCAGTGTGAGAAATATTAATTTGTCATTTTGCATAAAAATGTATTTAATTTACCTTTTTTCTGCAGCTTTGTGTGCTCTTTTTTTCTTGTTTCTGCAACCTCTGACAGATTTTTTTTTTTTTTTCTTTTAAGAGGATTCTTGAGTGAAAATTTTCTTCATAGATCTTAGAAAAGAAAAAAGAAAAAAGAATTTTTAGTTCAGAGAGGAAAATATTTTGAATCAAGTTGGAAACCAGGAAGAATGGGCTTAGTTAAAATTGAAAAGAATTGGTTAATTTTTCAGTAAAAATGTATAGAAACTTACCTTAACTATCACTATTTTCGATCTGGCAAGCTAACCTTTAACGATTTTGATTTTGCTACCTAATCTTTTAATTTATTTGATCTAAGCAAGTTAATGACTCTTTAACTTCAAATTTTGATTGAATCATTTATATGCAATTCGTATAACTGTAAATTTATTAAACTAAACAATCAGCTTAACTTTTATATTAAAAGAGCCATCGAATGATTTAAATTAGACAAATCGAAAGGTCAAATAGTAAAACTAAAAATTTGAAAAGTAAGGTAGCCGAATCAAAATGGCCTATAGTTAAATATTTATGAAATTTAATGGCTTTATAGATCTTCAAAATAGACTATGTTTGCATGCGGCGTCTAACTTTGCATACTCCAGCTCATAATTGTATGAAATATTTGATGTTTTGGTAATTAATACACTAGATTTATGAACAGATTTGTTGGATTGGCTATTTGTTTGTTTGTTTGCTTTTTTCCCCCTTTGAACACTCAATTATGTGGTTGATCCAGTTTCCTTCAAAATAGAGGTTCAATTTCATATGTTTGTACCGAAATGCGAAGTTCTCATCATATTTCGAACTACAACTAAAGTTTTCTTTGTTGAACATGAAAAGACAATATTTTGGCCTTGGTTGGATGAACTTAGGTTTTCTTTCTTTGTTTTTTAAACTTGACTTTTATGCGACTAAATTTGCCTGCAGCTGGTTTTTGTACTCTTTGTTATTGTTGGTTAGCGTACAATGCTCTGATCAGATGCGAAATAGCGTCATCTAATTCTTATTCATATTTAGAAAAAAGAAAAAAAGACATAGAAGCAAGAAGAAATTATTGCTTTGTTTTTGTTCCGTGTTGCAAGCAATCTTTCACTTGCGAAAGTATTTTTATTTTTATTTTTTTTCCCTCTCTCTTCTTTGTGAGTAATATTGCTTGAGTTGTTAAGTGAATAACAATGCTTGATGTTGTTAAATATACGAATCAACTGCTATTTTCTAAAAGCTTAGGCTGTTAGAATACGATGTTCTTGGTCAATAACGCTGAGAGCCAAATAGGACTCGAATTCGGGACTTCCGCTGCCCAAAATGCTATAGTCGTGTTGATAGGTTTAGTCATATTGTATCTTATATATAGAACTTTTTTGTATTCCGGTGGTGTCACATTCCTACTCTTTTTAAGCCCCGGCATTTCCGTTAGGCTCGAGCACCCGCCTAAATCATCCCTCTCAGTGCTCGGTCGAAACTTATCTCACACTTTATGTTGGTAATTGGCTCACGTTCTTAAGGAGGAAACTAATAATGCTTCTAGCATTGCGGGATTCGAATCTAGGACCTCCTGCTCTAATACTATGTTAAGTATAACGAAACAACCATTGTCTGAAAACTTAAGCTGCTGGAGAACAACGTTTTTAACAATTGTATTCCACAGATGTTCCAATATCAGCTACATATTTCTCATCCTGCTCCTTTATCCTAACTACTATTGCCGTTTAACTAACTTCAGGATTGGATTCCTACTGCAACAATATAACATCGCAACAGGAGAGCTAGGCAGCATGGCCGAAGCTGCGGTATCTCATGTGCTCATAAAGATTGCAGCTTCGTTGGGAGGGAAGGCATTGGATGCAATAAACGACGAATTAGTCAAAGAAGTGTCAGCCTTGCTAGAAGTCGAAAACAGCATGAATCAAATCGAGAACGAGTTTGAGGTGATGCAAGCATTTATAAGTCAAGTCGATGCACACGATTCTCGTAACAAAACTTTGGCGGCATGGCTGGAACAAGTCAGGAAGGTTGCCTTCGAAGTCGAGGATATCATCGACGAGTACACTTACCTCAACCGGCAAGAAAGCGTCAGCTGCTCTAGAAATTCCCTGACAAGAGTGCTTCGTCATTTGAAAAACATCGCTGCATGGCATGGTATAGCCGCTCAGCTCAAACAGGTGGAAACTCGTCTAGAGAAGCTCACAACCATGAAAGACCGGTATAGCATTTCGGTGAATGAAACCGGAGGAAGCAGCGCATTGGATTCCGCTGCTCTTAGGCAGCGGCGAGCGTTCGATATTCCGCACTTGAGCCATGAAGACGAGATCGTGGGGAACGATGAAGAAACCAAAAAGTTGATTGAATGGCTGACCGACGGGAAGGAAGCTCGCGCTGTTATCTCCATTTCAGGTATGGGAGGGTTGGGTAAAACAACGCTGGCGAACGGCATTTACAAGAATCCGACAGTTAAAAGGCACTTCAACTGGAGCATACGGATCTCCGTCTCGCAAAGCTATCGCGTCGAAGATCTATTGAGAAGGATCTTAACACACAACGCGGGCAAAAAAAAGGCGATTCTAAACGACATCGACACTATGGACCGGAATAAACTTGCGAAGAAGGTTCAAATCTTTCTGCGAGAAAAAAAGTACTTGATTGTCTTAGATGATGTTTGGAGCAGAGACGCCTGGTCTTCGTTGGATCACGCGTTCGAAAGAAACAATCTCGGGAGCAGAGTGATCATCACGACGCGGACGGAAGATGTGGCTTCGTTTTTTTTTTTGAGAATTGAAGATGTGGCTTCGTTGGCAGACGAGAATCGCCGCTTATGGCTTAGCACTTTGCAGAAGGAGGAAGCATGGGATCTCTTTTGCAAGAAAGCGTTCTCGAAGCTCGCGGGGAAGTGCTGTCCACAGCATCTTAAGCACTGGGCTGAAAAGATTGTGGACAAGTGCCAAGGCCTGCCGCTTGCTGTCGTGGCGATCGGCAGCCTGTTATCCTACAGAGAGCAGCAGGAGCAGGAGTGGAGGTCGTTCTACGATCAGCTCAACTGGCAGCTGACGAACAATCCGGAGCTGAATTGGGTGGCGAGCGTCCTGAATCTCAGCTTCGACGACCTGCCGGGCTATCTGAGGAACTGCTTTCTGTACTGCAGCCTATTCCCGGAGGATTATCTGATAAAGCGGAAATGGCTGATCAGGCTGTGGACGGCCGAAGGATTCATCGAAGAAAGGGGGCCGGAGACGACAATGGAGGAAGTGGCCGACGGCTACGTGAAGGAACTCGTTCATCGGTCGATGCTACAGGTCGTGGAATGGAACGACTTTGGAAGAGCGAAAACGCTTCAAATCCACGATCTCGTGAGGGAAATAACTCTGACCACGTCGAGAAAGGAAAAATTCGGAATCGTGTGTAACAGCCCGGAGGCAACGATGTTGAGCGAACAGGCTCGTCGCTTGTCCATTCACAAAGGTGGATTGACCTTACAACCTAACGCGAATTTACGACAACTGCGCTCATTTATTTTGTTCGACAAAGAACTGCCGTCGTCTAGTATTGGAAACACTTCATCAAATTTCAAGTTACTGAGGGTGCTCTGCCTGCGATACGCCAAGATGGAGCAGATCCCGGACGCGGTGTTCGATTTGTTCAACCTGCATTATCTGGATTTGCGATACACGGAGGTGAAGAGCATCCCGAAGTCGCTGGGGAACCTCCAGAACCTGCAGACGCTCGACCTGAGCATGACCCGCGTGGAGACGCTGCCGCGCGAAGTCGCGACGCTGACGAAGCTGCGACACCTGTTCGTGATCTGCTGCTACGACTTCCAGGGCAGAACTTTCGACAGCTTCAGTGCGGTGTCGGTTCCGCATGACATCTGCCACCTGAAGGGCCTGCAGTCTCTGCTCAACATCGAAGCTGACGAGTTCATGACGCAGAACATCGGAAGCTTAACATCGCTACGTAAACTTTTCGTAATGAAAGTGCGAGGAGCCTACTGCGCGGAGTTGTGGGCCTCCCTGGGGATGATGCCCGGGCTCGCCACGTTGGGCGTCGTCGCGAGGGACGAAGACAAATTGCTTCGTCTGGACAGTGTGCAGCCTCTGCCGAGCCTGCAGAAGCTCTACTTGAAAGGAAGGCTCGACGAGGAGGCCACTGCGACCGCATTCGCCAACTTCGGAAGGCTCCGAGACCTGCAACTAAGTTGGTCAGGGCTGCAGAATGATCCACTGCGTTCCTTATCGCACATGTCGGGCCTCGTAAACCTCCATCTGTGCCGGGTCTACGAGGGGCGGCGGTTGAGCTTTCGCGCCGGCTGGTTTCCTAGGCTCAGAAAGCTGTCATTAGTCGACATGGCGCAAGTGAGTGCTATTGACATCGAAGACGGAGCCATGCAAAGCTTGTATCAGCTGCAGCTCATCGGCTTGTCGAGCTTGACGGCTGTGCCGGCGGGCGTCGCGCACCTGCGGTCGCTGCAGGAGATGTATCTCCTCGAAATGCCGCAAGAGTTCATTACGAAGCTCAAAGGAAGTGACCGGAGCAAGGTTCAGCATATTCCCGCTTTCCTTTGCGACCATTGTCATGATCCTTTCTTTCAGGTAGCGCATCGTACAGAACTTAACTGAAGTATCAGCCATTTTCTCTTTTTTGTTTTAATATTTTTGTTTTAATATTTGATGATTGTATTAGAAAAATTCTTAAAATCGAGGGATTTAAGGAGGAGTAAAATTAAGACTAATTTTATATGAATAAGATTAGGCATTCTACAGAAAGAGTTTTGAGAATTAAAATTTATTTTAATTTGTATGACATTCCCTTTCTCTTTTTTTTTTTTGTTTTTTCCTTCTCTCTCTCTTTTCCCTGCATATTCGTTTAGAGAAACTTATCAACAATATCAAAATATTTTAGGGACTACAAAGCAAACAACCCTACTCATAAATTATTATTTTCCCCTTATTCTTGTTCAGAGCAACCTACATATAATTTCTTTTTTTTTAAAAAAAAAGGGCTTTAAATGCATGTATAATTACTCCAAAAAGTCGGCTCTCATGGAAAGATGGCTTCATATCCATGTATCAGATGACAATAAGCTAAGCAGTTAAGTTTGCAGAGAAGCTGAGGACAAGTTATAATACACTAAGGCTTGTTTAGTACTCTCGATTGGATTGGATGAAATAAGATGACGAGTAATATTAAAAGAATTGTTTACTGACTCAGTGGATGTCGCAAAATCACGATGAATAAGGGAGTGGATCAGATGTGCTATACAACTAAATTTTTCTGGATCAAATCCCATTTTATCTCTACCTCCAAAGGAGCAAAAGTTCTGTTAAGGATAGGCTCTAGGATGAGCCCATCAAATCCACCGCTTCCGTTGCTCTGAGATTCGTGCATTTGTACTTGATGGACTAAAAGTGGACTTGATGGTCCACATAAAGTTTTTGTTCCCACTTGATGGACTAAAAGTGGACTTTATGATTTTTTTATTTCTTTTTGTTTACTAGATTAATAAGTGTATTTATAGGAGCTCAATGGTCTATTGTTCAATGGTCTATTGTTTAAATGGAGCCAAGTTGGGCCACATGGGTTTAAGTTAGGGTCAAAAAGAAAATAGGTCAAGAAAAAAAGATAGCTTCTTCTCTTAAATTTTTTTTTTTTTCTAAGTGCAATAGAAGTGTGAAAGAGGATACAAAGGATCTCAAGTGCAAGAGAAATGTGAAAGAGGGTACAAAGGTTCATTGTAAGGTGTTTTGATTGAAGGTTTATTTAGTATTTTTTGATTTTTCATTGTATGATGTTTTGAATATTCTTGGTGAAGTTGTTTGAATCATGTGTGGAGTTGTTTGAGATTATTATTGTGAGCTTTCTATTTCTCCGTTCTTGTCTTCTACGGTGGTTGTGCGATCTTGGGCGTGTAGGAAACTCGAATTTTCGATTTCTACACATCGGAGGAAAGGATGTGCTCGGGTTGTAGCCGGTTCTACTTTTCTCTTCAATTTAATCCGACCGGATTCCTCTTAGCAACTCCTGACACCTCCGAATAACGTCTTGTTCTATCCAATCCAATCATGGATAACAAACAAAACCCAAATGAACTATCATTACATACGAAGTTAATCAGTAAGGCAGGTTCTTATCATCATAAATATCCCCCTAGGATGTACACACACACACATATACTCGACTTTAGGAATGTAGAGATCTCAACACCAGATTGAAGTATCACCAATAATTTTTACATTATTTGGTCTCACCTGCGCATCAAAGTCCTGCAGAATTCAACCAATATATATAATCATTAAAACATAGGATAAAAGATACTAATGTCCATGGTTCAGAAACCGAGGTGCGCAAACAAATGAATATAGGGATTAATCTCCTCAGCATCACGGCGGTATAATATAAAAACTAGCAGAGACTATCAGAATATAAAACTTGTAGTTATGTTCAAACAACATTTGTGAAATATCTGATTAAAAGTTGCTTGTGCTACATGATACTGTGAAAAGAATGATGTATTCTTGGATTAATTATAGGTTTCCTTTTCCTCTCCTTACTTTTTTTGACATAGTTCCCGAAGTCTGTTTTGTATGGCAATTAAATCCTTTTCAGCATATACTGCCTTAAATAGACACCATGTCAGCATTATCATTAGACTTTGCTTAGCAAAGTCGAACTCCGTGGATGAAAAAAATGAAAGTGGAGTCAACCATCAGGGACTAGATGGTCACAGTTAAAATTCTGAGAACGAAATTGACCAATCCCTTTTTCTGTCCTCAAGGTGGAGAACTGAACCAAGAATTCTCTTTTTTCATCATCAATTGAATCACTGTTCACGACCCAGATAAAAATTCTGAGAATGAAATCGGAGGACACCATCAGGGACTAAATGGCCACGCCACGGTTAAAATTCTGAGAACAAAATTAGATCACACTCTAAACTTACACCAGCAGCATCCAAACTAACCCTACTTTCATGATAGCAGCAGGCATTTCACGAACATTCATGATGCATGATAGAGGATGAAAGCTCATAATTCTTACAGAATTCATATGACCAAAGTAACTTTTGCGAAAAGTCAATAGTTTGTTATACTAGTTGAAACACCATTAGTTTCATAAGAAACTATAGCAGTAATTCTACAATTTAAAGATCCCGTACCTGTCTACATTGCCATTTCTGCTTGTAATGCAGCGAGTTCATCCTCTTCAGCTGTAGTTGCAGTAGTTTTCTGAGGAGCGCCCCGAGCCGGTTGCTTACCAGCTGGAACATGCACTGGAGCAACTGGAGCGGTCGTAGCTGGTTGGAGAAGCTGTTCCTCCAACTCTGCTCCCTCCAGCTCTTCAAGTTCTGCTTCCAATTCATCCTGCCAATTATGGAAAGCATTAACAGGTAATCAATATGCCAAAGAAAGAAAGAAGAGCAAGCGATTAAGTCATTTGAAAGAAGAATAAACAGCAATACTTCATCAAAATCAGCAGCAACTCCGATAGGCGTTGATAATGCTTCCTGTATTTGTTTCATGTTCTCTGTTTGTTCATTTATTTCATCCATTGTCTTGTCAACATCATCGATATTTCTGCAAAAGAAAAAACAGAAATATTAGCAGGTATCGTTACTCAAACCCAAACTACAGGAATCCTTGCATGCAAAATAATGAGCTTCAAATATATCCCTGCAAAATCATCCATTTTCAAATATACTCCTGTAAAACCTAAATTTTGGAGTATATATGTAGAAATTCTTCGAAACAGCAGTTTCTTGCAAAAATACCCTTAAGTTGGGGAGACATCTAACTAATGGCAAGAAGTTGGTTAGAAGGGTGTATAAGTAGTTACTTTTTTGAAGGTCGCATATGAAAATTTAGATTCAGGAAGGCATTACTTTGCAAATAGATACACAGGGATATGTGTATGTAAATATCTCAAGCATAAGGGGCATTTATGAAAATCATCAGTGCATTTTCAAGGGCATTTTCAAGTATTTTCATATATATAGGGGCATTTATAGTATTTCCACTTTTCGAGGGCATCTATGGAACACATGTACTTGGAGTCTTGGAGGGTATATTTGTAATTTCGACCAAGAATTTCATAGAGTTTTGACAGCTGCAACAAATAAGTATAAGGCAGGCACGATAGCTAATAAAGACAGCAAGATGAAAATCACATAAATTCAAGACACTGCCAAATTTCAAAGAACTCAACAAGTTTAAAGTAGCTACTCACGTGGCTTTCTGCATAGCCTTCATTGCAGCAGCTCCTGTTCTCAATGCATCAACAGTCTCCGTTGTGGCTTTTGCACCTTCCAACATTATCATCTGTTCCAGATAATCAATGATAAGTTCTCATTGAAGAATTAAAGAAGTTAATGGCATAAATGCAGAAGGAAATAGTATGTTTATTAATTTCTCTCTGTACCTGATCATGAATTCGTAACTGGAAATTTCCAAGCTGTTCAATTTGCTGCTCGTAAAGTCTCTTCCTCTTCAAGCATTGTATGGCAGCTAATATTCAAAAATAAAAAAGCTCAGATAAGTAGTACATATTAAAAATGAAAATACGATTAGTACTACTGCTACTTATTTTCAATGTTAAAGAACAGCTAATACAAGTATGTGAAAGCTACCTTTTCGCAACAATTATTTAGTCATGGCAAAGTACATTTAAACATGTTATGAACAATAATATATCCGTTACACAGGCAAATGCTACGAGATTGAAAAAGCAAAATGCATAGGTTTCTTTACGGAAAAAAAGAAAAGAAAAGGGGCATACCCCTTTTGTTCTTTGCTCTGGTGAACTCCTTGGCCCTCTCAACCTCAGCAGCTGCTTTCTTCAGGAGGACTTTCTCCTTCTTTTCTAGCATCTCAAGTGTCTGAAATACATTACAGAAAAGTTAGACAAATCATGTAAATAATATGCAACTACAGTATCTACAAACTACATATATTGAAGATGGTCTCTGTGTTAATATACGTAAACTGCACTCTATATGGGCAGATGGGGATAGGCTAGTATAGAATTTTATATTAGGCAAGTCAACCAAATCCAAACCAAAGTGTTGAACAAGCTTGCGCAGAATATCCTACCCATTCAAGGTTGGAATAGACCAACCAAACTCAAAAATATCCAACAACTGGTGGTTTATCTGTAATTCTAACCTAACCCTCGTTATCCCAAAACAGCTTATAGATGCAACCTCACTTGTACCATCAACATGGAAGCTCAACCCTGGTAAGTGACTCTCTGAGTAGCTTTAAGGCCCAGTAGACCATGCAAAAGTACTGTTTATTCTTTTGAATAATTGATATTGGCTGTAGTATAATGTTTTCACGACCAACACATCTATATTGGGACAGATATTTTTAATACCGAAGTCCATACACATCTATTCAAGTAACTAGCCACTTTTAATTTGTTTCTTATCGTTTATTCAGCAATAGACAACTCTGTTGCCAAGGCTTCATATTCTGCAGCATTATTAAAGAATGAAAACATAAATTTACACAATAAGAATTCTGACTCTCCTTTTGGTGATTCCAAAACTATTCCTACACCAGTTTCTTCCTCGGATATGGATGATTCATCACATTTGGAAGTCTATTTCTCATCTTTTCCTATTGTCTCTAGATTAAAGACTTGCCCACCAGAAAAACCACTTTAGATTTGCTCATTCCTATTTATTCTCACAGAGTGGTGCTTATTTTCATCCAGAATCATGAAAGTAAAAGAAGAAATTCACCAAAATCTTGAAGGGAAGCTATAAGAATAATTTGTTCATTTGACCCAGGAAATGAAGGCACAGAATTTACTTGAAACAATTCTCAAGCAACTACTTTACATGAATAAACCAACGCCAAATAAAGATTTCTCTATTTCGACATATTTAGAACCTCCAGTAGAAAAGCTAAAAAGAAGATGGGTTCTGTAAATCCACGAATGGAGGGAAAAAATTGTGAAGGCATAAAATTTCGGTATTCTTAGAGAAGGAATAATAGTATGGCATGGGTTACTTCAGCGCCGTAGCGCCTGGTACTCGGACATCAGCTCGAGGCATTTTCTCTGGAATAATCAACCTCATCCACTCACTACGCGAATAAACCCCCGCCAAGGCAGATGATCCACTAAAAATTACCAGAAAAAGGAACATCAACATATATGCTTTATACTATCAATATTACATGGTACTAGTTTCTTGTTTCTATTTACCATTCCTATACAATACTTTTCTCCTAGTATAGCTTAAAAAAAAGCACAAAAGCAAAGTCAATAACAAGACAAGAAAAATTAACATCGCATCTACAATCCAAACCATGTACTAATTCAATTCATAAACAAAACTTAATATTTCTAAGAACCCTTCCACTTTCTAATCAAATATTGCAAAGTAACTATCAATGATGAATAGATGATGAAAATATTAATCAAAATAATGATTAAGAAATCGAGTATAACAAATCGAACAAGTAAACAAGTACCTCATTTAACTTGTCCAAAGTGGCCAAGGCATTAGCTTGCTCCTTTGGCTTCCCAAAAATCTTACTAAACATGGCTTATAGCTTCAATTAACCCTAATCTGCATAAAAAATTAGATCAAAATCAAAATTAACCTAAATCCCCAATCCTAACTCAAACCCTAGATGAAGAACAACAAAGATACTTCTTAGACATAATTACCAAAAACTAAAGCTTGGGTCAATCGATTCGACGAGGGAGAACACCGAAAATGGCGAAAAGAAGGGATTATGAAGCAAAAAATCAGGGTTTTATGAGTAAAATTGGTGGAATTAAGGCATGAAAACGTACCAATACGAAGGAATCGATCGACGAGTCGGAGATGGGGATTAGGGTTTGGGAATTTAGGTGCGATCGCGTTTTTGGATTTGGGGATTTTGTGGGGAGAAGGGTCGATGGTTGCTTCGTTCGATCGAAATCGACCACGTGAGATAAGGAAACACAAATGTGAGGGAAAAAATACATAAATAAATAAATAAGGTTGTGAGGGAAAAATGTATCGGACCCCCTCAACTATAAGAAATTGGAAATTGGCCCTTAAACCTTTTTCTTACCACTTTTTAATTTCAATTTTAATTTATTTTAAACTAAATTATTTGAATTAACTAAATTGAGAAATTTAGTAATGCTAATACTTTAATTCTTAATTTTTTAATTCAATTTAAACAATTCAATGACAATCTCATTATTATACCGTAAACAATAATTACTAAATCCCAAACACTATTTTTAAACCCTAAACATTATTATCATACCCTAAATCTTAAACTCTAATCCCTAAGCACCATTATTATCTTCTAAATCTTAAACCCTAATCTTTCTACATGTATATGCCAATACATCAACAATATATTTGAATACTCCAAAGTGGAAGACCCAAGGAATGAACAAATTTCAAATTGGAAATTTGGAAGAGCTCGTGATGATTTGGAAAAGCGTACTTTATCAGGTCGAGCTATAGCTCGTATATAACTCGAATTGTTTACAACTCAAAATTTAAATCTCACATTGATTAATTTCAAATTTTATTATTATTATTATTTTGCATAAGAAATTTAGTCTAAAAAGCTTTTTATAGAATAGAACCCTTATATTCTATCTTTTAGATCTTGATCTAATGGTCGTAATCCTACACATCAATAGGTTGTGCCAAAATCCAAATAGTAGAAATTTAGATGTACAACTCTCTATATTTAAATTTAATACCTACAAAATATATAATCATAAAGTATATGCACTTGAGATATATCGTGCTGAACACGAGCGAGTTGACTCCAACTCATGTTTGACTCGTTAAGATATTGAGCTAAAAAACCAAGGTAGTGTTCATGCGCGAGTAGAATATTTACATACACAACATTGCGACAACGAATGAACAAATTTTTGATCTTCAATAGATAAGGGGGCAATGAGAAGTTATACAGCCTCTGAGATTTTTCTCACAACAACTGCAGAGGCCAAAATACACTCGTTACAAACAAGAGCAACATCCTCCAAAATAAAATAAAAAAGGAAAAAAGATGAAGAATCATAGTAACTGGCGGAGTTGCTGGTTCTCCTTTCTCAGGATTTGCACTTCTTTCATCAGCGCATCCTGCTTCTCCAGGACTGCAGCAAGCAAACTCGACATCTCCATCTGTTAATTACAAAATAACAAAAGTTAGAGAGAGAGAGAGAGAGAGAAAAGAGAGAGAGAGTAACAATAGATGGAATAGTAATCGAGCATTTCCATTATACAACAAAGATTTCGCTAAGTTCTGTTGGTAACCGACTTAAACAAAGCACTTTTCTATCAGAAAATAGAAAACTTGAACCGTAATAAAATGCCGCAAAGCTCCTCGAAAAGTGTTTGCTAATGTGGATTCACTAATGGGTTTCTGGAGAAGGATATAAGAAAGAAACCATGTGGAGTGTTGAAACATCCATGCATCAGATAATGTTTCAGAGGCGTTATTTTAAAGCATGCGTTCATTGAGAAGACGCCGAAGGACAATTTGGGGTCGTCAGCGGAGCGAGTACGCATGGATTGAAGAGCGTCGAGGACTTTCTGAAGATAACCTCAAAATGATGAACAGTTACGAATCAGCCTACCTCCTGCATGTGGAATTGTCTTAGCAGCTCGATGTGGAGATTCCTCACGTCTTCGTGGATGGACTTCTGAACGGATCCCAGAGTTTCTTCGAGAGTGCGCTGGACAAGCTGAAGCGAAAATGAAGAAGTCGCATGCTGTTGATCTGTTGGCGGACTTAAGGTTCGCGATGGTTGAGCTGCAACTCCCTATGTAAATACATAAAACAAACTAGTTTTAATTTCCTGTGATGCTCAGCGAGAGAAATAAGAGATACTGATATGTCAAATTTATTTACAACAAAACATAGACATATGATAAAATTATAAAATCTTGATAATTCTGATGTCCACTTCTTGTAAAAATGTGAGTGGGTTCAATGTGCATGTTTTGGTATGTAAAAATCTAGTCATTAAATTGCTCACCAAAGTGCCCCCAGTCGCAGAAGAACTTGCTGCTTCTTGCCTTGATAACAAGCTATTCAAAAGCTCTTCTCTAGTTTCTGCTCCTGTTTTCTTCGATTTCGGTGAACCTATTGCTGAAGCCATTCCTTCACTGAAAGCAGAACTGGTGCTTATTCTCTCAGCATAAGTCGAATATTTCCATGGCAGAGTCGATGGCACTGATCCTGGTATCTCAGTATTAGCTGTCGACGGTCTAGACTTCGTCTCTGAGGTCGTGGAAACTGCGCTTAGGTTGTAAGCCGACAAAGAATCCAAGAATGCCGACGAGTTTGTATTGTTTGAGAAGGGATAGCTATTCTGCAGGTTCATAGAACCAATGCTAGGGTTAGATAAGGAGCTCTTTACTAAGTTACTAGCGGAGGATGACGAATCTTGTAATCCTGCGAACGTGGACCCACTAACTATTGATGTTGAAGGCACAAAACGCGATAGTGAGGTTTGTTGACGGTGATGAGTTAGTTTATCGGGAGTTGGAGAGAGAGATAACTCATTCTTTATCGACAGAACAGGGTTGGTGGATAAAGACTGCGTATCATCCTACGACAAGAAAAAGATAAAGAAAACTTAATGATTAACTGTGCCTGAGAGTAAATTACTACATAAATTAAATATTATCAGGATAGAAAACTGATTTAACAGGATCTAGGAGCATTTTTCAAAAGAAGCTAAAATTTGCTAAGGGCTTGATTGGCCTGGCTGGAAGTGTTGTTTGAGTGAAGCAGTCGAAAGAGGCACTAGTAGCATTTTATTAAAATCAACCCGCCAACTCTCAACCCAAAAAAGAAGACAGCTATAAGGTGCAGTAGAAGCAGGAGCTTCTGCTTTTGGGGCGCACAAGCGCATGTCAACTTCCTGTCATAGCAAAAGTTTCAGAATTAATTTGTTCGCAATACACTTGTGGCGGCTTCCCAAGGGTAAAGCTTTTCTAGGACTGCACCAAACAGATGCTAGGCATAAACAGAAGAAAAAAAAAAAAAGCGAGTTACAGATTAAACAAAACCTGTTTAGAGTTTGAACTGGATCTCCAATCAGATATTGGATGCCCATCAATGTTGCCATCATTAAAGGCGAATTTCCTTGTTGAAGTCGAAAACAGTGTAGACTTCTTATCAGCGAGTGCACTATCTTTTTTAGCTTCATCATGTTCATCCCACCAATTGCCAAGAGACGGGGTGATCGGCTGAACATCAACTAACGGAGAAAAAACATCCATATCATCCTTTAAATTATAACTACCCCGAGGCGCTTGCAGCCTCGATAAATTTCCACCAGTGAGTAAACGGCTTCTATGTGGAGTTTCTTCAACAGTAGAAGAATTCAAAGTGTTTGATACCGATGCGCCGCTCGAGCGGAAACTAGATGCTGTTGTTGCAGATGAAAAGCTTGAGGATAAAGAAGGTAATGGGTCCGGCATTAGAACTGATTCTTCGCTAGTGCCTCCGAGAAGAGCAACTTCAGCAGTACAATTGTTCTCGTTAACAATGACAGGCTTCGACCTTTGCCAACATAAGCTTGCAACAGCCTGAAAGAAGCAAAGAAGCTTCATCAATAATTAAATCAATAGAATAACAATAATATAAATTATATAATATCAAGTAGAAAATAGGTCAGTTGTGTACGACCTTGAGATATCAACCCTAAAAGTAGGTCAGGTTGATTGACATAATGATCATCAAGTATGAACTCTTTCAAGTACTAGAGACTAGTAAAATAGAGTGCAAGAGGAAGTCTTGCTTAATCGTAAGAATAAACCTCATCCTGTGGTACAAATTCTGACTAAACAGCTTTACAGCGAAAAAACCCACTTATGCTAAACGTAGATAGTGCTTTCAAGTACACTGAAGCAAAGTGCGATTTCTTTTGTGAAAGCTAATAACTTGCAATTCCTGGGAAACACATGTCACTCTTGAGGAAGACATCGATGGTTTCACAAGGTCTATAGTTGGTAGGGACTTGAAAAGGAGGAAATATACAGCGGTAGCAATGACAGCATGATCTCGCAGAGATATCGTTATTTAAACAAAAATTCGAAAGTGCACTTCTACTACAAAGAGATAGAGAGACCGACATCTTATTCGTCCAGTTGCCCTATCTGATAGAGAGGTAGAAAGATCCACATCAATTCCAACTCAAATCTGCAAGGGGGATTGTCTAACTGCAGAACACTACTGGTGAGAGCTATGATACAGAAAGCAGTAGGCAGTGCCCACACAACACAACTATCATAGACAGGCAAATTATTGCACTTCCTTTGTATAGTAATCATTATAATCCCGTACCTCAAATTACTGAATCTCGACTAAATAATAAGATACCAACAAAAGCACGATATCATAAGACATTGGAAAGAACAAATGAATGAATAAAGTTGCTAACACAATGAAAAACATCATTCATTTGATGGAACATACTAAGAGAAAACCAATACCTCCGAGCTATTATATGCACGAAGAACAGTTAAAGGTTGAGGCTTCCCACGAACATCATAGAATACCACGCGCCCACTATTTGTTCCAGCAGTAAGTATATTGCCATCATCATTATAGACTAATGATGAGAAAGGTGCCTCATAAGGAATGCAATGTGTGGACCTTCTCGTCCCAGAATCAAACATATACAACTTTTTGTCAAGGCCAACACTAGCAATTATCTACAATAATACAAAAAAATTTAGTTCATGTAAAAGAACCCTAATATTTTCTGTCGAAAAGATAAAGATAAGAGGAATATTATCAGAATTACAAGACCTTGTCGCTGGAGGGTGAGAAGCAAACACCAGTTGTAGGTGCAGAATGCTGCTTCAGCCAGGAAACCTGTTAACAATAATTGTGGTAAGAAAACAGAGTCAGAATACAAAAAGAGAAAAGAAAAAAAAAAAATCAAACATGACACAACTAAAGTAATAAATGAATTAAGACCACCAGAAGAACAATGGCCTTCTATATCCATCTATAAGTGACCTGCAATCAGACAATGACTGTTAGATGTATGCCCTAGAAGCCAATCGGGCTGACACATGTATTCTTTTTAGGACATAAATTTGTATTTGACTTTAAATATTATGAATAAATATGGGTTCCTATTTCCATTCATGTTGTGTATGTGTCCATGAATCGTCCAAGGAATTAATAAGATGATGACATGCATTCTCAAGAGTTGAGAATTTGAGACATGTGTCATTGATGGTTAATTCCTAAATGCTCCCGATCGATGGATCATCGCGGGGACGGTGATTGATCCGATGAGATTGGTGCACAGGTCGCTTCCCTTTTGGGTAGATGAGTCTCGAGTCAACAGTGTGGAGACACTGGAGCGAATGTGCAGGTGGTTGTTAGAGAACAAGGGTACCGAGCGTGACCAACGCGAGAAGTCACTTGGATGTCTACTCACTCGTCAGTGACTTACTCAATGTTGTAGTAGTGTGACTGGTCCTTTGACCTGCAGTGCCTCGGCTATTCACAATGAGGTTACTGTAGTTTGACTGTACATACACTTGGTCCCTAGCCATTCGGGTCCTTGCGGTGCATGTTGGCTGCAGTAGGTTCGTTGTAGGAATAGGGTGTGCACCTATATGGAATCTATCTCCCTTGGTAGATAGGGGTGTTAGTCCTATGTGATTTATGAGACCGAGTTTAGAAGACCTTGGCCAAGGCAGGATAAATAGCGGAAAGGGTTTCCGATATTAGAAACTCGAGTCGAATAAATTTGACATATGACAGATGATGGGGTTTGACGAGTTGTTCCATGATCTCCGTCTAGTCGGGACTCATGATAGAAGGACTGTATCACACGGTAACTGCACCAAGAGGTTCAGTATTCCATTCTACTGGAATGCCACTACATGCTGCTAGGCGTCACTGGTGGATTGTGAGACTCATGAGAATTATCTGGATGATCGATAATTCTCATTGGGCTGAGTTGGAATTGTTCCGACCCACTGAAAGGAGTTTCAGTGATATTATTGATAGTGATCAGAATATATCTCACTACCAGATAGAATAGAACCTATGGGGTCACACACATAAGAGGTTGTGACTGATCAGATAGCTAGATTGTGATTTTTGAATCGCCGGAGGACTTAATTGTCAATATGTTGATAATTGGACTAATTTGTAATTATTACAAATTAGTGGTATTAAAGTGTTAATGTTACAAGAGAGGACTTACTAACAGTTAGTAAATAATGAGAGGACTAATGTGCAAATGTTGCATTATTAATTTGATATGATCAAATTAGGATAAAGTTCAAGTCGAATCAAATTAGGATTTGATCGATCTAACCAATTAAGAAAAGGATAAATTTAAACATAGATTTATTCTTATCCTTAATGGTTATTATATTATTAAAAGAGGATTATATCCCTCTATATAATATATGGGAGTTTTTAGAAAACCTAAGCCGTCATCTCTCTCAATTTCTCTCTTCTTCCTCTAGCAAAAAGACGTTCTTTGCAAGGGAGCTAGCACCCCGGTGAGGACATCGATTGGATCGTCAACTTCGTGTGGATACCTATAGAGGCCGGACGCGTGTGCGGCTTTAAGAGAACCTAATTCCACGATCATCGGATTGCGGTGAAGAACAACCCGCGCAAAGGTGAAGATTAGATCTTGCTATCTCGTTTTAATCTTGAATAACATGAGGGATCCTAATTGCGTGGTTTAGAGATTGGATCTCGAAAGTTTTCTAAAATCAAATTTGTTTGATTTTGTTCCGCTGCGTTTTTACCTTACGTAATTTTCTAACAATGACAACCTAAAAGTTCGATAAAATCTGACAGGACAATGCATTTCAATATCGCTCATGGAAATGCAATAGATTTTTAATCTTATGGTACGTCAGGACAAGAGCGATATTGAAACTTTAAAGATGACCCAAGAGTTTTACAAGAATACAAAGAAAGAGAAATCATAAACTTGTAAAATGCCACTGCAGCAAACTGTTTCGAGGTCAGTAATTTAACACGTTTAAATTATAAAGATCCACACCTCTTATTAAAACTAATAAAGTGAATTATAAAAAAACACAGTTACTAGCGTTAATCACCTTAGTCCAACACTCAATCTCCTAGAGGGGGAAAAGAAAATCTTAGCAATGATTTAACGAAAGCTGTAGATTCTGGTAATAAAAGGAAGATGTTACATTGCTGGCACAATAATATGTGACTACGTATAAAAAGCAGCAGCTATTTTGTGTTTAGCCAAAAGAGGGGCAAAGCAGAGTTAACTAAAGTAGGACAATTAAATATCTTTGTATACCTTCGGAGCCCTAGCAGTTGTATCCCAGAGATGTATAGAACCGTCATCACCTGCTGTCACCAAAACGTGCCGGCTAAGTCGAGAATAATCAAGCACTCTTAAAACCTGGCCTTACAGCATAAATAGAATTAAATTGTCAGAAGCTGAAAATGTGAAACTAGTAGAAATTTCTGTTCAGGGCAAAAGATGATGCAAATAAAAAAAATATTTTAAAACTAATCACCTGCCCGTTTGGATCTTTGAGTTCAGCAGCACGTGCTCCAGAAGCAAGGTTGTGAAGAATAAGATCACCTTTTACACTGATAGATGCCAAATGCTCATCCTTACAATTATACATAACACCAGTAATTGTATCAGTGTGACCACTAAGCCATTTGATGCAGCGTTTCCTCTGTAAATCCCATATCCTAACGATATGACCACTTCCTCCTGAGCAAAGGTACCTGGAACCCTTATTGCTAAAGCTGATAGCAATTATAGACTCCTGAAAGTAAGGTATGTGAGCTTGAGTACTTGCACTAAAAAAGTATGTGCATGTAGTGGGCTTAAATGTTTAAATTCCCAGCAAGACTACCTCTATGTCATCTCCAAGATCGGAACCTGCAAGAGGTACCACTCCCATATTTTGACCTTTTTTATGCCAGAGAGAAACCTTCTTATCATCTCCAGCACTTGCAACTACCAAATCTGGAAAAAAAAAGTATATATGAAAAAGAGGTATCACGGGTAAGAACAAAGCAGCCACAAGATAACAGATCTTGCCATCACCAGATTCAGAAGGTACAGTCATTAGTGACATGATTTAGCGCACTGATGTTCTCAACAAGGACAACATGCTTCATTGGCACAAAATTCTTCTCTGTTTTATTGTTTCACTTGATGGTATATTGCAGTGCAGAATATTTTATGCTATTTATGATTGATAAAGGGTTGTTATCACAATCCATGAGATATTGCTGACATCATCAGAATGAATTTGGATCAACCAGCACAACTAAAAGCAGTTTCTATTCGGTTCTATCCATTCAGCGAAAAACAAAACGAAAATCAATTACAGATCCAATTCGATCAATTCTTCAAAGTTGAAATCAGTTCAAGACCACCAATGTTTTCCTTAAAATGCAGTACAAATGGCCACGACAAGAAGAGAAATTGGCATAAATATGCTAATAGAGAGAAATTAGCTATAAGATTCACTTCACTTCCTTTACCTCCAACCTCCTCTCCTCCTCATTTTACCATGCATTGTCCAGTAAAGAAGAATTCTGAAGTTCAAACTAGCTCCAAACACTTGGATTCAAAAGCTCGATGCCACAGATAATTAAACCACAAAACAGATAAAGACATACAAACTTACATAAACTATAGCACCTAGGTACAATAACTTCAGAAGCATTTGATTTACTACTAAGCAAACAGTATCTCTGAAATAGGTACTTGAGCTTTAAATATTTTGATTCTAGTACCTAAATTGAACAATGCTCGTAGCATTTTTGACACTATATTCCATTAAGTAAGAGAATACTCTATGAGACTACAGAACATTGCACCAAAATTATTGTGAATATTGTAAGGTCAGGTAGTAAAGTCCAAACTTTCAAGTTTAGGTTCCCGTTTAAAAAATTATGAAAGTTTAGATATTAAAAAAAAAAAACTGTCAAATTCCATCTATCTACTTCACAATGCAATATAGTTCAAATAATTTATGTAGGTGTTTGCCTAAAATAAGAGCAAATAGAGCATTTAACCCAGAAAAATCAAAATTTTCAGTAAATAATAAGCACGAAAAATCCTAATAAGAGCAACAAAGAGGGAATAAAAACATTACTCGTATGATTCCACTTCACCGAGTTCACTTGGGATCCAGGGGATGGGGAGTAGCTGAGCACGCACGGATCGCCCGAGTCCACCGTAACATCAAACAGCTTCACGGTGTCGCCGCCGCAGGTGGCGAGAAGCGGAGACATCGGATCCACGAACCCCATGCTCTCGCATCAAAAGACAAAAAAACCCTAGAAATAGGAAGAAATGTAGCTCCAATTCAAAAATAAACTAAAAAATCCACCAAATTCTCTTAGAAATCACTCCAAAATCGTAAATTTTTTTGACATGGTGATACCTTTTAAGCAATCGATAGGAGGTTTAACAACAGGAAGAAGACGATTCAAATTATGAAAAAATAAAGAAAAAATCCGCCAAAATCTCTTCAAAACTACTCCAAAATCAGAAAAAAATTGACGTTAAGCGATTGAATACGAGATTAGCAACAGGAAGAAGACGATTCAAACTTCGAAAAATAAAGAAAAATTCGCCAAATCTCTTCAAAATCACTCCAAAATAGGGAGTGATCGAGGCGAAGATACCTTTATTGCGATCGATCGTAGGTTCGCTTTAGGGTTTTGGGTGGAGGGTTAGGGTTTTGGTACGTCCCCTGTTGTGTGGGATCTGAGCGAGTGAGAACGAAGGGGGAGCTCGATCGTGGCCGGTTCAGTAGAGAGGGTATGCCCTTTGTGGATTCTTGCAAAAAGACCCTCCAACATTTCAGTTTTTGCATCTATCGAGGTCGGGATACTTTAACATGTATCCCTGTAAATTTTAAAATTTATAAATTTATCCCTATAATCTTTTCATAATCATATCTCTTTTTATAAAATTTCAAAAATATGCAAATATATCCTTATCAGTTGACTATTGCTAGTTGACTATTAAATTTTGACGATTGTCAATCATTATGCTGTTACAAAAAAAATACTTTTTAAAAGTATTTATAGGACTTATAATTTGTAGTTCATGTAAAATAATATAAAAGTCCGAATAAAAAATATTACAATTAATAAATAAATTTAGATATAATAACAATATTTATTTAAGGGTGGAATAATTATTTTGTAGAAAAAAGTCAACTTTAATAGGTCAACTAGCAAAAAAATATATATTTACAAACTATACTATTTTAAAGAAATATATATATATATATAATAATTAAAACTTTGTAGAAATAAACATATAATTTTATTACTTTGTAGCAATATAAATGTAGTTAACCTTTTTGAATTCGTAACGATGGATTATTCCATTCTGCCTAAAAAAAATTTAAAATTATGCCCATTCGTTAGTGCGAAATTATAAATTTATTGTTAAATTTTTTTGAATTACTATATATTGAAATAGCATGTATCTTTTATTTGAATAAATTATAGTTTACTACATAGTATTTTAGAATTATTGTTCTTTATTATAATTTTTTTCTACTAATATGGGGAGCTACTACGATGTTATATAACTGCCCATTAACTATGCATCATTATTAAGTCAAATTTATTAGATAGTAAAATTTAATCAGAGTAATTTAAAATTTTGTAAAAAATTATGATAAATTAAAATTTAATAACTGAAATATTACCTGATTTGTAGTAATATGGTGCAATTTATTAAATCATAAAAGACGTAGATATTATATGGTGATAGTTACGGGTGTTTTCCGTAAATTGTGCATAGTCCACATTTTTGCCCTTCATATCGCCTCGAATTGAAACCTATTTTCCCTCTTCCCTCCAAAACCCTCCGTGTTTTCCTTTTTCCCCACCGTGCACAGCACCTTCGACCATTTCTCACAAACCCTAACCCTAGATCTCCCTCCCCGGCGAAACCCTAACCCTAACACAAACCCTAAACACTCGTCGCTCCGCCCACCATGGACACCCGGGAGGGGAGGGAGCAGCGGAGCGCGGGGGAGCTCGACGACGAGACGATCGCGCGGAGGCGGTCGCGGCGCGTCAGCTTCGCGGAGACCACCGCCGTCCACGTCTTCGACCGCGAGGACGACCTCGAGACCCCGCCGGAGCCGCGCGGCGGCGCCGCCGCCTCTGCCGCGGCGGCGGCGGCGGCGGGGGTTCACGTGGACCAATGCGACAGCGACGACTCGAGGGGTTCGGCGCGCGAGGAAGAGGAGGAGGAGGAAGATGATGTGGAGCAAGTTAGGTTTATAAGAGACATGGATTTGTTGTCTCCGGGAAGCGCCGTCGGTTCCGTTACCTCAAATGATGGTATTGTCCTTAAAAATTTGAGCTTTCCTATTGCTTTGAATGGTGTTGTATCAGTATCGAGATGTGAATTTGCCTTCTCTTATAAGATTTGGTAGAACAAGTTAATATAAGAGAGTCGCGAAGCAATGTTAGGGGAGAGGGAGGGTTTATGGTTTTCATCCTGCTGGGATGAGATCATCGAGCCCCACCCGAGAGATTGGAACTGAATGGATTTGAATTCAAAAGATCCCGTTGTATCTCGTTTGCGACCCCGATGCGTCAATTTGCTAAACGCTTCGTCTCCCCCGACATTTTTCTTTAATCTTATTATGTCCGAATCCAATCGTGGTCCCAAAAATGCCACATTCCTTTTCCATTAATAGTTTACAATTGCCTATAAATTTACTATGCAATTTGCTACTCCTCCCGGCTCCCATATTTCCAATTTAACTAGGTTGTAGTTCTTTTGGATGTTTCCTTGATTAAATCTTTGTGATATATTTTGCCATGCACTTTTGTTAATCTCTCCGTTTTATATTAATAATAGTGATTAATGAATTCCAATTCATCTAGATGCTCTTTACTGAATTCATTTTGACTCTCCCTTTGTCCTATTGCTTTTTATTTGGTTAGATGAAAACTTTTTCGGCCCTGTGTCAACGAGCTTTATTAGATCAGGGCGTCCTTCTGACTCTGGAATGTCGGAGGATAGCAATCACGATATCACGTTGGATTCCACGGCCTTCTCTTTGCATTTCCGCAGTATTGCTCCACCAGATGACCGTTCTGCCAACTCAGCAGGCAGCCTCCGAACACCTGCGTCAGATACAGTGCCTACAAGCTCCAGAAATCTTGGAGAACCAGCTGGATTTAAGAAGATATTTGCCAATTCCAAGCTTTCCGATGGAAAGGCGAGTGCCAATAGAGATGGCTTTAGTGATATGAGCTTAGTTGCAGATAATTCAAGCCGGTATGATTATGGGAGACTCTCTCCTACATTGGAAGCTCTGCTTAATGAAGTGAACCAGACTATGATGTTGAGTCCATCAAAAAATGAACTTGGAATTGCTGCTTCTGATCATCACATTGATGAGTTTCTTCATGGAAAAGACTATGTTAAGGGTGATCATCATCTTGATGTGCATATTTCCATGGGCACTCAAGTGACTACTGCTGCTGATCAAATTGATAATGACAAGCACCTTTCTGGGAGGGAAGCACAATCCCCTGACAGTAAATCAGTTGTTAAAAGATCTCAGGTAATGAATTCATTCATTTTGGTTTCTTGCAATTTAATGTTACATTCATAGTTTCTAGAAATCCCTTCAGCCTTTCAGATATTAACACTATGCTTGATGAATAGGACATTGAAATTTTGTTATTTTTATGGGAACTGCGATTTATGTATCTTTTCCAAATCACAATTTTTTTGTTCTCATCATGGGGTTTGCTTGGGGTTTTTAAGCTGAAAACAAAACAGTATGCCTTGTTGAGCAATCTATATGTGTGGAACCACCTTAAAATTATCTTGTATAGGGCTTCGGTCTTTGAATTGATTCCTAAGTGGAGAGCAGTTTTAAACATAGCACTCCGTTTCATGCAGTAATACCGTATATCTAAGATGTCTTGGATGGTGGCTTTCATTTTTAACTAAAGTATTGACTGGAGAAAAAATTTGGAACAATAAGCAACTGCTGCAATTTCATTTAAGTCATATTTGTCATATACTGGCGGAGTTTACCAAGTATCATGCCTTCTGTTGCTATCTTTATCTTAAGGCATGCTCACTCATGTTTTTTTTTCCAATGCAATTTCATGCTTATCTCTAACTAATTCTTCCAAAATCAGATCATATTTTGCTGGTTTAAGTTTATAGTCCAAATAATAATCTCGATAAATGGTGGCTTAATAATTGATCTGGAACATCTTGAATCGCTTCACTTGTAGGATTACTTCAAAGATGTTCATGAGGCGATTCCATCTGAAACGGCTACATCCACTGCTGAGAATGCTGTGGTTCCCTCACCCCCATATAGAGCATTTCAAAGAAAAGTTACGTCACAATCTGACGATTTGCACCAATCAGCTTTTGAAGATCAGCAATCTGGAAGCAAGTACAATACATATTCTTCCCCTCAATCTGCAGTTCCTGCGCTGGTGCTGAAAGATGGCCAACAAATAGTAGAAGCTGAGAATGGAATGCGTACCCCAAAAGACATTATTCAAGCCTTTCAGTCTCCTTTTAAAGGATCTGTATCATCTTTACGTGCTAAGAGGCAACAGCTCTTTGTTGACTCTGTTGCTCTTTCACGAAGCCCGATCCGTTCCTTTTCATTGAAGACTGAGCTTCTAAGGCATGATGAGAGAATTTCAGCAATAAAGGATCGCATGTCAAAGCGTAGAATGCCTGGAACACCTATAAATGGCAATTCTAGATTAATGCTGATTGAAAAGAGTCCTGTGCGATTGGAACGTGAATACATTTCAGAAAAAATGGCAGCTGGTCATGTAAATATTATTGCCGAGGACCCTGGGCAACTTGATCTTGCAGTTATTTCTGAACAGATCGTGATCAATTCTGTTCAAAAGAATAAGTCAAAGGATATCCTTGTGAAATTAGATACCCCAAGCGAATCTAGAGAACACATATATAATAAGAATAATGAAATTGTTGATAATGCTGTAGAATTGCCTAAAGCCAATTTTACCTCTCATCTATGTGCCTCCCCTACAAACATCAAGGGAAGTCCATTGACTTCTCATACTCTTATAGAGAGGCCCTCTACCCCAAAGGCACATAGTCCTTCTGTAAGACGAGTTATTTTTCAGCAAAGCAAAACTAGTCAAGCTCCTGACATGTTGCACAAGGTCTCTGATCAGGATATTCAATCTCTTCAAGAATCAACTTCTCCTAAAGATTTTGATTTAGTTGGAAGGAAAAGACGACTGGAGCTGAAGACTGGTGCCGAAGAAGATCGAGCCGGTAAAATAATCAGGAGAGAGGAAAGTCCAACATTCTCAGCTAATCGTAGGGTTTCTCCAAGACGAGTCGAGTATGATAATGAAGTTCAAATCGAAGGCCAGTCAACGCGGAAGGATTGGACTAACGTATGGATTTACGAATGTAACTTGTGCGATAAAGACATTCATATGTATCACACCTGTTGCTTTTTCAGGACTTTTGTGTCTTTTATGTTTTCTGTGGGCTGAAGTTTAAAATCTGGTAAGACTGAAGTTTGGTAATTTCTTGCAGATATTCTCTGATGTCCTTGAAGCAACAAAAGTAGTATTTTCAGCATCTATCAGTGGACTTAATTTGAAAGAGGTATAGTCCCCGACATTAAAAACATTCATCGGTTTCATGGCTAATGTTGACAACAGATTGTATAAAAGATGACAGTGAGGAAGTTATGTTATACCAACAAGAGATTTGTTGTGATATTCTCCTGTTTCATTTTTGAAGTCTTCCACCTTATGATGCTTGCTATGTTGTGTCTTTAAGTTAGAGAGTAAAAAAAAATCCGGAGAGCAAAATTTTTTTCCTTCGCCTAGAGTACACGTCTATTTAGAGTTACACTTGGAGTGCTCGGGCATAATTTTCTCACAATCAGGTAAATTACTTTAAGCTGACCTGATATTATTTTAATAGTGTTGGATTACTTGGATGATGATAATCTAATATACGGTGCATGCCAATTTTAAACGAGTAATTTGCTTGCTTCAGAATGTGGAAGATGGAGCTCTCTGCCAACTGACAATAATCTAACTCATTTTAGTTGGTTTTGGGGTTTTTAATTTCCACATAAAATATTCCCGAAGCAAGTATTCTGTTGAAAAAACTTTAATACTGTTTGAGCTTAATAACTGATCGCTTTAGAAAATTTATTTTTGGGAGTTTTTCAGATAAATTATGTGCATAACAAAAATTAAGAGAATTGCACCTTCTTGTAGTAATTTTACTTGCCATTTCTTCCCTTGCCCTATGAGCCGTACAGCAAATACGAACCAAACAGCAAAGAAATAAAGCAATTTTTATTTTCAATGAAGCAAAAGATGACAAACATTACTAATTCTTTTCCTTGAATTGGTTGTCTTGTGAATATACCTTTGAATTATCTTTCTTGCAACCTAGCAGTTTTCCATGGCTCTAATTGGAAATTTGATAACTTTCCATCAGATGCCTTTTTTTTTATTTAAGTAATTTTCAAATTACTTCAATGAATAGATATTGCTAAATTTTGTTGAACCTTGTTAATTTGATGAGCTAAACGTAAGGGCTTGATGTTTTTCTTCTTCATATTGAAGCTTGATAATTTAGAAGACTTGTTGGGTGAGCTGCAGAGGGCGATAAAATATGATAGGCTTTCTGCTTCCCTGGTATGTTATGAGGTTTTCATATTAATGTCATATTCTTTTGGAAAGCTTAGCTGCTCATTATTGTTTGATAATTTTGTTGTAGAGTGCTACTTAAGTGTCATGGTACTAACTGTTGTCCGCTAATCAGGAACAATTCTTTGTTATTCCAGAGAAATCATGATCGGCTGGGTGATCAACAACCGCAGAGGTATATTAAGCTTTTGAAGAGGGTATCTTTCGTTTATCCCTAGCTTGGAGTATGAGTTGATAAGAAGTGTGGAAAATGACTATATTATTCTGTGCAGAGTAGTCGAAGCAAGATTACTGCAAGTTAAGCTTTTATACGAGCAAGCAAAATTGCAGCTAAATCGCTTGAAGCTAGATAAATTACGCGTAGGCTCTTATATCCTCTTTCCCCCTTTGTCAATGGGTTGAAGGTTCTTGCTGTTGTAAATTCGACATTCTTTCTTTTGATTGCAGAATAAAGCACAACTAATTCAATTTGGAGTACAAGAATGCTCTACTCTGAAATGGAAGATTTCACAGCTCTCTCTTCCAAGCACAAAATCTGCAGAAACAACAAATAACCGTTGTTACTCAATTTCACGCACTTCTAGTAGTAAAAATCAGGTGGATGTGTCTTTTGTCCTTGTGTTTACACAATTATCTTCTGGAAAGTTATATAGCTTGGATGGTTTTTGTAAATCAGTCTGTGCCTTCTTCAACTTGCGACACTTCACATTTATGTAGGAATTCCTCAAAAAATGTTTGCTTTTCTACCGTCTTACTTACCATACATGGTGAAACTGCATGTAGACATAGCTTACTAGTTCAAACTGCATGCTGACATATCTCCAACATTTTCTTTTACTTTAATGGTGAAAGTGAACAACAGTGTACTATTCTGTTGCTTAATATGCCTTAGTTCTTACATTTCTTATTAACAGTATGCTATTCCTTTTTTTTAATACATTTTTCTTATGCATGGTAGTATGTTTAGTCAGATTATAGGACCTCGCAACGAACTTGTTTGAGGATTCTTTGCCTTTTAGCTTATGCAGACCTTTTTCTCTTCCTTTTTCTTCTGTGGACTGGATTTGTTAAACTTGTGTCTGATGGTGCTTTTCCAGGAGGAACTTGACAGAGTAACACTGATGAGGCACGAAAAGAAAGTGCTAGAACAACAAGTGGAGCTCTTAACGAAGTCCCTTGAAGTTTTTTGTAAGATTAAAGAGAGCCTTAGTTGCGATAGGGTAATTAAAGTTGCCACAGAGAATTTGAGGATGAGAAATTGTTGTAGAAGAATCCACCAAGATTTGCGGGTAAACCTTATGAATTTCGCCAACTTGATTTGACATGCTATCTTTCAATTAGTTATGTTTCTAACAGATATTTGGTTCATCTAGTTATGGAAGTTGAGTGACATAGTAAGAACGCATGATCAACGGGAGATTGTTCTCAATTATTGCAATTTGCTCTTTCTAAGGTGATTATTTCTGGTTCCATTTCTACATTGTGGGTAAAGTTGAGAAAATATTCTAACTTCCTTTCTTGTAATATCTGATAGGTTTACTATAAGAACGGGAGGAGTTTCAAATATTGTCGGCGCCAACATTGTGCTGAATGAAGGCATGGTAGAAAAGGTTGTTAATCTATGACTATCATGTTGGCTCTCCAGCTCAAGTATTATTGAATCTTTTTAAATATCATGTTGTCGTCTGATATAATGGTAATGTTGTCCAGACTTACCCAAACATGAATGCAAGCAAGGCTGTTGAATTTGTATTCAGAGGCAGGCATGAGCAAAGAGTTGACAGCTCAAAATGTCTTCCTATAAAGACACTGGTGCGTAATGTTTTAATCATTAGGTCTTATTTGAGTTTTCACAAGTACATCAACTATTATCACTTGGAGACTTCCCATTCTTTATTGTAGAACTAAAAGTTGATCAGATGTAATTATGCCCTAACTTCCAATGTCTCCCATTTTTCCATAATTAACTTTCTTTTGGCAGCTACTATTGTTAATCACAAAACGCTTTAACATATGTTTCTAGTTTCTTGAAGGATTGATTTCATATGAATTTTAATTTAAGTTAGATCTTAGATGTATTAGTACCGATTAACGAAATGCTTAAGCTCGGCCATTGTTGCAGGAAATCAGCATGCTTTTGGGTAACGTAGTCGATGTGCTTGAAGAAGTGCAAGTTGCCAGAATGGAGTTGTTAAATCTAACCTGCTCAACCTTCGAATTTCAACCTGGGAATGAATGTCTGTTTTCTAACCCTTTCCATTTATTCTCTTACACCTAAACAATGTCTTTTAGTTTTATTATCATCGTCAAGGAAGAACATATCACATCGTTTTTCTCCCGCATGGAAGGATACAAAATAAAACTTGATTTCTGTAGGGAAACACTGTAAATCAAATTAACTGACAGCGCATTGACTAAAAATTCATAGAAAATATCAACTACTTACATATATCGTGCACCAAGATGATTTTACTAAGCAGATAATAAGAAAGTGGTAAGCATCTATAACTACTATGAGGGAGCCACGTCAAAAGTGAATACTCTGTTGATTTTCGATTGTTGGTTGGATTTGTCACTATAAATGGAAATCAATATGTTATAATCAGTACGGGAGACATGGTATGTGATGCCCCAATAGTCTCATGTTGTATGGAAAAAATTACGTGTATGTATATAAGGGCTGAGCATTCTCGTATTTATAATTTGGACTTGCGCATTTTGGGCTAATGGTTTGGGCGCAACAAGTTGTTAGTACTGGTGGGCTAGATCGTTACATTTGGTGTCAAAGCCAAATTACTAGCTGGAAGTATGAACGTGTCTCATATCTCCAGGTGATCTGTGTGTCATTGGGCGTAACAAGGACGTTAGGCCTTAAAATGGTGAGTTTATAATTTATCAATAGTCCTATAGTGGATGGTAAAAGTACTATGCGTGTGTAATGGGTATATTAGGGCTAAGCTCCCTAGTATATGATAACTTGAATTTAACCATGTTGGGCTGGTGCTTTGGACACACAAGTTGCTAGTAATAGTGGGCTGAGCTATTACATGGTAATTTCTGGTTTGATCTAGATCTCGAATTTACTATTCGTTTGTATGGTATTAGACTAGTTTCATGACAAATAAAAAAAATATTAGATACTCGATGCCCCAAAAATGTCCCAAGACTTCAAAAATATATGTATCTGGGACTTCCAGAAAATTATTATTTAAAAATTAAGACATAATAAACTACATCAATTTAACGCCATTTGCATACTAACATTGTGTGCTTCCTTTCTTTCCAGTGGGAAGACTCGAGCTACTGCTTTGTTTCGTGGACATGAGGAGTGGTCGGAAGCTAACCTTGGCCCTCGACATGACGGACTTAAACAGGTGAGGCAAATCCTAGAAACGAAGGAATATTGCAGGAGAGTCTGGTAGAATATCTGTGGTTTTCACTTTGACCCCTAATTTTTTTAACCTACATTTTGCCTCCCCTAGTTTTAATACCTATATGTTACTGCGTTAAATTCAAAATATCATTTCTTTGCCTCCTCAACCAGTTTTCCGTTCGGTGATATCTCTCACTTTGCTTACATGTCAATGGGTTTGCTTATAGGCTTTCTAATATCCGCAGGGCAATGTGAAAATTGCGAACCTTAAATGAACTTTCTATAGATGCGTATAATGATGTCACTCGTAATAATACACTGTTTATATGAACAGCGCAACGTACCCATCCGAGCCGTCAGAGCTACAGATTGAGATACGCAGATCTCAGACGACACAACCGCCAAAAGCATCGGATGAGATATCGGCAGCTGTAAAGAATCTTCAAAGCGGACGTCCGATGATCCTAAAGCTTTGCCGTTCGATATCCAATCTTGTTCGCTCTTCATCGGACTAACTAATGGTGATCCAGAGTATGTTGGTTATTGTACTACTGTTGTTGTAGTTCATGCAGTTTGTAGCCGGCTTTTTAACTGCTTGAGTTCTCGAATCTTGTCCGAATTTTTTGGTGTCAGTAAATGTTGTAATGCTGATTGTGAAAGTGCAGTTTAGAGTGTCTAATCCCAGAAGATGCTTTAGGATGGCACTCTGATCTGGAGATGGTCTACCAAATCTAAATTTTGTAAAATATTTTTAGGGTAAATTACACTTTTGGTCCTCAAGCTACGAGGGTGCATGACACTTTGCTCCTTAAACTTTAATTTCCTGTAATTTTTGGCTCAAATTTTTTGAATTGGTGCAATTAAGTTTCCCAACCTAATATAGTTGGCTAAATATTAATATTTGTGTCAATATTTAGTGGGATTGTAACAATTTAGAAAATTTGCGTCAAAATTATAACAAATTAAAGTTTGACTATCGAAATTTCACGAACCTCATAGTTCGAGGACCGAATGTGTAATTTAGCTATATTTTTATGTATGTTTTAGCTTCCTGCGGATCTTATTGAAGCAGCAAAGCAGATTTTGCAGTTTATTGTGCGAGGAAGTCTATTGTGTTACACTTACACTATATCATCAGTAACAAGTCAATTATATCTCTTTATTTGAGAGAAAAGTACAATAAAAATATTTTTTTATTTATCATGATGGACATTCAATTCAAGGGAGACAATCTTATTAGTTGGGGACGCCACGTCAGCAATATGCTTGGTGCATTTTAGATTTTTTTCTTATTGTGCACAGTGATATCATTGTATCGGAGTTAAACTTTGTTTTTTTGATTCATTAATGTTTGAAACATTTATGAAATTATCATAAGCTAAAACAGTTTTTGCGATGGTTTTCTTTTTCTCTACAGCAGCAATAAAAAAATTCTTCAAAATAAAAATAAAAAAAAAGAAAAAAAAAGGTTGGTATTTATTTTTAAATTATAATAGGACCATAGTGCAAAATTGGAAAAGACAGGGACTATCCATAAATTTTACCCAAATATTCGCCATTAGGATCGAGCACCATCATCGACGCACACAGCCCCATCCCCCTTCTCTTCCCTCTCGATCTCTAACCCCTGCCGAAACCCTAATTCTCAAATCCCTCCATCTCTCCCTCATCCCCCTTTGCCCAGGTAAAATCTCTCTCCCGATCACCCGATTATTCCCCTTTTCTATCTCAAAGTCATGGTTTCCCCAAATTGTACTGTTGTTGGTGCTCGATTCGGTTTTGATTCGGCGTGATTTGATCTAAGTTTCGTCGAATTCGTGTTTACTTTCGCTTCTCTCTCTGTAATCGGTTCCGATCGTAGTTGTTTTGATAGATTAGATTATTTTAGGGAGTTTTATTTTATTTTTTTAACCTTTTTTTCACTGTTTTGGGCTCTTTGGTTCTCTGGATTGGGGTTTTTATTGCTTTGTGTTTAAGATCCCCTAGTATTGTTTGATGAGTTTTGTAATTTTCCATGCGTTACTCTAGTGAACGAACTTACTCTTCCTCTTTTTTTTGTTTTACTTTGTAGATGATTTCAAGTTAAAGAGTTAGTAGCAGTTTCTAGGGTTTCTAGCTTTGTTGCTTCAATTGGTAAGCACTATTGCAGCTACTGATGTAGTTGGAATTAATACAAAAATTTGCTTTGATTATTATGTCTATTCCTTTTTCCTACTCTTCGTAGTGCGAAAGTTCCAATCTTTGTTGGTTTCATGTAGCATAAGCTCATAGATTGTAATTTGGTTGAAGAATAAAGGAAAAAACAAAAAAAAAAGAAAGAAAAAGAAAGGGAAATGTACAAAGGTGGGCTTGATAGATTTAAGAAAGCCCAATCGTTGGAGCCGTTCTCGGTGACCCTCAATTCGGCTACTAAAACTTCTTCGAATCCTCCCGCTGAAGCGCTCGCTTCGAAGAATTCCCTTTCGACCCAAAATCAGCTGCAGCAGCAAGCTGTTTCAAAGCCGGCTGCTCCGGAAGCCGTTCCTCCTCCTCCGGCTTCGCATACCACCCAAATTGGTGGGGGGCAGTCCAGCTGGCAGCCGCCGGATTGGGCGGTTGAGCCCCGGCCGGGAGTTTATTATCTCGAGGTTTTGAAGGATGGGGAGGTCATCGATCGGATAAATCTCGACAAGAGGAGGCATATTTTCGGGCGGCTGGTCCCGACTTGTGATTTCGTGTTGGATCACCAATCCGTGTCGCGTCAGCATGCGGCTGTCGTTCCCCACAAGAACGGAAGGTTAGGTTTTGCCGTTTTATTCTTTTAAATTAGCAGTAACCTTTCTTTTGTCGCATCATTGCTTTTTAAGAAATGATAGAGTTTGCATGCTAACCAACAACAATAATGACTTATGAGAATAAAGAAGACCATCCACAAGCGCACAATTGTATGAAATTTGGCTTTGAACAAAGAAAAACATAGGGTAGCTAAATGATGCCAAAGGGATTCTTTATGCACTCCTTTTGGAGCCAAAGTAAAGGAACTAATTAATGTGTGTTGTCATAGTGCCAATTTAGCCGTGCTTGTGCACGTGGTTTCAGGCGTAGTCACCTCTGGTAGAGCATATTGCAAATAGAAAAGTCTAGAGCTTCTGTTCTGGTGGAAAGCTGTAATAAGATTCCAAGCTCCAGAATAAAGCTCCAATTTGGAATTTTTGTTTCCCCCTTAGAGAGAAGCTGTTGGGGTGATTTTAATGTAATGCACGTTTGGCCGCATGGTTAGAGCCGTGTTTACGGCGCGCAACTGCAACAAAGTGGGATTGTGAGAAAGCACCGAATCAGAGCTTTTCTCTAGTAGACGTGCGGTGCGGCCCCCGAGGGGGCCGCCGCTCCGCTAGGCCTATCAAGGCCGTAGTGCTTCTTCTTGGAACACTGCTTAAACAGCATTAAACTGAAAAGGGCCCAACAGACCCTTACGGCCTTGCCTTTTCGAAACCAAAATCTTCTTAATGTAACTATCATTCTTATGCCTCCTACGGTTTTTTACAGCGTATATGTGATCGATCTGGGATCAGTTCATGGTACATTCGTCGCAAGTGAGAGACTGACAAAAGACAACCCGGTTGAGCTGGAAGTTGGGCAATCTTTGCGGTTCGCTGCGTCGACCAGAAGTTACATTTTACGCAAGAACGCAGCTGCTCTTTTCCCCAAACCCGCAATTTCTACTGAACTAAATTTACCTTCCCCTCCCGACCCCAATGATGAAGACGGTGTTGTAGCATATAACACGATACTCAACCGCTATGGGATCAGTAAATCCGATCTCTCCTCGAATTCGAAAAGCACGTCAAGCGGAACTGACGACAACTGTATACAAGGAAGACCTGCTAAGAGAAGTAAAAGGCTAAGCGTCGCATTCAAAGATCAGGCCGGAGGAGAATTGGTCGAAGTAGTTGGAATATCGGACGGTGCGGATGTCGAGACCGAGCCTGGCCCCATCGGCGTAAAGGAAGGGAGTCTTGTCGGAAAATACGAATCCCTCGTGCAAATTACAGTAATACCGAAAGGAAAGGAACAGGTGCCGCCGCCCATAGAAAATGTATCCCCCAAGGGTGTAACCGATAAGCTCCAGCGAGTGTTGAACAAAGTGAAGAGCAATCCGAAAAGCGGGATTTACGATGGCCTTTACGGGGATTCCTTATCTGGTAAAGCCGCTTCTTCTTGGGCATACAAAGGCGCCGAAGAAAAGCCCGCGAGTGAAAAACCTGTTGCGATTACGGCAGATGAAACTGAAACCGATGATTTGTTCGGCGATTCTTGATAACGGAGAAAAATTGCTCTTAGATGTGTGGTTTGTTCACGAGTACCCGATGAACACTGCGCGAGATTTTATGTATTTGTCTGAGAGATTTTTGTTTAATTCGTCAAAAGCATGCCTGCAATACCTAATGTTGTTCGATAGCGGATTCGGATTGTACCGGCAACTCTTGAATGATGAATTAATTTTTCCTAGCTTGAAATGCGAACTGAATCAAACCTTTCCATTCTTTTGATTCGTCACTTGGAGCATCGTTGGAGTTTACCTCTGTAGTTTTTTTTTTGTTATTTAAAACAACTAAAAATTCTATATAATTTGATGTACTAGGATATGAACTTGTCTTTTGTTGTCGCGGTTCGTGAACTTGTAATGCTACTGGACCAAGTGGTGGATGATAATTTTTAAAAAGAAATAATTTGTGAGCACGGGCCGTGCCCATTGTGCCATATTATGCCGATAAGATTTAGCAACCCTTTAAAAAAAATAAAATAGCAAATAGTTACTTTAATAAAGTGTAAATTTTTTGATAAATATATATATAATAAGTATTTAGAATATATTGGTGTAAAAAAAGATTAAATATTTTATATCATACTGTGTTGGCAGACAGGTATTATGTAGTCATGGTATGCACTGTGTTATATCATATCGAAAAATTTTCAGCACCGTATTATGTTACGGCACTTAAATTCTTATTTATAAGTTAAAAGAGGTTGTTTTTAAGGGGTTTTTTTTTATAAAAAGGTTGAGAAACAAACACTAGTCATAAGGAAGCAAGTAATTCACTATTTTCTTCTATACTATTTATAAACTTTTAAAAAAATCAATTTTATTTATAAACTTCAAAAAAATAAAAAAATGGCAACCATGCCCGAAGAGCCCTAGTAATCAATTTTAATTCCTTTCGAGTCTTTAAGTGCACCGCACGATTTTACAAACTATTTTTAAATTTTTTTAAAAAAGTTTGATAAATTATCTAATATTAGATGTTTTGCATTGTTAAATTGGTATAAAACTAACCTGAACTTTGGATCGCTTGAAAACAAAAAAAAAAAAAAAAAAAAAAAAAAAAAAAAAAAAAAAAAAAAAAAAAACTTACTTTGAATCAAAGAAGTTTTATTTCCTGTTGAGCTTATAGAGCAATTTTGGATGTATCGATTTTAATTTTATCCTAACATCTCAAAATTTGTGCTAAATTCTTGTAGTTTTGAAATATTTTATTTCCCAAGGAAATTTTTTTCTCTATGTAGTTTAATTTCATCATAAACACATTTTCTACGACCCTTGATGTTGGACATTACTTACTATTCATAGAGAATCCAAATGAGGAGTCAAAATAAATAAATAAATATATAAATCCAAGTATAGGGTTTGTCAAATCCTTGACCAATTTGGACTAGTTTTAGAAATGTCCAATATATGGTTCTCATTGACCCTCCAACTCATCCCCTTACCCTTCCAAACAAGTGTACTTTTTTTTTCTTCCTTCACAAATGGAAGCTTGAATCTTTGCCAACCTTCCCTACCCTCTCCAACAACCATCTCTCTCTCTATCTCTCTCTCTCTCTCGCGTTGCTGTCGTTGTCGTTGTCGCTGTCGCTATCGCTATGGCTTACAATCAACCGCCGCCGCCACGCTACGTGATGTTAGCTGAGTATGGCGGTGGCAGTGGGGGAGAGTCCCTGAACCCCCGTCCCCCACCCCACCGACGCAACCTCCCCCGTTACTACTCCCACGGTCGATCAAAAGGCGGTGGTTGTTGCTGTGGCTGCCTCTGCTGGTGCTGTTGCTTTCTTCTTCTTATCATCCTTGCGATTGTCGCCACCGCCGCTTACTTCTTCTTCATCATGAAGCCCAAGATCCCTTCCTACTCCGTCTCAGGCCTCTCGATCTCCTCCTTTGAGTTCCGCACCTCTGATTTCACCCTCTATGCAAAACTCACCGCGCAAGTTCGTGCGGAAAACCCTAACGACATGATAGGCATCTCTTACGGTTCAGGTTCTCGCGTAGTCGTGTCGTATGAAAATTCGACATTGTGCTCCGGTCACCTACCGAGCTTCTACCAAGGACACCGAAACACGACCGTGATGCAGGTAGTGATGGAGGGGCGACATGCGTTTGGGTCAGGACTTCAAGATGCCCTTAAGGAGAATGAAGAAACAGGGCAGGTCCCGCTCGACGTGTATGTGCGCGTGCCAGTCTCGTTACGCCTCGGTGACGTCGACCTTCGGCAGATCACGGTAAACGTGCACTGCGCGCTCGTGGTCAACAGCTTATCTCCGAACACCAAGGTCGACATAAAGTCGGCGCAGTACAAGGTCAATGTCGAGTTTTAAGGCCTCATTCAATCGTCATGATCGGTACCACTCAGCGACGACAGCAATGGCGACGGTGATGGCGATTTAGGGTTTTATAAGAGGAAGAGAGAAACCCTAGCTTTTGTTTGAATCTTATTTTTGCGTAAGATTGATTTATACATGTGAGAGGTCAAAATGGTTGAGAGGATCCAACAAAAAGATATATAGTGTTGACTCCATAAGAGAGAATACATATATAGAGAGATGGAGTATGTATTGAGAATCATATAGTTTGAGTGAGGAGGGGATAGGAATATATAAATTTTATCCAAATACTTTGTTTTATGTTTGAAACATTTCAAAAATAAATAAATTAGCAAGAAACCGTAGTTCTATTTATGCTCACATTTACTTTTTGTTTTGTTTTGCTTTTTTTTCCCTCCATGTGGTGTATTATCTTTTATTCTACTTTTCTAGGTATGTATACATTTGATAAATTGAAAAAAATCATTCATAATCCAAATGGATGGAAAAAAAAATGAAAGGAAAAAAAGGAATTTTCTTTTGTTAGTAAAAATTTTACTCCTAAATGCTATACATATATATCTTCATAAAATATTTATTTATTAATATAGTCATAAAGAGTTTCAAATTGTACTTTCAATTTATTGCGATTACTTTAATTATAAAATAAATTAGTTATTTAATTATTATTTTTACAGAGTTAAAATGCTTTGACTTCTTCTTCTTTTTTTCTTTTCTATGCTTATTTTTTATTATTGCCCACAGGGGCATAACTTCAGTCCACCCTACACTATCTTAATATTAATAATTCTAAAAGGCCGAAGAATCAAACTCTGTAAATATGCACGTGCAGGGTTCAAAATCCCACCATTTGTAAGCCTCTCCAGAATAAAAACAACTGCGCTAGATAATGATTCTCGAAATATTTTAAATCGGTGGTGCTTCTGAATAGCAATGTATGGACTAAGCTTCATATTCTCAAAATAAATAAATAACTAAATAATAAGGTAAAAGTTGGGCCTTGGAATCTATAGCCTAAACCCTACCTCTTGGGCTTGGAAAACAATTCCCATGAGTTAAAAAAAAGAAAAAAAAAAGTGTGCACTGAAGAAGCATGAAGATCTATCTCTCCTTTTCTTCTTCTTCTTTTTTTAATTTTAATTTTATTATTTTTTTTTAGGGCTCTTTGGTTGATCAGAAAAGCCTAAAAAAAAAAAATTTCGAGAAATTTTATTTTATGGAAAACTCCTTTATTCAGTTTTCCGTCTGTTTTAAACTAGTTATTTTGAATTTTTTATTTTCAGATCTCATGGAAAATTAGAATTTTTGTTTTTCCATTTTTTTTGGAAAAAAAAATAGTACTAGTCTTTCATAAAATCTGAAAAAATAGTTTTTCAAAACATCTAATTTTACTTAGAACCAAACGAGCGGAAAATTGAAAAAGGGGTTTAGCTCTTAATTTTGAGCTTAAATTTACATTCAAAATTTATCTTCTACATCTGAATTACGTATTTAAATGAAAATTTTAAAATTTTGATTCAAAAAAGTTCTAGTAATTTAGTTTAAATTTGGATTTAATTAAAATTTTATGTTCTAATTGAAATTTAAATTTTAAATTGTAAGAGTTAAAATTTCTTGAGGGCAGTCTAAAAATTTTGAAAAAAGTTCAAAATTTAAGCTAATTTTTACTTTAATGAATTTGTAGTGGCCAGAATTGCATGAAGTATACTGACTAAACCTATAAAGATAAATGACGCATTCAAATTTTAAAGTCAAAAGTGTCGTTGGCTGACTCAAATCAAATTTTTGAAAGGTCAGATGGAGATTCAAAATGGTTAATAGTTTAGATACGTTCTACGTGACACCCCAATAATTTCACATCGGATGGAAATAGGATTGTGATTGGTTATATAAGAGACCATAGACACTAATAATAATAACTGGACTTAAGCATTTTAGGCCAAGTGGTTTGGGCCCAGTGAGTTATTATTGCTAGTGGGTCGGGCCGTTACATTTGGTATCAGAGCCGATCACCAGCCGAGTGTGTGACGAGTTTCGACTGAGTCAGGATCTGAATGACAAGGTGACAAGCTATGCAGGGTCTGGATGATAAGACTAACGAGACAAGTCTCACATCGCCTGGTGATCTTGGACTGTGTGTGTGATAGGACTGACAATGACGTCAGGGCCTAAACGGTAGGGGTCTCGGGTGTACATTAGTAATAATAACCGGGCTTAAATATTTTGGACCAAATAATTGTGGCCCAACGAGTTATTATTGCTAGTGGACCAGATCGTTTTATTCTATATGTTTTTAACTGTTTTACAAAAGTAAAAAAGTTCTATCCTATCTTTGTGTTTTCCAAAAAAATAAAAATAAATAAATAAATAAAAACTATGCTAATCTAGTCTATAGTGATGCTCATTTATGCACACACAAAGTTTGAAAGATTTGGTCTTGTATTTGTTTTGTTTTTTTTGTCTTTTTCTCCTTGTAAACATCAGATAAAAAAAATTCTTAAAAAATTAGAAAAAGAAAAAGAAAAAGAAAAAAAAAGGTTAGGTGAAGGTCTAGAAGCCCAAAGATTCTAATTTTTTAATTGAAAAAAAAAGAGAAAAAAACAAATGTGTTTCAGATCAGAATCAGTCAAAACTATCAAATCTCAAACATCAACACCATGGTTTCTTATCCTCAGATTTCTACATCAGATGAACCAATTATTAAACAGAAGACAGAAGAAAAGTCACCACCATTAGTTAACAACTTCTCCACAAAGCACTCCTACAACTACTTGACCAGAATCATATTCTTGGTGTGCCATGTAAAGAAAGGATAATTATCTATATAACCCTCAAAATTTCTAAAATATTTTATATACATTTATTTTTATGTTTTGCTTCAAATATATCCCTCGTATGTTTCTCCGTTATTCAAAAACAATCCCGCTGTTAGTGCTCGTTAAGCCATCTCGGGTTAAACCCGAGTTAAATTTCTACTAGAGTTAAAAAGAAGTCAAAATACCTCTTTTACCCCTAACTTAAGGACAAATAGGAAAAATTGGTAACGATATAAGAGTTTATTTGAAAGGCAAAATAGTAATTTCACAGAGATAACAACGGTTCCTAATAGTTTACTAACAGAATCTAACTCTATGGGTATATTTGAAAAAACTTGTTAAAATAGTATTTTTTTATATTAGCCTTCTAAGTTGGATAAATAAGAAAGTCTGAAACTTTTTAGAGATATATTAGTAATTGGACCTATAAAGAAATCCATCCATCCACCATTTCATCAAATTTAATAATTTAAGCTAATTATGTTCTTAGCAAAAAAAAATTAAAATAATTAGCGACTTATAGCTATTATATATATATAGTCATTAAATTTAATTAAAATTTGATAAAAATTATATAAAACTTATCTGAAGTATAGACCATTTTAATTCGAATACCCGACCTTTTAAAATTTTAATTTTTTAGTACCCAACAGTTCAATTTGTTTGATTTAAGTAATTTGATGGTTTTTCAGATAAAAAATTCAAGCTAATTGCGTACTTTAATGAATTTATAGATGTGTAAATTATATAAAATATATTAACTAAATTCTTAAAGATAAACGACGCGTTCAAAATTTGAAGTTAAAGGATCACTAACAGGCTCAATTTAAATAAATTAAAAAATTAGGCAGAAAAAGTAAAATATATATTAAAAGGTCAGTAGTCCGATCAAAATGGGTGATAATGAAATAAGTTTTATACAATTTTACCAATTTTTACCCAAAGAAAAAATTGTATGTTTTGAAACAGATATAAAAACTATTTATGATATAACTAAATTGAGAGCATGCTTAAAAGCAAATTAAATTTAGAAAACAAAATCAATTAAAAAGTAGACTCTGCTACGTACTAGTAATCATTTAAATTCAAAATACAGATTCAAAAGTCAATTTAACCGTAGACTCTGCTACGTACTAATAATCATTTAAATTCGAAATACAAATTCAGAAGTCAATTTAACTTAAAATTTAAATTTAAATTTGCAAATGTGACATGCAATATTATTGTGACCTAAACTCCACATGAATTGCATGCTTTAGTGCTGGTGCAATGCAACTAAGCATGGACAGACAATGCACCTGGGGGGAACAAAGGAGAGGGGAAGGCAGGCAGGCAGGCAGTACCATCCCTGTCGACCGACTGTCGATCCACCCGACGATCAGTCGGGCAGCACTGACGGCGACCGCACGAGCGAGAACGAGCGGTGGCCCGGCACGGCACGTGCGCGCGCGACATCGAATCAAGAAGGAGAGGAAAGAAAATGAAAAGAAGGAAGAGAGATGGGTCATGGAATATACCTACCATAGTGGAGGGTGGAGAGGGGAAGGGACAGTGATGGTCTCTACACTTAGTGGCGCTCTCTCTCTCTCTCTTAAAAACTCTCTCTCTCTCTCTCTCTAGATCTCTGTTCTATAGTCTTTATAATTGAGTAGCTCCCACTTTAAGGCTATTCAATCATAAAGCACCAAATGAAGAGTAAGGAGAGGATGAGGTAAAAGAGAAAAATTATTGCCTGCACCTGCTTCACAAGCACATCTCTCTCTCTCTCTCTCTCTCTCTCTATATATATATATATATATATATATATGAGTTAGGCTAGAATACTTGTGGAAGTACCGGGGCTCCGGTACTTCCACGTCGTTTTCGATGTTGGGACTTCCGAATCGACGATCGGCTCCGTTAAACTTGATCTAGAGTATTTGAAGTATCTAGAAAATAAATTTCGCGATTTTTCGATATCATTTGCCTGGTGATCGAAAGGGCTCAAAATCAGCAATTTCAATGGTCGTGGTGAGCCGTTTGCAAGTTTAACGGTGTAGAAATATCCAAATCACGTAAAATTTTGATAGAAAATTCTTTATACTATATAAAACAAGATCAATATCTTTGATCTAAAATTTTAGAGTCATATTATCACATTTTGTGAGATTTTTATTTTCAGCCATTGATTTTGAGCCCTTTCGATCACTAGGTAAATGATATCGAAAAATCGCGAAATTTATTTTCTAGATACTTCAAATACTCTAGATCAAGTTTAACGGAGCCGATCGTCGATTCGGAAGTTCCAACATCGAAAACGATGTGGAAGTACCGGAGCCCCGGTACTTCCATAAGTATTCTAGCCTAACTCTATATATATATATATATATATATATATATATATATATATAGAGAGAGAGAGAGTCTAGCTACAATGCTATTAATAGTACCAAGCACTTAGAGCTACCAAGTTTTTCGCCGTTAGATCTAACCCTTTGACCATTTTCACCCCTCAGATCATATATACTATTTCACCAACCACTCACTCAACTCTAAGGTCCACTATCATCCTAGCTGCATGTCTTCTCATCTAAGGGCCGAAAACCTAATAGCACCAATAATGATAGCCTAGTTCTCTCTCTCTCTCTCTCTCTCTCTCTCTCTCTCTCTCTCTCTCTCTCTCTCTCTCTCTCTCTCTCTCTCTCTCTCTCTCTCTCTCTCTCTCTCTCTCTCTCTCTATATATATATATATATATATATATATATATATATATGGAATACTATCAGTATTTACTATTCACTTTTTGACTATTGGATGCTTAAGATTTAGTAGGGAATTGGTGGAATAGTAATAATTTAGGAATGAAAAAGTGAATAACAATCACTATTTATATACTGTTAATAGTAGCCTAGTTGAATTGTCTCTCTTTCTCTCTCTTTCTTTATAAATATCTATCTATATATATGTACACACATACCACACTCCTGAAATGTTATAATAGTTTCCTTAAAATCATAATTTGATATTGGTTGTATAGTTGGCTAAGGGTTTGATGGCTGGTAATTGAGGTCTCAAGTTTGAAGTCTAATTATTTTACATTTGTGACTGAGTTCATTTAAAAAAAATAATAATAAAAGAAGCTATTATTAGATAGGTTTTATGACATTAAAAAGGCATATGTGTCAAAAAAATTATATATTATAGATGTCGATTTTTTATGAATGGCATAATGTCTCCTTCTGTACTGTTGATATTTGAGACATCTTGATCCCTAGATAATAAGTTTTCGCAACAACGATTTTCTATACACGGGCTAGCTCGTTAGATATTGTGAATCACATCTATCAGATTTACTTAGATTTTGATGTTAAGATATTGATCATTAAATATTGGGTACGCTGCATGAGGCGTATAGATACACCGGGTGCATGCAATAATTTGTAGGTGATGTGAGGTGAGGTAGGGTTAGAGCTAGGGTAGCCCTGCCTTTTTGGCCTTTCAATGAGCTTATGATGGTTAGTTTTGATATACATGAGATCTACATGTGGAGTCCGTCCCCTGTGCTTTTGAAAGGGCATTCCATTCGACGATCTGTTCCTTTAGACATAATTTATACCGTTAAAACTATCTAAAAACTAAATTTTATAATTTTTTTAATATTTGTCAAGTAAGTAAAGGGCCTCAAAACTGACTATTGTAATGGCCAACGAGGCACGTTTATAAATTGAACGGTGTAGAACAATCCACATTAGATAAAATTTTAATAAAAATTTTACTTAGCATTAAGAGTAAGATCAATACTTTTGATTTGAAACTTGAGTCTTTTATCACTATTTTTTATGAGATTTTTATTTTTAGCCATTCATTTTGAGGCTACTCGTTTACTCGACAAACAAAATCAAAAGATTATGAAATTTAATTTTTAGATAATTCCAACATTATAAACCATGTCTGTCTCATTATCAAAAATAACTTGAAAATACAGAGGCCTCCGTACTTTCTAAAGTATAACAGCCTAGCTCTCTATATATATATCTATATGTGTGAGCCTAGCTCTATAATTTTTTGATTTGAAACTTGAGTCTTTTATCACTATTTTTTATGAGATTTTTATTTTTAGCCATTCATTTTGAGGCTACTCGTTTACTCGACAAACAAAATCAAAAAATTATGAAATTTAATTTTTAGATAATTCCAACATTATAAACCATGTCTGTCTCATTATCAAAAATAACTTGAAAATACAGAGTCCTCCGTACTTTCTAAAGTATAACAGCCTAACTCTCTCTCTCTCTCTCTATATATATATATATATATATATATATCTATATGTGTGTGATTATACATTAAGGTGGTGTATCCTTATCTTTTTATAAACACAACAGGAACATGAGGGAATTAGTGTGGTAACAACTCTTTCAAGCTAAGTGCTGCTTTTGTAGTTCAAATTAACAAAGGCCACAAGTTTTTGCCCCCCCTCCTTTTTCCAACTACTCCTGAATTCAAAGAAGATTATCATGCTGCTTTCTACTTGGTAAAAGATGCTGGCTGCTATGAATTGCCATTTTGACTGAGGCAACAAAAGATCCCTAGCCCATGAAACTTTGCTCAACCCTAGCTTTTTATTTATTTATTTAATGCCCATATATACATGCATATCCATTTCACTACTATAGCACTAGTGCACTACTCACCTCTCTCTCTCTCTCTCTCTCTCTCTCTCTCTCTCTCTCTCTGGGGTTTGCATAGAGTATAAGGAATCATATCAAAAGGGAATCCTTAGAAACATATGTGGGATTGAAGGATATCTTCTACTTTGTCAGCATCCCTCCATATATATATATATATATATATATATATATATATATTTCCTTTTGCTTGAGGTTGGTTATTTGTTCAAGTATACAATAAAAAGAACACACACCTTCACCTTATACCTCTCTTTCTTCTTGTTCTCTTAAGGTGGCCAAAGGACTCTCTCTCTCTCTCTCTCTCTCTCTCTCTCTCGAAGAAACGATCGTATCGGAACGAACGAATTCCTTTCGACGACAACACGATCTATCCTCCAACTTCATCTTTTAATTTGAGGTACGAAATTCTCTCTCTCTCTCTCTCTCTCTCTCTCTCTCTCTCTCTCTCTCTCTCTCTCTCTCTCTCTCTCTCTCTCTCTCTCTTGTAAGAGGAATTGATCCCTTTCCATCTCATATTCATTGATCGATAAATGGACATAAGATTCGTAAAATCCATGCAAATGTTTGGACAAGTTTGAAAACTTTTACTATACAAGGGTAACTAAGAAGGGAACATTCTTTAAGTTTTGTAACTTACATTCTTTTGCATTTGATTAAGGATGTGGTGTTGGAGCCAAATACTTTTGTGTTCATGATCTCTTTCTTGGCCATTTTCTCAGCTCTTGCACTTTGCCGAATCTCGACAGTACACTCTTGATCATGTCCCTGTTTTCGATCCATTTTGTCGAAACCTTCGTTTCGTTCATCGACTTTTCGTTTTCTCGTCGTCGAGGAAAATTAGATGCAATATTAACCCACCACAATAAGTTTGGCATTGTGTCAATCCCTGACCTCAACCACATTCAACATCTTGGGGGACCATTTGATCAAGTTGCTAGGACCATTAATTTTGGTTATTCACAAAAAAAAAAAAAGGAAAAAAAGTTTTTTTTGTGCCTTTTGTGGACTAAATATTTTGTAGATAAGGATTTTTTTAGATTTCCTCTTTCTAAATTTAGTGGTCTCTAAAATTATTTCAAATCATAAACATACTAAAAGTAGAGTATGTTTCTTCTACATATATTTTCTCTACATATTTATCACATTCTTATTATGAACTCTTATGTTTAGTGTTTCTCCTAGGCATCAACAATGAAATGTTGTTTTTTTTTTTTTTTTTATTTTTACAAAGTTATATTTCTAACTAAACCAAATATGCTTATTACATGATCGAAAAGCAGTTCTTTATGAAAGCACTTCTCCATTACATAACAACTATTAATCCTTTTCCCTCTACTATATTTGGTTGTAATCATGATTAAAATACACCACACTGCAAATCGCGCGATTACGAAAGCATATCGAAAAGCTAACAACTCTCAATCCTCCACTTATTCGAACCGAGTCGGCGCGTGCGCATATTAGCATGTGCATTGAGCTCAAAATATAGTATATAGTGTGTAGCATATAGTATATAGTAATGTGATATAATGAAATATATTTGATGGTTGGTGCCCTTTTTTGTGTAATTAAAGTATGTAGTAAACTAATTATCTAATCTAATGATTTTTATTTTGGATGATGCCCCTTTTTGTGTAGTTTAAGGGAGATGGTGGGGACCCAAGAGGGGGAGGAGGTGATGATGGATACATGTTGTTGCTTTTGGTGTTGGATATGAGAGGGTGAAGGTATGTACTATTCCATTTGAAAATTTGTACACTGTTGTAGTAGTAAGAGTGGTTGTAGCATTGGCCACTGTTTTCCTTCTTTGGGACCCTACCATTATTTATTTGCCCCTAGACTTTCTTATGTGCTCTCTCTCTCTCTCTCTCTCTCTCTCTCTCTCTCTCTCTCTATCTCTAGCATGAGGTCATAAGATGATAGAGTGAATCGAGGATCGTTTGGTTGCACACAGTTATAACTATATCAGAATTTTAACTGTATACGAATTTAATACTGTGGTTGGATTGATGGATTTGAATCCACTGTAGTTAGAACTGCATCCAAATTAGTTACAATTTCAACTACAACAGTCGGCAAATATCACCAAATATAAGAAATATAACTACAGTATAAATCAAATAGAGTGTAGTTATAAACACGGTACATCAAACTGCATGCATTTTGAACTACACTGTATTTACAACTACATCTAATCAGATAACCGCCCTTTGTTCTACTTTCTTTTTTTTTTTTTTTTTTAATGATTATAGCTGGGGTTTGGTAAATGATGGGCTTTCCCAGGACATTTGTAGTTGCATGGAGGACCCATGTGTTTTCCATTATTGCCTTTCTTTTTTTGGCTCCACCTTTTTAAGAGGGGGATAAGTAGTGCACTAACCACAACAAGATCTTTGGGGAAAATCCTGAAAAAAACACCCCCCCTACAAATCCATATTTTTGGATTGTGTTTCCTTAAAAAGTTGCAAATTCTAGAATTTAATCTATGTTGCCTCTGCCACTTATGTGGCAAACATAATGTGGTTTTGTAGTGGAGGGTGTCTAGTTGGCCAAGGCACAAGTCAAATCAAACCCCTCACCAAAGTTTTTAGTTTTTGGGTGGGTAGTCCAATTAGGGTTTGAGGGGGCATCTAAAATGGAGGTGACACTCAAATATATTTTAGGAAAAAAAAAATAATGAAAAGGGTAAAACAACAGTGTGGAGAACCCCTCAAATATAGGCCCTTCTGAAACAGACCCCTCAACCATTTTTTTTTCATTTTCTATCAAATAAAATTAGATCAGTTAATGGTTAAGAACTAATAGAATTATTAGAGTTAAAGGGGTCTATTTCACAATGGTCTATAGTTAAGGGAGTCTCCACACATTTTTACCACTAAACAAATAAAAAGAAAAAGAAAAGCACTAATACTTTTATTGGCTTTTTGTAACTGTTAAAAAAGGTGGAGGTGGTTCCTTTCAATGGCAAGCCTATAACATCACTTAAGCATTAAGAAAAACAAAAGATATGGAAAGATCACTGTAGAAAGATAGTGGTCCTAAAAGCACCTCCATGTTAACTACATAGTGTGAAAGGCTCCATCATGCTTTTCTCTATTATTAAAGAAACAACTGGAGAGTAACTAATCAGAGAGGTTATATCATAAATGAATGACATATATAATGCTCAGATCAGAGTATCATGGCTTTGTACTGCTATTAATGCGCGAAAACTATATCATTACTTCAACAAATGTGAGGGGATTTTGAGTTTCTAACATTTTCCTTGTGTAAGGACCAAGTAATATATATATATATGCCTAAAAGAATGATAGTTACTGTTTACCTTTTTCTTTTTCCTTTTCTTATTTTTTCCGGTATGAAGGCCTTGCGGTGTCGGAGCAGGCGAAGGCGGCCGTCGAACATTGGGGGTCTCATGACATTCGTGCGACGCGACGAAAGCTGCGAGAATGAAGTACATGAAACTCGGAACAAAGCCAGACATATTCTACACAGAAGAAGCAGTGAGGTGCTTTTATTGATTCAGATAAATCAGCAAGCAAAAGAGTTATTTAAGTTTTGGTTACTAGGATCTAAGAAGCTAGATATGTAGATGACAAGTTGCACACTTTTAGTGTGGGAAAGGAGTAAAAAGTTGAGCTGGAAAAAGGGAATGAAGTTTTTAACCTAAATCACCAGTAATTGTGGTTGTGATGTCACTTACAAACTCTTAACTGTATGCCATGCCATGCCACGCAGGTCAGTTTTGTCAGATATACCTACTGATCTCATCATACATATCAACAACACCAAGTATTTATTGCATAAGGTACTCCTCCCCCCCCCTTCTCTATCTCTTTCTCTCTCTTAACTACTCTGATTACTGATATGTTGTGCATAAGGACATTCTATTAAATAGTAAATTAGAAATAATGCATCTTGTTAGGTATTTGGTGGTTACCGATCTGTTATGTCAAAGGACAGTCAATTAAAGATAGATCAGAAATAATACGCCTGGTTAGGGACCGACTCGAAGTACATATAGAACAATAACTCTAGCGTGGCGTGTCAAGTTTATCGTTAACATAGACTTTACGACAGAAGGAAAAGGTAGCCTCTAAAATTAACTAACAAAATCACAAGCCCAAATACGCTAAATGACGAGGAATTTGAAGTTCCTTGAATAATTTGCCATTCTCCTTTAAATTAAGAGTCTAGAGAATGCAGAGAAAAAAGGTCACCAGTTTAAAGCTGCTTTCATAAAAATGATTTGCTCAATATCCATGGACCAAAGGAAGCATTTGTTTGTTTAAGCAAAAATTACAATCATTCTAATCACCTTCCTCTTAAAGTCCAAGACCATGGCCTTGTTTGGCCAAACTGTAGAAAAGTAGTGTAGTTGTAAAAGTGCCGTAGGATATAGTATTGTACTGTTTAAAAGAGCGGCAAAGTATATTTGGTAATTCTGTCATACAAGTGTTGTCTGTAATTAAATGCTGTTTGGCTAATATTCGTCTAAAAAATGTTGTAGAATGTTGTAAATTGATAAAATACTACTGAAACATTATTTTACAATAAAATATATTTAAAATATCTAGTAGAGAACACATAATTTAAAAATAACCTAAATAAGAAAATTCTACTAACTCACAATTAATTTTTTTTAAATAAGTTAATATCAAAATAGTCCCAATATGCATGACATATAAGTTAATTATACAAGATTTAATATTAACTCAAACATAAAAAAAAAATCAAAATCATTAAATTTGATGAACTTATTGATAAATTTAATAAAATTCTAAATTAATTGACCAAAATCATTCAATTTTAAAATACAAAAAATTAAGGCTAAATTACAGAAAATCCCCCTGTCAATACCCGCTTTTTCACTTTCCCCCCCTGTCATTCAAAAACCTACATTTTGCCCCCTTAAAAAATAAAAAATGTTCACTTCGCTCCTCGCCGTCAGTGTTCCGTTAGGGTTCCGTTTATATCTTATTTTTTATACCCAAAATACCCCTGAAACCCTCATCCATGCCCACACATATGCCCTCGGCCGCCACCTCGCCCTTCGCCGCCGCCTCGCCCTCGCACGAAGTCGGAGTTGGGGTCAAGGGAGGCGCGGGCGAGGGTGCGGGATGCGGGATGAGCAAGATTGGGGAGGAGGAGATGAAGAAGATGAGGGCATTTTGGTCATTTTGTCACACCGCACCCCCCTGTGAACATTTTTTATTTTTCAAGGGGGCAACATGTAGATTTTTGAATGACATGAGGGGAAAGTGAAAAAGCGGATATTAACCGGAGGGTTTTATGTAATTTAGCCAAAAATTAAAGAAGTATCAACTAAAAGAATAAAGCCAAGGGGGGCATCTCAAAATGACCTATAGTTGTGGAGGTCTCAATACATTTTTACTTTTTGATTTAAGTGACTCGACTGATTTAAATTAAAAAATTTATTAAATTTATTGACGATTCCATTGAATTTAACAATTTTAACTAGTTTTTACTAAACATAGAATAGCCAACAGCTAATAAGCCAATAAGTTCAATTATTTTCATGTTTTTTAAAAGAGATGCTTGTATTTTAACTTACTAGATGAACTCAAATAATAATAATAATAATAAATACAAGAATGTAATAACTAAAAGAAATGATGGGCTGATTTAAGAAATGGCCTGTAATTGAGAGAGAAAGAGGAGGTAACAAGGCAGGGTGAGGGATTAGGATTCTATTAGGGACAAAGGAAAATATTGATAATAGATTAGTAGGGGTATAGTGATTAGGCTTCTATTAGGGAAAAAGAAGAACATCGATAATAGATTGGTGGTAGTGTTTGTCATTTAGAAGAAAATTCCTAAGTAAAAGTGTGTGTGTTCCACGCTCTTACAACGCAGAAACTCCGATCTTGGAGCTTCTGCGATTTCACTCCCTACCGCACAACATGCGGCCTCAAGTGGAGAAGCTCGATGGACTTTTTACTCCCAAACGGTCGATTAGGCACAAAAGTCCGTTTCGAGATTGCAGAAGCTGGGCCAAACAGACACTATAGCTTAACTGTTCTTTAGGCATTCTTTAGTTAGGACCCAATTATTACCCCAAAAGAGGAATTAAATTGCTATTATCATGTAGAATTTATGATTGTCTTTTTTGATATCACCAAATGGCAAAGAATCACCCCTTGACACCTAAAAACCTAAAAAAAAGTATAAAAGGTTCAAGGAGCCTTCAGTTCCTATCAGGGGGAAGTTAAAGCTCTGCATAAGGGTTAAGGCATGCTCACAATCTCTGAAATCTGATGATGAAAGCATTTGGGAAGTGTTGATTAAAAATTAATGGACCCCAAAGCTCAGCGAATTCACCTTTACTACTAGTTTAATCAAGGTCACAAGCCTAATGATGACACCAACCTAACAGAGCTTTATTAACTCATCCACCTGCAATGATGAGCACTAGATAGGGTTCTTACATTTGAGGTTCTATATTTCCAGCTATGGAGACATTATATAATAGCAGACCACAAAAAGCAAATAAAGAAGACATTATACGTATAACAATCAATAGGACATGTAGTTAAGACTAACTAAAGCACACACTATTCTTTATAAGCTTTAGATAATCAAAGATGAAGAAAAGTGGATGAAAAAGTACCATAATATTTTTGAGCTTTTAACTGTCTTAGCCCACTCGGAAAAGAAAAGTTTAAATATGGAAAAGCTTCTACCTCAGAGAAAAATGGAAAGGTTTCTGAAGCATAGATATAGATAGAAGCACCGCGTTTCTTCTTACCATTTTCACTTCCCTTAGGATGTGTTTGTTTCACCGACAGTGGAGAGCGGTGAAGTAGTTTTCGGCCATAAATGCGCACTTCCATTGTTTGGTCTATCGAAACTTCACTTTCGGTCGAAACTCAAACGCCCCAAAGTAGCGTAACTGACTTCGACCCACCCCAGGCTGAAGTCAATTACAGGAAAAGAAATAAGCGAGAAAAAATAATAAAATATTAAATCATCTCTCACCATTCACTTCCTCCTAAACGAACAGCACAGGGAACTTCAGTTCCATAGCTATACAGAAAAATAGCAAAATGGAAGTAATGTTCACCTGAACTCTACTTCATTTGAAAGTTCTACTTCAACCTGATCTTCACCTTCGGTAAAACAAATAGCCCCTAGAGCTGCACCTCTTCTAGGGAAAGGTCGAAATCTCCAAGCCTCTGGCGAAAATATATGAGAATTGTTATGATTAGGTCATATTACAAATCAGTAAGATTAGTCAAATGCACTTCCCAGAAATTAGTCCAAATCGGCTCAAGTCAAAAGCACTACTAAAACCTTTAATTTACAACTCATAATGAATGATTTAGATTAATTGAAATTACTACAAGCAATAATTCGTGTTTCTTAAAAGATTCTTACCTCTGCATCAAATAGCACCAAAATTAACAGTTTTAATGGACGATATGAGATGATTTTCATTCAAGAATTAAAGGTGATTCAAACTAATTAAAAAAAATTGTTAGCAACTATTGTAAGATGTCTAGATCAAGAACAATGACTCTGATTCTCAATTGAGAAATCCTGCACCTAAACATTTTTGTCTCTCTTTGATTCAATACAGCACTACTATAGATCATATACAATAGCACGTATCTTCAAAAAAGATGCCACTGCATTGATCTCAACTCAAAAGGATTTAGGCCTAAAACCTATTGGGCACAGCAAATCATTACTTTCAGATATTTACGATCACCAAAATAAGATTCAAAACCATGATCTAATGCATGTAAAATCTTCATATGGCCTACTAATCAAGAAAACAAGTGTTGGTTCCTATGTACTGCTTGTGGGTATCATGTTGGGAAATTTCAAAAGTTCATTTGAATTAATTGAAAGTCAGTTTGCAGGGGTTCTACAACATAGGTGCAGTGCTAAGACTAGATTACTAGTTTCTGTTTCTTTTATTATTTATATTTTCAATTGAAGTTGGCACAAAATTTTGATTTTCAGCTCCTTTTTAACTGTAGTTTCCGCTTCTTCTGAAGTGCGGCCTCCTGCAACGGTTATGCTCTGACACTGATGATGAGGGAGGCCATCCTATACCGATCGCACTTCACGAAATCCCGGGAGGGGAAGAGGCCTTTGAGCTCTGTGCCAAGTTCTGCTACGGGATTGCTATCAATGTCAGCGCGCACAACTTCGTGCAAGCCATCTCAGCTGCGAGGTTTCTACGGATGACTGAGTCGGTCTCCAAGGGTAACTTGGTAATGAAGCTTGAGTCGTTCTTTGATTCATGTATTCTTCAAGGTTGGAAGGACACGATCACAACATTGGGGGCAGCATGGAAGCTATCGGGGTGGTCGGAGAATAGGATTGTGCAGCCCTGCATGGATTCAATTGTTGAGAAAATCCTAATTCACCCCTCGAAGGTACGTATAGAATAAAAAATCATCATCATTCATTTGCTTGCACAATTTTATAAGTTTTGAGAGCGAGAATTAAGAGAATAAGTGAATAACAGATAAGTGAATGGAAAAAACAAGTCTGCATTTTCTTAATCTTGTAATGATCCTCTTAAATACAACTAGAGATAGTTATACAAGACGAGGTAACAAAATTATCTGGTAATAGCAGAAAAGGCCCTCAATTATGCATAATAACAAAAGGAACTGTACTCAACCATTTAATCCAAGGAACACCTAATGGCTAAACATTAATTAGCCTCATGACTACAAGGATGAAGTATTTTAGGAAATTTAAACTATATGAGAGAGTTGGAAAGAGGGAGAAAAAAGAAAAAAGGTCATCTCAGAAGGTGGAGGAATAAAGGTATAAATCTTTTTAATAGCATTGTAGTCTCAACTTTTGTTGGGAAAGATTTCCTGGAATGGTTCCTAAATGCAAGGTCAATTATAAGGAAAACTGTTCAGAATAACAGGTACATGCAAGGGTTATTCACAATTACTGCTATTTAACATATGTTTTCTTTTTTCTGTTGAAAACCCTAATAATGTGTGTTCAAATACAAGGCAAGGATTTAAGTGCTGTGACAAGTGATCGTGTAGAAAACTTACTGGCACAGTACGGCAAGGAGTGTGTCATGCCGTGCCAATGTATGCCGGTGCCGACACACAATAGCATATATATTTTTTTTGGGGCACCAATACATTCTAATATCTTATTATATATTTTTATCAAATCTTTTGTACTTTATTGAGGTAACTGCTCGCTAATTTCAAATAAAAGATGGTTGTGAGCCATGCTATCACGGGAGCTGTATAGTGCCAATATTTTGTCGGCACGGTACAGTACAACCCGTGTCAATGGGCACTTAAATCCTTGATACAAGGTTTCCCTAACTAGAGAAAACAACAAAAAAGGAAAAAAGAAAAGAATCTTTGCATTTCATAAAATACTAAATACTCAGGCTAGAAAGCCGCTACTGTAGATTCTTCTTGCTATTCTCTTCTGTCTTCTCTATCTTCAAATAAATAATTAAACAAAAATGAAAACATGTAGTTGTTAGGCATATATGATCATTTTAACAGCTTTGTTGAACTTTCAAGAGAAAAAAAAATAAATTAGCAACTGGTTTAATTATCTATTCTTGTCCCAGGTCACATGGTCCTACACATATACTAGGCCAGGCTATAATAAAAAGCAGCATCCATCCGTACCTAAGGACTGGTGGACTGAGGACGTTGCAGAGCTCGACCTAGACCTCTTCCGATCGATAATCTCCACCGTACGATCAACAAAAACGATCCCACCACCACTCATCGGGGAAGCGCTCCATGTCTACACCTGCAAGCACCTACCAGATCCATTGGAAGCTCAAAGTTCAACCCAATCCTCTGCATCTCGAGCTGAAGAAACCCTAGCCAAGCAGCGCCGCATTCTTGAATCAATTGTTAGTATGATGCCGGGCGAACCCAGCTCAGTTTCATGCAGATTCCTGCTAAGGCTACTCAAGGTGGCTAATTATGCTGGTGCTTCTGCCTCCACAAAAGCCGAGCTCATCAGGCGAGCGGGACGCCAACTAGACGAAGCGGAACCAACCGATCTGCTCATTCCATTACCTTCGGATCCTCAATCTTATGACGTTGGGGCGGCAGAGGCAGTGCTGGAAAATTTCTTGGCGCAGTTCCGGCGGCCGATGGCCCGTGAAGAGAACCGGAGATTGAATGAGGCGATGGAGAGGGTGGCAAAGACCTTCGACTCGTACTTGCAAGTCATTGCGGCCGTTCCTGATCTACCGTTGGCAAAGTTTATCGATCTTGTGGAATCATTGCCTGAAATAGCACGGAAGGATCACGATGGGATCTATCAGGCCATTGATACTTACCTCAAGGTGATACATTCAACTTCTTAAAATGTAGCATTTTACATCCTAGCTAATCTGAAGTTTCCAACTAAGTTCTTCATCAGGATCACACTGATATAAATAAAGTAAAACCTAAACTACTATAAGTTTTATTGAAGAAATATGCTTAGCTAAGTTATCAAGCAGAAGAGAGTAGCATATACATAATGTTGCCAACAAATTACCTTGGAAGTGAAAAGTTAAAAAGTAAGAGTATGCAATAGCTCACCTGATCTTAGCCTCCTTATGAACCTAGCTGTTGCACTGATACTGTCAGGAGCACTCAGAGCTGGGCAAGGAAGAGAAAAAGAGGCTCTGCCGGATGATTGACTGTCGAAAACTGTCGCCAGAGATACGCGCACAAGCTGTAACCAATGATCGGATGCCCTTACGCACAATAGTGCAGCTCCTCTTCTTTGAGCATGAGAGGAGTGGCGGAGCCAGTGGCAGCCAAGGAGCTCCTCTCGATCGAACTTCGGTTGATATTTTGAACACCAGGATAGCAAAGCAAGAATCAAGAAAAGCAGAACGAGGATCGGAAGGGCATCGAATGAGAGGAGAGCCACCGCAGCATGAAAGGACAGCAAGCGTCGGAATGACAAGATCTTTATCGGTATCTAAACCGGTAAACGAGGAGATCACAGATGACAAAAGTGGTGGAATGGGGAGAAAATCAAAAACCAAGTGAAGTGTAGCTAAACAAGAGAAAAAAAATGCTTATGAGAAAACCCAAATAATCTCTCTCTCTCTCTCTCTCTCTCTCTCTCTCTCTCTCTCTCTCTCTCTCTCTCTCAACACTAAAAATTCCAAATAACCTTTCTATCTGTCAACACTTGAAATTTTAATTTGATAATACTTGAGAAGGATTCTTTTCTTTTTTCCTTTTCTTCGATTGTTGGATAGAAATTGAAGATATGAAGAGCTTGTTTGGAATGTACATTTTGTAATTAATTGAGTGGTTAATAAATGTACATCAATATAACTCAAAAGTTGATTTCAGAGTAACTTTGCATTTCTCAGTTTCTTCCAGTTGTTTCCTCCGAAAAAGAGCCTTAGCTTTGAGGACTCAACAGCAAAGAATCAGTAAACATCATGCTAAACCAGAAAACTTTGCATGCAACAGTAGAAAATCCTCTGGTCGGTTGAGTCTCGCTAAACTGAATAGTAATGTGGAAAAAGTAAACAAACTGATAGGTAGTTGATGCCAAATGCAAATTGTAGGTACAACCACACTATGATCCTATTAGATCATCACTGTTTCTTACGATATTTGCACTAAAAACCTAAAATACGCCAAAAGTGAACATAAACAGGAACCTGAAAACGTCTCTTTCTTGACATAAAGCTAAAAAATCAAAGGAAAATATACCCAAATAAAATGATCTGACCAATTAAAAAACTGAATAGACAAAGTAATAATCAAAGAAGATTAAAGATAAGACCAGAATGAAAGAGCCAAGACCCTTAGTTTTCACTTCTTCACAGAAAAAAAAAAAAAAATGCAGTCGGCAAAAGATATTTCTTCCTCCCTTTTTAGCAAGCAAATATATGGGCTACTGCTTAGCGCAGGGATAATAGTCTTACTGTTAGTTTGGCCCGACGAACAGTTGCATCACTCCGCGAAGCAGCAGTGGGACGCTTGGGAAACGAAAAATTAGGAGCATTTCCCGTGACAGGAAGCTATTGGAGGAGTTTCTGGGAAAAACTGTTTAGGATTGTTAAATACTTCGCTTTTCATAATGAAAAAAATTAAGCAATATAGCCAAGCATACACTCGTACAATAACAGTAGAGCAATTGCAGTGCATAAAATGCTCCTTATCAATCAATTTAATGATGGAAACATTGATCGGAAGTTTTATTAATAAAACATGAAACAACTAGAGGCAGGTGTTTAGCCAATCAATCTATAGATTAGCGATAATGAACTCTTGATGTCTGAAAGAGAGTCAATCACACGCTCAAATGTGCCTCAAAATAAAATGATGATCAGGAAAGTACTTTATCAGCTTTTCATTCCAAAGGTGGACAGCTTCTTCAACAAACACAACAACATAGCCGTATTGTCGATAGTCTATAGAGCTGCTGCCGTAGCTCCATCTGATTTCATTGCATAAAAGAGATCCAAGACGTCAGCATGGTTACGGATGGAACCCGGAGATTTATGGAGTAAGCCATGCGCCACATCATGCCTCCCCTCTTTAAAGAGACCTTCAAACAAACGCAAGAAAACTGTTCTCGATGGGAACTCTTTCACAGTCATTGCCTGAATAAAGCCCATCGCATCTTCCACCGACCCAGACTTACAAATATAGTCAATAAATGGGTCGATAAAAGGTGGAAAACCATGGCTCTTCATCAAACCCAGAAGAGTGAAAGCTTCTTTAATACCACCTTGACCGATCAGCCGCTCAATTAAAAACTTATATGTGCTATGCCAAGGCTTCACATTTTTCTTTGTCACCATCTTCTCTAGAATCTTGCACGCCTCCTTCGCTTTTTTTTTCTGGCAAAACCCATTCACCAAAATTTCAAAGGCACGACCAACATCACCACCGCCTTTTCTTTCTAACATCTTGTTGAAACACGACAATGCTTTGTCGAGATCACCAGCCAAAGAATGCTTTTGAACTAAGGTTTCCCATGTCTTTGAATCCAATTTGTACCCTGTTTGTTCAACATTATCTAAATATTGAAGGGCTTCGTCTAATCTCCCAGCATTGCAAAGACCAATAACAACCTTTTCATGTACAGAACTATCGGGTGCAAAACCGCCTTCTTCCATGGCCTTTAGAATCTTATCACACACTCCCAGTTTGCCAACACTCTTCAACGATTTAAGGACGGTATCAAAAACCGAACCTTTTATGGAATGCCCGCCGTTTATGAAGGTCCGAACAACCGTAGAAATCAAATCCAGATCCGGATCATCACTCACAACAATTTTCTTCAACAGGAATACAAAATCGTGAACAGAAGGCTTATCCGAACCAGCCATTGCAAACTTAAACAAATCCACAGCAGCAGCCAGCATCTTCCTCTTGTGAAACCTATCCGAGACTTTAACGTATGTCTCCTTCTCCAACTCATAACCCAAGTTTCTTAACTTACGGAGAATACCCCAAAACTCGTCGATGCAATCTTCTCGTCCCAGAACCCTAGCCATCGCATTGTAAACCCTACCATCAGGTGCAAACGACGGGTTTCCCTCTACCCACCGGAAGAAGGTCGAAGCTTTCTTTGGGTATTGGCCGATCCTTTCTAGCACGGCAACAACCAAACTGGATGACAAACTAACATCTAATTCATCGAGCTTCTTCCGAACGGATTCTTCCGAGTCATCCTCCGATCTCAGAATCTTGCAAATTGCAGGGCACATCCTACCCACCGCATTCTCATGAGAATTAAGAAAGTACAATTCCTTCAACCTCTCGTAATCTTTCGCCAAACCCATCTTCTCGAAACTCTCCGATACCTTCAAGAAGGCGCCTTTCGACACCCCGAACCCTTTTCCCTTCATGATCTCAACCAAACCCCAAAACTCCTCCACCCGGCCTTCCGTCCCGACGATTTCCAGCATAAGGTTATACGAATTCGAATTCAACCTTACAGTTTCGCTCTCCGAAACCCAATCGAAGAACCTCCGAGCGGCTTTCGGGGTCCCCTCGAGGGATTTAAGCACCGAATTCACCATATTAACATCCAGAGACAGATTGCGAGACTCCAACTCGGCCTTAATCTCATCAGAAGTGATAGGTTTCGCGAAGATCTCCGCCACCAGGGCGCGATCGCGATCGTCGCCATCGGGGGCGGCGGGGAGCGAGGAGAACCAGCGCCCATTTGTGAAGAAGAGAGAGTGAATCGGGGCGAGGAATGGAGACGATGAATGGATTAGGGTTTGGGGTTTCGGAACACTCACGTGGAGATCGGGGGAGCGGACGCGCGGGGTGCGGGACGAGATCCGGGAGAGGTTGCGGAGGAGAAGCGACCTCCACGCGTTGCTCATCGTGGACGAGAGATCGGATTCAGATTAGGGTTAGGGTTAGGGTTTAGGGTTAAGGGTTTAGGGTTTTGGAGGGGAGTAGAAGCGCCATGAACGGGTTCGGCGGCTGAGTCCATGAGCTCAAGGACCCAAAAAAAAAAAAAAAAAAAAAAAAAAAAAAATTTGTAGAGAAAAGGAGGGGGGGGAAGAGAGAGAGGAAAAGGGCATTTTTGGTATTTCACTATTCACGGAGTAAGGGCCCAATGACCATACATACCCTTAAATTTAGTAACAGTAGAAATTATAGTTCTACCACTTAACTATGATAAAATTAGGAGCTCGAAAAAATATAAAATTTTTTATTTTAGAAAAAAATATTTCACCTCGAATAAAAAATTTGAAGAATAAAAATATTACTTTTTTATAAAATCTGAAAAAAAAAAACGGTTTTATAGATAAACTATTTTTTTCTAGAAACCAAACAAACAAAAAAAATGTTTTCAGTGAAAAAATGTCTCTTTTTGAATGTTTTTGGTGAAACCAAACATCCCCTTCTGAGATCTGCGCCTAATTGTCCATTATATTGTGGATCTTTTCTTAAAAGATGGCTTCGAACGCAAGTGGCAAATGTCTTGATGATTGGTATCCGAGGTCCCGAGTTCGAATCCTAGTTGATTCACATTTCTAGCTAAGTTTATTTCTAAAGAGAAATAAACGAAGCCAGGTAGCGTGCTACCTTTCTCTCAAAAAAAAGATGGCTTCGAACAAATTTAAGATAAAATTCTTTTCAAGGAATTGGGTTTATGGCTTACGAGGAGGATCTCCATCATCTTGTTGTGATTGATGATTTCACTTAGCTAACTTATCTGCTATGCATATTTACGCACCATCGGTACCAGCCAATCAAATTTTTCTTTTTGAGAAAAAAAATATAATAAAAATATTTTTCTCATAACAATGATGGGATGAGTGAATCTAAAAAAAATAATCTGATTAATTAAAAACACCATATTAATAATATAACTGATGTATTTTAGATTTGGATTGCATACAGGTCCCTGCAAACTTGGTGAATATCAGATATATTCCTGCAAAGTTTAACTTTGCAAAAATATTCTTGCAAAAGTCCTAAGTTATGCAGATATATTCCTCTGATTTGTTTCTGTTAGAACTCTGTTAAAATTTTAACTGCAGATGAGTGAAATGATATTTTTGCCCTTACAGATATGTCCCTCCAAGAAGAAGAAGAAGAAGGTGCTGGCAGCGGCGGCCGGCTGTGTCCCCGCTTCCCCCCTCCCCCCGTGGTGGCGTCCCTCGACGTATGGATCGCTGCGCCCGCGCGACGAGGACAAACACGACGAGGGTTTCTTCGAGGGCTTCGGCTTGGGATCGGGAGAGGAGAGGAGGAGGTGGGATTGGCCGGCGGAGAGGAAGCGGCGGCGGAGGCGGAGGCGGAGGAGGGAGTGGGCGGCGTCATTCCGATCAAGGAAGAGGAAGAGGAGGAGGAAGAGGAGGAAGAGGATGAGGATGAGAATAAAATCGTAATTTCACATTATTAACTAATCATGGTTAAGCATGTTAACTGTGGTTAATTTAATTTTTTTAACAGAGTATAACAGCATGAACATTTTTACAGACGGTAGGACTTTTGTAGGAATATTTTTGCAAAATTAAACTTTGCAGGGATATATCTGATATTCACCAAGTTTGCAGGGACCTGTATGCAATTAACCCTTTGGATTTTTTGCATGTTCACACCCACAGTGAAAAAATTATGGCCCCTACCAGGTGCGCCAAATCAGTCACGCTCTGCAATAGCGCATCACCCTCCATCGAATCTTATGATTTTGATCCAACTATCAAAACTAAGGCTTCGTTTGGTTCGGGTATAAGTAAGAACTGCTTATTCCAGGAATAGGTACAAGTTCAGATACAAGCGAGAACTAGACTAATTTTACGTTTGGATGAAAATTAGGTTGTTCCCGAAAATAAGAAAAATAGCGTTTGGGTAGATAAGATGGAATAAGAAAAATAATGGATAGTTATAACTAAAAAATAATAATATTACCCCTCTCATTATATTTGAATATTAAATTTTTAAATTTTGCATGTATAATTTAAAATTTAAAATTTTAACTTTTAAAATTAAAAATTAAAAATTAAAATTAAAATTTTTAAATTAAAAATTTTGAAATTATTAATTTTGAAAAGTGTAATTTTAAATTTAAGACCTAATTTAAATTTAAAAGATATAAAATATTAAATTTAAATTTTAAAATTAAAATATTTAAAACATTAAATTTAAAATTTAAAATAAAAAATTATAAATTATAAATTTTAATTTTAAAATTATAAAATTTAAAAATTTAAATTCGAATTAAAGACAAATCTCTCTCTCTCTCTACCCGGGAGGGGCTCTTGTTCCCACCCTATACCGGACCGGTATATGGTGGGAACAAGAGTTCCCACCCAACAATTTTTTTGTTTGGGTATAAGAAGGAGAATAAGGGCTTATTCTCCTTCTTATATTCGAGCCAAACGCAGTGTAAAAGAACACTTCAATTGAGAACAAGCTACAAAAATATTGTTTTATATTTTTAACTAAATTTATTTTTAAAAAAATAAATAAAGTAGTAGCATGCTATTATTCTGTCAAACAGACAGATTTCAAGAGGAGATGAGATGGAGGAAGATTGATAGTGCGAATACATTTTAAGGTCTAAGAAAGCTCATTAGCTAAATCCCTCCAAAAAAAGAGAGAAAAAATTCGACATATCAACAATTCATAGGACTAATATTTTGAGCAACTCTAATAGCACATATTATTAAAAATACTAAATATAAGTTTCTTCTTTTGAGACTCAGAATTTCATTTATACCCTTAAGGGCGCGTTTGGTTCGCACTATAAAAAATTACTAGGAATAAAAAGATACCCAAGAATCTTATTCCTACCCATCTTATTATTAAGAATGTGATATTTCGATGTTTGGTTCACACGATCATATTATTAAGTCATATTATTTATGATTACGAAAAATATACAATTAATATATTTATTTTCTCAATTAATTTCAAATATTATAAAAAAATTTAACATCTTTTTTAAAAGAGAGAGAGAAAATAGGTGAGAGAGAAAGAATAATTAAAGAAATAGAGAGAGAGAGAGATAGAGTCGAGGTTAGATAGAACGAGAGAGTTGATTAAGATTTTAGAAAAAGAAGGGGAGAGAGAAAGCCTAGCTTAGAGAGAGAAAAAAAGTTAAAGTTTACAGAGAGAAAGATAAGTTTAGAGAGAGATATGAGTTTAGAGAGTAAAAAAACTAATACAAACTAGCCGGCGCATGGAAAGAGAGAAAAAGATTAGACATATTATGATTATCCAATTTATTAATATGAGGATACCCACCCTCCCTCAAGAGAATGAGATTAGTACTTTGGGGGGAATCTCATTCCCAAGTGAATCCAACATTATCAACTAGATTACTTAGTCCGTTTAGCCAAACACCGTCATATTTTTTTATTCTTATTAGATTACTAGGAATCTTAAAAAGATAGCGCGAACCAAACGCACCCTAAGGTATCGTTTGGTTCGGGGATAAGCAAAAAGTGACTATTCCAGGGATAGGTATAAATTGAGGTATAAGCGGGGATTAAATCAATTTTGCGTTTGGATGAAAAGTAGATTTTTCTCGGGAATAAGAAAAATAGTGTTTGGATGGTTTGATTGGAATTGCGAGGATAAGAATAATTATAATTTTAAACAATAATATTTTATCTAATTAATTAAGACGAAATATTAATTAAGTAATAATTTAACTTATTTAATATACTAAATAATTATGAATATTGCTAAAAACCCTTAATATTAATAAATAAATTAATTGGTAATTAATAATTTAATTAATTACAAATAATTTAATAAAATAATAAATTAATAAATAAATTAGTTAATAATAGTCAGATGATTAATTAAGAAAATAATTAAATTACTCAAAATATTAATTAAATTACTCAAAATATTAATTAATTAAACAATATAATTAATTATTTAATTAGTAAATTAATTAAAATAATGAATTAATTACTCAAAAAATTAATTAAATATTTATTAAAGTAATAAATTAAATAGTTAATTAATTATCTAATTAATTAGTAAATAAATTAATATATAAATTATTAATTAAATAATATTTTTATTATAAATCTAGCTTGGATATATTTTATTTTTTTATTATTAATTAAATATATTATGTTTATATAATTTATGTTTAAATAAATTTATAATCTTAATTAAATTTAGAATTAAGCTTGGAATAGCGCTATTCCGTCAAAACGATGGAATAGTTTATCCCAGCTATTCCGGAATAACCGAGAATAACGAAGTTTGACCGGGATAAAATATCCCGGCCAAACTTCGTTTCGTTTGGCGGAATAGCGGGGATAACTTCGTTATCCCCGCTTTAACCCCCGAACCAAACGGGGCCTAAGTGCTTCAAACTTTGTTTCCTTACCGTGTACAACCATCTATTCCGATCGGGGAGAACAGGCCATTCTACAGGGTGATTCTGAAATTGCAGAAGCTTGGTCCGATCAAGCTGCTGAGTATTGGAAACAAGCTATAGCGCTTACTCCAGATAATTATATTGAAACACATAATTGGTTGAAAATCACGAAGCGCTTCGAATAAAACCACTCTCTTTTTTAATTCATTAAAAAAAAAAAGGATTTGGTTGTTGGATCCATCAATCAAATAAAATAGATAGTTCCTATGAGAAGATCTAATCAAGAATTTCATTATATCCCTTCCTTCTGCATTATATTTTGTACGGTATGTACTAATTTCACATCTTATAAATTGCATGTTTGATGAATTTGCAGTACATGGAGATGTTTGCTTTAAAATTCACAAACTCTTTTGCTTACAATTTCCGCTAATTTAGTTTCACCTGCTGCTCAATAAATTTTAAATTGCATTTTAGTTGAGCAACCAAACTAACACACTTGAGGCAAGTTAAACTAGATGACCCCTCAACTTGTAATTCTTTTTTAGTTAAATTGTTTACCATCAAATAATTCAATCAAATCCCAAAATTTACAGTAAAACTGACACAAAACAATTCAATTTAAATTCACTGGGGAAGTCGATCAGAAAGAAGAATTTTAGAGGGACTTTTTCTAAACAGTGTATAGGTGAGGGTTCACCATGCATTTTTCACCTACTAAGTTCTAACTAAGCTTACACCTGCAAGAAATGGGAAAATATACACGGAAACATCCACAATTAAGCTTATAGGTCATTTCTCAACTTCTAGTTTTTTCTCTTTTTTGAATTTTTATGCTTAGTTACGTTAAAGATTTTATCAAATTTAATAACCAACCACTATTTTGTTTGTTAAAAATGATTAAAGTTTATATATTTGGTGAAATCTGTCGGATCATTGGCGCTAACCATTAATCCCAAAAGCTCGAGTTATTAAAAATACGCAACCAATTTACTTAAAGCGTACAGACACAACACCTACGAATCTCGATTATGACTCGACCCATCGCGCCACTTCGAACATGACTCGGCCCAACCCGACCTCCCGCCATTTCGAATATAACTCGATCCAATCTGACCTACCGTCACAGGGCAGGATACTTGTCCCTTTAAGCCAGCAAAATCACCAATAAACTTGAGAGAAACTCCAATTTTTGTTTGACTAAAATTACCAAAAATTTTTTAAAAAATTAAGTTGAGGTGGTCTCAATTGAAAAAAAAAAAACATTGAAAAAAAAGTTGAGGGGTCTTTTTCAGAATAGCCTATAGTTGAGGGGGTTCTCTCATCAAAAAATACAAAACTCCTACCTTCTGAGAGACAAGGAAAGAATTTCATTTGGCACCCACTGTTTCAATCCAATTTAGTTCATCTTTCGCGAAAGACACGATCGCAGGGCGAGTCCCATGATCGGATCACCACTCTATGAATTATCGAAAGGATGCGAACATCTATGAAACAAACACTCCATACCTGAGCATTTCTCGCGCGGCAAAAATCGACCTCACGAACTCACCTCTCCTGCGGCAACTCTTGTACTGCTCTGTTCCCGTAAGAAAAGGGCGCAGAGCTGTGTATCCGTCAGCGGCGATGAAAGAATAGCATGTGCAAGAAGCGGCTTTTCTGAGAAGCCGGATTCAGTGCTTATGAGAGTGCTTCCGGGCTTTTCTACAACCAACATCACCTCTCTCCCGGTTTCTCCTCTCGATGATTCTGGACGCGCAACAAATGGTGCCGATGGCCGCCATTGCGTAGAAGGCTTTGTAGGGAGCCAAAGCCATCGAAACAAGGAAGGTGTAGTAACCTGCGAGGAGGTACAGAAGGCTCAGACCCACTTCGCGCCCACCGCTGCCCGGTAATGCGAATGATGCGTGATTGATGTTCGGCCGCGATCCGAAAAGACCGTGGAGAATAACCCCGACACAAAGAACGGAGTCCACGAACCAGGGAAAGCTCTGTCCCATACCAATTCTCTGGAGAATAAATTGAATTAGTAAATCATTTATCAAACCAACAACAAAATTTGAATTAAATTCACAAGAAACTAAAAACTTTTGCCTAATTGCACGGGACCTGATAAATTCAATTTTGGTCCAAGTTTTTTCTTTTTTTTTCCTCCTTGTAATTTGAACTGCAGAAGTCAATTTGGTGCGAAAAAATTATCAACAATCCAATATTCTTAATATCCCTTTGGTGTAGAAAGTTAAATATAGCCTATAATTTTTGACTAGTTAAAATGAATCACCATAAGATAAGACGGTTGTTGAGTTTTCTGCGCTAAATTAAACTTGAGGCCAAATTGCGATAAGTTGGTTTTCTTGTACCTGATTAAAATTAGTGGGTCAGATTGTAATTAGGAAAGAGTCAGTGGATTTTATCTGAACCCTAAATTTTCTATATACTGCAACAGTGAGGGAAACAAGAATACTGGATATGTTAAAAAGAGAACATACCTGTAACCACGCGACAAGAGATGGAACAAACATGAGAGTCGCGAGAAGATGCAAGATTGCAATGCCGTGCCGGTAATTGAACATCTCTAACTGGCTATCGCTAAAGCTTTTAGAGGAAGTTGGGCTACTCGTAGTGTTCTCATCCATGGGGAGGAGCGGCTGTAATCCATTGTTTGTTTTTGCTTTGGAATTCAAGGTGGAATTCTCCTCCATTTTAGGCGTGTAGAAGTCCTTTTTCTGAGCATAGCTGCGAAATGAAGCCGCCAAAGAACTGTTACAAGACCAGCATATACATTTAGACACTTCTAGTAATATATTGATAGCGACTGTAAGCAAGCAGTATTAAGAGAATGATGTTCATTCTACACTACAACTAAAAGTGATTTATCACGCTACTCTAAAATTATGAGAACGACATAATCAAGCATAAAACTTGGACTTAAATGTCGCGAAAGTAATGATGTTTTTCTCGTACCTGAGAAGGGTGTGATGAACAGTGTTTAAGTAAATACAAAATAACACGTTAGGATGAAGGGCACATGAGGAAACAAATGCTTGCAGAGTTGTAGTGTAGAATACATCATGACGCCTAAGAAAGCTATCTAAATAAACTAACAAGTGCAATACCACAAGGAGCAATACCAATAGTTCATCCAAAAGTGAGTATAAATCTTACACCTTCACCGTCCAATGGTCAATTTTTTCACACTACTGGTCTTATCATTCCATTTTTTTTTTTCTAATCCTCCGATGGTGAGGTGTTAAGATTTACAGCCAATTTTTGGGTCTACAAGTAGCATTTCTCTATCACAAATAAAAAGTACCTGCACAGAGCCGAATGAGCATGGAAAGCATGAGATAAAAGCAATACACTCAGACCGAGCGCTGGATGGACAAAGAAGACCAGTGGTATCGTAACAAATGCTACAACAACGTCCGACTTGTCCCGAATTATCTGCACAATCTGTTTTAAGTAGTTCATCAATTAATATACACATCTTGTAGGATATTTGGGAGATATGTTATTGGAGCGAGAGGCTCACCTTCAATGAGTTTAATATTGATGAAACATTAAGGATCTGAAGAAGAAATGCAGAGTGAAGACTTTCTTTGCATGCTTGCCAGCTACAAAACCATTTTATTAAAAATACAATAAGTTAAGGATAAGCATTTATATATATAACTTTCTAACAAAAGATTATGAAATGAAAGCTGTTTTAGCAAAAGACAAATCATGGAAAACCAAAGATAAGGCGACAAATATTTATCAAGTAATAGAAAATGTTACATATAAATGTCTCACAGCCACAATGCAGAAAACGATGAATTAACTACCGAGAAGACTAAAAGTAAAGCATGTCATAGATTAAAGAAAAGCAGGATATTAGAGAAATTGAAATAGATTGTGCCTCTTATACTTAATATTGCCGATTCTAATATCCAATGCGATCACTAACTTATTAAGCATAAGAAGAGGCATGTGATCTTGACAGGCAGAACAATAGCCTCTCATAGAAGATTGCACGTATTTCACAAAAATTTCCTAGTTTTTCCCCTGACAGTTGTTAAACTTACTCTTGAATCATACAAATGGATAACTACTTGATCCACTAATGCATAGCTTTAATAGTTCTCGCAATACTAATCAGTGAAGTTTCCCTGAGCCCAAGATGATTAATGGATAGTAGCCAGCTTCCTAAAAGAAAACAACTTATATTCACATGTATAGATATGAAGATATGTGTGTACGACATTGAAACTTTCAAGTTTCCATAAACGCCTTGATGTTCTCTAAGATATTGTACATACTACTGAAATCCTTAATATTTTCTGTGTATACAGTGCAATGATGCATATTAATTATGCATAAAATCTTTCTGAATACCCATATTAACTTCATCTTAAATCCTTTATTTCCCCATTTTCTCTCCCTTCCATCTCTTAAAATCTACTGTGACCGACAAAAAAGATCATTTCATTCACCATCTTCTCCTCTATGTATTACTATCTAGTTATCTTTCATCTAGCTTTAACCTAATGTGCTTGCGCCATGTCTTCCTTCCATCATCATTAATCTTCACAGCCTGCTGTTAATCATTCTCCCCACTCAGCAGTCAACAAATCCATCACTTCATTGCTCATCTCGCAAATAGAAAACAAGAGACTAAGATTGCAAGATGGGATAGAGTTATAGAGATACGGGATTGACGGGAGAACAGAGTACGTGAGGTTGGAGATAAGGGCATTTTGACACATTGGAACACTTAGGCGTATTACTGGATATGTTCTTAATTATTTACTACATTTTTAGGAGGAATCAATATTTTGTACTTGGTTGCTTTACAAGTCTGAGTTCACTTTGATGCAAAATCTTCCACCTTAAATCACATTCTTGCCATCAGGGGTGGTGATCTACGTGAATGATTAAAAATCACTATCCCCAGTCTACAGAAAAGATGGCAAATAATATAGACAATGTGCATTCAGGTATATAAACCACCATTTAATAGCATTGAACATACATAGATAACTTGCATTATACAACTTAATGAAAAAGTGATTAGAGTGACATATAGAACTTCCATATTATAGCCATAATTCCAAGAGACTAAGTATATATACAGAGTATAATTTAACAAGACAAACCTTACAACAACAATACTAAAATTTTTAGAGTTATAAGAATTGGAATAACAATTAAATTGGGAAAAGGAAACATCTATTATATATGCATTACTCACCGCCTTTTGATGAAGACATGCACAATGGCAACTGTGTAGAAAATCAGCTTTGAACTTAATACCAATAGGATCAGACATCCATTTGCAATCAGATAGCAGGCCAAGGAGACAGAGAGAAAGCTTGCGAAAGAAGGAAACTGCTGTGCTGCGATGATGGAAAAAGCAAGGGACAGAAGTATCGGCAATAAATAAAGCAGCAGAAATGGCTGTGGAATTCTTAAATTGAACTCTACTGCTGACAAAAGGGATGGCACAGAGGAATCAAGCTCCCATGCATAAGCTTGCCGCATTAGAGCAAAGAACATTGCAGCTATCATGAAACCGATAATCTGCAATTGAAAAAAAAAAATTAACATTCAATTCCTGGCAATAAAGATAATTCAATGCCATGCAACAATCACATCATAGTCGAAATACAAATGCAGAATTTTCTAGAGACAATGTGGACGGCAAATGATTTAAGACAGGAAGCCAACATAGTCAATATGAATTATTCATATGACATGTGTAACAAGTACCGAACACAAAAAAAAATATCACACACCAGGTATAATGAAAAGCTAAATCTATAACTATCTAGGTTTCCAATATAGATTCATGCCATTAAGAACATACTGCAATGTAAGAAAATCAGATGTCTAAATATGGTACTTAAAATTTGAAGAAATAGCAGATGAAAAAGTTATATGATAACACAAATATGAAAACCCAATTATGAAGCAAGTGAACAAACTTTGTTATTTCTTCAAATTCGATAGCCAAGTGATCATGTTAGAGATCAAAATGTTGGACTAATGGCAATTAAAATATCTCTGTTACCTCAGTTAAATGACAGTATAAGGTATTTTTCCCATAAGAGTACTATAAGTATTAGTATAGTATTGCTACACTGAGGGAGGCTCTCTGTCATAGTAAAATCACCTGTGGAGAGTACAAAAGAAAGAATCTACTCGCTGCAGCCGTAGAAGAAACAGAAATGCCAAGTCTGTAAGAGCAATGGGGATCTGCCTGTAGAAAAGGCACAAAGTAACCAAGTATTGCTCAGAAAATTCTGGATTAATTCATGAATGTAAACTAGCGCTCCAATAAGAAAAAGCTTTTGAGTAATAAATTTATGGAAGCATGTGTGTCTAATTGGACAAAATGTATAGAGATCGTTACCAACAGCAGCACAATGGTTTTCTCGGGCCCGTTATTAAAGTCCCATATTGCAGGCAAAGAATCAACAGTTACAGTCTCAGAGTAAATATTTGGTATAACATGTAGACCAGATACAGAATCCCATGCCAAGGCGACAGGTGGGAAACACCTTAGTTTGCAAAGGCCTGCAACCAACAAAATATGAAAAAAAAATCTAACCAATCTCTATGCGTAGGAAGGTACCATATGTCAGAAAACAGCATAACAGTTTTTACAATAAGAGAACATAAGCAAAATGGCCGAAAATAGTTTGACTTTAAATTGTCTAACATAGGTGAGTCAATAGGTGGTGTCCTTTCAAAATATATGTATAGAAGATTTTACTTCCTTAATTTTGCAATCTATCATTAGTTTACAGAAAAAAGCCTGCAGCTACAGCAGAAAGTTGCTTGTCCCTATACAAAGTAGATTTTCCATTAGAACAACTAGAAAACAGTACATCAGGAGGAGAAAGACTGGAGTATTTTTGATATTTTACCCTCTTCCTTAATGTAGTCACCTCTCCAGAGTTTTCTCACCGAGCGGAAGGGAATTTTTATAATAGTTTATTACTGAAGGAGTACTGCACAATTCCCAATATTTTAAGGGATCTTTTTTTAAAACATTTTAGCCAACAAAAATGTAAGTCATGTATTACACTTCATGATATATTATCATGAAATATGCAATGAACAGAAACTGTATTCTTCATATCCATGCGGAAACTGCTAAAATTATAAGCCCATAAAAGATATAAAGCGAAATAAGAGAGAGAAAGTGAGAATGAAATGAACATGCAGTGACATTCAGAAAGCAAAAGAACTAATTGCATAGAAAGCTTACGATTATGTTCTGCTTTGTCACCAGAAGTCTTTATTCCACAACCTGCTGTTTTTAGTGAGAAAGCAACAGGCAAAAGGCCCAGGCTAATCGAGAATGACAAGTTCAAAGCAAGTGAGTGATCCTCCTTTAAAAAGATTTCCTGTAAATGCATATTCTTAATAACCCTTCATCCACGTGAAAATAATGGTATATTATCTTATCACAACAAAAGAAAAGTTAAGCTCATTTCTATTTAGCACTACTTAGTAACCTCTTGAACATAGCTGGAGCGCAGAAGAGCGGCAGAAGAAAATTCTCTTTCTCCTTCCTTTGGATTGAAGAATTGTCCAACTGCCATAGAAGCTGCTGGGGGAGGTCGACCTGAGACAGTCTGGATACCAAAAGTTCAGAAAATGCATTTACTCCTAATGCACTTATATTAAATTCACTAAAGCATTCGATTAATATATATTCTCTTCCATCATAAAATATCCCAGCTATATCCTTGAAAAAACTTCATCAGCTATAACAACATATTTCCCTGGTTACTAGTCAGAATATCCACGGCATAAAATATGATACCTCTAAAGAGGTCAAACAGAATGTTTTTGAATACAGCAGGTAAAAGCGAAACATAAAAGAATCTTGTGAAGCAAAGAAAGCTGAAAAGAAGACAATACCGGGCGAGGAGCAACAGCTATAGTCAAGAACCGAAAACCACTCATTTCCTCTGGACCCAATAGAAGAAAGGCAGATGGTGGTGGCTGTTCAGTTTGACTTCCTGGTTCGACCTGTTGAATAAGATTAAGGGGAAAAAAACAAAAATAAGCATTATACTCAAAATTCTGAAATGTCAAATTAACCTGCATAGTGACTTTTAATCATGATGCTAAAACAAGCCTTGTGTATATCTGTGCATTGTGGAGTAGACTAGTGTCTGCATATTCGAAGAAGTGAAATGAGAATTCTAGGCCTCATTTGGTACTGCTTACTTTTTTTTTAACTCAAATTTTGCGTGATCGGATGCGCTTGCAGATAGTGGATTATTTGCAGCCATTACTTTTATTGTGGCAACAGAAAAAAAACAACTTAGTAGCTTTTTTGTTACTTTTTTTGTTGAACATTTCATTTATAAGCTAACAACAATAACCAGAATGGAGTCATTCCCTTTTTTGCCCTAGAAAGGAAGAGAAATGCAAGCAATACCAAACGATGCCTCACACATTGATTATCTTAAGAAGAACAAAGAAACAAAAACTTACCTGCCTTGGGGCAGGTCCTGCAGGAATCTGGACCATTTTTGATGTCACCTCAATAATTCTTTTACTGGCTGGTGCTTCATTTACAAGTGATGAATTACTCTTCTCAGGCCAAAGGTGAATTCTTACTCCAGAACAAGGAGCAAGATTTGTTACAAATACAAAGTGTCCTCCGCCATTTGAGCCCTGATTTTTAAGAGCAAGATTGTTATGCTCTACCAAGTAGTTATAATGCAATAAAGCTATTTACTACATAAAGCTCGACATTGTAACAGCAAATGTTACTTACCAGTTTCTTTATATCCAACCACCGCCTTCTACCATCCATAGCTAGAACAGTAACAGAGTTCGACTGAACGTAAAGATCTTTCTCGGGGCCATTATCAGCCCAGTGCACAGATGATGGACAAGAAAAAGAGCCCTGCTTTTGAGATTCTGCGAGCAAAACACATTTCATTGCTATTTTTTTTATACACAACATAATCATCCTTGGCAGGTGCAATAAAAATGAAAGAGTGAAAAAAAATTAGAAACTGCAATAGCAACAGAATAAAGATAATCTGTAATTTCTGTAGTATTTTATAACATTCCATAGCAAAAGAACGAAAATTATAACTTTTCCAGACCTGCCTGAGAGTACTTAGTTTTCAAGCAATATGCTAGCATCGGTTCTTCATTTGTGAGAAGAAAAGGTTATTATGACATACTTCATAGTATGATTACAGAAATGTAAAGAAGATAACATAAACTGTACCAGTGGTATCCTTCCTATCCTCTATGGGAACATTTGATGAAGGCCAAGATGGTCCCACATGCCCCGTCCAACTAAGAGCCTGAGGTATTGCACTTTGAAGCATTTTTGAAAACACAAAAAGCCTTTTCTGTGTGCTTGAAAATGGTTGCCCGGTTGTAGGATCTATCATGCTAAGTATACTGTGTGACATCTATAAAAGGCATTGATATGAATATAAAGTGAATAAAAGTAGTGGCAGTAGTATACAAAAGAGACCTCCAGTGAGATTCTTATTATATTTTACCTGTAGAACAAGTTGGTTACACCAGAGAATAGTTTGGTGTTCCATTGATAGCCAAACATTCTTCATGCCCGAGCTGCCTATCGTAAAACCATGAGTGGAAGGCACAATGCCATCTAAAGAAGTCAACTTTGACCGGACCTGAAACATAAGGCATTGAAGGCCATCAAATTACTAAAACAGCACTACTGACGAAATTAAAATGACATAAACTCATCTTTTACTATCTACGCATAAATAAAAGCACCCAATAACATATGCACAAGTTAGCAGCATCCAAATGACATGATTTTTAATATGTAAGCAATATAATGCTAGAGAGCCTAACACTTCCATTGCTTCCAAATTTACAACGTGGATCGAATATTGATACATCTAACCATGACTCGAAATAAAAATTATCTCTAAAACCAATTCCTCAAATTAATTAGTCACATACAGCAGCAAGCAGTTTACGAGAGAGTTACTGACTTACCGCACAATTATTCCTTTCTCACTTATTAGTAGAGTTTCAGATATCAATCCAAAATGTTTTCGGTAGCCCCTAAAAGTTCAAAAACTAGAAATCATGTGCGGATATATTATTATGGTACCTTTTCTTTCTAAGTGCACCAACATTAGCAAATTGACACATTTACAGCTTTTGTTTTGAGTATTTATGATGTCCTAAGTCATATAAAAGACATGGAAGCAACAAAAGCTGACGTCCAGAACTATGTAAATCTAATTTAGAAATTAGAGGAACTGAAACTGTTAAATATATCATTACAATTTCCTTTATGACAGTGAAGAGGACGTTTGCAGGGCCACATGCACCACCATTTTATAGGGAAGAATCATCTACAATAACTAAAATATAAGGTAAATAATTTTGTCACCAAAACCTTACTACCGTATTTCGTAATGCAGTCTGCAAGAAGTTCCACAAATCAGAAAAGATTGGCCAAAATAGAAAAAATGCCAGAAATGTGTAAACAGGCCAGAGAAAATTCTCGTTTAATAGCATTAAAAAAATACAGAGGGCAGAGTGAATCATATATATTCCTGAACTTAGATTTTCATACTAGATGCACCTATAAATATCAAGATACTCACAGATAGTATCAGTATATGAGAGGACATTATGCAAGTATGAATTATCGAATCTGTAGCGAAATTACAGGAATGTAGGGAGGAAGTAAATTTTCTTCTTTGTTTTGCATAGAGTATAAAGGGGAACCTGATAATCGTGAATGCCACCTGATACAGAGACAACAATGACATTTGAGAGCTTTGGACTTGATGTGTGAGAGCTATGCTTCTCATATCCCTGTATCCATTCTCCATTCACTTTGGAAAAAAAATAACCCAAAGATGGTTGCAGTGCAACAGGAGGGGATCTGAAAAGATGATGAATAATTAACAACATATACTCCGTGCGCGCGCGCGCGAGAGAGAGAGGGAGACCGACACAGAGAGAGAGAGAGAGAGAGAGAGAGAGAGAGAGAGAGAGAGAGAGAGAGAGAGAGAGAGAGAGAGCATACTGGTGCGGGCTAGAGAGAGTTATTATGGTTTCAACTGCTGACTTCCGCAAGTGTGGATGGACAATAGCAGCTCTGGCCACAAATCCACCCATGGAATGACCAACTAGTATTACACTGGTAGGCAAGCTTACAGAGGTTTCAACACCATCTTTTAATTGGGCTTTGTGAGATTCTTGGTACTGATCTAAGATCTACAAACCATATCAACCCAACCAAAAGAAAGAACCAAATTACCCCTGTACTTTGTAGGATCAGAAAACTATTGGAAATAGTGCGAGTGGGTGGGGGAAAAAAAAGAACCAAGTTACACCCATGCTTTGTAGGATCAGAAAACTCTAAGCATTGAAAATAGTAAGTGTGAGTGAAAAAAGTACATATAAAGTCACACTAAAAGAATCAACATTTATGAAAGAAACAAGTCAGAAGTAGGTTTCTGCCATAGGGCCATAAGTTTCTGTTTAAATGGGCAATGATAAAGGGCTTCTCTTTTTGACTGAATAGAATTAATAGAACAAAGATGTAAGATAGATTATAGGTCTAGCGAACATTGGCTAAACTTAGTATTAAAATTGTTACCCGGTGGATGGCATACACAACATATTCCGTATGCTCTTCAAGTATCTGACCATCCATTGCAGAATGCTCCCCCTCTAGATCCACGGCAAACCAGTCCAATTCGCGGCTGTACTGAGCTGGAATGGTGAAATCTGCCAAATCATTTGTGTGAATGGATGCTTCCTGATAAAAGGTTGGTTCAAGTGGTCCTCCTTGGTATGCTCGAAAAGATTCAGCAGCCAACGATCGGACCTGGAAAAATAAATGGAGAGGAAAAAGAAATGAAGAGAAACCACACACTGTAAGATCCAGCAAGTGGCAAACACATCTATGTATAGCAAAAGGCATATATAAGGCCCAAGCCACAGAATCAAAGCATATAGGAAAATGATAAAAGTTCCAAATATGCTCAACTACTCCAAAGCATCAAATGAAAGCGTAAACACTGAACAAAGCTTGCTCATGCAAATAGACATGTTTTGCCTTCGACAAAAAGCAAAAAGGAAACGGACCTAAAGAGCAGGAGATCGTAGTGCAAGCCCTTTCAAAGACCTAAAGGTTGAACTCACATGTAATAGGTTGGCAAGCCCTTTGCTTCAACACAAGTTCAAGTACAACTTCATTTGATTAAAACTGAGATCAAATGCAAAGGCAAGAACGAACAGCATCACATTGGATTATTTTGGGTCTTAGAATAATCCCTAACTGAAGTGTCTTAGCAAAAAATGATAGTTTCTGGCTTTCTGCTCATCACTTTTGTTTCACTTCAAGCTGGAAGTCCTCCATGAATAAATTAAACGAAACTAATGTATCAATTCTTAATTAATGTTCATCTGACTCCAATCCAAAAAAGAGGAGAGTCGACTAACATTCCACCAAATAAAATAATAGAATAATGGTCATACAACTAAAAAGAAATTATCATAAAATAATAAATGTATTAATACGCAAAAAATTTGAGTCTGCTGTACCAGTAGATGCCAGCCAGTATCCATTTGTTCATGAAAAAAAAAAAAAATTCATTTTTTAAACCCTTTTTAACAAATAAGCAACAAGCTGAGAATAATGTCGGCAAGATTATCAAACTTTTTACATGGGTAGATGTCAAAATTTGCAAATTCAAGTCCATATCATGAGCATTCAATTAATAAAAGTCCTTGCCTGTTTGTAGCTGCCCCCATTTCCTGGTATAAAAAGAACAGGAACCCCACTGATCTTCTTGATGTGTTCAGCAAAATCGATCTGCTTCCACCCTTCATGGTACAAGAACAACCCGTACTTATCCGACGACACATTTGCCGGAGTTGCAATTGGTATATACGTTGGATACATATAAGTCATTGCGCACCCGTTTGGGATCGGTTTCATCAATCCATAGAAGGCAGTGAGTGCGATCCAAACGAAGAAGATAATGAGGACTCCCACTTTACACTTCGCCCTAAACCCCATTCAAAACCCTAAAAGTTGCCCAATTTACCCAAAAATCAGAGGATATAGTTCTCAATTCCAAACTGATTCAGAGAATAAATTATTCACAAATCAAGATTAGAGAGAACTTCATAAGCGATACACAAGATCAAGTCGAATTCAGATTCAAACAAGCATCTGAGAAAAGTGATTAGGGGGCGAAATGGATCGATATTGAGCTCGTTCTGCAGCAAATAACCTTCGCTGATCAGGAAAAAAGCGAGATCCAAATGAAAGAGACGATGACGAATCCCACTCTAACACTTCACCCTAAATCCCATCAAAAGCCCTTAAAAAACAGTTATATAGCACAAAAATTGGAGTTGTAGTCCTCAATTCCAAACAAATTCAGACGTTAACTCGCTCAAAAGATTCAGATCCAACGAAGAGATATAACGAGAGCGAAGCGAGTACGGATCCAAAACAGATTGCGGGAGAAGCGATTTGGGGTCGAAACGGGCCGATCTCGAGCTCGTTCCGCAGCGAATAACGTCCCCCGATCAGTAGAAGTGCAGGATCCAACCGAAGAAGACGACGATCAATCCCACACTAACATTCACACTAAAATTCCATCCAAAACCGTAGAAAAACAGCTTGATAGCACCGAAATCGGAGGTTATAGTCCACGATACCAAGACAGCTTCTGGGAGAAGCAATTTGGGGCGAAACAGTTCGATCTTGAGCTCGTTCTGCGGCGGAGAACGTCGTGCGATCGATGGGAGAGCTCCGAGGAGGCGATTTTGGAGGGATTTGGAGTGGAAATGGCGGAGAATTCAAGGTGGTGGGGGAAGGAGATGGGGGGAACAAGGAAATGGTGAGAGAAGGGTTTTATTAGGTTGGCACTGTGAACCAAAAGTGCTTTACTATATTAAATAGAAAATAAGATGGACCAGGTCCACCACGTCATCCATGGACCGTCCAATCATATGGCAGGAGAATATGTATGGGACCCCTCAACTATAGGATATTTTTAAATAGCCCTCTCAACTTTATTTTTCTTTGTGTGGATTGGACACTTTTCAATTTTTTTTTTTCTTGGAATTAATGGTTTGAGTTAAATAAATTGGGAGTTTTACCAATTTATCAGCAATTCAATCAAATTTCGTACATTTATTTATATATTAATTACTATATTAAAATAATTTGTCTGATAAATCACAGTACTAATAAAACTAACAAATGGGATTTTTTTGAATTTGGTCCCCTCAAAAAAATAATTTCTACAAATAGTCCCACCAAATTTATAATTACAATTTTGGCCCTATCCCCGCCACGCAATCGCCACGTCACCAGAGTTAAGTTGAACACGGTGAACCATTCACCATGTTTAAACACGGTGAATGGTTCACCGTGTTCAATACTTATATTGATCGGCGCCCAACCAATATAATACACTAAACACGTTGAACCATTCACCGTATTTGAACACGGTGAATGGTTCACCGTGTTCAACTTAACTCCGGACCGCCCAACCTGCTCGCATGGTGCTAACGTGGAGCTTGCGTGGCGGGAATATGGCCAAAATTATAATTATAAATTTGGTGGGGCTATTTGTGAAAATTATTTTTTTGAGGGGGCCAAATGTAAAAAAGACCCCTAACAAATACATAACCTAATTGAATAAAATAATCTAAAAATATATATATAAATTGAGGGAATGTCAATAAGAAAATATAGTTGAGGAACCAATTTCAAAATAGGCCATACTTGAGGGGGTCTCAGTATATTTTACCACCTTCAAATTATCACAACTTAAAAAACTTATTTTTTTTTTAAAAAAAAAATTGTATAATCCACTCGAGAGTGGTGATTTCAGTGAACTGAGCGGTCCACGATGACGTGGTGCACTACGTCCAGGAAAGTTTCGACTAGGCGCATCCGGTGAGGTTTACCGGCAGTAGCCGGCGGTAAGCACGAGCTTACGTGTTGCCAATTTTGTGTGTGCACGAATCGTAATGCTGAATCGACGGTTGGGATTACTCTCGATTACCGAATGTTGACAATGTCCGTACGGTGCCTTCACCGGGAATAGCCAGTGGAAAAGTGATGGGAACTTTTGTATTTTTATCCATAAACTTTTGAATATTCACAGGAGGATCCGACAAAAAGCACAATGTCAGTGTAGGCTAATAGAGAGGATTAGCATCATCGCACTTAATTACCCAAAAAATATACTATTAAATAAGATAATAAATAAAATTATTTGATTACCACATGGTAGTTAACTGTAATTTTTTGAACCACAAATGATAAAGTAAATTGAGTAAACTATATAGTAGTTAAATGTAATTTTTTAAAATCATAAGATGATTAAATAAAAATAAGCAAAGTCACAGAAAAACAAATTAGACTTTATCTTCTTTTTTTTAAGTAAGACAAAAATATAGAGACCCCTAAAAGAAAATTTCTACTTATACATCCCAAAAAGAGTGTAGATCGTATACCCCCATTTTAGATTTTACAAAAATTCAAATAAATGTACAAAAAAATGATATGACAAGTAAAAAAATAATAGTCCTTGGATAAAAAGAGTATAAAATGTACACTCACTTTGTGGTGTACCAGAGCATTGCTCAGGGGAGCAATATTACTGGTACACGCCAAAGTGGGTGTACATCTTATATCCTCTTCATTCAATAGTCATTATTTTTCTACTTGTCATATCAAATTTTTTTACATGTATTTGAGTTTTTATGAACTCTAGAATGCGGGATGCAAAATCTACACCCCTTTTGGGGTGTATAAATTTTTTTTTCCTTTCAGGGGTTTCTGTATTTTTGTCTTATTGAAAAAAAGAGGGTCAACTTTTATTTGCTCACCAGGATTTAGGTTATTTTTACTTTGTCCTCCGATGGTTTTGTATTTAATTACCTTGCGATTTACTCAATTTACTTCATCATTTCGTAGTTCAAAAAATTATAGTTAATCATTCTGCAATTATCAAATAATTTTATTTTGCTATCTTATTTAATAGTATATATTTTTTCAATAATTAAGTGCAATTTTTTTAGGAGAATCACATCTCTCCTTTTAAGAGAAAAAATATAATAAAAATATTTTTTAAAAAAATATTGATAGGATGAGTGAATTTTAATGAACAATTTGATTGATTGAAGACGCCGTGTCACCAACGTGACTGTTATATTTTAGATTTTTTGGTGGCAAGTAAAAATTGAAGTTTATTAAAAAAACCAAGCCCGGTCCAGTGCGATCCGACCGGAATAACCGGCTCAAATCAGCCCGGTTCAACTCCATTATTTACAGCCCCACAACAAAACCCTAGCCCTAATTCCTAAAACCCCAATTCTCTCTCCCCCTCTCTCTCTCTCATACTCATTGTTGTTCATCTTCTTCGCACTCCTTCGATTAGATTTTCTACGCAGGTGAAGTGGAATCTGTGATTTTTCGGGTTTTTTTTAATATTGATTTCTAATGGTGTATCTAAATTTTCGAAGAGAGTTTGTATTCTCCGATTAAGGCTGTGTTAAAGAACAAAATTGTTCACTAAATTTCAGATTTTTATAGCTCGAGTTCAATAATTTGCTTTAATTGGTTTATAATCATGTGATCTTTGTAAGAAAACGAAGCTAGTACCAAATTTTTGCGTGGCCTTTTAGGGTTTGTGCTAGCACCAAATCATTATCTAAGCTTTAATGAGATTTTGTATTTTATTATTAAGGAGGTGTTATAGAACGAATTTGTTCGCTAATTTTAGATTCTTAGGACCATGATTTGTTATATAATCAATTGCAATTGACAGTTCTATCATTTTGCTTCAATTGTCTTATGATGATGTAGTTTTTATGTAAAAAATCGAAGATGGTACCAAATTTTGTAAAATTTTGTCACATTGTTTTAGGTGTAGTGTGTTCTTTGGTGCCTACGCGATCTCCTGTAGCAAAATTTTTGTGTAAGATTTCCTCCCCTTTTTCAGATGCATAATAGGAATGGATTTAATTAAAGAAAACATGCTGCTCCATTTGATTGTAGTGTGTGATATGTTCTTAATTAGATGGCTTAAACGGAAGAGGTCGTCGCTTAGATTTTGAGGTTGAGTTAAGAGGTGTACATAGAAATGCCCACATATGTGAATAATGTTGATCTGGATGCTAGCTAGGACCTTTTCTAATCTTGCTGAAGTGATGAGCGTTCGTAATTTGTTGCGGGATAAGATTTATGTTTTAATTGATGAGCGACTCGCTATGTTCTATGTACAGTAGGCCATAATAAAAAAAAAATAAAACTCTGAAAATAGAGTTTGCTTGTTCAAACGAGACCTTCGTTTGTAGGTCACTATTTTGTTGAAATGGTTCTTTAATGTGGTTTTGACATACAGGAGGCATCACGTAGTAGCGTCTCTCTCAATCGACGAGCAATTCCCTCTCTTTTTCGTTCTCCAACCCAAAAAAGTTAATCAATTCTCTGCTATAATGGATGAAAGTGATGACACGCAAATACTTACTAGGTGGAGCACTTTACTCTTTCTTCACTGTAAATCGATCCCTCTCTTAGAAATATTCAATAGTTTCCACTAATTTCATTATATCGATGACTTGACAGATGCAGAGAAGAAGGTCCTCGCCTCCTTGCTGTGCTGAAGGAAATGAAGGATGGATTAGATGCCGTCAGGAGCAAAGTTGAAGCCCTTACCCTTAAGGTAAATTTAAGTTTAAGGGGATTTCTATTGTAGCGGACAACGCTTTGGTCGAACGGCCGTGCACTTGTTCTCAGAAATCTGCTTCAGTGTGAGAATTCTTATTAGGACATTGTGTTTGCCAGTGAAATTTCTAGGAAAGAGAGAAATATGCAGTAGAAGGATACGCTAATTTTTTAAATTTGGTTCATCATAAACAATTTTCTTTGTGGTAATGCTATTTACTGGACTTTCTAGGTGAAACAAAATCAACTCCCCACAGAGAATGGGATTAGTTATCTGGAGGCGAAGCATCTTTTGCTTTTGAGTTATTGTCAATGTGCTGTCTATTACTTGCTACGTAAGGCTAAAGGGCTGTCGATTGAAGGCCATCCAGTGGTCCGGAGCCTTGTGGAGATTAGACTATTTCTAGAAAAGGTTTACATTTAACTCTTGATTCACATCTTTATCTTTCAAGATGATCTTCAGTTGATTTGCTCTTTGATGTGAGTGTGGTGTATTAGATCCGTCCAATAGATAAGAAGCTTGAGTACCAAGTTCAGAAGTTCACTCGTGCCGCGGAAACCACTGTGTCCGAGAAAACAATGAGCGTTGACATGAAGAAGAAAGATGACTCTCGAGGAGAGGAGGATCCATTAAAGTACCGACCGAAACCTGACATGCTTGTTAGCAAGTCTACAGCGGCTACACAGGTGATAAATAACTTTCTTTCATTTTTTTTCTCTTTATACTTTTATGTCGTCTGGCATGCATTTTTCTATTTTATTGATACTAGAGGTCCTTGTTCTCTTGAAATACCAATGTGATAAGATCATATGTCGAGTCGAATTTAGTTTCAGTTTCTGTTGCTACATCAAAGCAGTTCTTTCCTCTTTTCTTTACCTTTTCCGTATATTATTCTTTTCTCTCGTATCAAATAGAAATGCTAAAAGCTTTTTTCGAATATTGATGTCGTATTATGCTATTAATATTTGTTGTTTCTTCCAAATGATTTTGATTGTATTCAAAATTTTCCTTCTAGTATTTGCGATTGTTGCTTGACACTTCCAAGAGCATGAGATCTGCCAATTATCTAACTTGTTGAGGATCTTTGTTTTTTAATTATAATTGACCAGATTGATAGATACATCTCTTAAAAAAAACAATGGTACATGCATTTCTTTTTTGTCGATTCTATGAAGATAGTAGTGCAATGACATAGATATTTCACAACTTAGGATAACGGAGGAGTGTACCGTCCCCCAAGATTTGCCCCTACAACCATGGATGAGGATAAGATAACAAAGCAGGAGAAACAGGATTTGCGGAAGGATAAAGCACTTCTGAGACAGGCAAAACAGAGTACCTATGTTAAAGAGATTATGGATGACTTCGAAGAGAGACCCGAAGAGGTATGTAATTTTTTATTCTTCTTGCTTTCGTCATCTTAATTCTAGCTTGACATAATCTGACTGTGGAATTCTTTCTGACAGGTGAGAGAGATAATAGGTGCTGAAAGTAGAGAACTCACGAGGTACAGGGCGAAGCGCGAGAAGCAGGAGAGACAGGAAGAGGAGCTTTTTACTCGTGCTCCAGTTACAAAACTTGACAAGAAGATAGAGAAGCACATGAGAACGTCAAGAAATGGGTATGTATTTCTATTATTATTGTCATATTTTATGGACTGTGGTAAATAAAGAATATGGGTATTCTATGAAGATCTTGTGGGAACGCATTTGTTTTTTCAAAATACATGCAGCACAAATTAAAATTCAAACCTTAAAGTTGATATAGTAGTTCATGTCACCGTTCCAAAGTAAATGAGGGAATGCATATTCTTCTCAATATGAAGGCATGCAAATTGCCCAATACGTTGTACACGTAATTTGGAAGAGATTTAATAGCAGTCTCTCTTTGGTTGTTTTCTTATTCCAGTTACACATTAGCATAGTGTTTACTTCAGTAGTCTACCAATAAGCAGCAGAAGAGCTGTACTTGATGTATAAAGATACTAAGGTCATGTTTGATTCACTTATTTTAGACTATGGAATCAGAATGGGATTCACTGATTCAGATAGTCATTGTTTGTTTCACAGGTTTCAGATTTCGATTCTCATTCCACTTTGGAATAGGAATGACCCAATCAGGCCTTGAATTCCGGATTGGTCCATTCTAAAGTAAACTACTCAAAGCCCTCTCTCACAAACATCTCCCGTTCCTCTCCCTTCATCACTCCTCTCTTTTAACCAAAATCCTCTCTCAAAATCCTATATGTTCATTCCGATTTCCATTCCAATAATGAACCAAATATTTTTGGATGATTCGTCATTCCATTTTTCATTCCAATCCAATTCAATTCCATTTCTCATTTTTATTCCAATCATGAACCAAACATGCCCTAATAGTCTGTGTGGACTAGCCATGCGTCAAATCACTTAATTGCAATTGCTTCACTTTGTAATGTCTATGTGATTCCCGCCACTCCTTATAATTTTGTGCCTGATATTGTTTTCAGTTTTGCTCTAACTCTGTTTTGAATTGTTGTTTCATGTAAAAACTGCGAATACTTCATTTATCTGATTCATAAGTCTCAGACTTATTTGATGTTCCTTACATGTTATCTATCAGATTGCTTGGCTTGGCCGATGGATTCGTTGACGAAATTGGAATGATACCTCATGAAGAGAAGGAAAGTGATGATATTACTAGCTTCAGAAGTAGCGATAGAAGGAAAAAGCACAAGAAGCGCAAGGTATATTAGCTTCCAAAAAAAAAAAAAAAAATCATCTCTGTGATGCTTCTGTCTTTGTAATCTTTTACATTCTTACTCCATGTTTCAAATTGTTATGTTCTATGCGACTCCATCGCAAGGGAGATAATCAACAAAGAAGTTCTAGTAAAACTACTAATTGGTTGTCATTTTAAACACTGATTTTCTTTTACTCTTGAGAATGCTCAGCTTCTATGTAATGGATACTATCTGTTGGTTTAAATGGGTCAGCATCCTATCCTGTGGCGGAATACCATGTTGGGCCGAGTCATGTTCGAAATGGCGTGAGGCTGGGTGGGCCGAGTCATGTTCGAAGTGGCGCGAGGCTGGTGGGGCCGAGTCACAATCGAGACCCGTGGGCGCTGTATCTGTACGCTTTAAGTGAATTGGTTGCGTATTTCTAAAAGCTCGAGCTTTTGGGATTAATGGTTAGCGCCAACGATCCGACAAGTGGTATCAGAGCCAGTGGTCATCGGTTTGATTCCCGGATGCTGCGAATGTGTGCAGGTGCTTGAGGGGGATTGTTGGCTTAAATGGGCCAGCATCCTGCCCTGTGGCGGGAGGCTATGTTGGGCCGAGTCATGTTCGAAATGACGTGAGGTTGGGTGGGCCGAGTCATGTTCGAAATGGCGTGAGGCTGGGTGAGCCGAGTCATGTTCGAAGTGGCGTGAGGGTGGTGGAGCCGAGTCACAATCGAAATCTGTGGGCGCTGTATCTGTACGCTTTAAGTGAATTGATTGCGTATTTCTAACAGCTCGAGCTTTTGAAATTAATGATTAGCGCCAACGATCCGACACTATCTTCTTTCCATCTTTGCCAAACCCCACTCTTGAGTTCCTCATGCGCGAGAAATTAATTCCTGCAGATGGGGTGATCCCAACCATCTATAAAATGCAGGATCGATCTGAACCCCTTGGATCTTGCCTTGGAACAAGTGCATGGCTAGGAACAAGTCAAATGATCATGACTCAGAAGAACAACTATAGACAAATTGAAGTTCACCATAAAAAAACTAAACTAAAGACCTATAGTGGTCCTTTGTGCATATCTTTATCTTTCCGAAATTTTAAGAAGGTAAAATATAAGTTTTTTTTTTTTAAAAAAAGTGTTTATATGAGTATTTTTTTATATTTTAACTAAAAAATTAATATAGTGTAGAAAGTGAAAAAAAATCCTATAAAGTACAGTGTAGCATAATAATATAATTAAACCTTTTAAATCCTAGACTAGCACCGTGTCAGACCGTGCTGAGCCAAGTTATGAGCCCGTCTAAATTTTAATTTTTTTTTTAACTTTTTAACTTTTATTTTTAAAATATTTTTTAACATAAGTTTTGTATAGTATGTACATAATTATTTATTCAGTAATTAATTATTAGATAATTTTATAAAAACTGTTTAAATTTTGAATAGTTTAAGTCATGCTTCAGAGAAATAAAACAAAAAAAAAATTAGAGGGGTGCTCCCTTTAGTTAACTGGAGATGCAATCATGCAAAGTTAATTAATCTTGGCCTTTAAAACCATCAATTTGATCACCTTAATTAATTCTGTATAATAACTATTATTAGTAACGATTCAACATGAGGACTTTTAAAAGCCTTTGTTAAACACTAAAAGGGTAAATAACACATTTGATCCTCAAACTATGAGGTGTTTAGCACTTCAGTCCTCAAACTTTGATTTGTTCTGAATTATTGCAATCAAGTGTCACAACTCAATTTAGTTGGCTAAATATTGACAAAATGTTGATGTAGAAGTGATGTAACATCTTAATTATTATCGTATTATCAATCACAATACTTCGTCATTAATAATTTGCCAACGTTTAGCAAGTTAAATTAGATTGTGGGACTTAATTGTAATGATTCAGAAAACTCAAGTCAAAAATTAGAAAATAAAATTTAAGGCGCAAAGTGTTACGCGCTTTACAGTTTGAGGACCAAAAGCGTAATTTTACCCAAACTAAAACTATTCCAAGTATTACTTTGTAATGTTGCGTGCATTTTGCTGCATTCATCTCATACTTTCAATTCAATACTATAATTTTCTAAACAGAAAAAGAAAAAAATATATAACTAATAGGTGGTAGGCACTAAAATATCGTGCTTTAGATTCTAATTCTGGAGATATGTGAAGTTCATAGTATCTGCTTGTTTTGGAGGGTTAATTACACTATTGGTCCTCAGTGCTTAGGGGTGTCAACGAGCCGAACACGAGCGAGCTGGGGTCGGCTCGTGTTCGGCTCGTTTATTAACGAACCGAACACGAGCCGAACACGAGCTGGCTCAGAAACAATAAGTTAAAATGATTAGAAATGATATATATATAGAAAATAAAGTTATGACATCTTATCCATTAGATTTTGATCTAATGGTTGAAATTTTATATATAAATTGACTTTTTATAATTGAGTTGGGCTTTAATTTAGGTTGGGCTAAAAATTAAAAATAAAAAAAAAATTATATTTATATATAATTATTTATATATATAAATTATATAAATAATATAAATATTAAATATATATATTCGAGCTGTTATCGAGCCGAACACGAGCGAGCTGACCCCAGCTCGTGTTCGGCTCGTTTATTAAACGAGCTGAAAAATTCAGCTTGTGTTCGGCTCGTTTACTAAACGAGCGAGTCGATCTCGAGCTCATTTCGAGCCGAACACGAGCTGGCTCGCGAACAGCGAGCTGGATTGCCACCCCTATCAGTGTTTACCTAATTTATCACTTTGATCTCTAATTTTTCTTTTTATTTGGCAATCAGGTCGTCGTTTTTATTATTTATACCGTCCAAAACTTTTGATAAATTTGACAAAAATCACCACATCGTTAGGTTAGTCGGTATCTGGTAACATGGCAATTATTGTTCGCTGCTGAAGTGGCAATTTTTGTTTGTGTGAATTATTTGTTGACCAATGATGCAATTAACCTAATTCTGAAAGAAAAGTAAGAGCAATTTCATTTTTGTTCTTCCATTTTTGAGAGCCAGTGTTACTACAATCCCACATATATAAGAGTTAAGATAGTATCACGCAGGGAAAATTTAATTAAAAAAAGGATTATTCTACAAACAGCAAGTTTATGAGAACAGGAACTTCAAAATCCATTTCCATTAGTAGCAATAGATTATCGCAAACCTATACTAGCATATACACAAACTTCTTCAACTTCTAATATACATAATCTTAGTGCATCTCAATTACCAGCAAAAAGCATGCAGTACATCTTATCAATCATGTAGAAGTAAGTATTTCTCCAGGCAGATTTGAAAAGCAAGACAGCGTAAACTCCCCAAAGCCCCACAAGAAATCCCACTCCCATGCCGAAATAAATTTCTATATTCTCCAAGCCACCACTGTGTTTCTCAGGAGTATATGTTGGTTCATTTCCAGAGCAATTCTTCGAAATTGGGGGACCGCAAAGATAGGGATTGCCAGCGTATATAGTTGGATCAACTAGCGTCTGCATTTGATCTCCAGAGGGAATCCTTCCTAAGAGGTTATTGTATGACAAATTTAAGCTGCTCAAAGATGTTAAGGCCGCTATATCTTCAGGGATGGTTCCATTTAATTCATTCATAGAAAGATCGAGAGACTCCAAAGAATATAAGTCTCCTATCTTATTAGGAATCCTTCCCGTTAAGTGATTTCTTGATAAGTTCAAATTGTGCAGCCCTAGTAGATCGACTATTTCATCAGGGATCTCTCCACAAAGGTTGTTACCTGAGAGGTCTATGCTCTTCTCACGAAAGAGGTTCTTGGAAAATTCAAGATCCAACCCTTTTGTTACAATATACAATTTTTCACTAGTAAAATTCAGCGGGTAGAGTAATAAACTTTCACTGCTCGTTAGTGTTTGAAAACCAAAAATGATAGCAATCTTTGTTTGAGCCATGTCATTAGCTAACTTGGTTGAAGCCATTGTAGAGAAATTACCAAAAGATTGGGGTATGTATCCCGATAAACTATTCCAAGAAAGATCTAAGATTTGAAGATTCTTGAGCCGTCCGAGCTCTACAGGAATGTTGCCAACAAACTTATTGGACATCAACCGAAGTATTGTAAGCTTTGTTAACTTTCCTAGCCATGTAGGAATCTCACCCGATAAGTTGTTTTGCCCCAGATCAAGTAATACTAATGGGCAATATTGTAGAGAAGAAGGAAGTTCTCCATATATGCTGTTATTGTTTAAGTGCAAATACTCAAGATTACTAACAGAGCCCAATGAATCAGGAAGTTGTCCAGATAGCTTGTTATTGGATACGTCTATAACATTCAAACGTTTTGATGCATCATACCAGCAATTTGGCAGCTCACCAAATAAGTTGTTGTTCGACATGTCAAGTACGAACAAAGATTGCATGTTGCATATAGATGATGGGATGCCATCACTAATGGAGTTGTTCGACAGACTAACTGAGAACAGATTTGGCTTGAAGAAAGACCATGGAAGTGATCCAGAAAACATATTGTTTGAGAAATCAAGCCATATCAAAGAATCAGACAAAAATGGTAAGAATCCATGTAAATGGTTAGAACCTAAATTTAACACCTCTAATGACGTCATATTTTTCAAAGAAGATGGCAACATGCCGCTAATTTGGTTATTGGAAAGGTCTAAGATTATGATAGATGAAGATATGTCCCAAAACTGATAAGGAATAGTGTCTGCGATCCCATTGTCCGACAAATCTAAGAGTTCAATTTCTTGTTGCAATAAGAGCCATCTTGAAAATCGCGAACCCAATTGACATGAGCTCAAAATTAATTCTTGCACTTGAAAAGGAGGCACCCAATTATCCTCCACCTTCAACTCAAGAGATGTATCACTCACCCATAGTGCCTTTAATCTTGTGAAGTTCATAAGATGAGTTTCAAGTATAACTCCAGCAAACGAATTTCCATGAAGATCAAGATAAGTTAGATCAGATAGTTTATTTATCCCTACGGGTATCGAACCATTGAGAAAGTTATTGCTGACATCGAGATATGTAAGACTTGTCATATGTTCGAGCCAGCCAGACAAATTTCCCCTTATATTTGTGTTCTGCAAATCCAACATTTGCCAATTGTTAAGAGGGACAAAAGAGAGTTCTGACATAAGTTCGATTATATCTCTATCAATATTGGCCCCCAACAAACTCAAAGTGTTCAATTTGCATATTTTGTTGATTGAATATGCTATCGGGCCCTCCAAGTTGTTGTTTCCTAGCATCAAGGAAGTAAGAAGAGTAAAATTGTTTAGTTCGGCAGGAATAGGACCGGAGATATTGTTGTCGTTGAGATTGAGATATGTCAAACTAGTGAAGTTCAAAAGCCATTTGGGCCAGGGGGAGTTGAAGGAGTTGAAACCGAGATCAAGTTTGCTCAAAGTTGTTAAGTTGAAATCAGAAATAGGATTAGGATTGCTTGAAAGAGAGCACCACCCTAAGCGGAGCACTTGCAATGAAGACAACATGTTCGTTGCTTGTAACCAATCATCTGCATTTTGTAGCATCACATAGGTCAAGTCAAGGTACTTCAAAGAAGAGAGACCTTTGACCCATGATAGTTTGCTGTGAGAGGTAGTACTATAGTAATTGTACATATAACTAAGGTCAAGATAACGAAGAGTTGACACATTTCCAAGTTCAGGAGGTATCGCTCCAGTAAATCCCGCATAAGAGAGGTTAAGATATCTTAACTTCTTATATGAAGCAACGAAATTAGGGAAACTAGTACTAAAATTATTTATACTGAGATCTAGGTGCTTCAAGTGGCTTAAAGATAGCAATGATGGATTGACCTCACCACCAAAACCCATGTAGCTTGTGTTTGAGGAAGTTCCACAAGGGAATCTGAGGTTGAGCTTCTCAACTCTGCTAGTCTTATTGTTGCACCGAACTCCCTTCCATCTGCAGCAGTCAGAGCCTTCCCAAGAAGATAAGCAATTGCGTGGATCGATGACACCGGACTTGAATGTATGAAGCGCCTCGCGCTCTACACCGACGCATCCGTAGGTCTCCAAGATTTGGGCTTTTAGAAGCCAAACCACGAGTAATATTATGAAAAGTTGCATGCTTGTAGCTTTAGCCCTCATGCTTAATAAAGCACCAAAAGGCTTTTTGTGAGAAGGTATGTAAAATTGCGTGCTCAAGCTATGTACATATTATTGCTATATTTATAGATTGGTCAAATTTTGAATGGAATCTTAGGGCCAATTTGGTCTTATTTGTAGGATGTAGTTTGCTGGATGAAGTATTGTATAAGTAGCACTTTTAGATGAAACATTATATTAAAATTTTGCCAATAGTTTCTATTTACGGTAGAATTAGAAATACCAAGTTACGACTTATACTGCGAGCCTCAAAATTTTGTTTCTGATTTTCACTAGTACAGAAGTGCAAGACTTTTTCCCTTATCAGAAGTTTACTTAAGACGGCTATCGTTAGGGCCAACTTATGCCGCAAATTCAAATTTTTTAATATAAAACACAAATTTAAAATAAAACTACCAATTTCAATTCAAAATTTCAATCTAAATCAAAAATTAAAATTTGGCTTTAGGATTAAAAGTACAATTTAGATTCAAAATTTAAAATTTGAATTTAAATTTCTAAATTAAAATTTTATATTATAATACCAAATTCAAAAGTGCGAATACTTCGTTTATCTGATTCATTAGTCCAAGACTTACTTGATATTCCTTACATGTTATCTATCAGATTGCTTGGTTTGGCCGATGGGTTTCTTGACGAAATTGGAATGATACCTCAAGAAGAGAAGGAAAATGATGATATTACTAGCTTCCGAAGTAGCGATAGAAGGAAAATGCATAAGAAGCGCAAGGTATATTAACTTCGAAAAATCATCTCTGTGATGCTTCTGTCTTTGTAATCCTCTACATTCGATGTCGTCAATGTTTTTTATTCCATATTTCGAATGTGATGCTCCATGCCTACTCCATCAGAAGCAACATAACCAACACAGAAATTCTAGTAAACCACTAGTTGTGTTCTGTCCTTCTATTCTCGCAGTGTTAGAGGAGAATGATCGGCCGACTAAAATGGGTCTGGAACGAAGTTACGCAAACGACGAAAGTAAGTTTTCTGTGCTTTTACGAGCCCCAAAGCATGAGATATGTTTTCGGTTGTCACTTTAGATGCTGATTTTTTTTTTTGGGCCTGCTTGGCCTAGCTTCTGGAAAAGTGATTTCTGCAGAAGTGATTTAATTTGGAGAAGTGATTTTGATGAAAAGCTGTAGAGCGTTTGGCTGAGTTTAGATAAAAGTAATTTTTCTGAAGTGATTTTCTACAGCTGTTTGGCAAAAATTTTCTGATGTTTGTATATATTAATATTTTTACTAAATTTTATTTTAAAATAATTTAAAATTTGAATTTAAATTAAAATTTTAAATTTGAATTAAAAGTATAATTTTTAAATTTCAAATTTGGACAAAATAAATTTTAAATTTTAAATTTTAAATTTTAAAATTTGAATTTTTAAATCCTGAAATTTAAAATTAAATTAAAATCTAAATTTTAAAATTTAAAATTTGAATTTTGTAATTTGAAAATTAAAACTTGTAATTTTATATTTTATATTTTATATTTTCAAATTTTTAAATTTAAGTTTTAAAATCTAAAATGTCAAAATTTAAATTTTATCTTAAATTTAAAATTTGAAATTTTGAATTTTAAAATTTAAAGTTTGAGATTTGAAACTTAAATTTAAAATTTAAAATCTAAATTTTAAAATTTAAATTTAAAAAGTTGAAATTTAAAAATATGAATATGAATTTAAAATTTCAAAATTTAAATTTAAAGTTACATTTATACTTTGAATCTAAAATGGAAATAAAAATTTGAAGTTTGAGTCCAAAAGCAGAATCAGTTTTGGATAAGCAGCTTTTTTCTGCTTCTGATTCTGAGACCTTCAACATCAGTTTTCTGATTCTGAAAAGCAGAATCAGATTTTCCAGCAGTCATTGCCAAACGCTCTACTGAGCTCAGAAGTGATTTTGGGCTTAAAATCACTTCCTAAAAGCTGGGCCAAACACCTCCTTAGTCTTGAGAATGTGCTAAGCTTCTATGTTTTCCATCTTTGCCAAATTCCATCTTTCCAAAACCAAAAAAAAAACCAAACAAACAAACAAACAAAAAAAAAAAAAATGCTGCTAGGTCTGCAACCTATTTTCGATAAACTTCGGACCCCTTGTGGTTTAACTAATTTTTACTTTGTCACTGTACGGTTCAAAAAATTACATTTTGACTATTTTATGGTTTTGTTTTTATTTCTACCGAAAAATTTAAATATCAATTAGGGTGGTAAAGTGAAAGTTTTTAAAATATAAGAAAACAAAGTAAAAAATGAGTTAAATCAAAGAGTATATAAGTGTAACTTTTTATATTATAGGGTGGCAAAATGGAAATAAACTTAATAGTACAAGGCAAATTGGAATTTAGTCATAAAAAAAAAAAATTTAAAGACCTATAGATTACGGTCCTTCATGTATATTTTTACCATATACTACATTGTAATTGGTACTATTTTTATTTGTTATATTGTGCTTTTTTTTTTTTTTCTTTTCAAAAGCCTCTATATTTACCAAAATCACGGTGGTTATATGTAGGGGTGGCAATCCAGCTTGCTGTTCGCGAGCCAGCTCGTGTTCGACTCGAAATGAGCTCGAGATCGAATCGTTCGTTTAGTAAACGAGCCGAACACGAGCTGAATTTTTCAGCTCGTTTAATAAACGAGCCGAACACGAGCCGGGGTCAACTCGCTCGTGTTCGGCTCGATAATAGCTCGAATACATATATTTATATTTATATATATAAATAAATAATTATATATATAAATATAAATTTTTATTATTTGATTTTTAGCCCAATCTAAATATAAAATCCAACTCAATTATAAAAAATAAATTTATATATAAAGTTTCAACCATTAGATCAAATTCTAATGAGTAAGATCTCATAAATTTATTTTCTATATATACATATTCTTTCTAATCCTTTTAACTTGTTGTTTGTGAGCCGGCTCGTGTTCGGCTCGTTAATAAACGAGCCGAACACGAGCTGAATTTTTTGGCTCGATACCTAAACGAGCCAGCTCGTGTTCGGAACGAGCAGAACACGAGCCGGCCCCAGCTTGCTCGTGTTCGGCTAGTTGACACCCCTAGTTATATGTCTATATTTGCTAACGTGGCAAATATTGTTAGGTGCTGAAGTGGTTTTTTCTTTCTTTTTTTTTGGTCAGAGTTAACGAACTTTTTGACAGTATATAATTAATTGAAATAAATGATGAAAGTTAGGGACCTGATTGAAAAAATTGTTGGGTGGGAGAGAAAAGTGTGAAAAATTGAGTAAAAAGTTGGGGACCAACGGTCAAATTAACCTATTCTATACTAATATATATAAAAACGCATAGAAAATTTTATGGTAATAGACTGAATCAAAAAGAGAATAAAAGAATATTTTATCTATTTTTAGAAAATAGAATGATATCTAATATGCTTTTTAAAATTTTAAAAATTTCTTATTTATTTCTATCGGACCAAAATAGCCTTGTTGATTTTAAAAAATTTCTACTAACGAGATTGGGTTTTAGAAATATAATTTGATAATTTTAGAATAAATTTAAAAATCTGAATAATAGTCAGGAATAAATAAGCAAAAGCTCTTAGAAAAACACTATCTGATACATATTCCATATGTATTGAAAAAAAAAAAACCATTTAATTTAAGTGCTTCCGCGAACCTACCGTACCATTCGATACATGTATGGATACAATCTAACTAATTCTAGCAAATATAACGTGCATTGCATGTGCATTATAACTAATTCTAGTAAGAGCAATTTTATTTTTATTCTTTTCTTTTTATAAGAACCAATGGTACTATAATTCCACATATATAAGAGCTAAGATAGTATTACACATGCAAAATTAAATTAAAAAAATATATATTGTAACGACCCGATCGACTAGCAACAATAACTCGTTAGGCCCAAACCATCGGTCCAAAATGCTTAAACTCAATTATTATTACTAGCGTGCGAGGCCTCATATAAACCGATCAGAATCATTTTTTCATCTGATGTGGGACTATTGGGGGCGTTACGGTTCAAGAGGTGGCTCCCAACAACCCCATTGGTGTAGCACTTTGCCCCGCATAACACTTAGCTCTCACACTTTCGGCAGGTATTCCGCTCTGATAACAATTGTAACGACCCAATCCGCTAGCAACAATAACTCGTTGGGCCCAAACCACCGGCCCAAAATGCTTAAGCCCAGTGCGAGGCCTACCGATCAGAATTATTTTTCCATCCGATGTGGGACTATTAGGGGCGTTACATATATTTTGCTAACAGTAAATTTATGAGAATAAAAACTTCAAAATTCATTTCCACTAGCATGCAATAGAATACATATACTAGTATTTATTTATACATAATTCTTCGACTTCTACTATATATAATCTTAGCACATCTCGATCAGTTGCCAGCAAAAAACCTATAATACATCTTATCGATCATGTAGAAGTAAGTATTTCTCCAGGTAGATTTGAAGAGCAAGATACTGTAAACAGCCCAGAGCCCCACAAGAAATCCCAATCCCATAGCGAGATAAATTTCTATATTCTCCAAGCCACCACTGTGTTTTGTCTCAGGAGCATATGTTGGTTCATTTCCAGAGCAATTCTTCGAAATAGGGGGACCGCAAAGGTAGGGATTGCCAGCATATATAGTTGGATCAACTAGCGTCTGCATTTGATCTCCAGAGGGAATCCTTCCTGAGAGGTTATTGTATGACAAATTTAAGTTGCTCAAAGATGTCAAGGCCGTTATACTTTGGGGGATGGTTCCATTTAATTCATTCGTAGAAAGATCGAGAGACTCCAAAGAATTTAAGTTCCCTATCTTATTAGGAATTCTTCCCTTTAAGTGATTTCTTGACAAGTTCAAATTTTTCAGCATTGATAGATCGACTAATTCCTCAGGAATCACACCACAAAGGTTGTTACCTGAGAGGTCTATGCTCTTCTCAAGGAACAGGTTCTTGGAAAATTCAAGATCCAACCCTTTTGTTACAATATATAATCTTTCATTGGTAGAATTTTGATACAGCTGGTAGTCTAATGAACTTTCATCTCTTATAGGTGTTGCAAAATCAAAAAACATAACAGTAATTATTTGAGTCATGTAATTAGCCAACTTGGTTGAAGCCATCGCAGAGAAATTACCAAACGATTGGGGTATGTTTCCTGATAAATTGTTCCAAGAAAGATCCAAGATTTGAAGATTCTCGAGTTGTCCGAGCTCTGCAGGAATGTTGCCGACAAACATATTGGACATCAACCGAAGAATTGTAAGCTTTGTTAACTTTCCTAGCCATGTAGGAATCTCGCCCGATAACTTGTTTTGCCCAAGATCAAGGAATACTAATGGGCAATATTGTAGAGAAAAAGGAAGTTCTCCATATATGCTGTTATTGTTTAAGTGCAAATACTCAAGCTTGCTAACAGAGCCCAATGAATCAGGAAGTTGTCCAGATAGCTTGTTATTGGATACGTCTATAACATACAAAGTCTCTGATAAATTATACCAGCAATTTGGCAGCTCACCAAATAAGTTGTTGTTCGACATGTCAAGTACGGTCAAAGATTGCATGTTGCATATAGATGATGGGATGCCATCACTAATGGAGTTGTTCGACAGACTAACAGAGAGTAGATTTGGGTTGAAGAAAGACCATGGAAGTGATCCAGAAAACATATTGTTTGATAAATCAAGCCATGCCAAAGAATCTGACAAAAATGGTAAGAATCCATATAAATGGTTAGAAGCTAAAATTAGCACCTCTATCGATGTCATATTTTCCAGCGAAGATGGCAACATGCCGCTAATTTGGTTATTGGAAAGGTCTAAGATCTCGATAGATGAAGATATGTCCCAAAACCAGTAAGGAATAGTGTCTGCGATCCCATTGTTCGACAAAACTAAGAGTTCGAGTTCTCGTTGTAATTGGAGCCATCTTGGAAATCGCGGACCCAATTGACATGAGCTCAAAATTAATTCTTGCACTTGAAAAGGAGGCACCCAATTATCCTCCACCTTCAACTCAAGAGATGTATCGCTCACCCATAGTGCCTTTAATCTTGTGAAGTTCATAAGATGAGTTTCAAGTATAACCCCAGCAAACGAATTTCCATGAAGATCAAGATAAGTTAGATTAGATAGTTTATTTATCCTTGCAGGTATCGAACCATTGAGGAAGTTATTGCTGACATCGAGATATATAAGACTCGTCATATGTTCGAGCCAGCTAGACAAATTTCCCTTTATATTTGTATTCGGCAAATCCAATATTTGCCAATTATTAGGAGGGACGCAAGAGAGTTCTGACAAAAAATCGATTATATCTCTATCAATATTAAATCCGGACAAACTTAAAGCGTTTAATTTGCAAAGGTTCTGGATTGAATTCCGTACCGGGCCGACCAAGTTGTTGAATCCTAAAAACAAGGAAGTAAGTGAAGTCAAATTGCCTAATTCAACAGGAATTGGACCATAAAAATCGTTATAATTGAGATTGAGATGAGTTAGGCTAGTGAAGTTCCATAGCCAATCAGGCAAGGTGGAGTTGAAGAGGTTGCCTAGGAGATCAAGTGTGCTCAAACTTGTTAAGTTAAAATCAGAAATGGGGTCAGGATTGCTCGGAAGAAAGCACAGCCCTAAGCGGAGTGCTTGCAATGAAGACAACATGTTCACTGCTTGTAACCAATCATCTGCATTTTGTAGCAACACAGAGGTCAAGTCAAGGTACCTTAAAGAAGAGAGACCTTTGATCCACGATAGTTTGCCATCAGAGGTAGTGCTATAGTTATTATTCATATAACGAAGGTCAAGGTAACGAAGAGTTGACACATTTCCGAGTTCAGGAGGTATCGCTCCAGTAAAACCCGCATTAGAGAGGTTAAGATATCTTAAGTTCTTATATGAAGTGATGAAATTAGGGAAACTGGTGTTAAAGTCATTCCAACTAAGATCTAAGTGCTTCAAGTGGCTTAAATATAGCAATGATGGATTGACCTCACCACCGAAAAATCCGAATCTGAGGTTGAGCTTCTCCACTCTGCTAGTCTTGTTGTTGCACCGAACTCCCTTCCATCTGCAACAATCAGAGCCTTCCCAAGAAGATAAGCAATTTCGCGGATCGATGATACCGGACTTGAATGCGAGAAGCGCCTCGCCCTCTACACCGACGCATCCGTAGGTCTCAAAGATTTTGTTTTTTAGAAGCCAAACCACGAAAAATATTACAAAAAGTTGCATGCTTGTAGCTTCAGCTCTCATACTTGAAGTAGTAACCAGTTAAGGCTTTTTATGAGAAGGTATGTAGAATTGTGTGCTCAAGCTATGTACATATTATTGCTATATATATTACATTGATCTAACTTTTTGAATGCATCATTTGAGTGTAATTTACCGTATTGCCCCTGATCCTACGTACTATTCGCGTTGCAACATTTCTCTTTTCACACAGGTTGACCTAACTTTGGGTAGACTATTCGAGGTTTGTAATTTAATTATCTAACTCGTAATTTGTTTTACAATCCATTTTAAAATCAAATCCAAATAGCCATTTTAAAATCAAATCCAAATAGCATTCAAGTGATTCAAATTCGGAGAAATTGAACTCAGTGCAATTAAGGGTGTGTATTTTTGCTTGGAATAAATTGGAATTTAACAGAGTTCAACTCCAAATTGTTGTTCCTAATAGGATCAAAAGTCATTTAATATGTCGAAGTTTCTTAATATACATTTAGGGAAGGAATTAAATAGTAAGAAAAACTAATGACCCTCAAAGCATCTCCTTTCATGATCAAATTGCTTTTCATAATTTTATTTGGTAATGGAATTCCAAGCTAAAGTATGGTTTCAAACTGAAAACAAAAACAAAAAAAGAACCAAACTAAATAATGCAATTTAGTTCGGTTTATTTGATTTTCAATTTAATTTGGTTGCGAAAACAGTTAAAATCTGATTTTCGGTTTCGGTTCAGCTTTGACACTTCAAACTGAAGACCAAATAATGTATTATTACTCACACTTTTTATCCTCATCACATATTTATTAAAACAATGTTAAAAATCCAATCTTGTATTCTAATATATATCAAAACCCACTCATAACAACATAGTTTAAATTGTTTGGTATGTAATGTTTATCATGATTCAATTTTGATTCTCAAATCATGAACTGATTCAGTGTGGCTTGGGTTGGTCCCGGGAATAAATTGGTTTGGTCCAGTTCCAATAAAAAAAAATTTTAAAATCCGAACCAAATCGAACTGATCACACGTTTATCATGATGCAATTTAGTTCAATTTTTTTTTTTTTTTTTTTTTGAGGTGTGAAACAGAGAAAATGTGGTAAAAAAGGTGCTGGACTTTTGAGTCATCCGACAATAAGCAGGCCACGTTTTTAGTGTTTGATATTGAATTTCATTTTAAAATGTAAACATCAAATAAAAACTGCTCAATTTGGAATCTTCTGAACTGCTCGTGCAATAATTATGTGATTGGAAAAAATTATTGTCCACAATTCGGTGTACCCGTACATCCCATGCAGTGCACACGCACTTCATATTTTGCTAATTAATATTCTAAAATCAAAATCTAGTACAACCTATCAAAACACATGCTCATCAAGTATGAAATAGACATTATTCACCGACCGTCCCTAACGTAAGTGGCAAAGGACTTGATGGTTGGTACCCGAAGTCCCGAGTTTGAATCCTAGTTGATTCACATTTCCAGTCTATACGAAATAAACGAAGCGGATAGCGTGCTACATTTCTCTCAAAATAAAAATAAAAAAAAAATGAAATAGACATTATTCGATTGTAAGAAAACGATGTCCAAAGTTTTATAAATTTTTTTGTTTGTAGATCTTTTAAAATTTTATAGGGTATATCTAGTTAATTAGATTCTAATTTTGGAGGCATTCGTCAACTATTCGAGTAAGTAAACAGGATGGATCCAAGCTGACTCGTTAATAGATAAATCGAACACGAGTTGAACTTTTCAACTTGATATTTTAACGAGTCAGCTTGTTGTGTTCGGCTCGTTTAATAAACGAGCGAATACGAGCCGACCCCGGCTCAGTCGTATTCGGCTCCTACCTTAGAGCAAAGCCAAGAAAGCACATAAAACTTGGAAACTATACACAGATTTGTCCATTCTTCAATATTCATTTACTGAAAACTTAACTAACAAAACATATGAGCAGAAGCATTGAAAACCTGAATAGTAGCATGCATTTTTTGCAATTATTAAAAAGTGTAAATACCATAACACTATATTCAGCTCAATATGAATATTTACACAAAATTTACTACAAAAGATAAAAGCAGAAGCATTAAACAGCTGAATAGTGGATAGTAAAGCAAGCATTTTCCGCAATTAGATAAAAACTGTAAACAACAATCGTTTGCGAGGAGATTTTCCATAATATCTTTGTCGATACCCTTTATGATCGACGCAACAGTAATGTGTAATCCTATATGCTTCTTTACTTTCCTTGTCAATAACATTTAGCAATTCTTACAAATATGGATGAACACAGTACCAAATTATTTCAACTTTCGACTATGAAGGAACAGCACAAAAGACGAGCATCTTTGCGATATTTTGGAGAAATGAAACTTAAAAACGGAAAAAGTTGTTATCACACAAGTCTTTTTAGCACTATATCAATGTCTCTTATAAATAATGTCGACAACCCTAACTGTTCTTACAGGACAAACATGCTTCAAGAAACAGATCTTCACTCACTAATAAAAAAAACCCGAAACTGATTAAAAAGCTTTAGGGTAGTACCTCCTCCTCGGATGACCATCCTGGAGCTTAAAAGCAGCAAGAGGAATCCTACAGCTTATTATCGGGAGCACATCTGACTACAGCTTTTTGGCTGAAAAAAAGGTATCAGAAGGGGAAGTTTTTCTAATGTTTCCAGAAGCACCAAGTACAACAAGTGTGATACATTCTCAAAACTATCAAAATTTAATTTACATAAAAGGCATCGTAAAGAATGAAAAACCCCACTAGCTTTAAGCTCTTACCTTCCAAAGTTGATCTACTAATAATTCATCGGGAGGGATAGGAGGAACAGAAAAATCACAACACTTCACTACCCCACCGAATTTTAGGGTTATAAAGATAAGAAGAAAGGAAGCTGAGTAAAACCTCTCGACTAACGTAAGAATGGGTCAGTTTTTGTCACAAGTTGAAAACCTCAACTATCAACTTCTTTCTAAACAACTTGGAATCCTCCGCTCTTAAACAGCAGGTTGGCCACCCTTCAGATAAGTATATACATGTATACTCTTCGATTTCAGGGCCTTGTACGCCCAATACTTTAAAACCAATCCTTTAAATCACACTCAAGAATAGTAGTAGCCATAATTGTTCGTTTGCATATATAGCCGGAGCTTTTTTTGCCCATTTGGCTACTACCAACATTTCGGGGGGATTTCAATAATTATTGGTCCAATTGATCTGCGGTCGTTGCGGCTGTTGGTAAAGACCAGCTGGAGGCACCATTTCGACGACTCCGGCTACGGACTGGGACTGCTGAAGAAGAGGATGAACAGCTTGTGCAGTAACTGTTTGAGTCGGGTGGTAGATCCCGCTAAAGCCGCCGTGGCCGGCTTGTGGAGGTGCAAAAGCCATGGGTTGGCCTTGTGGGGGAAGGCCATAGAAGGAACCTGCCTGAAGGCTGGAGATGTCCCGCCCATGCGTCGGTATCCACACGGCAGAGCCTTCGTTCTGACAGAAAACATAACTCGTTAGATAGAAGATGCAAGATCAGGAACTTAAAACATAGATGAAAAGAATTACATCTATGTTTGCTCTGACGCTCTCTAAGAAAACCTATCTCAATAAACTTGTAAATTTTCAGTGAAAGCAGAAAGTTATAAGGAGAAGAAATTATTGACTCAACCAAACTCAGCTTAGCCTCTATATCCTACTCTGATGGATGGATATTTTGGAATCAAGACATGACGTCAGCTGATAGCATATGGGATATCAAACACTTCGTTTAAGTATCCAATAAGGCATCTGCTCCAATGTTTGTAAGATACTTCGGTACTTTTGATAGAGGAAGATGATATATTCTTATTGAGGGGAGTTACAAGGCAGCAAGTCAAATTGAAAACAAACATGTATTTGCAGTTGGGTCACAAAGTTTCTATGTACAATACTACGAATTACAATCATATTAGGTGTTGTCTATAGTTAGGTCAGGAAGCTTTTTTTCGCTTTTTTTTCTATCTAAATGTTGATATGAGAAGTTGTTTAAACTCCATTGCTTTCTCAATTGACTTGCAATGGAGGGAGACAATTTAGGCTCACTTTTTTTTTCTCTCTCCAAAAGCCAGAGAAAAGGAAAAAATGTATTAATTCACTTCTATTATTTTCAGAAACAACTTTTCTCGCCATCTTTGTGTGTAGCCAAACAAGATAAGAGAAATTTATTCTTCATTTCTGCTCATTCGTTTTCTTTTCCTCTCTTTTCTCTTGCTCTCTTCTTCCCTCAGTATCCGATGGAGACTAGAAGGACATGTTCCATAGATTTATACAATGGTCAATTCTATTTTCTTATGCATCTGAGTGACACAGTTTTATATCACGTTTCCACTTTCCTGTGATTTACGAACAATGATATACAGTGACTAAGTATATCAAAGATTCCTCATAATCAGCAATCTGCAGTAGAACTCTTGCATTAACAGAGGAGACACCAATATAACAAATCTATGTAAGGAAGTAATCACCTGCTGGCCAGCAATATAGACATTACTTTCCTTGAACTGTGCCGAGCTGATATCGTCGTTTCCACCTGAGTTCCCGCTGGCCGCAGCAGCGCTAGTAGAGTAGCTCGCTGAACTCGAATTGTACGCTCCATAACTAGTCGGCATTCCAACATGATTTGCTTGATTACCAGCATTACCACCAGACTTGTATTGAGAGAAGGGGTATTTGAGCGGGGCTGCAGCTGTTGCTGCTGCTGCTGCTCCAGGTGGGTATATGCCTCCGCTGGGAGGTTGTTGGGGAAATGCAGCGGCATTGCTTAAGAAATGGTGAAGAGTAGGAGGAGGAACATAGTAGGGCGAGAAATATTGGTTGTAGGGGAAATAGTTGGGGGGATAATGGGATATGTGTACACCGGTTGGCTGACGTAAGACAGGAAGTGGTTGCTGTGGGATAGCAATAGAGCTTTGTCCGACACCGGCGGCTTGGGTGGTTAGAGGAGTAGAGGCAGATGAAGAAAAGACCAGCGAGTTCCCACTCTGCAGTAACATAAAATAACAGCATCAGTAACTTAAGCAAAAGTGAAGTTATACTGTCTTTCTGCATTTGCATTTATTTAAACTTCTTCAACTGCAAATTTTGGCTGAAAGAGTCCCCAAACAATGTTACTTTTTCTTTTTCTTTTCACCAAAACACAGAGTCTAACTGATGTGCACATGATAGAACGTGACAAGTCCCAAGTGAACTCAGATTGCAGTAAGGATAAGCAAAATCATTGAGAAATCCGAGTTTTCATGGCACTTCATTCACCCCGAAATCCAGTTAAAAGTCTTTCTCGTCATTGCAGTATTGAACATGTGAAGAAATAGCAAGTCATCATGAAAGCCAACTGCCTTTTACACCGTCAATGGGAAGAAGTGCCAAGTATCTATATACTATTGTATAAGTAACGGAGTTCAGAGAAATTTACGCCAAAACCATTTAATTTTATGGAGCTCAATACTTAAATCTTCAAATCAAATATTATAGAATAGACTGCTGATATACTAGACAGCATAGTGAACAGAATAACAAATAGCAGAGTCTAAGGAAAACTAGCATATACCATGCAAAGTCCTACATTGATGCACAAACCTCTTGAGAAGCCTGGCCAGTTTGAGAAGGCAGGACAGCGACGTTCCCATTGTATTTGGCAGCAGCACCGGGTGCAAGAAAGGGAGAGAAACGGCCATCAGCATCAGTTGTGGGTCGATAAAATTGGGTGTAATAGCTTGCAAACATATCAAATGGTTGCTGCTGGACCTAAATAGAAAAACCACTTCACAATGATATGTAAAACGGAAAAACAAAATAAAATGAAATCCACAACTTCCAAACAGGAATGAGGTTTGAAGTACCAATACTAGGAATCACTCCCTTAAACTAGCAACTAACTGATAGGGGAAGATAAAAAAAAGAAGAAAGAGCGAACAGGTTGGCTATGTATATAGTGGATCGTGCTACAAGGGAAGAATCATTGTGGGCAATAAACAAAAAGAACCAAAATAAATTGTCTACAATCGAACATAGGAATAATTAGTGATATGAAACTGAAGACATACCATGATGTTTGTCATGCGATTGGTGTCATGTGCCTGACCGTCAGAGGTCTCAAAAGATCCAAACTGATTTCCGAGCATCTGTGGTACCAACCCATATGTCGAATAAGACGGTGCAGTTTGAAGAAGGGGGTACTGAGAACCTTCCGGAGGTAAAGCAGCAGCTTCTTTGGATTGATCAGCTTCTTCTGTTTCATTGGTGCTGGATGACTTCTCCACCTCCCTGGATATATTTTCCGGCATCTCTGTAGGTGACTGCTCATGATCCAAAGCTTCTGTTTCTTCAACAGCAGAGGATGCATTCTGCATGCTGCGATGGAACATAAAAGGAAGTAATAAATGCAGTGCTTGGAAGACATATAGCCAAAACAAAAAAGAAAAATAAGCTTCTCTGCCAGAATGAAACAGAATTTTGTATGATCCAACCCAAACACTTCTTTACACAGCTTGCTGAAATTTTGACAGGCCTGAGATAGGACGCTCGATAACACCACTTACAATTTATTTGAAAATTGAAGGAAATATGAATATATTTCACTGATCATATATCATCATCATTCGGATTGCACATTTTTCAGAGAGCAATTGTTGATTCCAACAATTAAGTGATAAGATATAATTGCCAAAGCTTTACAAAAAGTTGATACACAAATTTCAGAATGATGAGATCCTTGACTTCTATGAAGAGAAAGTTCCCTCTGTTCTAAGTATATCATTTTCAGTTGATTAATTTAATTAATATGAAGCTAAAAGGGAGGTTTTAATTTTCAAATATACTTAAATTCATCAAGTGTAAGCTGAATCACTGAGTGTGTAATAGAATTCAGTGACCAAACTGACTTACGAAAGTACAGCCGATTAATAACAGCAGAAAATTTATCATTTGAATGCAATCTAGAGAAAAGTAAAACCTGCTATTCGTTTAGGTGAACCATTTGTGTATAATATGCTCATTACATGGAAAACTGATTGATGATATTTGTTCTTAGCCGATCACATAATACATTTCAAAAATATAAAAGAGAAATAAATTCATTTCTTTCCAATACTATACCAAAACCCAACAAAGATTAAGAAAAGAGAACAAAACATGATGTTGAAGGGAGAAAGCTAGAATCAAACTAACCTTGAAGATGGCTCCTCAACAGTCCCCTCAATCCCCTGTGACAACTCAGAGTCAGATGGCACAGAGTATTTGTCACTTGCTGGGCCATTTGCTGGGGTAATTTCAAAACCAGCATCAAAGCTCCCGAAACTCAAGCCATATCTTTCTGATTCTGGGACCTGAAGGTGGTCTGGGATGATAACATGTTGCCTGTCCGATAACTGCAAATCAGCGAGCTTTTTCTCGACCTTCAAAGTAGTTTCCTCCGTAGTCACGGAGCTCGATGCCTCAAGTGACCAAGTTGCAGCTACAGTAGGGTTAGGGTGAATATCAGAAGCAGGAGGAGTAGCAGGTGCTTGAGCTGGATTCGCATTTGTTGTTTTTGGTTTCCACTCTTTGTTAGGACCAACTCCTGCATGAACATTTGCATGACCGCCACTTTCTTTTGGAATAACATAATCTTCCAAAATAAACGTCTTTACAGTAAAACAGTTTGCACAAACAAGCATGCACATGGCATACAATGAAAGCAAAATAGAGAAGGAAAAGAGAACAAAAACATAAACCAACTGCTTAGCAAGGTTTTATAACTCAATTAGATTTACAGCAAATCCAGAATAAATCTTTGTTCTTTCCATCAATCTTAGTACCACAATCCCCAACTCCTCAGGACATTATTAGTTCTCTTTGTTACTTACGGACCCCCTTGGGAATGAAAAATCCAGCAGACGAACAATGTTTTTCGTCCTCAAACCAATCTTCCTTTTCCAAGACAATATCCTGGTGATTTTCTTCGTGTGAATCCTTCCATTAAACTATGGGGGGAGAGCACCTGAGAGATTTGTTGCTTAGACGCCACCCTAACTTTAGGCAAGAAAAATAGGCTAATTTTACCGATCTAACCTTAAACTGCATAATTTCATCCTAGAGTCACTTGTCTCCTTTTGTTACTCTCTTTCCAATTCATTATTCCAAATTTCCATCTACATTTTCCTCATCATCGCATTTATATTCTCTCGTTCCACAAGATCTGCCGCTAGATAACTATATCTCTCCAGCTAGACTACTACTTATCTTTTATCGACACATAATATATGAATACTAACTGAGTATCATAAAACAAAAACAGAGATAAAGAACAGAACACAGAAACACTGAGACAAGATATCAAAGTACCTACTTTTAGCTCTTATACACCTAATAGAACACGAAAGCTTCCAAGAGATGGTGTATAAATGTTATGGAATGGGTCAAAGAACATGGATAACTACCTTTTTGCGGACCACCTAGCTGTTGTGACCGACTGCTGTAACTAGAAGAGGGCCTACTCCCAGAAGCCCGACCATGAGATGATGAAGACGGTCTACTTCCAGGACCTGATGCAAATTGTCCACCAGCAGAACCAATCTTGTTATCAATGGTAGCTGATGATGTGGAACTCGTCTTATTGTTGCTTTTAGAAGTAGAACTATTTTCTTCTGTCGAAACAGAAGCACCAAGCCCAGGCAATTGAGGTGCATGGCCCTGAGAGGGAGTTGGATTGTTTATATTGCCCACACCGTTCGCCAGGCCACCTGCTAAGCTGAAAACCAGATAGAATAGTACAATTTTAGCGGTGCCTACATAGAAAGAATGTGAAAAGTGCAGCAAAACTCTTCTTTTTTTCAAATTCACAGTCTATACTGGGAGTCTATGCGACGCTGTGATCTTATATAAATATATAGATGGACCTTTAGATCGCTATTTCAGAATCAATATAAGTTCCATCCAAAAATTTGGTCCTGACGTGTCTTTGCTCTTTTCCTCATTTTCTGGGTTCTTCTTCAGTAACTAACTCGAATTACAAGAAATGTAGTTCAAACATGAAGAAGCACAAGCAATGAAATTTTAGAGAAAATAAGCAGAGAATAAAGACAATTGCACTTATTTTTGTAGAACAATGACAATGCTGCCATGTCCAAAAAGGATAAGAGAGTGAATCATTGTGAGCAATTTATTGAAACTTGCAATCACCAAATAGGGAAAAATAAGGCCAAAAGCATGGGATGAACTGAAAAAAGATTTATGCAACAAAAATAAGTATGCAAAACTAGATGCTGAATTTCTAACTCTTCCTCAAGTCACATGCAAAAGCAATGAAAATCCATCAATTCTAATTCAAGTTTTACCATCTTTGTTCTCAATATCCTACGATCCAAAATGGTACTTTAACAGACTGAGTTTAACAGTAGAAAATAAACCTATTGCACTCCCCCGCATTGACAATCTCGAAATCATTTTATAACCCCATCTATTCTTGCGATAAGCAGGAAGAAACAATAGCGATTAAAAAAATAAAATAAGGCATTTGCTCTAAGGTAAGAATAGGCTCTAATGAGAATAAATTTTAAAAAAAAATCTTTATGATACTGTGACCATAAGAAACATAACGATGCAAAAACATCAATTTGAAATGTTAAAGAAGTTGATGATGTAAGAAGAACAACTCAACTCAATTTGACCTTTGCCTCACACTAGGTGATGTTGCCCATGTGACTCCCCAAAAGAAATTATAAATGATCAATCACATTAATCCTCTTCTGCCACCAACTTAAGAAAACAAATAACTTTCAAACAGACGATAGTTCATCAAGTTCAGTAAGTTAGAATGATTTCTAAAATGTTACACCATTTTTGGAGGTTTTAAATACTGGCCAATATGAGAACTTCACTATTTGAAGTGTAACGAGGTAAAGCACAGCCTTCCATCAGTCCATGAGAAAGGTCACTAAGATATCAAAAAAACCATGTTTGATTTGAGCGAAGATAGTCATATTCCTGAGAATGATAGAACTTCCCATGCATGCAGCGGTAATGTGCTGATAACAGCAGCATATAATTACTAATTTAGCGAAAATTCACTGTACTAATTATATAAATAAAAAAATACAGGAATTAAAACATTAAGTCCAAAAAAGTCTTGCATCATAGAATAAATTATCAGACACAATACAATATTGTGATAGAAGAGCACATATCAAACTAGATAATACTATATGAATTCACATAAGACGCAATGTAGAATATATTTGATTTATAAACATGTACAAAGTATAGTATGTCTACTGATGACCATGAAATTACGTCAACCTGTATGCCCCTACAGGAGGCAGTGGACTACAAAATGCCTAGGTTAGACAAAGAAACATCAGAAGTCATCTGACTAACGTATCTGAGGTTTTACCAGATATTATGTTTTTCTAAATATTTGTTTAAATATTTAGAAAAACTAAAAGATAAAGAAACAAAATAAGTCATCTGGCTAACGTATCTGAGGTTTTGCTAGAAATATGATTCACAAGATCAATATGGTATGAACCTCAAATTGCTCAGCAGAAGGAAAAATAAAAACTATGCTGGACAAGTAAAATGCTAACTACAAGAGCTTACTAATGATAAATTATAAAAATTATATAGTTTACGATCAAAAAGTTAGACACCAAAGAACTACATTCGCAGGGTCTTACAACATCACACCAACCATATTGTAAACCAAGCATCACTAAAGTTGGCATCAGTGTTTAATTGCCTTGGACCCCTCTTAAAATGAAACCACAAGTGGCTCAATAACAGCTGTTAAATTTAGTGTATGTAATAAATCTTTAAAAATTGAAAAGGCGCAGTGCTACAGTACAAGTATATATGAACACAAACAAATACAGAATCACATTCTTCCAGGAAACTACAGCTGAAGAAAATTTAACAGGATCTAGCTTAAAATGGAATATGATATTTCGATCAAAACAGCTGCTCAAGACTAAAATAGTTACCTGGATATAGAAATTGATGGTTTGATCTCAGTGTCAATGGGTGTTGAAGTCGTACTACCTTTGTCTGTGCTTTGATTGGCTCCGTTCTCCTTTCCAGATGAAACATTTCTTCCACCAACATCTTATAGAAGAACAAGAATATTCAAATTGTATCTAACTATTAATGAAGGCATAACCAGCATCCATTATTAACAGCACAGTATACTACGAATAAAGGCAAAGTAAAAATGTACAGACCATACCTGAACAATAGCACATTTTGACATTGGGAACTAGACTTCAAAATTTATAATTTTTACCACCTATCCTTAAATAGATTTTACTTAACTACCGCATTATTAGAACTTAATGATATTTTAAACTTTTTCTAACAGAATATTCTGTACCCTAATGGAATACACTTGTTAGGATCACCTTAGCTCTTCTTAGTAGATAAGGACTATCTAGTTTCCTCATCATATTAGGATTCTCAATTGCAATAGAAGGCTTTGAAGGAAAAACCTATGCGACCATATTGTAACATTTAAGTTAGTTGATCAGTAAAGAGATTATTCTCTCAGGCTTCCTAATGGCGGAACAAGGCTTGTGGCTTAGGGTAAGTTAGAAGAGGGGGCTTCTTCTTCCCCTCGGAGTTGATGGATTCTTTGTAACAGGACACCAGCCAAAAAAATTTGGTACCAGAGAGACTATTAGGAGGAGGGTATCCTGACAAGTTCTGTTTCTTGACACAATATTCTACAACTTGAACTTTTCTAACAAAAACTATTAAGCTCGAAGAGAACTTGACAGAATTTCTGAGATCTTAAGTTACAAAAGGTGAGATTAAATCAAAAAAACAAATTTTTGAAGTTCAAGTACCCATTTCATAATATGCTATAGTTCTTACAAAGTATATACATTTTTATCTAAAGGCAAAAAGGAAGATTTGGTATTAGAAGAGCATGCACATACCATTAGCCAAATAGCGGGAAGGAAAGCTTCCTCGACCTCCCCTTCCCCCTCGCCCCTGTGGGCCTGGTCTCCACCTAGATTCACCAGATTCCTTGTTGGTCTGTTGAGCCGAAGAAAACAAAATATATCAGAGAATAGGCAGCACAGAATTACCAAAATAGTGCTCTCTTTTATTATACATAAAATTTTAAAACATAATGGTATCATACAGAAGATCTGGTGTTCACAAACCAGATGACCAAAACCAAGTAAAGAGCATCTATGTCAAAGCATAAACAAGAATATAGCATAACAGCCAACAGTGAAAATGATTCAGACTATCCTTGCAGAAAATTGCTAATAATTGCAATAATAATCTACTTTCAAACATAACTACAAATGAATTTAGATAAAGAATAATTAGTAGAGATAGACAAGTAAAAGTTTAAGATCATGCAAGTCAATAGACAATAAAGGAACATATATGCAAGATGCAATACAGCAGAATGAGATTCAGGAATCAAAATTGGTCAATTACTTACATATTATCGGATGCTTGTAGAACTAGCTAACATCTAATCTTAACTGGAAAGTTCGTTCAAAAGTTTTAAATTAATTCGTTATGAAGGACAATCAATTTCTAAAACCTTTATGGGTAATCAACCAACAATAAAATGGATCAGCACAAGACACTACTTAGGTCACAATCTAGCCAAAAATATGATGCAAACTTAAACCCTAAAACCTATCGATGAGGTTTAGGCATCAAATTGCTACTAATAATAATCAAGTTGCCAACATTCTTTGTGCACTACCATAAAGGTGTACACTTAAAACAGGTCATGAAGCTTTGATGTCCAAACATATGCTCATTCAACCAAAACAGATTGTTTTCAACATAAAAGGATTTGATATCTAAAAATACGCCTTATAACCATCTGCAATCAGCAGAATATCCATAAGCAACATCTTTCCAACATATTAAAGTATTAACCAAGCAAGTCATCGCATGTGAAGTACCAGTCGCTTCAGTGCTCACAGGGAAAAGCCATCTATACTACTATACTAGGTTCCTTTGGTGTTTCATCAGGCTGTTTGTCCTGTTTGAGGATAATGGTAACATTTGGTACAACTTCTACTGTTTAAACTATAGAGTTCCCAAATCAATCAACATATTGCCAGGCTAAAATTAAGTATCCTAAGGAAACTTTGCATCGACAAGACACAAGAAAACCAGAAAACCGTCCATCCAATAGAAGTCATCCAGATATTAAAGCATGTCCATCCCACAGAAAAGTTGGGCCCCTATCCTAGTCCTATATAATGCAATTTATAACCAACCTTGGCATAGTTCAAAATGGTAAAATAGATTCAAAGAACTATTTTCAAGAGAAGATCAAGAACTGCCTCCAAAAATGATTTAAAGCAACAATAAATAGGTCAAAATGACATGTCGTCTTAAAAATGTAGAAAAAAGTGAATTATTTTCCATTTGTCACTTGTTATTTATCTTTCTACTTTCTTTTCTTCTTCTTTATTTGCTCAATCTGCCTAAATCTTCTTACCCTGCATCTACAGCCACATCTTTCATTACCTGAAAACAGCAGTTATCACACCAACATAATTTGATTGGCTTAAACTCCAGATAAGTTAATACTGAATTTTAATTCTTCATATCTTGCAACTTAGCCATTCTTACGAAACCCACGAGACAAATCCACTTTTTATGGCTCCTGCAATATGGTTTGTTGGAAACAGAATGAGGAAAGTAGAACTCAAACATCTCACAATCCGCAGGTGTGGCTTGAACACTGCCTGCAAGTTCTTCAAGAGGAGAGCCCATTTTGCCGCTGTACAACAACATTTTGAACTTGCCGGGGCCACAGCTGCCTTCCTGTCTGAAAATGACCTCTTTTTTTTTTGAAAGAGAAAATGACCTCTTTAGCTTACTTTTAACACATAGAACAACTATCTTAGATCTCTCAAACTCCGGATTCTAAAATCTCAGCCTCTACTCCTCTAAATCCCTATCCTCAATAAAAGACTCTAAACCAACATTTACTTCTCAATTACTATGTTTTTAAAAGGTTTAATAATGATGCTTAAAACATGTGATACTGATTCTAAAGAATGTTTTCAAAAAACTTTTGCATAGCAAACCATACTGGAGGATATAGCTAAGATCATTTTTAAGATGTTAAAGAGCTTTTCTGTCTGTCTCAACCAATCCATCTGTGCAGAATTTTACCAGAAGTCTATAGCAATGTGTAACATATGTAGTTATGATTTTGGTTGCTTAATGTCACGTTTCATTGCATGATTACTGTTGTTGGTTGAATGGCATACATCATTAAATGCCCAAAGTAGCCCCATAAAGAAAGATAACTTATAATCAATGTTAATATGCTTATACCTTTATCTGCTGTATCATACAAAAGGAGTCACTCTCTTGAATCAAGAACAATATTTTCTCGCTTCATGGCAAAGATACAAATTACTACTAGAAATTAAAAGCATTATTTCCAATCCTAACTGCTCGCAACTAAAAAGCACAAGAGAATTTAAATGAAAATGTTTGACTAATGAGAATCAAAAGAATAAAAAGTATACCTCTTTTTTCTTGTCGCGCTTCTTCTTGACCTCATGGAAAGTATCTGAAATCGATATGCATTAGTTACCAAACTAGCCATGTATCAAAATTCCTTCTTTTATGCTAAAAAAGAGTTAAAGACATAAATAATTTGCTATAATCATAGCGGTCAAGTACTGAAAAGTGTCACTACACTGAAGAAGCTTCTATCCACCTCTAAGTCAACAATGATGTAATTCATCACAGAAACCAAGTAGAACTCGATTGAAAACATCGGTGGCAAATAGATCTGCAGCTTAAATCCATTAATTTGACAGATAAACACAAAAGAAGCAGCAAAATATACGAAAGATACTACAACTGATGAATGATCCAACCTAATTTCGGCACTCAAAAACCGAATTTTCTCACGCAGACACAGAAAAATCCCCAAATTTCTCCCAATGACTCAAATAACACACCCCGCTAGCTCCCAAAGCTGCAATAGCAAAACCCTAAATTGATGCTGAGCTCGAATCAAGCGAAAACCAGCATTTACCATCGAACCGACCAACACCCACATCCGAATCGAGCATACAAGACGGTGAATCGAATCGTATCAAGCGGTGTGACCGCACACACCCCAACCCCTGCCCCGACCCCGCAACAACACACAAAAACACACATAGATAGAGAGAGAGAGGGAGGGAGAGAGATTGAAGGTGGTGCGGGGACCTTGGAGGAGGAGCTTCTGAGCGGTCTCGTTGGGATCCATGGAGCACTCCTTGAGCATTGCGTAGACCTCCTCGTCGCTGTGGTTCCCGGCGATCTCCTTGATGTTCTGGATCGTCCTGCGCACCCCCGCGGGGATCGAAACCCTAATCCCTCCTCCGCTCATGGTCGAAACCCACCCCCCCCACGGCGCCACAGAGGAACAAGAAGAGAGAGAGAGAGAGAGAGAGAGAGAGAGAGAGAGAGAGAGAGAAAGAGAGAGGGGTAGAGAGAGAGAGAGAGAGAGAGAGAGATTTGGGGTTTTTGAGAGAGATGGGGGAGAGAGGTGCGAAAGAGAGAAAGAAAAAAGAAAAAAGAAAAAACAAGAAAAAAAAAGAAAAAAGGAAGTATAAATGTATGGAGACCCCTCACTTATAGTGCATTTGAAATGGATCCCTCAACCAAAATTTTTGTTTATAAATTTTTGCATTGGTTCTAGAAAAATATTTTTTGCAGAATTGATTTTAGTTTGAAAAATTAATTTTGATTAAAAGCTGTAGCGTGTTTGACTGAGCATATATGAAAAATAATTTTTTGAAGTGATCTTGTAAACTGTTTGACAAAAAAAATTTACTATTTGCAAATAAAATTTTTTAATTTAAAATTTGAATTTAATTTTAAATTTTAAATTTTAAATTTTAAATTTTAAATTTTAAATTTTAAATTTGCAGAAAAATTTAAAATATGATAGTTTAATTAAAATATAATTGATATATACAAACACCCCGTACATTAGAAATTTATCAAATGACTCTCTAAACTTTAATTTTGATAACTAGACCCTCTAAGTTTTATTTAAATAGTCTATTTGTCATTTCTCGTAGATAAAATATTAATTAAATAGGTAAATGATATGTCTTATTCATAATTTGTAAAATTTTGTAAAGATTCAAAATTTTTCTCTCTCTTCATGATAGAGAAAGAAAAAGCATGAGGATTGAAGAATTAGATGAATTCATTTTTTTTACTTTTTTTAAAAAAATTATAATAGTTAGAATAGAAAAGACAAGATTTAACATGTTTTGAAACGTTAAGTAATTATATGCAAAATATTTATTGGAGCGGGGGTGAGTTTTTGCCCAAGTGTTAGCGGATCGAGATGGATCAAAGGAAGAAAAGAGTCTTCCGTCTTTCGCCTCTCGTCCCATTTCTTTGGCAGATCGAGGCAGATTCAGGTCATGTTACATATATATATATATATAGAGTTGGGCTGAAATACTATTAATAGTATTTAGGCTATTTTGCTATTGATTTTTTAGTCGTTAGATCTACACTTTAATCAATTCCACCCTTTAGATCATACTATTCAACCAACTACCCACTCAACTCTACGGGGACAAGAACTAAACCCTAGAAAACCACTATCATCATAATCTTACAATTTTTTATCCAAAGGTTAAAAACTCGATAGCAAAATAGTCAAATACTATTAATAGTATTCCAGCCCAATTTTATATATATATATATATAGAGAGAGAGAGAGAGAGAGCTTGACTGGGCTATTATCGGTAGTAAACGGCTCGATTTACTATCGATTTGTTTTCGATGATAGAGCTTCCAAATCGACGATCGACACTGTTGAACATGATCTAGACCATTTAAACGATCTAGAAATTAATTTTTATGATTTTTTGACATCACTAACAGAAC